>CM042685.1:406598697-407198697 GCA_023614405.1 Avena insularis | reverse complement strand
TATACTCAAAATGGCCTCAAACAAGTCTCTGCAATTTTAGCACATCTAATGGTTACTATATGCTAAACAAAAAGGATAGGCAGAAAGGTCTTGTTTTTCTGAATCCAACGGTATAAAGTTTGCAAAATTCCAACGTGGCATTCAAAAGATATAGGCATTTGAATTTGGATCAAATTTGGTTTTAAATTCTATTCTCGATCTACCTATCCACGTCTTATTCTTATTCGCCGTCGTTCAAGGCTGGATCGAGCTCCACAGCCGTAGGATCTAAAGGGGCAGGTGCGGCTCAGATCGCGTACCGCTTCGGGTTTAAGTGATCTATCGTAGGCGTTCGATCCAGATCTAACGGCCGGCTTGGACAACGACGCGATGCGATGAGTAAGGAAGATCGAGGAGTAGCTCACCGGGCTCAGGAGGTCACGCGAAGCTTCGTCGTACTGCGGTTGGTCAAGGCGCTCATCACGGCCGATTCCTCACCGGAGTTCACGGCGTCGGGCGTCGGGTGGTCGTCGGGGCGTCGTGGATCACCCCAAGGCAAGTCGAGGACACGGTTAGGTTCACGTGGTCAAGGCGGTAGTGAGCATGAACTAGGGCGCGGCGGTCTGGACTTACCACTAGAGCTCGTCGGAGTTGATGTCGCCGTCGGTGCTCGCGGTGTCAAGTGGAACCGCGACTGGGCAAGACAGATAGACTAGCGAGGTCGATGAATGCGCAAGGATTCACCGAGCAGGATAGCAAGAACGAGGCGTAGGGGAACACCGGGCTCACGGAATCGATCGCCGGAGAGGTTCATCCGGTGGTGCAAAGCTGATTGAGGGCAGCCTGGTGGCGGAGTGAGCGAGGTGTCTGGGGGAAAAAGATCGTGGAGCAGAGAGGATCTTATAGCCGGGGAATCGACAGGAAACGCTCGGGTTTAATGCCCATTTACGCCGCGCCATTACCGGCCTTCACTGCCGCGGCGACGTGGTCGCAGGCGCGGTCTGGGGAAGACGAGGGCGACGTGGACCGGGCCCGTTCGTCAGCGAGGTGCGCGGTGTGCAGGTGGGGTCTTACGCGCGTGCAGGCAGGCTTCGCGTGAGAGAAGAAAAGAAGATCCCGGTGGGCTTGCTGGGCTGGATCTGCTGCTGGCTGCATTTCGCCGCTCGTACCTTCTTTTCCTTAGCCTTTTTCTTTTTCTAATTTCATTTTCTGGAATGAATTTGATATGAATTCAAATCCTTTTGAATTTCAACTTCTTTGGGGATTTTTGCAGGGTTCTTGTGGGTTCAAATGCAGTCAAATAACCATGTGGTCACCTTGCAAGGCTTGGTCAAGCTTGGGTCTTTGAAATAAACAGAGACTTTGTCTCTTTGTCTCTAGTTGCAAATATTTGGAATAGGGTTTAGAAAATAATTTTAAATTGAAGTCTTGGGTTTAAATGTTACTCCTATTCTTTCCAACCATGGTGGCAAGCAAACAAGACCATGAACAATCAAATCCCAAAGGGTGTTGGTCAATTGAGACAATTTGCCCACATGAAATCATAGCTCAAACTTCTGTCTCCAAATGATTTTTGAGAAAAACCCTATATGAATGAATGATGCAAGAATGAAATGAATGAGTTTTTGAAACATGATTTTTGGGATGTTACAGAAGGATTGATCCCCTTCAAGTCACTCATTGAATACCCAAGAGCATTTCTATGCATTTGGAGAACCTTCATTAAATTTTCTTTCTCTTTTCCTGCAAGGTTAGAACTTATAATAATAAGAAATCTATTTGTCTCGTCAAGAAACCTATATTTTAATTTATTTGGTAAAGTTTTCAGGATAGGAAGGGGAGGAGCCTCATCTCCCTTTGTTATGGGTTCTTCATATTCTTGATTAATCTGGGCATCCACCTCAGGTGTGGAGTCAAGATAATCATCTATTTCAGTTTTTCTACGTCATGGAGGATATTATTATTATTGACTAAGCGTCTTGCTAAATCATCATCACGAGTCTCAACAACTACTAAGGCTATATTGAAAATATTACCTTCTTCCTCACGTTCGTACTCATCATCATCATCTAGTTCTTCAATAGCCGACTTATGGTCAAATTTTGACAAATGAAAATCCATTTTCTCTTCACCAAACTTGAGAGACACAATTTGTCTCTTGAAATCTATGTTTTCTCCTGTGGTATTTAGAAAAGTTTTTCCAAAAATGATGGGACAATAAACATCGGTAGGTGATACGTCCAAAACGTATCTACTTTTTCGAACACTTTTGCTATCGTTTCTCCTCTAAACTTGTATGATTTGGATACAACTAACACAGATTAACGTTGTTTTCAGCAGAATTACCTTGGTGTCTAGTTTTTGTGTAGAAAATCAACTATCAGGAAAAATCCCGAAAAATATGCCAAAAATCCTGAAGGAAATATGCCCTAGAGGCAATCATAGAGATGATTATATTTCACATGTATCCATGAGTTATTGTAATGTTCCTTGAATATCAATATCAGACAACTTGTATTGATTGGCAATTATGTGAATTGTTTGTGAAACTCAATACTTGTATGGTTATTTAATAGTTGTCCCTAGTCGGAGTTCATGTGAGGACACACATGAATATTAGACTAGCACATCGATTGGTTGATGACTATGTTTCGCAAGTCATAGACATGGAGATGTCAAACCAATGGTGTGGACACATGTTATGAACATGGGGTTGGACTGACCCAACTTGAGACTGGCAATTAGTTGCAGCTCTCTCTCTACACATCGTGTACGTTTTGTCTTTCGACCCGAGATTGTCGCATATACTTGAGATATGGATCGACCTGCTTTGGGGCTATCAAACGCTGCACCGTAATAGGGTAGTTATAAAGGTAGCTTTCGGGTTTGTCCTAAAGCATGCTGCAAGGCATGGTCAATCAAGATGGGATTTGCCCCTCTCTACTTGAGAGAGATATCTCTGGGCCCCTCGAGTGATTGGATCCAGAAATGCATGGCCGTGCTACATATGGTTAAGAGTTAACCTAGTAAAGGGATTCCGAATCACAGTATCGAGAAAGAGAGGTCAGCTTAGAGCTATACCAAATATCGTGAGGCAAAGGGAAAGACATGTACTAAACCTTGTGATGGTTCGTCCGATATGATCTTTGTACGCGTTTAGGAGTTGGCACGTCTTGCTAGAGGCCGCTACCAACTATTGACAGAATAAGTGTATTCGTGTCATGTCTATACGCATATGAACCTATAGGGTCACACACTTAAGGGGCTGGAAGCCTAATGAGGATTGGATCTGAATTAGACCAGGCTTAGGCTACTAATGGGCTGCTAATGTAGAAGCCCACTAGGGACGCCTATATAAGAGAGGGTGGGGCGAGCTGACCAAGGTTAGACCTTAGACCATTCCACCCAGCCTCCACACCTCACGCCTGTGTTGCACGCGCGAACCTAGCAGTCCGGCGTCTGATGCTTCCACCCCGCACGTGTGGATACCTCGGAGGTGTTGCATCTATGGCACTTGGACGAGCCGCGCAAGGGGATCTTCTCGTGGGACGAGGACAAGGAGGAGACGTGGAACGTCTGTACTACCTCGACGTGCTTCATCAATTCCGCAACTGCGTGTCTAGTGATAATCCCGTGATCTATGACAACAGTAATCCTGGTTTACGCGGTAGAAAATTTTGATTTGAGCTAGTGTAGCCTACCTGTATCCCTACAAATCCTATTTCACCAGAAGACTCACGGAGCCAGAAGACGAGACGGAGGAGGGCCACGAGGGGCCCACACACCCTGGCCACGTGGGCCAGCCTAGGCCGTGCCTAGGAGGGGTGTGTCCACCTCGGGCACCCCCTCGGCCTCCTTCTTCGCCTATAAGAAGCCTCTTGACCTAAAAACCGGGGGGAGGGGTCGACATTTTTCCAGAAAGAGTTCCACTGCGCCGCCACCACCAGAAACCGCGAGGGTTTTCTGATTCAGAACCAGAAACACCGTTCTAGCACCCTGCCAGGACGGGGAATTTGGAGAGGATCATCGCCATCATCATCAACAACGCCTCTCCATCAACCATCCATGTTCCCTCCATCCATGAGTGAGTAATCCCCCGCTGTAGGCTATGGGGATGGTAGGGATTGGATGAGTTCTATCATGCAATCGAATAAGATTGTTAGGGCATGGTGTCTAGTATCTTTATTAGTGCTATTTGACTTTGTGCAACTTGTTGTGCTTAATGCTTGTCACTAGAGCCCGAGTGTCATGATCTTAGATCTGAACTTATTATTGAATCATTATGATAGTATTGTTTGTGATCTTATCTGCAAGTTGTGTACACATATCATAGTCTGGATCCAAAGGCCTCGAAATGGTAGAAATTGGGATAACCAGAAGGGATGGCTGTGATATGAGGATCACATGTGTTCCTGAAGTGTTAGTGCTTTGCTCTAGTGCTCTATTAAAAGGAGTATCTTAATTGCTAGTATATTCCCTTGAGGCCCTGCTGCAACGGGCTGGCAGGACAAAATATGTTGTGCAAGTTCTCATTGCGAGCACGTATGACTATATATGAAACACATGCATATGATTGTTTAGTACTTGGATATTTTATCTTATTTATCTGCAATTGCCCTAGATCTTAAAGTTACATGTTTAGACATGTCCATGCAACGCCCGTCCATCCATCCCTATGCCTACCACACTCATATCCTACTGTTTGCTATTATTGTTACTACTGCCTTTGTTTTACTGCTGCTATTGCTTTGCTATTGCTACTACAAAACTGTTGCTACTGATAAACTACTGTGAGCAAGACTATTTCAAGGTGCAGCTGAATTGACAACTCGGTTGTTAAGGATTATAAGTATTCTTTGGCTCCCCTTGTGCCGAATCAATAAACTGGGTTATACTACCCTCGAAGATTGTTGCGATATACTTGTGGGTCATCAGTAGGCATATCAATTAGCACAAAATCTATGGGGTATTTGTATGGTCCAACGTAAATTGGAACATCTCTAATTTTTCCCATGGGGACTCTAAGTGTTTTATCCGCAAGCATTATAGTCATGTCTGTATCCTCTAGTTCGGAAGGTGCTAGTTCATTTTGAATTTTTAAATAAAAGTTAAAAGGAATCAGGTTAACAGATGTCCCTATGTCATAGAGGCCATAATAGGAAGTTCCTTCGAAGGTCCCAGGGAGAATAGGTTTACCAACTTTTTTAGCTTTTACCTTACGTTCGACGAATTGTGAAGCTTCAGTGTGTAGCTCAATCACGTTGCAGTGAGCAAACATGGTTAAAATATCTTCCTTCATTGATTCCCATGTCCCATGTATATTCACTTCTTTAGTTTTCCTTACATGTGCCTCTTCTTCTAGCTTATCCTTCTTCGCCTATAAGAAGCCGCCTCTTGACCTAAAAAACATGGGGGGCGATGTTTTTCCAGAAAGAGTTCTGTTGCGCCGCCATCACCAGAAACCGTGATTCAGAACCAGAAACTCCGTTCTGGCACCCTGCCGGGACGGGAAATTTGGATAGGATCATCGCCATCATCATCAACAACGCCTCTCCATCAACCATCCATGTTCCCTCCATCCATGAGTGAGTAATCCCCTGCTGTAGGCTATGGGGATGGTAGGGATTGGATGAGTTCTATCATCAATCGAATAAGATTGTTAGGGCATGGTGTCTAGTATCTTTATTAGTGCTATTTGACTTTGTGCAACTTGTTGTGCTTAATGCTTGTCACTAGAGCCCGACTGCCATGATCTCAGATCTGAACTTATTATTGAATCATTATGATAGTATTGTTTGTGATCTTATTTGCAAGTTGTGTACACATATCATAGTTTGGATCCAAAGGCCCCCAAGTGACAGAAATTGGGATAACCGGAGGGGATGGCTATGATATGAGGATCACATGTGTTCACAAAGTGTTAATGCTTTGCTCCAGTGCTCTATTAAAAGAAATACCTTAATTGCCAGTAGATTCCCTTGAGGCCCCGCTGAAACGGGCTGGCAGGACAAAAGATGTTGTGCAAGTTCTCATTGCGAGCACATATGACTATATATATGGAACACATTCCTATGATTGTTTAGTACTTGGATGCTTTATCTTATTTATCTGCAAATGTCCTAGATTTTGAAGTTACATGTTTAGACTTGTCCATGCAACACCCGTCCATCTATCCCTATGCCTTCCACACTCATATCCTACTGTTTGTTACTATTGTTACTACTGCCCTTGTTTTACTGCTGCTATTGCTACTACAAAACTGTTGCTACTGATAAACTACCGTGAGAAAGACTATTTCTAGGTGCAGTTGAATTGACAACTCAGTTGTTAAGGCTTATAAGTATTCTTTGACTCCCCTTGTGTCGAATCAATAAATTGGGTTATACTACCGTCGAAGAATATTGCGATCCCCTATACTTGTGGGTCATCAGTAGGCATATCAATTAACACAAAATAAATGGGGTATTTGTATGGTCCAACGTAAATTGGAACATCTCTAATTTTTCCCATGGGGACTCTAAGTGTTTTATCCGCAAGCATTATAAGCATGTATGTATCCTCTAGTTCGGAAGGTGCTAGTTCATTCTGAATTTTTAAATAAAAGTTAAAAGGAATCAGGTTAACAGATGTCCCTATGTCATAGAGGCCATAATAGGAAGCTCCTCCGAAGGTACCAGGGAGAATAGGTTTACCAACTTTTTTAGCTTTTACCTTACCTTCGACAAATTGCGAAGCTTTAGTGTGTATCTCAATCATGTTGCAGTGAGCAAACATGGTTAAAATATCTTCCTTCATTGATTCCCCTATCCCATGTATATTCACTTCTTTAGTTTTCCTTACATGTGCCTCTTCTTCTAGCTCTTTAGAAATAGCTCTTCTTCTTCTCGTTGATCCTCCAAATGCTAAGACATCATATGTTTCCTTGCCATCGTTGGGAAAGGAAGGGGTTTAACATATAGGGATACCTCCCGCAATGATTCAATAGGAGCTGTAATTATTGGATCATCTTCTACAGCTGGCTCGCATGGCGGAGTGTAATGGAGCCAGTCCTTCTTAGGAGCCTCAATATGTTTTGTAAAAGACTGAAGGATTTGCAAAACAATATCATCATCAAGTTGAAGTTTATGAGCAGTTTTTTTCACCTTACCGGATTCTGTGAATGGTACATCTATTATAGATCCACATATTTATCTTTTTTGTAGCCCTTAAAAAGCGTATTTATTTACAAAATTTTACAAGTAAGTAGCACAAGTGTATATATATACTCATTGGGAATATATACTTTTTTACTTCAGAATATGCTTCCTGATTTTTTAATAGAATAGTAAAATGTATGTGCGTTGCTACGGGTGGCATCGGAAAAGATGGACATATAATATTACAAAAAATATATTTTACAGAAAATGTAACTCAATAGATGTAATTATACATCTATGCAAGAACGCAATAACACATAATTAACTCTAGTTTACCAAGATCGGCTTCAAATAATACTCAATCCGTTTACTAATGTAAGCATTTTAGCTTATTTCTAAAACACATGTATATGTTAGTATGTAGACATGTTTTAACGAGTATGTTCATTTATTTTGGAGTGTATCTAGTCTACTTTGAAATATCTAAAAGATCCTACATTAGTGAATGGAGTAAGTAACTTTTATATGCATAAAGAATCAGAGACAACTTCCTAGTAAACATGCCCTTCCAATAAGGAGAAAAAAATAAACTAATGGTTCCACACTAATCATGTCAAACATGTAATTACAGGATTGTAAATTATCTGAGTGCATGTGTGTTAGTTGAGTGTGAGTATACCTGAAAATCCCCAAGTAAGAACAACCAACTATGCCAAAATTCTTAATTGCTAAAGAAATATGCTAGTTGATGATATGTACTCAACTCCCAAGGTGTTAACAAAAATAAGTGGACTGTTCATAAATATGGATAAATCTGCACTTTTATTCATGTCTTGCAATGCATCACTTGAACAAAAAGCTGCTGGAAAAAATAAACATCCCAAAAATCCACATGGGGCTGCTCCAGAACATGGTCTATGCGACCATTTGCTCTGGGGACCTAGCTCAATTATCCACCGTGGCATCCATGGACTCCTATGGGTGGCAAAGGGGATTGTGTAGAGGCTTCAACGAGGAGTCCACCCATGTGCGGCGACAATTCACTCGTGCAACTATGACACAGGTGCTGGCCTCTGCTAGCATCGCTTGGGAGCAGTACGAAGAAGCACTAGGACGAAGCTTCTCGAAGAGGCCAACCTAGCCGCATCTAACGCTCCACCGTGGGCCATTATCATGTTTGCCAACCCTCCACGTGCAACAACACGTATTGACTAATGCATAAAAAATAATTAAGTTTTAGAAATATCGATGTATAAAACATTTAATTTAGCAACATGGCAAGGCAATGCAATGGGGCAAGAGAAATTTGTCAAGGTTTATTTTTTAATTTAGAATCCAAGTTAATAAAGCAGGTCTTAATGGAATAATATGATTACCAGTGGTTTTACTGTGAGAACATATTTATTAAGCACTGTATCTGGCCAAGTAAGAAATGGGCAGGAAAGCCTTCCCCTGGTTCGTTCGGAACTGATAGAGTGCAGCAGAAGAACATGTTTCATCGCCATAAATCATACCACCCAGGCATGATAACTGTATGTGTAGAACAAGGAGTCCTACTTGGAATCCTGCAAAAATTATGGTGCTATACATATCTTTTTTTAAATGGTGACATACATGTCAAGGGAGAACATATAATACTGTAGCACAACTATATCTGCAAATTGGATGAAACATTATGGAGGGAGGACTTCACCTCGAAGATGAAGTGGCGGTCGAGGGAAATGACGGCACGACGGCGACACCTGGTACATTTAACTTTACATAAACTACCAACTACTACAACTTTTTGTGAAGATTCTAACTACTACACTTTTCATAGAAGAAAGGAATATTTACAGTTAGCATATACTTTCACATTAACGCAAAATCAAATGTAACAAGTCATTATGGGCATAAGTAAATAATGGACATTTGTTTACCATGATCCGACCGAACAATATAGATCACAGACAACTAAGAAAATCATAAGAGTAACCTTGGAAATTCATATAGTTAGATAGAACACATGTCTATAAAAATAGTAGAACAATACATAATGTATTTCCAAGCATCCATGGACAACTCCAGCACAGTCAATTTGTAATTGATAATAGAGAGAAGGGACATATCCACATATTAATAAACTTACCCAATATATTAGTTGTAGCATACACCCTACATTGGCACCCATAAAACAATACACATGGGAACTTCTGTTGTCGATGCATGATCATGTGACCCATACAAAATCAGTTATAGCATGCACCATGCATTGATGCCCGTAAAACAATACACATGAGAACTTATGTTCTTGATGCATGATCATGTGACCCATAAAATTTGTATGGAGCCATAATCTTAGTAATTATCCACTCTTAATTCAGTATATATACACTGTACAAATCATATAAGTCCAAATTTTCAATAACTATTCTCAAGTATCAATACATAGACTTAAAAGTGATGAAGCACTGTCAAATGAACATACAATAAAACCATCATGCAATAATTTAAATTAAGAACATATTAAGAATCAGGCCCTTCCAGCAAATTCTTAAGAGCTATGTGCACCATTAACATATTCTAAAGCACCATGGAAGCATGAATGAGAAATAATGGTGCTAATGTTTATAAGGAAATCCAAATGATAAATAAACTATGCAAGGAGAAGATAAAAGGTTTATTTAAATGGGTGAACCTAAATGATAAATCGAACAAAATTTACCACTTATTCTCGTGACCCTGATTTTTCAAGGTAAGGAGGGGTAGAGAAAATGCCTCGAGCTAAGATCCGAGTACCAAACGCTGTAGCGCTGAAGTATGAGTCCCGTGGACTAGCGATTGCTTCTTCACATCGTTGGGTCTTGTAAGAAATAATATAGTACTTTAGACGCCACATCAAGTCCTCAAAATCTCAAGACGATATGCCAAATTAAAAATTAATGTTGAAATAGCTCTCCACATATGCTTAGGCACCATGCGTGCACTTTATTCTCTCCCTCATTGGCTCCTTGGCACATGTATATTTCGACACCACCACACTACACGAGACATAGACTCGTCTTACTTCTTCCTTCATCCCATAAGACTCTCTACCATTATCACACATATTGCTTGGGGCGGGGGGGGGGGGGGGGATAATTTGATCACATCTTGATTATCAATCAAGAAGAATTCGGTAACTTCACGTGTTTTACCAATTAATTCCACGTATCAAGAAATAATTAAAGGCTAATATAAGTTTGAAATATACTACTCGATAAAATTATATATCTATACCATACTATATAGTATCGGAAAAAATTATGTAATTCCCTCCTTGTGATTTCTTATGCACCAAAATCATTACTTCAAAAAAATTGTGAAGCCCCTTGTAGTACACATTAGATTTAAATAAACAACCAATACATATAGAGCGTGTTTGGTTCACGATTCTGTAACGTAACTTGATTATGTCAGTAAGTAATACCTTCGAAACATGTTTGGTTCGGTTTATCCGTAAACAAGTGCTCCATAAACAAATCCCACCACTATAGGAATCTGATGCCAGTCACCCCCCTAGGAAACAGATCGGGTTAAGCCGAGTCTATCCAATAACCGCCCCTCGTCTCGTCCACCCAGTCTCGCCTCCACCGACCAATGAGTCGCTCCGCCGACGCCTACGTCGCCGTCGGGAACGATACATGACCGTGACCCGTCCCTCGATCTCCTCTCCTTCACCAGAAGCTGCAGCACGCGAGGGCACCCGTGGAGCGGCGAAGTCACAGGAGGAAGAGCAAGGTCCATCGATCCCCAAGCTTGAAGAACATATTGCTCCTTCTCTGGATCTCTCTCAGTGTTCTTGGAGCCCTCCCTCCAGAAAATTGATTGGATTTAGGTTTATTTTCTCGGGATTTCATCGTGTTCATGATCTAGTAGAGAGAGAAAAGAGTGTATTATATTGTTTCCATTACATGTGTATGAACCAAACAGATTTGGTAATTTACCATTCCGTTACCGTTACCTTCGGGGAATGGATTCCCTTACTGTTTATGTTTACATAACTGAACCAAACACGTTTATAAGAGTTATTCCGTCATCCATATACAGTTAAAGGAAACGATAATCCCATGAGCATTTGCTCATATGCACCATAACCACATGGAAATGATGATTATTTTCAGAAAAATAAGCTTAGCAAATGTGTGTTGGCAGCAACTATCTACTCACCTCAAATTTACTGCATATGAGGTGGAGCTCGATCTTGATGCCCCCAATCTCCTTACCTATCCATGTGAATGGTTGCTGTAGGCTGTGATTTTTTTTAGAGATGCTGAGTTTAAGTATTTCAACTATTTGAAACAAAAAAACATCTCAAGTTGAAGCCATAACAAGCAAGAGGAGAGAAGATGGTGCTTACACCACATTTCAACTCTATATGATATATATCAATATAATTGACTCTCGTTCAGATAGACAGTCGATTTTGTGTCTTATCTTTTGCTTTGGCTTCAAGGACTCGATTATTGCGTCATGTGTGATGTTGCTTGCACCTTGCTGAAGCAAAAGAAAAACACGACCAGAGAAGGGATTTTGTCAAGGATGTAGGTGATATTCAGTTTTTGCGTTACACATACCTTTTGAGGACCCATTCTGCCGTAGGCGTGCTTGTTAGAATGGAAGCAAGATAATAGATCCTGGTTAGAAATGTTGTAAATATCCTTAAAGGCAAATAATAAATATGTCTATTATCATATTTCATTAAAGTTTATAATAATTTTCACGATTTTCTTTGTCACGACAAGGTCTTCGAAATTAGATACCATATTGATATGTTTTGATAATTTTTTTAGTACAATCACTAGGTGTAGTCAGGTTGGTTACCAGGTTAAAATTAAATGCTTACCAGCTCTTTTGAACTTCGCACCTCGCCAATGTGATGGCAATGCCATCTTTTACTCGTATTTAGAGTGGATCGAATACTCACTCTATGAACATTGTAGATCATTGCGATGAAAAAATCTTATAAAATTATCTAGCATGCATGCGTTATTTGAGTGATAAATGCTAACTAGTAATATGGTAACCATATAATATTATAACCTGGAAATTGGCGATGCTTTTTTTGTCGAAGCATATTAAGATGGATCTTATTTTAAAATACTCGTAGAGGTAAATCGAACATTAAAAAACAAATCATCAATTAGATCAGAGGTTTAAAGTGAACCTAATGGTAGTATGCTTGCTCCTTTCAGCGTTCAAATCACTAGCGCATAGCCAACACACATTCAATAAAATTATCATGATCCTACCAATCTTGAAGTTATATGTGGAACATTCAAATTTGTAATCTAGTTTTATGCGAAAATGAATCAAGGAGGGAAATTCCACTCATCATGGCAATTGTATTATTTTGGCTAATCCGGCAATTGTTCTAGTTGGACAGTCCAAAAAATGAATGTAAGATGGATCATACTCCCAACTTTTACATGGGCTAATTCGTAACGATTGATTTTTGTATTGGACCGGCTCCTTCGTATTTGGGTTATTTTGTACCACGATGCTGACATGTGTGAAAGCTCAACCCCCCCCCCCCCACACACACACACACCCACCCACCCTTCCCACCCCCTCCCCCCTCCCCAAAAAAAGTTCACAAGACCATCTTTGGTCACGAACAACGCGAAGCTAATGAAAAAGCTCATAATCTAGCTAGAATAGCTACATCTCTTGATGTGGGGCGCCATGTGTGGATAGCTGACCCCATTGGATTTCTTTGTATTCCAAAGAATATTATTATGGAGTATAATAAAGCTTCGGTTGTTTTCTCAAAAAAGGGAAAAAACAAGGACCGTACTACGCGTCCCCCGGGGATAATTCTCCAAAATCCCCCGGGTCCTCCTGCTGACACGTGTCCCCAAAAAAGTCCAAAAATATAGGGTTCGCAGCATAGAAAATAAAAAAAATCCTACAATGGGAACTATATACCAAAATCTATCTACTAGATTAAAACAACGGGCGGATGTATATCCGTAGAGAACATACCCTTGAAGACCGTCAAAGCTTAACGAGTGAAACCCGTGGTTGATGTAGACGATCTCTTGCTGATCTCAAGATCGAGAGGAAGTCCTAGTGCTGCAAAATAGCAGCGCATCCGTGCTCGCACACACGTACAAGACACCGAGCAACCTCCGCCTCCTCGCTCCAGCGATACAGTGGAAGCACAACCCTTTCTTATTGAATAGCCACCGGGAACATGTATCTCGCTAGTCCGAGACCATGTATCTCGCTAGTCCGAGACCATGGGGGATAAATTCTAGAGGGGGAGAGAGATCCTTCACGAGGAGGTGTGAGTGAGAGAGAGGAGAGGTGGTGCCTTTTATAGGAGGAGGGGGGCACCCAAGGGGGTGGCCGCCGGCCATGGGGGCTGCCTCCTCCCCTCCTTCATTCATGTGGGTGGACACTCCACTCACAAAAATCTCTTCAATTCCCTCCACTCAAAATCCCACTCAAAATTGCTATTAAATTTCCACCAAATTTAATGCAGACTTTCATTAAATAAAACTCCTTTTATTTATTCAGAATTTTGTCAATTACTTAGTGACAAACATTCACATATAACCCCTTGCTAGTATTTCATTTCACATGCAAAAACACTTTCTGCAATTTCACCCGAAAACCTGTTTCGGTATCTAGTGAAATAAATTCTTGCGCTTGTTATTCTTTTCGGCATAAAACTTTTGCTCCAATTGGATGTCTGTGTCCCTTAAGTGTGCCACGCGAATAATACGGACATGATCGAGACCCTTCTCTGATCAATAATCAGAAGCGGGACCTACAGATCCATACTAACTCCCACACATTCAACGATTACTTTCCTATGATCGTCGGAACCTTTTACACTAGTATCTTAATCCCTTTGTTTCACGATATATTACATGTCCGAGATTCGATCATCAGTATCTCCATAACTAGTTTGATCTCGTTATCGACATGCACTCTTTTCTCGTTCCCGTGATATAACATTCTATTGATCAAATCACTTGCTTGCAAGCTAACCAATGTGATATCACCGAGAGGGCCCAGTGTATATCTATCCGTCATTGGGATGAACAAATTCCACTCTTGACCCATGAGACTCAACATAATACTTTAGTAGTTCTGAAGCCATCTTTATAATCACCCAGTTATGGTGTGACGTTTGATGTCATCAAGAAACTCTTCCGGTGTTAGTGATTGACACGATCTCATGGTCTAAGGATTAGGATCACTTCGTAAGTTGTTATAGCAATATAAACTCAATGACTTTGATCGTAATGCTATACTTCAGATGAATGTTCATCACATCATTACACTCATTTTGTGACCTCGTTATTAACAACATCCAATGTCTATGATCATAAAACTTTAATCATCTTGTTAATCAACGAGCTAGTTTATGAGAGAGGCATAACTAGGAACTTTCTGTTTGTTTATTAAACACACATATATTAATGTTTCCGTATTAATACAATTATAGCATGCAAAATAAACATCTATCATATACTTGGAATACACATAATAAACACTTTATTATTGCCTCTCAGGGCATATTCCCTTCAGTCTCCCACTTGCACTAGAGACAATAATCTAGTTACATAGTGATGTATCTAAAACCCATGGAGTTCTTGTGTTGACCATGTTTTGCTCTAGGGAGAGTTTTAGTCAATGTATCTGCTACATTGAGATCCGTATGTACTTTACAAATCTTTATATCTCCATCCTTGACATGTTCACGAATGGAGTGAAACCGGCGCTTAATATACTTGGAATACTTGTGAGACCTTGGTTCTTTGGCATTGGCAATGGCACCATTGTTGTCACAATAGATCACCATTGGGTCCAACGCACTTGCAACCACACCTAGTTCGGATATGAACTCCTTCATCCAAACTGCTTCCTGAGCCGCTTCCAAAAGCAGCAACATATTCGTCCTCCATTGTTGATCCCGCCACCACAGGTTGTTTGGAGCTCCTCCAACTAACCGCTCCGCCATTCATGAGAAATACGTATCCGGATTGAGACTTAGAGTCATCCGGATCGGTGTTAAAGCTAGTGTCGACATAACACTTAGAGACGAGCTCTTCTTCACCTCCGTATACAAGAAACATATCCTTAGCTCTTCGCAAGTACTTAAGGATATTCTTGACCGTTTTCCAGTGTTCCGAACCTGTAACATCCCTAAAATCATGATTTCAAAGATTGCATATCATTCATGCATGAATATATATTTTGAGATCATTTTCCAACTCTTTTCAAGAAAACAGAAGCACATAGTGCTATTATTTTATGTGAGCAAACATAAATCAAATGACTATCCTCAATTGAGAGCATAAGTGTTTTAAACCAAGTTTTGTTGGCTTCCTTGTTGATTGGATTGAATGTGGAGTTTGGACAAAAATTCATAGAACAAATATGGTTTCAAAACCATTTTCAAAACAATTCCAAATCAAGTGATATAGCACTGTTTATTTTGTTTGTTCAAAAGAACCAAGATTGAACAGAGAGACCACTTGTTTCTATGCCCAGAAGTGTAAATGTTGCACCCTACAAAATCCTGAAAAAGTTTGAATTCAAAAATCTTTTGAAACCATTTGAAATTCATTCCAGAAATTCAAAACAGAAAAAGAAAAAGAGAAAGGAAATAGAAAAGGGCCAGCGCCAGGATTCTGGCCCAACTGAGAAAGCAGCCCACTAAGCCCACCCGGGTTCCCTCTCTCCCTCTCTCACTCGCAGATGCACCCAGCAAGTGACTGACGCTAGGACCCCACCCCCTTCGATTTCTCATGACAACCGGGCCCCGTCCACGCCACCGTCTTCCTAAATCTCGCCCGAGACCACGCCGTCTGCCGCATTGATGCTGATAATGGCGCGCGTAATTAGCTATGATTCTGCGGCTTCTGTCAGCTTCGCCTACTTAAACCCCACCCCGCGGTCATTTCACATCGCACACTCTTCTCGCCACCAGTGCCTCTAATTCGTATTGCACCGCCGATGAGCCAACTTCGCGAGGTATTCGTAAGACCCCGCGCCTCCTTGTCTAAGTTTGCCAGAATGATCACGACAACCATGCGCATCTTCTCACCCTATGGGTGCATGCTAGGACCGTCTGGAGACTCGCCAACGACGACGACCGTAAGTGCCTGACGCTTTCTTCTTCTCCGGCGATCAATTGCGGTAAGCACTGAGCACCCCTTGACCTCTCTCGCATACGACTAGGCTCGCCCTGTCCTTGCGCAGCTACTGATGCCTCTGGTTGGTACTAGGAAGACCCAGAGCATCGGCAACAACTTCGTCTGCAACCACCTGACACCGTGCACGACTCCGACGAGCTCCAGCAGCCCACACCGTGCGCCCCTTGCCAAGCCGCCGCCAGGTTGAGCATCAGCACGTCGCCACGGTTCTGGTAAGCCCCTCTGACGATCCTAGGACGACCTGTAGGGCCGCGCCGCCGTAGGCAGAGCACGCCCCCGCCAGCGCCGCCTGTCTGTGGTCAACTGGATTGTGGTCGTTAGATGTAGATCTTGCGGTTAAGATCAGAACTTAAACGAAGAGGTACGAGCGCATCTGAGCCACTAGATCTAACTTAAATCCTACGGCTCGCAGAGACCGATCCGCACGAAACGGTACCGGCCAGTAGAATAGCGCCGCATGGCAGTGAATTAGATTCAAAAACTGATTTTGAATCTGATTGTTATTCAAATTTGATTGGGCTATAACTTTTGATCCCCACGTTAGAATTTGACAAATTTTATACCGTTGGAATCAGGAGAGCAAGCTCTTTCTGAATATGTAATGTGTTTAATGTTTAGCTTCTGTTAAAAAGGTTTTATTTGCAGAAACTTGTGTAGGGATAATTTGAGTATAGGAAATGTTTAAGAAATGATTTAGGGTTTAAATAATTGATGTTTGGCAAGTTTTTGACTTGTTTATGAATTAGTACTGTATACTTGCTTTGTGGAGTTTTAAAAATCATCACATGTCATCTTGCATGCATGCATATATTTTTGATTGTATATGTTTTGTGTGTAATTTGTTGCTACCATTCTTTGTGTAGATTTTGGTGCTAGTGATTGTGATTGTGATTGTGAGGAGTGCTACTCTCCCAACTATGAAGGCAAGTGGTACTTCATGAATATTTTTATCCCATGTTTTATACTAAGCATTAGAAATATTTGCTAAGTCTTGCATGATATTATTTTGCTTATATGCCAAGTTGGGAAATCCTAATAGTTGTAGTAATGCTAGGGAATTTCTAAGTTAAGTTAATATCCATGCCATGCTTAGCCTAGCTAGTAGCAAACAAGGGTTGGTGAATTATACATGCTATGATGAAAATATTTCTAAGTCTTTGGACTTGTGCTTTACCTAATAAAACAACTAAGTTAATGAAACACCTGGGTGGAATGGAAGGATTGGTTTATGTTGAGTGGTTACACAAGGCCCATTTCTATGGTTTACCTTGTGTATCTCACTTGTGGTAAGCCACCCAGGAACAAAGAGATTTTAGAGGCCAAGTGTTAAGAAGCTTCTAGTGCAGCCACTTGGCAATATGGGCTCTGCCTGGATCACATAAGTTGCTAGAACTTAGCCATTTGGACAGATGGTGGTAGTGGGATGATAGGTTGGAACGCGTCCATTTGGTCTAAGGGAAGGCTTCTGAAAGGTCCTGTCTCGGTGAAACCAAGTCTGGTGGGGAAAGTGCACAACCTCTGCAGATGGAAAAATCTAAGTACTTAGCCAAGTCCATGGCAATGGACAACTTGAGCATCAAGACATGGAAGCTATCAAGAATCTCCTCATCCCAATTTCTAAGTAAAAATTTGTGGGTGAACAAGGGTGAAGGACCTTAATGTCTATTGGTGGTTCCTTGGGAATGTTTTGACAAAGAAAAACTTAGTGATTTCAACTAATAGGAAAAACCTATTTTGAGCAAAGCAAGCCAAGCTACACTTAGCCAAATTGCATATAGTATCTAGTCCACTTAAAATTTTACTAAGGTATCACTTGCCAATACTATTCCAAAGTATTGACCCACCGTAATGTAACTTGTGATGTTGCAGGTTACTCTGATGAGGATTAGGTGTCATGAGTTTACACTCAACATGTTTGCCTGTGGCACATGAAGATGAAGACTTTTATTTATTTACTTATTCAAACTCTTGTATTAGGCCTGTGGACTTGGAGTTGTAAAGACTATGTTTATCTCTAGAATGGCTGTAATAAATGACCTTTGTATCTGTGTACTTCATCTTAAACTGTGGATGCTAGCATTGATCTAGGGACTAGCATTGCAATCACAGGGATCCTTTTCCTTTATAAAGGAGGGATCTTACAGATGGTATGAGAGCACTGTGTTGCATGTAGGATTATGACCCTAGGATTGGAAACCACTAAGGAAAAAATTTCAGCAACTTCTACACTTGTCTATTCTTCTTGTAAACTTTTCTAATCTTCTCTCTCATCTCTATTTGTAGATGAACTCCATCAACGAAGCCGTAAGGAAAGGACCACTCATGACAATAACTTTGGAGTGTGAGACAGAATTCCCCAAGGCTCTCAAGGACCTCATGGTTGCATTGGAGATACAAGGTGCAGCTGTGTACAAAGGTTTTCCTGTGATGGATGAAGGAGTGGAATACTGGTGGGTGCAACTTCACTTGTATAAAAACAAGGAAGAGAATCACCAGGAAAAAGGATTCTGCATGTTCACCAATTCAGTGGTGCACACTACATTCTTTGAATCAGCAAAGGATGCAGCTTGGAAGACCATCAAAGAACTTGGTGATAGAGTCAAGTGCAGAATGCTCAACCTCCAAAATGATCTAAAGGAAGAGAAGAAACATACCCAAGATTTGGAAGCTACCAACCAAACCTTAAGAGGAGACATTATAGACTTAGTGATGGAGTCATGTGAGCAAGATAGGCTGATTGCTTCTAGAAACATTGTGTTAGCCAACAGATCCAGTGAGATAGGATTGTAAGCGTACTTCGTTAGTTGGACCACCACTTATCACCTTATTTTCCAAATGTTGCCTTAAAATAAGATTGAACCTTGGTCGTTGTAATGGTTTCATGTATGCATGACTTGTGTGTTTTGCTTTCCAAAGGATATGTATGTGATGTTTGATCTTTTGTTTTATCTTGAATTGTGTTGTTCTAACTTTTCTATCTTATAAATAGATGCCTACTGTTACCATCAGCACTGTTGAGGAGTTCCAGGTTACTCGCTTTGGTCCTCGTATTATTGAGCTTACTACTTTGCTCAATCTCCCTCTTCCTACCATCATGGTACTTCCCCTCACCAAGTTTGAGAGGAAAGACCTTTGGGGCTTCAAGGTCAACCAGCCCGGATGCCAGACAGAGCTTACCACGGAGGCCATCGTCTTCAAGCTCATGCATGATGACAAGCAGAGAGGACTTGAGGTAGTTATGCAGGATCTGATAGGACGACTGCTAGGGAGACACTCCCGACAGGTTAGAGGTACTCACTTCCACGTCTTCGGTAGACGTGATGAGGATGGAGAGTCCATCGACTTCGAGGATGATTAGAGGGACACAGCAGAGCCGATTCGTCTATACCTCCAGGACTTAGAGTCTCTCATTAGGCACGTGGACACTGACATGACCAACGTCATGCTCAACAATGATGAACTCCAGGTGCACCTTCGCGAGAAGGACAAGCTCTTCGCGGAGCAAGATGAGATAGTCAAGGAGATGGAGGCGAAGTTCGAGAGCCAGGACAGAAAGTTCAAGAGTCAGGAGAAGTGAGTCCAGGATAGGAACAAGAAGATCCGGGACATGACTGAAGAACTGCAGTCCAAGGATTTCGAGCTCGAGCAACAGCAGACGGTGATTGAGAGGCTTCGTTCCCAGAAGAGGGCTCTCAAGGCCAAGATAGATACCTTGACCACCAATGTCGAGGAATACAAGACCGTGATAGAGAATGCAGGTCTTACCTTTGTCGAGGAGGAGGTTGATGCCGAGGAGTAGATTTGACTACTCATTTATCACTTATTATCATACTTGTCGTTGAGAACTTGTTATTTGACCATCTGACATGTGGATGGCTTGTTATGTGTGTGTGTTTTACTTTGCGAACTTATTATCTTGTTGTTGAACCTTTATCCTTTTGTTGCATGTTTTGTGTTTGTTTATGTGATGTAATGTGCATGAAAGCATCTATGGGTATCTCATTCTTATCTCTATTGAACAAACCACAGATGCCTCCCCGTCGTGCAAACCCCAACCCCAACAACAACAACATCACTCCAGAAATGCAGCAAATGATGACCACTCAAACACAGCTGATGCAGATGATGACGACGTTCATCCAGAATCAAAACAACAACAATAACAACAATAACAACAACAACAACAACAACAATAACAACAACAACCCACCGGGCTTTGACATGCTTACCAGGTTCTTGAGATTGAGGCCAGCGAAGTTCTCAGGGACGACTGATCCCATGGTGGCCAATGATTGGTACGCTCTGTGACTAAGGACTTGGTAACTGTGGGCTGTACTGATGCTGAAAAGGTCAGATTTGCAGCACATTTGCTGGAAGGACCAACCGCCACTTGGTGGGATAACTTCCAGATCACCACTCCCATAGATGATGTGACATGGGCTATCTTTGAGGATGGCTTTCGTACTGCTCATATCTCATCTGGAGTTATGAGCCTGAAAAAGAAGGAGTTCCATAACCTGAAGCAACGCCACCGCAGCGTGGCTGAATATATTGAGGAGTTCAACAATCTGGCGCGATATGCACCGGATGAAGTTGACACTGATGCTAAGAGGAAGGAAAAGTTCCTCGAAGGGTTGAATTATGAGCTAAATCTGCAGTTGGCTGTGGCCTACGTTCCCACTTATCAGTCTCTCTGTGACAAGGCTGCTATTTTGGAGAAAAAAATAAAACAAGTTGAAAGCAGAAAGAGAAAGCACTCAGACAAGCACAGCTCGGGATCGTCACACAAACGTTCCCATTATGATGACAGTGGAAGCTTAGGATCCCACAAGCATGGGAAATTCAACAAGCACCACAACCACAACCGTCATGACAACAAGCATCACCGTAGTCATGACAATGACAAGTACAAGAACCACAAGGGTGGATACAAGAGCCACCACAGTGGTAATGGAAGTGGAAGTGGAAGTCAGCCTGTCAAGAAGGACATTAGTCAGGTTGAATGCTTCAAATGCAAGAAGATGGGGCATTATGCAAACGAATGCCCAGAAAAGAAAGTTGAAGGACCCAACAAGCCCAACCCTTTTCAGAAGGGGATGTGAACCACATCAATGTGGAGGAAATCTATGAGGAGCCCGATGTCTTTGTCGGTAAGTTCAAACTCAATTCTGTTCCAGCATTTGTTCTCTTTGATACTGGTGCATCTCATTCATTCATATCAAGAGCATTTGTTGAAATAAATGAACTGCCGGTAGAAACTATTGGGTGTCCTATAAAAGTAAGTTCTCCTGGTGGAGAAATGATAGTGAATTCAGGATGTCATGATCTACTCATAGAATTTGGGAAGTATAAGTTTCCCGTTAACTTGATAATTCTAAACTCCCAAGGATTGGATGTCATTTTGGGAATGGACTGGATGACTAAGCACAAGGGAGTGATAGATTGTGCCAACCATACTGTCTCACTCACAACTCTAGAAAATAAAAGGATCAGATTCAAGACCAACTTTAAAGCAAAAAGGAGTATGCTAAATTCTCTTAAGGGGGGTAGCATAGACAGTGTGCCAATTGTGAGTGAATATCCGGATGTGTTTCCGGAAGAATTGCCGGGAATGCCACCAGATAGAGATGTGGAGTTTCTTATAGATTTGGTACCAGGACCTGGACCAATAGCAAAGAGACCTTATAAAATGTCAGTGGATGAACTGAAAGAACTCAAGAAACAACTTGGAGAACAGTTGCAGAAAGGATTTATTCAACCAAGTTCTTCATCTTGGGGAGCCCCAGTTTTGTTCGTGGAGAAGAAAGATAGAAGTCAAAGGTTATGCATAGATTACCGTTCACTCAACGAGGTAACTATCAAGAACAAATACCCTTTGCCTAGAATCAATGACTTGTTTGATCAACTAGAAGGAGCTTGTGTGTTCTCAAAAATTGATCTCCGGTCAGGCTATTTTCAACTCAAGATAAGGGAACAAGACATACCTAAAACAGCATTCACTACAAGGTATGGATTGTATGAGTATACCGTGATGCCATTTGGTTTGACCAATGCTCCAGCATACTTCATGAATATGATGAACAAGGTGTTCATGGAATTCCTTGACAAGTTTGTTGTCGTTTTCATCGATGACATTTTAGTCTACTCCAAGAGCAAAGAAGAGCATGAAGGACATTTGCGTTTGATACTTGAGAAGTTAAGAGAACATAAACTTTATGCCAAATTCAGCAAGTGTGAATTCTGGTTAAATGAAGTTGGATTTCTTGGACATGTTATGAAAAAGGATGGTGTAGCAGTTGATCCTGCTAAAGTTTCAGCTGTAACTGAATGAGAATCTCCCAAGTCCGTGAAAGAAGTTCGTAGTTTCCTTGGCTTAGCAGGTTACTATAGAAGATTCATTGAAAATTTCTCCAAGGTAGCTAAGCCCATGACGGAATTGCTAAAGAAAGACAAGAAGTTTGCTTGGTCTGAAGGTTGTGAACTCAGCTTTTAGGAATTGAAGAAGAGACTTGTGACAGCACCAGTCTTGTGTCTGCCAGATTTGGAAAAGATTTCCAAGTATATTGTGATGCGTCTCATCAGGGTTTGGGTGCAGTACTTATGCAAGACGGTAAAGTTGTGGCGTATGCCTCGAGACAACTCAAAACTCATGAAGTGAACTATCCTACTCATGATTTAGAGTTAGCCTCTGTTGTCCATGCACTCAAAACATGGAGGCACTATCTTTTGGGAAAACGTTGTGAAGTGTTCACAGATCACAAGAGTTTGAAGTATATCTTCACCCAGAAGGAAATTAATATGAGACAAAGAAGATGGCTAGAACTCATTAAGGACTATGACTTAAGTTTGCAATACCACCCCGGTAAAGCAAATGTTGTAGCAGATGCTCTAAGCCATAAGGTTTTTGTGAATGGCCTTACCAAGGGAGAATTGCCAGATGATTTGTGTGCCCAATTCAGAAAACTCAGATTGGAGATTGTGCCTGAAGGACATCTCATGACTTTGGATGTTCAACCCACTTTGTTGGACAAGATCAAAGAAGCCCAAAAGATTGATAAGGAAATCGAAGAGATTAAAGAAAAGATTGGCAAAGGAAAAGCCAAAGGATTCCATGAAGACGAACAGGGAACTTTATGGCATGGGAAACGTATCTGTGTTCCACAAGATCCGGAACTACGGAAACTGATTTTGCAGGAAGCACACAACTCACCGTATTCCATTCATCCGGGTAACACCAAAATGTACATGGACATGAAAGAAAGATTTTGGTGGAATAATCTCAAGAAGGACATCGCCGAACATATTGCTTTGTGTGATGTGTGTAGAGTGAAAGCGGAACATCGTAAACCAGCAGTTTGCTTCAACCACTACCTATTCCTGATTGGAAGTGGGACAAGATTGGTATGGATTTCATTATGGATTACCAAGGACCGTGTCGATACGATTCTATTTGGGTAGTAGTGGATCGCCTAACTAAAGTGGCTCATTTCATACCCGTGAAGACAACCTATACAAGTGCTAAGTTAGCCAAAATCTACATGAGTAGAATTGTATGTCTACATGGAGTGCCCAAGAGTATTGTGTCTGATAGGGGAACTCAATTCACTTCCCATTTTTGGAGACAGCTACATGAGTCATTGGGAACGAGGTTGGAATTCAAGATCGCTTTTCATCCTCAAACCGATGGACGCAGAAAGGACCAATCAGATTCTTGAAGACATGTTGAGAGCATGTGCCTTAGACTATGGAGCCAGTTGGGATGAAAGTCTGCCTTACGCAGAATTTTCTTATAACAACAGCTATCAAGCCAGCATTGAGATGGCACCATTTGAGTTTCTCTACGGAAGAAAGTGTACCACCCCATTGTTATGGAATGGTGTGGGAGAAAGAAGTTTATTCGGACCAGATCTCATCAAAAAAGCCGAAGAGAAGGTCAAGTTGGTTAGGGACAGATTGAAGATAGCACAGTCCCGACAGAAAAGCTACGCAGATCCTAAGCGTAGAGAAGTCACCTACGAAGTCGGTGATAGAGCTTATCTTAGAGTGTCACCACTTCGTGGAGTGAAGATGTTCGGAGTCAAAGGAAAATTGGCACCAAGATATGTTGGGCCATTCAAGATTCTGAGTCGAAAAGGAGAAGTTGCCTATGAGATTGAACTGCCAGAATCTCTATCAGCTGTCCATAATGTGTTTCATGTGAGTCAACTTAAGAAATGTCATCCAGAAATGGAAGAAACTTCTTTGAAGGATACTATACCTTTGGAGGAGGTTCAACTGGAAAGTGATCTCACTTATGAAGAGAAACCTATCAAGATTCTTGAGACTGCAGAAAGAGTCACACGGACTAAGACTATCAAGTTCTGCAAAGTGTAGCGGAATCATCATTCCGAAGAGGACGCAACATGGGAAAGAGAAGATGATCTTCGGAAAGACCACCCTCACCTATTTGCTAGCCAATCCGAATCTCGAGGGCGAGATTCACCTTAAGGGGGTTAGATTTGTAACATCCCTAAAATCATGATTTCAAAGATTGCATAACATTCATGCATGCATATATATTTTGAGATTATTTTCCAACTCTTTTCAAGAAAACAGAAGCACGTAGTGCTATTATTTTATGTGAGCAAACATAAATCAAATGACTATCCTCAATTGAGAGCATAAGTGTTTTAAACCAAGTTTTGTTGGCTTCCTTGTTGATTGGATTGAATGTGGAGTTTGGACAAAAATTCATAGAACAAATATGGTTTCAAAACCATTTTCAAAACAATTCCAAATCAAGTGCTATAGCATTGTTTATTTTGTTTGTTCAAAAGAACCAAGCTTGAACAGAGAGACCACTTGTTTCTATGCCCAGAAGTGTAAATGTTGCACCCTACAAAATTCTGAAAATTTTTGAATTCAAAAATATTTTGAAACCATTTGAAATTCATTCCATAAATTCAAAACAGAAAAAGAAAACGAGAAAGGAAATAGAAAAGGGCCAGCCAGATTACATCTCCCAACCGAAAGCGCAGCCCACTAAGCCCACCGGGTTCCTCTCTCACTCGCAGACGCCTGACAAGTGGTGGCTAGGACCCCACCCCCCTTCTGATTCTCTCGCAGACAACTGGGCCCCGTCCACGTCACCGTCGTCTTCCCTAAATCTCGCCCGCAGACCACGTCGTCGCTGCCATTGATGCCGATAATGGCGCGGCGTAATTAGCCTTGATTCTGCGAGCGTTTCCTGTCGCGCTTCGGCCTACTTAAACCCCACCCCGCCGCGGTCATTTCCCCCCACACTGCACACTCTTCTCACCACCAGGCTGCCTCTA
Organism: Avena insularis; assembly: GCA_023614405.1. Classification (NCBI taxonomy): domain Eukaryota; kingdom Viridiplantae; phylum Streptophyta; class Magnoliopsida; order Poales; family Poaceae; genus Avena; species Avena insularis. The sequence continues at coordinate 407,173,077 of CM042685.1, read as the reverse complement.
ATTCGTATTGCACCGCGATCGAGCCACCTCCGGCGAGGTATTCCGTGAAACCCTCACGCCTTTATCTAAGTTTGCCAGAATGATCACGACAACCATGCGCATCTTCTCACCCTATTGGTGCATGCTAGGACCGTCTGGAGACTCGCCAACGACGACGACCGTAAGTGCCTGACGCTTTCTTCTTCTCCGGCGATCAATTGCGGTAAGCACTGAGCGTCCCTTGAACTCTCTCGCATACGACTAGGCTCGCCCTGTCCTTGCGCAGCTACTGATGCCTCTGGTTGGTACTAGGAAGACCCAGAGCGTCGGCAACAACTTCGTCTGCAACCACCCGACGCCGTGCACGACTCCGACGAGCTCCAGCAGCCCACACCGTGCGCCCCTTGCCAAGCCGCCGCCAGGTTGAGCATCAGCACGTCGCCACGGTTCTGGTAAGCCCCTCCGACGACCCTAGGACGACCTGTAGCGCCGCGCCGCCGTAGGTAGAGCACGCCGCCGCCAGTCGCCGCCGCCAGCGCCGCCTGTCTGTGGTCAACTGGATTGTGGCCGTTAGATGTAGATCTTGCGGTTAAGATCAGAACTTAAACGAAGAGGTACGAGCGCATCATGGCAGTGAATAAAACAACTGATTTTGAATCTAACTTAAATCCTACGGCTCGCAGAGACCGATCCGCACGAAACGGTACCGGCCAGTAGAATAGCGCCGCATGGCAGTGAATTAGATTTAAAAACTGATTTTGAATCTGATTGTTATTCAAATTTGATTGGGCTATAACTTTTGATCCCCACGTTAGAATTTGACAAATTTTATACCGTTGGAATCAGGAGAGTAAGCTCTTTCTGAATATGCAATGTGTTTAATGTTTAGCTTCTGTTAAAAAGGTTTTATTTGCAGAAACTTGTGTAGGGATAATTTGAGTATAGGAAATGTTTAAGAAATGATTTAGGGTTTAAATAATTGATGTTTGGCAAGTTTTTGACTTGTTTATGAATTAGTATTGTATACTTACTTTGTGGAGTTTTAAAAATCATCACATGTCATCTTGCATGCATGCATATATTTTTGATTGTATATGTTTTGTGTGTAATTTGTTGCTACCATTCTTTGTGTAGATTTTGGTGCTAGTGATTGTGATTGTGATTGTGAGGAGTGCTACTCTCCCAACTACCAAGGCAAGTGGTACTTCATGAATATTTTTATCCCATGTTTTATACTAAGCATTAGAAATATTTGCTAAGTCTTGCATGATATTATTTTGCTTATATGCCAAGTTGGGAAATCCTAGTAGTTGTAGTAATGCTAGGGAATTTCTAAGTTAAGTTACTATCCATGCCATGCTTAGCCTAGCTAGTAGCAAACAAGGGTTGGTGAATTATACATGCTATGATGAAAATATTTCTAAGTCTTTGGACTTGTGCTTTACCTAATAAAACAACTAAGTTAATGAAACACCTGGGTGGAATGGAAGGATTGGTTTATGTTGAGTGGTTACACAAGGCCCATTTCTATGGTTTACCTTGTGTATCTCACTTGTGGTAAGCCACCCAGGAACAAAGAGATTTTAGAGGCCAAGTGTTAAGAAGCTTCTAGTGCAGCCACTTGGCAATATGGGCTCTGTCTGGATCACATAAGTTGCTAGAACTTAGCCATTTGGATAGATGGTGGTAGTGGGATGATAGGTCGGAACGCGTCCATTTGGTCTAAGGGAAGGCTTCTGAAAGGTCCTGTCTTGGTGAAACCAAGTCTGGTGGGGAAAGTGCATAACCTCTGTAGATGGAAAAATCTAAGTACTTAGCTAAGTCCATGGCAATGGACAACTTGAGCATCAAGACATGGAAGCTATCAAGAATCTCCTCATCCCAATTTCTAAGTAAAAATTTGTGGGTGAACAAGGGTGAAGGACCTCAATGTCTATTGGTCGTTCCTTGGGAATGTTTTGACAAAGAAAAACTTAGTGATTTCAACTAATAGGAAAAACCTATTTTGAGCAAAGCAAGCCAAGCTACACTTAGCCAAATTGCATATAGTATCTATTCCACTTAAAATTTTACTAAGGTATCACTTGCCAATACTATTCCAAAGTATTGACCCACTGTGGCTGTAACTTGTGATGTTGCAGGTTACTCTGATGAGGATTAGGTGTCATGAGTCTACACTCAACATGTTTGCCTGTGGCACATGAAGATGAAGACTTTTATTTATTTACTTATTCAAACTCTTGTATTAGGCCTGTGGACTTGGAGTTGTAAAGACTATGTTTATCTCTAGAATGGCTGTAATAAATGACCTTTGTATCTGTGTACTTCATCTTAAACTGTGGATGCTAGCATTGATCCAGGGACTAGCATTGCAATCACAGGGATCCTTTTCCTTTATAAAGGAGGGATCTTACAGAACCTGGATCCGATTGGTACCTACTAGTCAATCTAATAGCATGCCACATCCGGTCTTGTATATAGCATGACGTACATTATAGAGCCTATGGCTGAAGCATATGGGACTTTGTCCATTATCTCTCTTTCTTCCGCCGTAGTCGGACTTTGAGTCTTACTCAATGTCGTGCCTTACAACATAGGTAAGAATCCCTTCTTACTTTCATCCATTTTAAACTTCTTTAAAATATTATCAAGGTATGTACTTTACGATAGCCCTATTAGGCGCCTAGATCTATCTCTATAGATCTTTATGCCTAATATGTATGACGCTTTACCTAGGTCCTTCATTGAAAATTTGTTGTTTAGATAACTTTTAACACTGTTTAAAGATCTATATCATTTCCGATCAATAATATGTCATCCACATATAATATCAGAAATGCCGCATTGCTCCCACTCACTTTCTTGTAAATACAAGCTTCTCCATAAGTTTGGACAAATCCAAACTCTTTGATCACCTCATCAAAGCGGAGATTTCAACTTCGTGATGCTTGCTTCAATCCATAGATGGATCGCTGAAGTTTGCACACCTTGTTAGCATCCTTAGGATTGACAAAACCCTTTGGTTGTATCATATACAACTCTTCTTCAATATTGCCATTGAGGAACGCGGTTTTTACATCCATCTGCCATATCTCATAATCGAAATATGCAGCAATTGCTAACATAATCCTAACCGATTTTAGCATCGCTACGGGAGAGAATGTCTCATCGTAGTCAACTCCTTGAATTTGTCAAAACCCCTTTGTGACAAGACGAGCTTTATAGACAGTCACATTACCATCAGCATCGGTTTTTCTTTTGAAAAACCATTTATTCTCCACGGCCTTTCGATCGTGAGGTAAGTCCACCAAGTTCCAAACTTGATTTTCATACATGGATTCCATCTCGGATTTCATGGCTTCTAACCATTTGTTGGAATCTGGGCTCATCATTGCTTCTTCATACGTCGCAGGGTCATCATTTTTATCAACCATGAAATTCATGACAGGATTTCCGTCAGACTCGAGAATTTGCCGCGTCCTGCTAGACCTGCGAGGTTTGGTAGTACTCTCTTTCGAAGTTTCATGATCATTATCATTAGTTCCCTCTTCAACTGGTGAAGCCAACTCCGGAACGACTTCCGGCGCTGCGCTACTCGCCATACTTTGAAGAGAAGGTTCAATAACCTCTTCGAGTTCTACCTTCCGACTATTCACACCTTTTGTGAAAAACTCTTTCTCTAGAAAGGATCCATTCTTGGAAACAAAAACCTTGCCCTCGGATCTGTGATAGAAGGAATACCCAATAGTTTCCTTAGGGTATCCTATGAAGACGCATTTTTCCGCTTTGGTTTCGAGTTTATCCGGTTGAAGTTTCTTCACATAAACATCGCATCCCCAAACTTTAAGAAATGACAGCTTAGGTTTGTTTCCAAACCACAATTCATACGGTGTATTTTCAACGGATTTAGATGGTGCCCGATTTAAAGTGAATGTAGCAGTTTCTAGTGCATAACCCCAAAATGACAACGACAAGTCCGTTAGAGACATCATAGATCGAACCATATCCAATAAAGTACGATTACGATGTTCCGACACACCATTTCGCTGTGGTGTTCCGGCAGGTGTGAGTTGTGAAACAACTCCACACTCTTTCATGTGAGTGCTAAACTCGTAACTTAGATACTCACCTCCACGGTCGGACCATAGAAAATTGATCTTTTCTATTACGATGATTTTCCACTTCATTCTGAAATTCCTTGAACTTTTCAAAGGTTTCAGACTTGTGTTTCATCAAGTAGATATAACCGTATCTACTCAAATCATCTATGAAAGTAACAAAATAACGATATCCACCTCGCGCCGACACACTCATTGGACCACATACATCAGAATGTATGATTTCCAATAAATCATGCGCTGCTCCATTGAACCGGAAAACGACGTTCTAGTCATCTTGCCCATAAGGCATGGCTCACATGTATCAAATGATTCAAAATCAAGTGATTCCAAAAGTCCATATGAATGGAGCTTCTTCATGCGCTTAACGCCAATATGACCTAGACGGCAGTGCCACATATATGCGGATATATCATCAGTAAGTTTAATCCTTTTAGCATCAACATTATGAATATGTGTAACACTATTATCGAGATCCAATAGAAATAAACCATTCATCATCGGTACATGACCATAAAATATTTCATTCATATAAATAGAACAACCATTGTTTTCAGATTTAAATGAATAACCACTTCACATCAAACACGATCCAGATACAATGTTCATGCTCAGTGCTGGCACTAGATAATAATTATTCAAGTTTATTACTAATCCCGACGGCAAGTGGAGAGGCAGCGTTCCGACGGCGATCACATCAACACTTGATCCATTGCCGACACACATCTTGACCTCACCCCTTGCTAGCGGTCGCTTGTTCCGCAACCCCTGATTCGAGTTACAAATATTAGCAATTGAACCGGTATCAAATACCAGTGCTCGCAAGCACTAGTCAAGTACACATCAATAACATGTATATCATATATACCTTTGTTTGCCTTGCCGGCCTTCTTGTCTGCCAAATACTTGGGGCGATTCTTGCCCAAAGGGTCGGTCCCCTTACAATAGTAGCACTCGGTATCAGACTTAGGTCCAACTCGGGGTTTCTTTCCAGGCACGGCAATCGACTTGCCGCCCTTACTTCCCTTCCGTTTTCCCTTCTTGTCTTTCTTGAAACCAGTGTTCTTATTTATCATCAACACTTGATGTTCCTTCTTGATCTCCACTTCTGCAGTTTTAAGCATTGACAGAAGATCAGGGAGAGACTTCTTCATGCCTTGCATATTATAGTTCATCACGAAGCTCTTATAGCTAGGTGACAGAGACTTCAGAACATGATGGATGCCTAAGTCAATGGGAATCGTTATTCCCAAGGACACAAGCTTATCAGCGTAACCTGACATCTTGAGTACATGCTCACTTACGGAGCTGTGCTCTTCCATCATGCAGCTAAAGAAATTTTCTGAAGCATTGTAGCTCTCTACAACATCATGTGTGTCGAAAATCATTTTCAACTCACCATTGTATCAAATGCATTGCCATTTTCGAAACGCTTTCGAAGTCCCAGCTCTAGCCCATACAATATGCCGCAATGAACTAAGTTGTGGTCCTCCTGACGAGTCTGATAGACATTCTTCTCCTCGTCAGGGGCATCATCGAAAGGTGGGGGGCCTAGCGGCGCTTCTAGCATATATTGCTTTTGTGCAGCATAGAGGAGAATCCTCAAATTCATGGCCCATTTGGTAAAGTTGCTAATGTTCGTTGCAAGTTTCTCTTTCTCCATGAACACATTGAAATTAAAAGCAGGTGGTGCCATCTACAATATAATTTGTAAAGTTTAGACTAAGTTTATGATATATTAAGTTCAACTAATCCACATTACGAATGAACTACCACTCAAAAACGACATCCCTCGTGCCTTTTTGGTGATTACATGAACCAAATTCACTACACCAAGTCCGATCATCACGTGAGTCGGTGTAGCTTCAAAGGCGAGCATCAAATGGATATCATATCTACTATATGACTCATGCTTAATATTTCGGTCCATGTCCCGAGGCCATGTCTGTACATGCTAGGCTCGCCAAGTTAGAACCTTAGTATTCACGTGTGTAACTGTCTTACACCCGAAATATGGTCGTGGATCCAAGAACATCCGATCATCACGTGATGTCTTGGAGCGACTAAAACATAATCGGTGCATACTAAAGGAAGAACACATTCTTATCTTGATATTTAAATGAGGGATCATCTTATTATGCTAATAAAACGTCAAACAAGCAATATAAGATGCTATCAAACATCACATGTTTATTAGTGAAATGATATGGTTCCTGCATATGATCTCTATCATATGCATCGTGGTATGATCACTATCATACCTTTATGTGTAAGGTCAAGGTCTATGGAACTTACACGTTATGTGTAACATCCCAGAATTTTAGAATAGGAATGGTTCATATATCTCATGTTCATTGCATCATGGCATCTTGCAAAATTTCCAAATTCAAAACCATTTGTGAAAACCTCTATTTGAAAACCCTTTTGCATCTATTAGGGTTTCTAAATAAACCCTATTGTTTGAATATTTTAAATGGATAGGAATAAGTTCCATAGTAGTCCTAAAATGATGTGTTGAATTTTAGAAAAAATTACAAATTGATTTGAGCTCATTTGGAGCTATATTTCAAAAGTTATAAAAAAATAACAGAAAAAGGAAAAAAAACTAGGCTAACTCTAACTGGGGGCCACCAGGCCGGCCCAGCCCTTCTCTGCCCACGTGCCAGCCGAGCCCACCCCTTCTCTCTCGCACTTGCTGAAGCGACCATAAAGGCCGGCCAGTTGCCCACCAAGCACCCTCAGCAGCCCGCACCCTCTTTTCCCCTTTTTTTGCTGACGAGTGGGGCCCTCTTGTCATCCCCGTCATGGAGGAGCTCGACTCGGAGACAACCGCCGCTGCAATCTTCGCCGATTCGGCTCGATCCCGAGCCTCCTCTGCATCCTAACCCCACCCTCCCTGATAAAAACCCCTCCTCCTCCACCTCGTGCTTTTTTTGGCTTGTACTAACCCTAGCCGCCAAATCACGATCTCGCGATCTCATTGCCGTCGGCCTCCACCAATCGATCTTGGACCCGAGGTTCTGGAGCACCCCTCGCCCTCTTATCCCTCTGGTTATTCTCCCCTTGATGAACTCCGTCGCCTCACCCCTTTTCCCCCTCTCACAGAGCACCGTACCGCCTAGGATACGTCGCCGGAGAACCACCGCCTCCACGCCCAGCCACACCACGTCTCTGGGGAAGCAAACTACACGCCGAGAGTACTGGAGCTCACCGTCCTCTCCCGCATACCGTGGACAACCTCACCAGCCAGAGACCACCGGGAGCGCCGCCACCATCTTCATCTGAGCCGCCACCGCCCCGCCCACGCCGTCACGGTGAGCTCTCAAGCTCAGACCGGCCGTGGATCAGAACCGACGCCTGTGATTAGATCCCTGGGCAAAGCGGTATCGTCCTACCAGCGCGTGCCACCTGGCCTCAGACTCAGCGGGGCCGCGTCAACGCAACTCAGCGCGCACAGCGAATCACAGCGCGTCGCGTGGCGTAGTTCTCCCAGCTAATTTTTGAAAATGATTTAATAGCCAGAAATTTTGTAGAACTTGTAAAATCCATATAAAATTGATTATAGATCAGAAAATTACATATGATATATCCCTGGATTCAGAATAATGTGTAGAATATTATCATGTAATAAAATTCGTATTTTGACCAATGTATTTTCTTGGATTATTTAAATCTCTTTAATGGTAAATAATTCATAGAAAAATATCCACAACTCCAAAATTGGCAAATTTGGTGTCTATGGATTCAGAAAACTATAATCTACATCACCGTAGCATTAGTTTATTTTGTTACAGTACACAATAATTAGCTATGGTTAAATTCATTCGATGAGTATTTTGGCTATAACTTCTAATCTATAAATTATTTTAAGGTGAAACCAGTGGCAAATGAAAGCTATGAACATTACCTATCCAGTAGAATGGTTCTAATAATTTTATGAAACTATTCTATACAGAAAGTTTTCAGAATTCACTAATGCCTACTAAAAGCCTATTTGTTTAGTGGAAAATGTTTATGAAATGTTTTTGAACTTGTTTCTCTTTTATAAAATACATGCATACTATTTTGTTGTGTTGTGCTACTATATGATTGATTGCAATTATTGTTTTGCACGATAGATTGCCTGGAGAGCGATTATTGTGATTGCGGCGACTGTGTGAAGGATTACTACAACTGAGACAAGTGTCACTATCATAAATCTCCTATTGTTTTATTATGCATTTAGTTTTCAGTAGCTTGCATTGAAGAAAATGTTTTATATTATTTATGCCATGCTATGTGTGAGTACCCAATAGAATTGTCATAGACCCCAGTTGATTCCTTGATAGCCATCGTATTGTAGATGCTTAGCCATGTTATTAGTTGCGTGGGTGGTTTTTATGATACATATGTGTATGAGAAGGATTATGTTTTGCTTAAATAAAAACCACTTAATCAATGAATCACCTGGGTGGAATGGCATTGATTGGATCATCGAGTGTGGATTTTGGTGGGGATTGCCACCCAGGCTTCAGAGGGATAATAGACGGTCTTGATTAGTAACTTCCATGTACAACTACATGTCATATGGGCTCTGACTTGACTGAGTAAGTTATGGGATCATGTCCTACCGTGACTAGCAGATGTAGGTGTTGATAGGATGGTACGGTCCGGAGTTAGGCTGATGATTATGTTTCCCAAAGGTCTCGTCCTGGTCTTCTCTCAAAAGGGGTTGATCGGGTCTTGTGGGTAAAGTGTACTAGCCTCTGCAGATGGTTTATAAACTAAGTACTTAGCTGTGTTCCCGGTAATGGACAATTATGAGTAACTTCTCTTGATGCAGTTGAAAAGTCTCATTCATTCCAATTTCTCTAATAAAACTTGATGGGTGAACTTAATGGGTTATAGGATCACTTGAGTGACTCAATGTGTCCATAGATTTAGGAGCTCTCGAGTGACTCGAGTTGTTCTTAGTTATTTTGAAGAACTAAAACTTTATTTAAAATGTAGGAGAAAATGCTGCTTTATGCAAATTGCCTAAACTCCACTAGCCAAAGTGTGCATGTATATGACAGGTTGCCGATTGTGTCCACATAACAATGACATCTTGCCAATACAATTCAAATATATTGACCATTCGTGGCTGCAACTTTTCATGTTGCAGGTAATTTCGACGACAAGTAAGGTTATCGTATAGGTTGCGAATCTCCACTCAGCGAGTTTCCTGTGGCGTGATGGAGCCTTTATCTATTGTTTATTTATTGAACTATGTTATTTGAGCTAGCTGTGAGCTAAGCAACTTTGTAATATTTATATTCTTGGATCAATCGTTGTAATAATGTGACGCATTGATACTCTTTTATTTATCAAAACTGTGTGTGCTAGCTAATCGATCCAAGGGACTAGCACTTTAAACACAGGATCCAATTCTTAAAGGGTTGGATCGCTTCATTATGTGTGTTGTAAGAGTATCATCTCATACTTCTACTTACAACATCACCATATCATAATACTAGCCCAGCAACAATCTAAACTAGACGCCTCTAATTTATCCATTGCAAGTTTTACGTGGCTTAGGGCTTTCGAAGATAGAACCGTTCTTACCTACAAACATGAACCACAAAAGGATAACCAAATTGTTCACAACTCGTTGCAAAATAGATATTGACTATAGTAGGAGAGACAGACACCCGCTAGCCACTTATGCAAACTAGTTGCATGTCAAGCGTGGAACAGGTCTCATGTGCGAGTACACGTAAAGTTTGTCCGGGCCTCTTCATCCCACTATGCCACCAATATCTAAAATTACAACTAAGAAGCAACAACATGATCATCATCGCCCGTATACTCATATGTGTACTACCCATGTAAAGCATCTACGCATAGATTCGGCTCTGATACCACTGTAGGATTTGCAACATAGAAAACAAAAATTTTCCTACGATGGGAACTATGTACCAAGATCTATCTACTAGATACAAACAATGAGCGGATGTATATTCGTAGAGAACATACCCTTGAAGACCGACAAAGCTTAACGAGTTAAACTCGTGGTTGATGTAGATGATCTCTTGCCGATCTCAAGATCGAGAGGAAGTCATAGCGCCGCAAAACAGCGGCGCATCCGTGCTCGCACACACGTACAAGACACCGAGCAACCTCTGCCTCCTCGCTCCAGCGATGCAGCGGAAGCACAACCCTTTCTTGCCGAATAGCCACCGGTAACATGTATCTCCCTAGTCCGAGACCATGGGAGATAAATTCTAGAGGGGGAGAGATATCCTTCACGAGAAGGTGTGAGTGAGAGAGAGAAGAGGGGGTGCCTTTTATAGGAGGAGGGGGGCTCCCAAGGGGGTGGCCACCGGCCATGGGGGCTGTCCCCTCCCCTCCTTCATTCATGTGAGTGGACACTCCAATCACAAAAATCTCTTCAATTACCTCCACTCAAAATCCTACTCAAAATTGCTATTAAATTTCTACCAAATTTAATGCAAACTCTCATTAAATAAAACTCCTTTTATTTATTCAGAATTTTGTCAATTACTTTAATGACAGACATTCACATATAACCCCTTGCTGGTATTTTATTTCACATGCAAAAACACTTTCTGCAATTTCACCCGAAAACCTGTTTTGGTATCTAGTGAAATAAATTCCTGCGCTTGTTATTCTTCCCGGCATGAAACTTTTGCTCTAATTGGATGTCAGTGTCCCTTAACTATGCCACCCTACGGTTCGCGAATAATGCGGACATGATCAAGACCCTTCTCCGATCAATAATCAGAAGCGAGACCTAGAGATCCATACTGACTCCCACACATTCAACGATGACTTTCGTGTGATCGTCGGAACCTTATGCTAGTATCTTAATCCCTTTGTTTCACAATATATTACATGTCCGAGCTTCGACCATTGGTATCTCCATACATAGTTTAATCTCGTTACCAACATGCACTCTTTTCTCGTTTCCGTGATATAAAATTCTAGTGATCAAATCACTTGCTTACAAGCTAACCTATGTGATATCACCAAGAGGGTCTAGAGTATATCTATCTGTCATTGGGATGAACAAATTCCACTCTCGATTCATGAGCCTCAACATAACACTTTAGTAGTTCGGAAGCTATCTTTATAATCACCCAGTTACGGTGTGACGTTTGATGTCATCAAGAAACTCTTCCGGTGTTAGTGATTGACATGATCTCATGGTCTAAGGATTAGGATCACTTTGTAAGTTGTTATAGCAATATAAACTCAATGACTTTGATCGTAATGCTATACTTCGGATGAATGTTCATCACATCATTACACTAATGGTGTGACCTCGTTATTAACAACATCCAATGTCTATGATCAGGAAACTTTGATCATCTTGTTAATCAACGAGCTAGTTTATGAGAGAGGCATAACTAGGAACTTTCTGTTTGTTTATTAAACACATATATATTAACATTTCCGTATTAATACAATTATAGCATGCAAAATAAACATCTATCATATACTTACAATACACATAATAAACACTTTAATATTGCCTCTCAGGGCATATTTCCTTCAAAAAATCCCGCTTTTGCTACAGATATACTCGCTTTTGTTACAAATAGTCCCGTTTTTGCTACATGTAGCAGCAAACGGTTCGCCTAAAAAAAATAGAAAAACGAACTGGAACACTCGAAGACTTCGTCGGCGACCATGTAGCAAAAAAGGTATGCTAGTGTAGCAAACCCGAACTCACCGGAGACTCGCCGGAGACTTTCGCCGAAGACCTCGTCGGAGACTTTGTAGCAAAAGTTTTGTTCTAATGTAGCAAAACCGGAGAACAGTTGTAGCAAATAATTTATGTTAGTGTAGCAAAAAGTCAACTTCACCGGAGAGCTGGATGTCGTCGGAGAATTCGTTGTTGCAGTGGTACACACCTGTTGTAGCAGAGCCCCAGGCCTCTAGTAGCAGAGACTTACACCGCTTGTAGCAACTCCTCCGCGTCTTTGTAGCAGCGCTGGCGGGACTGTGTAGCAGGGTACGCCTCCAGTTGTAGCAGCACCGTTGTGCGTGCGTAGAAGGGCCACCGCGCCTATGTAGCATCGCCGTCCGCCGTCCATACCAGCAACGGTCGCCACCGTATGTAGCAGTGCTACCCGCCGTCGTTGCAGCACCATGGCGATGCAGAGGGAAAATGACCGACGCGAGGAGAATGAGCCGCAACAGCGTGTGCGCTGAGCTCGTGGCCCTCTTGGATTTGGGCGCCGGTTGGCGCAGGCGGCGGGAGTTGCAAAAAGGGTGCAGGGACGCGAGCTACAGAGGCCGACGGTGCAGCTATAGGTGCGGTGCACGAGTTGTTCGTCTAGGCGGAGGTTGGTGTGGTGCAGCGCCATCGTCGTCGGGAACCCATGCTCGCAACCATGGTGTTCGTCTCCAGACAGTACAACCGTCCTCTGCAGAGGTCGCCGGCGAGACAGGGGAGCTAGGCAGCGGCAAGATGGGGGAGCGGGAAGGTGTCGACGAGATCGGGAGCGGAGAGTCGTCGGCGGGATGAGAAGGTGTTCACGTCAGTGGAATTCTCGCTCGGAAGGGAAGGGAGGAGATAAGATGGACCCCTGACACTCAAGAGGCCAGCGCCACGATGTCTACTTGCGACCCTGAGGATAAAAATCACTGATCCCCGGAAGCATAGTTTCCTTTTCAAAAAAAATAAAATCAATCCAACTCCTGCGTGTGCTTCTCCGGTTCTCCCCCGTTCAAGACTACCGACACGACACGTTAATCGAGCCCATCTGCTAGCCTCACACTCGCTCTGATCTGGAAACAATCGCGACCTCCCCGCGAAACCCAGATCCTTCTTTGCTCCGATCTGAAAACAATCGCGACCTCCTCCTCCTCTAATCACAACACACAACATACTAGTACTAGTACAACTGGTTTCCCAAAAAACAAACAAATCACAACACAAACTGCCTCCGTCTCCTCTGACAGCTGGGCCCTGCACGTCTTCCTCTCCCCGCCCAGCCACGTCTCCGCATAATAGCACATGGTCGACAGGACCCCGCCTGTCTCATCCTCCTCTCCCCCCCTCCCTGCTCCGCACGACGCGAAACCGATCGAGGCCAAGTCGCCTGCGCCCGCCGGAGAGGAGGAGGACCTTCGCCCGCCCCGGCACCGCACGCCATGCCGCGCGGCGGAGGGGGCTGCTTGCCCCCGATGGATCTGATGCGGTCGGAGGCGATGCAGCTCCTGCAGGTCATCATCCCCACCGAGTCCGCGCACCTCGCCGTCTCCAATCTCGGCGAACTCGGACTCATCCAGTTCAAAGACGTAAGCACCCCCGTGCCTGCCTCTTCCGTCAATTTAGTTTAGCTGTCTCGGACTGTACCAGAGGAGGATCTGGTCGGTGCCCGTCCCGATGTGCCGATCTGAGCTCCTGGCTCGTCGCTAGGGTAACGTGCGCACGATTCTCTTGGAATCGGCGCTGTTTAGCGGATGGCATTGCAAATTTCGAAACCCAACACCGATTGCCGCACATAATTAGTCTCACAAGTATCCATGAAATCTGTTGGTTTTAGTTGCCTTGGTTGGTAGGTAACCTGCAGAGTCCCGCTCTTTCAAAGGGTCTATCCACCTTGCAATTAACATAAAATTGCACTTGACTTAATTATTACATCATGGAACTTGCGGGGTTACTGTTCTAGGTGCTGCCTTTTACTCTTGGCTGCTTCTTTTGCTGTTAATCTCACGTTTGGTTCCTTTTCTCCTTCAGCTCAATGCAGACAAGAGCCCGTTTCAACGGACATTTGCTGCCCAGGTACTTTGCTCGTTTTTGTCAACACATTCTTTCTTAATTTATGTTTTGTTATATCTAGACTATCTTCTTAAAAGCTTATCATAGCAGCTTGTCAGTTTTTTGTAAATCATACTCTGCCCAATTGGCATGCGCATCTATCAGTTTTTGAAATATACCTACGGGAGTACATATCCATCTCTCTGATGCGCTCATTTCTCACTGTTTATTTGCTGCTCTCTTTTACTTCTTGTGTAGATCAAAAGGACTGGTGAAATGGCTCGCAAACTGAGGTATTTTAAGGAACAAATGTCGAAAGCTGGCATACAAGTTTCTCCCCTGCAATCGACCGAAACTGCTCTGGATTTTGATGACATGGAGGTACGCCAACCACCGAGATGCTCATCATGTGCCAATTATTATATAAATCTTAGAGGTTATCTTTTTAACACTTGTCGAGTAACAGATAAAACTTGGAGAACTGGAAGCTGAACTAATTGAAGTTAATGCAAACGATGAAAAGTTACAGCGGACCTACAATGAACTGATGGAGTACAGTACTGTTCTTCGAAAGGTAATTACCCTTAAAAGTAATTATTCCTGCACACATATGCATATATTGCAATATGTACTTATGTTGTATCAGTTGTACAAGTATTTGCTATCTCCACTATCATCACCTCAGGTCAATATTACTTCAAGATTTTCATTAATGTTTTACACAAATCTCTCTTGGTTTGTGCTCTAAGATAGTTAGACCTCATGACCAGTAACTGAGTCAGCAGTAGTATCTTTTGCCATACTGAAACAATGTTTGACATGCCTCACATAGGAGGCTTGAGAGATAAATTGTTACAAGGATCATGTCTGTGTGTGGATGTTGGGGGTGGGGGGCAATCTGTATAGGAGACTTTGTATCCAACTTTCCCATTCTCACCTTATGAAGCGTTTCTCCTAAGTTTCTCTTTAACTTTCAGGCTGGTGAATTTTTCTATTCGGCTCAAAGAAGCGCTGCAGCACAACAGACAGAACTAGGAGCAAACCAGTCTGGTTCTGGTGAGACTTCACTGGAGAGTCCTCTATTGGAGCAGGTACAACATTGTTTCAGAAACAACATCCTGCCTTGCCCCTATTTTTCTTCTTTTTTCTCTTCCTGATATACTGTTGGTCATATTTACAGGATATGTTTACAGATGCATCGAAACAAGTGAAACTTGGCTCTTTGAGTGGTCTTGTGCCAAAGGAAAAGGCAATGGCTTTTGAACGTATCTTATTCCGTGCAACAAGGGGCAACATTTTGCTCAGACAAGAATCTGTTGATGAACTTGTCACTGATCCACAATCTGGAGAAAAGGTTGCTATTATGTTTTTTTTACAGCACTTATACAGTTTTCTTGTTACTTGCAAAGTCAATATCCCTTTGAGGGCTACAACTTGATATTTTGATATTATTTCCCCTTGAGTTTGTGCACTAATGAAGAAAAGTATGTTCTTTAAATGATCACAGTATAACTGTTCATTCATCTGTACAAAATGGAAAAGGCAAGCTCAGAATGCTAGACAATTCTGTTTTTTCTAATCACAATTTTGTAGTGTATTATGAATTTAGTGCCCCATGATGATTGTTACTTATAGTTGAGCTGCTTATATATTTTTTGTTTCTTTTCATTGTCTTTTTAGTTTTGAAGGTACATACTATTGTTCAAAACACGCTCATCTGACACCTTTTATATGATAATGCAGGTTTCCAAAAATACATTCGTCGTGTTCTACTCTGGGGAGAGAGCAAAAGCCAAAATTTTGAAGATATGTGATGCTTTTCGTGCAAACCGGTACCCTTTTCCTGAAGACCTTGCTAAACAAATGCATACCATTGAGGAGGTCAGCACTTGGAAATATGTTATTTGCCGTTGTTCCAAGTTGAAATTCTTTTTTGTTCATCATATCTGTATGTTTCTACTTTGGCTTATAAATAATTAAAAATCCAATAACCTTTTGAGGTAGCACTTCTAGTGAGAAAGTCAGCAGTTGAGAATAGTTCTGTGCAGGAGATGTGCCATGTTTTGCATGTGATACGAACTTGTGTAACCTCTTGTGCTGTTGCTATTGCATTATTTTGTGATGCGAACTTGCGTAACATGTTTTAAAATAAGATTCTTTTAATGAAATGACTAATATGTATACTTTACTTTTATCTTTCTAATCTTATTGTTGTTGGTGGTGACTACTGAAAAAGATTTGCTGTCATTTCATTCTCTTTTGACCTAAGATGGATGCCATTAGGAGAGCCTTGCCATGTGATTGTTATTTGCAAACTGATACTAACTCTAGCCTTTGAAGATATAGCACGTGCTTGAAATACTTGGTACCATGCAGGTATCTGGAAAGATAAAGGAGTTGAAGGCAACAATTAACATGGGACTGGCTCATCGTGACACAATACTTAAATCTATTGCATCGGAGTTTGAGCACTGGAACCATGTGGTGAGCTTCTATTGCTTGTTCCTGGATTTGATGAGCTCTATTTCTTAAGACTAAAAGTGTTGCATGTAGTTTGGTTCTTATTTAGCGGTGTGGCGGACTCATATTATTTTTATTTTCCATCATTATTAATTGCTAATTAGCACTCAAATCTTCCAGACAAAAAAGGAAAAATCAATTTACCACACTTTAAACATGTTGAGTGTTGACGTGACGAAGAAATGTTTAGTTGGTGAGGGCTGGAGTCCAGTTTTCGCAACTAATCAGGTAATAAATTCACTCTCAGCCTGTTGCCTGATTATGTTATTGTGTCTGCCACCCTGATTCTTTGGTTTCTCTTTGTGGGCCGCATGTTACAACATATTTTTTGCAGGTTCAGGATGCGCTTCAGCGTGCTACTCTTGAGAGCAAATCCCAAGTTGGCTCAATTTTTCAAGTTCTTAATACAAAAGAATCTCCTCCAACATATTTCCAGACAAACAAATTTACTTCAGCTTTCCAGGAAATTGTTGATGCATATGGGTATGTTCTCAAGAGTACAATCTTTCTTGCTATTCTATATTTGATATGCTATTTTTTAGTTTCTTTGTCGTTCTTTTTTGTGTGTGAGCGTGTTTAGCACTTTAAACCATCTTATGCATATTCATCAAAGAAGCGTTGGTATTTTCCATTAAAAAATGTGTCTTTTACCTTTTTTTAGGAGAGCATGTTTTACCTTACAAGAGAAATTTTGGTAGCTTATTTCTGCGTTCCTGGAATCTTAATAGTTCATTCTCTGTGAATTAAACAAACATGGACTGCTTGTTTGAGAAATGTATAAGGGGTCTTTGTGTTGCTTTGGTACGGGTCAAAATCTTAAGTTCTGTAAGTGCTAACCTTGTCTTATTTCTGGTACAGGGTAGCTAAGTATCAAGAAGCAAATCCTGGCGTATTTACTGTTGTCACGTTTCCTTTCTTATTTGCTGTCATGTTTGGAGATTGGGGTCATGGAATTTGCTTATTACTTGCAACACTCTATCTGATAATCCGGGAGAAGAAATTTGCTTCACAGGTTTGCTCACTAGTCTTTTACAATTTGGTGAACTTACTTGCATGTTTATTACTCCACATTATTACCAAAAGTCTAGTGCCCTGTTTAGACTTCACTCTCTTGGAAAATATAGTGCTGATTCCCAAGAGTCTATCACAAGTACTCGTATTTATATTCTGAAGTCTCCCAAAGTTTCGTTAATTGTTCAGTGGTAACGCTCTGTCTTATACTCTTATGTTTAATTTGGAATACAGAAACTTGGAGATATAATGGAGATGATGTTTGGAGGACGCTATATCATTATGATGATGGCACTTTTCTCAATCTACACAGGATTTATATACAATGAATTTTTCTCGGTTCCATTTGAGCTTTTTGCTAAATCAGCCTATGCATGCCGTGATCCTTCTTGTGGGTAAGCAAAAGAAAGTTCATCAATCATATCGTTCTAAAGATGTCTTGTATCATTTCTTGCTCATCCTTTTTTTGGTTATTAGTGATGCTACTACTGAAGGATTAATTAAAGTAAGGCCGACATACCCATTTGGTGTGGACCCTGTGTGGCATGGGAGTCGTAGCGAGCTGCCGTTTCTCAACTCTCTCAAGATGAAAATGTCAATTCTTCTTGGAGTTTCACAAATGAACCTTGGAATTATGATGAGTTACTTTAATGCGAAATTCTTCAGGAATAATGTTAATATCTTGTAAGTTTATCCTGCTGTCTACTTGCTTATGATATTCTAATTTGAGACGAGGGTCTATAGTTCCTGTGAAGATGGTGTTGCTCCTGAATTATGCTTACTGCTGTTTGCTTTTGTAACAGCTACCAATTCATTCCCCAGCTGCTCTTCTTGAACAGCCTGTTTGGCTATCTGTCCATGCTTATCATCATCAAGTGGTGCACAGGGTCAAAAGCAGATCTGTACCATGTTATGATCTATATGTTCCTCAGCCCCACAGATGACATGGGTGAGAATGAGCTATTTCCTCACCAGAAGTATGTGCAGCAGGCTTTGCTTGTGATTGCTTTGATATCTGTTCCATGGATGCTGATTCCAAAGCCATTTATCTTGAAGAACGAACATGAGCGAGTATGTTTTATATATTGTTTTAATAATTCTATTACCATTTCTACAGTTCGAATTTACTTTCCTAATGAAATATTCTTTTTTTTGTCAGAGACATCAAGGACACCAATATGCCCAGCTTGAGGGTGCAGATGAATCAGTGATAGCAGAGTTGGGGGTACATCATGAAGAGTCAAACCACCATGAGGAGTTCGAGTTCAGCGAAGTTTTTGTTCACCAGTTGATCCATACAATTGAGTTTGTTCTTGGTGCAGTCTCAAATACTGCTTCATATCTTCGTCTCTGGGCTCTAAGGTACTACTGGACATTAAGCACAATTTCACTGTTTCAGCCTTACAGTAGCCAATTTTTAGACACACTCTCACTCGCCACTAACAAGTAATCTCCTTGCAGCCTTGCGCATTCGGAGTTGTCCACTGTGTTCTACGATAAAGTACTCCTTTTGACGTTGGGGTAAGCTACTCTCCCTCTCTCTCTCTCTCCCTCCCTCCATCATTATCATCACCATCATGTTTTGTGCATTCTTGTAGATACAACAACATTTTCATCCTCGCTATTGGGGTTGTCATCTTCATCTTTGCCACTGTTGGCGTGTTGCTTGTTATGGAGACCCTTAGTGCATTCCTTCATGCCTTGAGGCTCCATTGGGTGGAGTACCAGAACAAGTTCTATGAGGGCGATGGTTACAAGTTTGCGCCATTTTCATTTGCACTGATCAGTGATGAAGAAGAGTGAACTGTCCAGATTCATGTATTTATTGTAGTCTTTGTAATATCGGGGTGGCGTTTGTTGCCAGAACAATCATTATTTGTCACGGAAGAATCATAAAACTCCAGCTCCTTGTTTTCTAGCAAGGGACGCTCAGCGTCATTTTTCTTTAGATGTGGATTACACGGAGGATAGGATTTTTTTTGTGGAGGGTTGGCAACAACTCTAGTGGCATCACCCTTATTTCGGTGTAATGCTAATAACGAGTTTTGTACTCGAAGTTGCCGTTTGGGTGCTGTGTATTTTGGACATAAATAAGAATGTAATAAAAAGTTATTTCCATTGTGGTTATTTGTCAATGTCAAGCGCACTTATATTTTATAATAAAAAAAATGGATTGTTCCAACCTGTGCAGCATAATAAGAGTACTAATGAAAAGAGTGCTCAGGTGGCATGAGTCTGTGTTTCTCCTGTTCTACTGTGTTACTCCCTTTTGTTAAATATTACAAGACGTTTTAAAAAATCAATTATATGGAACATAGAGTATAATTTTATTTAGCTTTTTTTTTAATTTCCCAACGGGTGCTGTGGCAGCCTAGTTTCTGCTGGAATAGCAAGATGTGGAACTAAATTGAACATCAGCAACGTTCTAGCAAGTAGCAACTCCGGAAATGTAGAACTATTTTAACACCAGCAACATTGTAACAAATAGGGAAACGGAAACAACCACGACACTACCAAATCATTACTGATGCAGTGATGCTGCACATATGAAATCGAACTAATTATTAGGCAACAGCTATTTGCTACTCCCTCTGTTTCAAAATATAAGATATTTTAGCTTTGTAAAGTAAATGTATCTAGATTTATTTTAGTGTGTAGATTCACTTCAAACTTGAATGAACCTACACACTAAAACAAGTCTAAATATATTTCCTTCACAAAACTAAAACATCTTATATTTTAAAACGGAGGGAGTAGAAAATAATTGTCCATCGCCTCTCTCTAAGAAAGCTTGCCGCCACCTCCACTTCCCCTCCTCCGGCCGGCCTTGACGGCGTCAAGAGGGGTGGGGAAACCGATTTATGAGTGAAGTTTTTTTTAATAAAAATCATGTTTCATAGATTATGTTAGGGTTTGGCAGTCATCTTCTTTCTGGCCTCCACGTTGACGATGAGCTCTTCTTCCAGACGTCAATGTCGGTGTTGGTTTCTCTAGGCATGATCCTTTAGATTTTGCTTTGGCAAATTGATTTTGGATTTTTTATCATGATAGCCACGAGGAGAATTGCCCTCGCAATATTTGTCAGGACTGCTACATCCTCGACAATGGTGTTCACACACTCAGCTCCTGACATTGACTAGGTTGTTTGGTTACTTTTCCCTAAAATGCCGATGTTGGTCAATTAGTTTAATGCATGTGCCGTGCGTGTAGCCTTGACACTATGGCTCAAAATTATAATTATGGGAAACCCCTGTTGCTATTTACATATTTACATGTCTATGGTTTGATATTTGTGTCATTTTTCTACTGCTGCCTTCAAGGAGGTATAAGATTGTGTAATAGAAGAACAAAGAGTTTGAAGATCTACTTGTTTCTTTTAAACTTTATTTTGTAATTGCTCGAGACATCTCATGTATCTATAACATGTTTGCTACTAATTACGAGACAGCAGTCTATTTGCTAGAAAATATTGCACAACATAAATACTTTAAAAACAATGTGGTCGTGCGAACCGCACATACACGACACGAACGAAGTCTTGTGGTGGGATTATGCGCTCTTTTGGCACTTGAAAATAACTATTTCCGTAGTCCCATTGTGAGTGGCCTAAGTTAAGCACCGCAACCCCACGGCCCACACTCTCCTCCGCCCATCTCTCAACCCGCATAGGGGACACACCATAAATAGAAGTGCATGTACAGCATGTAATACATATATATACAACCCAGCAGCCCCCGTAATGTCTTCTCAATCCACCAAGACACACCAGCAATTCTCTCCAATCCAACATGACCAAAGCTAGCCTGCGCTCGACGACGTCCGTGCTGGGCGTGTCGCTCCTCGTGGCTCTCCTCCTCCTCCTGGTCGCCGTCCAAGAGGCCGCCTCCAACGACCCCGGAGTAATCAACTACGATGCCATGCGCGCCGACCACGTGCCCGGGAGGCCGGAGCTTAAACGCCCCAGCGCCGTCGCCAACAAGTACAAGCGAGGGTGTGAGCCGGCCATAGATCAATGCAGGGATTTTTGATACACCAAGCCAGCCGAGCCTAGATAGATTCACCATTTGTTTGGGGGCATTTCCCATTTCAAGAGAGAGATAGATACTGGTTGGAGCATCACCAAAGGCTCGTGTCAAACCATCTCTCTAACCGCATCATCTTTTCTCATCATGTCAAAATAGGAGAAAAGAAAAGAGGAATGCCCTTGCTATATTTATGCAGGCCGGACAGCATCATCTTTTATTTTCAGGATGTATGTAGGCCACCATGTATCTAGATGATATAACCACGAAAGGAATTCAAGAAGCTTCATTTGATTTCCGAAAGGAATCTACTATTTTGTACTCGATCTACACCTCTTTTTTTCTTTAAAAGTAAAATGCAATCACGATTCGCCAAACCGTTTGACCGGATAATTGGTTGTGTGCATCCTTAATTGGCGATGAGACCATGATAATGTACTTTCCATTTCCTTAAAAAAGTCACAACCTGTTATCAAAACCGCCTTCATGTTAGTTGTAATAATTGAAGTTGTAGGGAGTAAACTAGAAAATCTGGCTTGGTTATGTCCACGGTTTTCATTCTCACCATAGAGTTCAGCCACATATGCATCATAAGAGGATGCATCACCCATTTGTTTTTTTTTTTGGATTATTCATTCGACATGCTACTCTTCATCATCTCCAAAGTCATATTCCCATCTACAGTTGAATTGCTAGCTGACCAACAGAGAGTTTCAACTACCAGACATGAAACTGAGCAGAAATTTAAGTATGGAATCACACTATTTCCACGTGGTTACTCAAAACATTTAAGTGTGGAATCACACTATTTCCACGTGGTTACTTAAGATTTGCAAGTATTTTGATTATCGAGGAATTGTTTATAGTTTTCTTTCTCTCATACATTGTCAGAGATTGTCCCGGGAGGGTATCTCGCGAAGTAGGAAAGTATCGAACATAGGAGGCTAAACACGATCACTCCAAGACCTCTCTATGACCTTGGCGAGGAACAGTGGAATCACGACAAGAGAGACACATCGAGTTTACCCAGGTTTAGGCCACCATGTGGTGTAAAATCCTACTCCTGCTTGGTTGTATTGCTTGTATCGCTTGGCGACTTTACAAATACAAGAGGTTGATCATGCGATCAGATCTAGAGCTCCAGGAAGGAGAAAGCTAGGGTTTCCAAGGTGAAAGAAGGTCAGTCTCTACGGTGTCACTCCCCTTCTTTTATAGGAGCCCGACCCTCTTCCCGCCAATGTGGTGGGAAGGGTTTCCACATGGCCCCAAAGAGGAGGGCATGTGAGTCAAAGATGCTCTTCTCCGCTTCCGTCATGCCCTTCATGCCTCCACCGAGAGGGGTGTGGTCTCCCCGTGCTACAATCTTGTCAGCCACTCCTGGCTTGGAGAAGGGGAAGTTGGTGGCTTCCTTAGTGTAGCGGTGGTGCGTCGTGACAACTGTCCTAGCTGAAGTAATCATTGCCTTCCCTCTTTGAGCGTAGGTGTTTACCAACGGCGTCTGGGACTTAGACGTAGGGGCAATATTATGCCCTATGTGGTGTCCTTGACGAGGCACTCCTGGCTTCATGGCGATCCTTGTGGAGGAGAATCTTTCTTAAGGGGCCTCGTGGAGGCTGCCCTAGATGCTTGAGGGTGACGTTTCTCCGAGGCTCGGTGACTTCCTTGCCGTGGAGGTCTGACAGTAGATGGGCCAGGGTATCTTGGTTACCATTGACCCGACATACACAAATTCCAACTTCCGCCACTTGTCATGAGCATTTGTGTTGTTTGCAACATGGCATGATATATTGTGGTTGATGTTCAAAGGATGATACATGCCACCTTTTGGTTCAACACTCTTCATTATTCTTCCCTAACATCGACATTACCTTCTTTTTTTCACAACGGTCACGTCTGCTGCCCTTGTTGGGTCCAACTGAACTCTTAGACAACACCCGATCTCCCATAAGGGTGAAGAGTGGAAGTGCCTAACAAGGCTCTATCTTATTCAAGTCTCATTTGGAGGGGGCATAGGCATCCCTCTACCATCCATCACATTATATTCCTCTCCTAGAGTAGTGTACCGTGTCATACCAGATGCATCTATGGAAAGAAAGGATTTCATACAAGTCCCTAAAATAAAATGTCTTCCATCATGTACTTCCATAATGAGTAACTGGAAGAATCAACTTTGATCATGCCACTTGTGATGATGCCTTATTTTAAAGCCGTTGTAAGCAACAAAAGCAACTTGACAAAGCAACTTATTAGCAACCTTGAGCTCTGTTTACCTCTATGGTGGTGAAACTGGCCCACTGGTTTCCCCTAGTTAGATATTAGTACACTCTTAACATGATCTAAAAAAAATACATAGCGTAAGTAATGTATAACTTTAGCATCACTTGTGTACCAACTCATAAATCGTTGCTCGTGTGATAAAAAACATATGCATCAAACATAATCACAATATACATTGAGGAAACATCACATTTTTTAGCTCGCACCTAGGATGAGATAATACCTACACTTTGGAGATAATACCTACTTTCTAGAGAGATTCTCATAACAACAAAAGTAAATCAACATACAGAGACATCAATCCTTTTACGTGGAAAACGCTCAATTTGTGGTGAAAACTATAGGTTGGAGCCGCCCAAATCTTCTTCTACTACTATAAAAGTGGGATACAACAAATTCTTTATAGAGAACTAGAGGATCTCATACATCAAGATATCATAGATCGATCTTGGATGTCAACAACATGATTTGAAGTACAAGAGATAGGGATCAAAACATTCTCAACTTGAAGACGACGATAGTGGGTATATACTTGAAAACATTGTGGGAAACGAATTTTCTCTCCTCTCTTGTAGTTTTTTCCTTCTCTAATGGAGGCTAATCTAGAACTTTCTTCTCCCCACCTAGTGATTGTTGGATGAGAGGCTTAACATCCCCTTTACTCATGTATAAAATTCAAAATAACAACCTACCTTCATATATGAATATATAGTTCAAAAAATAACTATCAATATTGTGCATATATAATGAGTAATGGACTCTTGCATCTGTTTGTCCACCTAAAGTCTTCAATATGCCATCTCCGCACAACCCATACTAGGATGATACCAAAAAAGAAGATCCCAAAAGGTGGATGCAAATTGCGTCGAAATCAAATCGAACACATGCATTCATGTATACTCTGACAAAAGTGGAACGGCAAAAAATTTGAGACAGATAATAACTACTTTAATAAGGAAGACACAAGTCAAACACGAATACAAAAACGAAACGGTAAAATGGAGTACTAGTTTTTTGCTAGTACTAATATAAGCAAACTAACAGTACGTAGCAGGACACACCAAGAATAAAATCCGCTAATTAAGCTCTCGCAGTTGCATGAATCACTCGTCGATCGTGGGGACGCTGCTGGCACTGCGCCTGGCGCTGCTGAATGGCCCTGTAACCGTCCGGCCGACGAACTTGCCGGCCTTGGTGATGCTATTGCCGAAATGGCCGATTCCCGGGACCGCCAGCCCTCCGCCCGACCCTGGCGCGCCGGCGCCCGACCCTGCCGCGCCTGCGCCCGCCGCGACGCCGGTGCCGGCCACGTTGGTGACCGTGGACGGCACGCCGCCGGCTGCGTCCGCGGCCCCGCTGACGGCCGCAGTGCCCTCCCTCGTCT
The DNA here is from genome assembly GCA_023614405.1 of Avena insularis. Classification (NCBI taxonomy): domain Eukaryota; kingdom Viridiplantae; phylum Streptophyta; class Magnoliopsida; order Poales; family Poaceae; genus Avena; species Avena insularis. Next base: position 407,148,015 of record CM042685.1, on the reverse strand, counting down.
TCCGCCGGTCCTCCATCGTTCTCTTCTCCAGCTCCAGCGCCTGCAACGCCTCCTCCTTGGTGTACTGGTAGTAATACACCTGCATCATCAATTCACACACAGCTCGATCGAGTTCTTGGTTCGAAAACAACGTGGCGAAGAACGTGAGCCGAGGGGATGCATGGTTGGTCGTGCTTGCCTTGAGGATGAGCACGCCACGGTCCTTCTTGTCCTTGACCTTGGTGGTGTCCAGGGACGAGAGCAGCTGCACGGTGATCTCCTGCACGGTCCCGATTTCCAGGTCGCTCAGGGGCAGCTTGGCGATGCCCAGCCTCTTGTCTTGCTTCAGGTTGTCCTCGTCGAACACCTCCAGGATGATGTGCTGCGTCTCCTTGTCCTCGGCGATGAGCTCGAACGTCTCGTTCCACTCCGGGTTCAGGTTGTCGTCGATGACCCTGGTCCTTTCCTTGAACATCGGGCGTATGAAGAGCACCACGTAGGGGTCGGACTTGCCGATGAACTCCTTGTTCTTGAGCGACTCCCCGCGCACCACCGTCACCGTCACCTTCCCCTGCGGCTTCAGTTCCAGATCACTGCACGCACGGTAACATTATGTCAACATGTCATTGTCAGCCAGCCACTCGAATTTCACAGATCCTAGTATATATATCCAACTCCTGCCTGAGTTCCATGAAATTAATGGAACCTTATGTCGACGTCAACGCCGCCCAGTGGGATGACTATTCTGTGCGGCCATTGGAGCATGTCAGTGATCAGTGATGCCACCGTATCCTACAAAAGGGGAAAATAGCCTACTACTAGTCACATGTGGAAACATCAGATAATGCAAGCAGCAAGAAGGGGAGAAAGAAATTAAACTCGTGGCATACGTCGATCATGTCTGAAAGTCCGGGCATCGCCGTCAGGCTCCCGCCCACCGCCTTCAGTATGTAGTCGATTCTTGGTTTTGGCTGCAAGAGAAACCATTTACATCGGCAACAGAACAATCAAACAGAAACCAGTAATGTTCATGGATTCATAAAGGGAAAACCTATAGTGGTTACAAGAAGCAGACCTCTGCCAGCAGAGCAACAACCACAGCAGAGATGCAAGGTATCTCGTTAGACAATTGGAAGACAACACGGATGATGGTGAACACCTGGAGGTTCTTGAACTGTGTACATGAAGAGTAAACATAAGTACTACTGTTTCATCCTGGGAATTGCTTGTGCTACTTGCAAATAGCAAGTTAAAAAACTATATATAGAAAAATATAAGCTGAAGTGAGTTTCATCAGGCTGACCTGAATGGGGAGTGAAGCAACTAGAGTTTCAACTGCAAGGATGATATTCGGATCGCCACCCCACTTGAAGTCAACGTCCATTGTGATTTGACCTTTATTGAAGCTCTGAACACGTATGCCTGGATAACACAAGACCAGACATCATCAGAAGCCTTTAGGAGAAGATCCTTAATTAATACCGTAGAACTGACGCCACTTTGTTTCTGTAACCTTCAATTTTAGGTGGCACAGTCCCTAGTGAGAGCCTGCTGAACTTCAGTGAGGATATCCCTGTTGGTCGATAATCGTCGAGTATAGGCTCCACAGAATCCCGGATGACCATGGTTGCTGCCTGTAACCGAATGCAACTGCAGATCAGAAAAGATGCTAACAATAAAACCATAAGTAGTGTCACTGTCAGTGCCTGAAATGTAATTCTGTGGAGATCTTCCCAACAGTTTTCTCAAAGAATACAGGGAAGTCACTTGTATGTACCTCCTCAACAAAGGGCCATAGCTTGCTCAATTGTCTGTTGAGCCATTTAACCTGAAGAACAAAATCAAAATGCTAAGGTAAAAATTCAAGAAAGCGTCAGGTCAGTATATTTTGCAAGGTAAACAATACTTGGTAGTTGGTACCATAGCAAAGATAACCGAGTTGGGAAATGCCATACAATGTGTCATCCTCATATTGCAAAATGCAATCCAATGTGCCATCCTCTACTTTCTCGAGAATGGCAATATGTCTCTATGACACTGAGATAATTGGTCCTCAAGTTTTGAATATTTCAAAGTTGGGGATCTGATAATAAATTTGTAATATGAGTACATTTTTTTTTCCTTGGCATTATTTTTCTTATTGAGAAACACCGAGCACAACAGGTAGACCACGCATACGCAGACCACCACAGGTCCATGCCTACTGAAAACGACTTTTGGAGCTTGTTCTTGTCCGTACATTAGATGTTACGAGTCATCAGGCAGATCAAAAGAGTGACAGTAAGCAGTACTTCACCTGGTCATACTCTGGGAATGAAATCCATTCAGGAAGATTTTCTCCACATATTTTCTTGATATCTTCACGGTTGAGAGATCCAAGTACACTGACATCGGCAGCCTGTTGCAAAATGAATGAATTTTACTTACATAGTTAGCTAAAATTAATTTGTACAACAAAACTCTAATTTGTATTGTCATTTTATCAACACTGTAAAATAAATTGAACTGAAAGGAGATGGCAGGATGAATCTACTCCAACGCATCACCGTCAGAAACATAGACTCAAGACAAAAGCATTTCCAAAACGCAAATAATCAACATATATAAACCTAAGAAAATGTTAATCATCCTAGCGATTCAACGGATTCTCCGACCTAGACATATCTATGGGAGGATGTCAAGAGATCAACGGAAAAGGATTCAAAAATCGCATGACTGCACGGATCAATCAATCAATCTACAGTATGCCTAGGTGCATGCACTTGCCTTGGCGCTGCGTTTGACGGCGCGGCGATTCATGGCGTGCGCCAAGCCGGCGATGAGGGCGACGCCGGCGATGAGTCCCATCATGATCCCCGATATGAACCCCATTTCTCCTCCGTATCGAACGCCCGGATCGCGAACACGGGGGCGCAAGGGAAAAGATCGTAGGATCCTCGATCCAAATTCTATTGCTGTGTTCGCTAACGCTCGATTTGGGGGCGAGTTTTCCGCGTGCAGTAACGTGCGATTGGTGGAGATGGCTGTGATCACGCTTGCTTCTGCATGTTCGGATACGCGCACGCATTTTATTTTGGCTTTTGACGCGTCGGATTGGCCCAGTGATCGGTGTGCTCAATCGGCTCTAAAAGGGTGGAGGTAACGACGTTCCTAAGGTAGGATATTCCGGCCGATCCACCACTGACGGGTGGGGCCATGTGGTAGAGGTAAACAAGGAGAGAAATAGAGATATTCAGGGTGAGTTTGGCAGCAATTTTTTTTAAAAGCATTATTCTACAAATATTGTGATTTCTGAAAAAATGCTTGTGGTTTAAATATTTTGAGCTATTTAGCTTTAGGAGAAACTACAGTTTTATATGCCATGGTATTTGTGAATTGTGATACTGTGCTCAATCGTAAAGTGTTTTTTTCATTGGCATGGGACAAAAATTATACTGCCAAACAGAGTTTTACATTTTTTCTAAAACCAAACAATGTTAAAAACAGTTAACCATTATTGTACAATCACACATGAACCATTACAAAGCGCAGGAAGTAATTGAACCATAAAGTATCCAGCACATTCTTTGCAGAAGTGTGCAAGTGCCGCACCACATTGGCATTCAGGCTGATTTGACAAACTTAACTCCTCCCCTGCCCGTCTTGTTCCTCGAAAGAAATTACACCATCAACATTGCTTGAGTCCTAAGATCTCTCAACAAAGACTTGTCCATGGATGTCAAATAAAGAACACCATATGCACGAGAAAGTATCCATCCCCGAGAAATGAATGCGGGGAAATTTTGAGCGGAGGAAATAGAAGCACGAAACTTCGCTTTCTCAAGTGTACTACATCAATATATATGTTCATAGTGTCACTCTCGGCACATGAAGGACTACCTCGATAACTCTAGATGAAGAACAAGCATCAAATCATAACGTTGATCCATTCATTCAGAGCGAAGTCCATTCAACCAGTACATGCTTTTCAAATGATTGTTTGGTCACGAAATCCACATATTTGCCACTGAACCATGTGTTTGAGACACATTTAGAATTGAACAAAATAACATAGCTATGAAACAATCAAACCCAAGAAATGATAATGGCCTTACAATCTACAAAAATAAGGCCAATAATATGGAGATGTTACAAGTTGAATGGCATCACGATGTTTAGAAAGTAGGCATAGACAATCAAGATTGTGTTCAACATGGTTTTTGTTGTAGTTGAACTTGTGGTGGTAGTATTAGAATGTTTATCCAATATTTGAGTCGAACATTTTTCCTTAATAGGAAACAAGAACCTCACATGAAAATGACGGTCTCGGAACGAACTTGATCCATTATGACATGGGACCCTCATGTTGTCGAGGTTTGTCAAGATGATATAATAGCAAAGAGGACCTCCGGTAGAAGAGGCACCTATATATATATATATATGTTGGACTCAAGACCATCAACAAATCTGAGTGTCATGCTTTTGGCATGTGTGTTGGTAGATCATGTATTGGAGGACTGCTATATTGGGATCTAGTGATACAAGCAACCATATTTTAAGTCATAAAAATCAGCATTGGTATAACACCATGGACTAAGTTTGTAACATGTGTCAAAACACATCAACAACATAACACATGTACACGTGCATGCATGTATTCCATGTCGTTCTAGTAGTATTTTTCTATTATTATATAATAAAATGACTACTATAAAAGAAACGAGTAGCATAAGATTTACTACTAAATGTATGCATGAAGCATGAATGTAGTCTCTTCTAGTAGCACGATGATGAGAAATTAGTAGAATATCATACAACCTCTAAAGCCAAGGCAATTATATGTTCTTTTACACAAAAGTTGTAGAGAAAACCTCTTTTATGTTAATTTATATATTATAAAAGAGGGTGGAGAATGTACAACGAGGTTAGCATAGCTAACAAATACAAGGTACCTAGCCATGCTTCCATGCCTTCTCTCAACTAGGCCTAGTCCTATGCATGATAACGGAGAAGAAATTCTTGAATTTTATGCTGCATCTACAAGTTGAAGGGATTTGATAAAAATATGTAGGCATTTATTTAGTTCCAGAAGCTCCAGCATCCAGTAATTATAATCTCCATAAAAAATATAAAGAATAACTTCCATTAACATCTTGAATCATTGAGTGTATGTCCAGATCAATGTTCCATTCTACATCAATAGCCCACCAAAAGCTTTGACTAAAACTGCATTGGAAGAAGAGGTGATGCCGTGTTACCTAAGGGAAATTATCACATAAAATGCAATCAAGGAATTTTCAACATAGATGTTTTTCCTCGTCACTAGATCCTTGGTATTTAGTCCACTACTGGAGTAATCAAGGAAAGAACTTATATTTTGAGAAGTTGGAAGTCTTCCAAATAATCAGTATCGGTTTTGTACTAGGAAAACTTCCAATCAAGGCCTTGTATGCTTTCTTGGATTTGTACCGAGTATCACCCCATAAGAATTTTCAAGAGTCATGTACATAAGTCACAGGATTTCAATTCCTCGTGAAGTGCATGTAGCTCATTTTGTGAAATAATTGATAAAGGTAGTAAGAACATATCATAAATGTTGTTTGTAGAAGCATCTAGGTTCTTTTTCATTGATATATTCTCAATCTTTGCAAAGCAGTGTAAATGAGGACACTTGTCTACAATAATGATCTATTCCATATGTCCTTCTAGAGGGTCATTGTTCTACAATCCCCATTAGAGCATGATTACATTTCTCTGTAGATGTTAACAAACTTCACACATTTTCTGCACCATAAAAAGCCTTTTAGATTGACTGAAGGAAAAGCTAAGTGGAGGCCCGCACCGACCACTCTCTCATGTGGCGATAGTGCTTTCGTGTGCTTCCCACTATAGGGACCACATGCATGCATATAGGAACCCTCCATCTCATAACTGGTATTATCCCATTAATTGTTTATATTTTGATTAGAAATATTTACACTTATTGTCTTCACAAGGGCTTCAAAATAGATCATGTGCTCCTAAGTATCAATGAGTCTTTTGATGCTAGATTACAGTACTATGGTTGCCAGATTAGGAGTAAACAATTAACAGAATAATTGTACATGGTTACTCGATAATTTGAAGAAATTGAATTGATACGAACGTCTATAGAGCATGTGTGACCCAAGTCGTCACACCTGCTAGATTATAATACTATGGTCACCAAATTAGCATCAAACAATTATCATAATAATTGTACATGGTTAAAGGGTATTTTTTACATATTTTAAGACATTGCATGGATACCCAAATCTAGAGAAGAGGTGTTCAAGTGCTTTTAAGACTTAGGGGATGGTATCATTCCCCAAAAAATAGAATCATGCAAATGTCCATTGATGAAAAATAATGTACATAAACCTAAAAACAAAGTTACATACGTATTAAATAATCTAGCAAGTTAGTGCTAACAATCTAGCAATTACCATGGAATTTTTTGTCAAAATTTGCCAACATGGAATGTAGTTATGAAATCTTGTTGTGACTAAGCCAACCGTAAAAATCGATTTTCAATCAAAGTAGTGGTTCGAGAGAATTTTTTATTTAAGCATTGAAAGGAATCTAAACGATGTCACCAAAATATTGTGGACATGCTTTATAAGCAGTGACTAATTTTGTATTTTCTGAGGTTAAGTACACTCGGTGCAAACTTGTCCAGTGTTGAAAATATGCCCTAGAGACAAATAATAATATGGATAATTATCATATTTTATGAACTTTAGAATTAGGTTTTATATCATGCTATAACTGTATTAAAAGGAAACGTCAATACACGTGTGTTATATAAACAACCATGAGTTTCTAGTGAATCTCTAGTCATTGGTTCATTGGTCAACAGATAATCAAGTTTTCCTGATCATGTGGTATTCCACGTCAATTGACAATAGAGTCAACTCATTGGGATAATGAGTTGGTCAACATACCCTATCTAAGCATCGTTAACACGATCATGTCAGAAAGTTCAAGTTGCAATAATTAGGAAACATAGTGACTTGTTTCTCATACCGTGAGACCATATTTAATCACTATCACCCAAGAGTGTCTTGAGAGCATCAAACACCACTCGGTTAAATGGTGATCATAAAGGTGTGATCAGGTACTCCGAGGGACAGGCTGAGGCATATGCGTTAAGAGCGGTATTTTTTCATCCACGTGAAGGAACATACTCTGGGCCCACTCGGATAAGTTATATCCATAAGCTGCACGGCGTGTGACTAGGTCACGGAGATATCACTTATCAAAACAAGTAAAGTAGCCATTGTCGATAACGAGGTTGAACCTGACATGGTGATGTCATTGATAAAGCCTCGGGCAATGCAAATATCATAGAGACAAAAGGAATAGAACACGTCATTGATGGTTCAACGACAAAGTATCATGGAATGCAAAGGGATCATTATGGGCATCTAGGTCCCGTTAATGGTCATTGGTCTGAGAGGGGTCTTGGCCATGTTTGGAGTGTTACCTATCCGTTGGGTATAACACTTAAGGGTTTGACGAAGCTAGGAGATCATTTTGATATCATCAGAATCGCCAAATAAAAGAGAGTGAGAAATTGGAAGGGTTCCGGGAAGGTCCGGAGGATGTCCAGAGTGGTATGGAAGGTGTTCCAATCCACAGGAATTAAATAATATGTAATTAAATGTTAAGTAGTGATTTAATAAAAAGGATTAAAATCCCTATTAGGCCAAATTTCCATGGGGAAAGACCCATGAGGGAAAAGGCAAAAGGGAGAAGAGAGGAGGAGTGGCCGCCTGGGGCCCATGGCCCCCACGTGGGGCCCATGGGGTGGCCCTTGGCCGGCCGGCCAACCCCTTCCCTCTCTCTCCTCCTTTGTTTAGTTCCACATGGCTAGGCTAAGGGTTTTGGGGCCCCCTTTTCCCATATACAAGAAGAGGCGTAGGAGGCAACTAAAACATAGAAAATAAAGAAAAGCTTCCTAGCTTTGGGAATTACTTCTAGTTGCCTCTCTTCTCTTCTCTCTCTCTCTCTCTCTCTCTCTCTCTCTCTCTCTATCGTGACTCCGTCCCTATTGCTAGGGCTGCAAGAACAAGGGAATTCTTCGCCGTGGAGCACCGTCGGTCAGCGAGATTCGGGATCCAGGAGATCTACTTCCGCAATCTCGATTGGATCAGGGAGAAGCGGGAGATATCGTCAATCATCATACATGTGTGACTCCCTCGGACGATGCTGGACTTGTGGCACTAGGAGTTGTCGGAGCCGCCAGATCCTTTGGACTTCAGAACGACCTCGAGACCGGCGTCTGTATGACTATATCACCGACATTTCCTGATCAATGTTAAGAAGAGACTGAAACCCCTCACGGGACTACATTACTAATAGATAGATCTTGGCATTAGGGTTGTCTGTGTAGGAAAAATATTGTTTTCTAGCGCCAAACCCCAACATCTAGCTAGCATCCCAACTTGCCTTCTTTATTTCTTTAGATTCTTAAGTGGGCCTTAAAATTTATAAATATTCATATTTCTAACTTCTTCTAGAATGATGTAACAGCACGGTTCTGAAAAGACCGTAGCTTCTATGTGACATGCCAATCCCTGGATCGGTTCATTGGCTCACAATAGAATAAGATGAATAACATAGCAAAATATCCGTGTATCATAAATAACGAAGATTCAGAGTATCATTATTACAATAAAAGCTTAGCTCAAGACTAGCTCAATGTTATTCAAGTAGCAACATAAATATAGTAAATCCTCCATTCTTCAAATTGCCCACAAGTGAACAAGTGTCGAGTGGAGTACCGTGGCCTAAATCGATTACTCAGAATCGAAATATCCTGCAACATGAAACGTAGCAGCCCCGAAGGGTCAATACATGGAATGTATGGCAAGTAGAGCTAATAAAGGAGACAATAGTGCTAACATCTACATGCATATTTGGCAAGTGGAGTTTTGGCTAGCTTGCGTTTGCAAATACCTTTGTCCTACTTTCATAAACAGTTTTTGATTTTCTTTGAAAAGATCCCAATTAAGTTAACCCAACAACATTAAAGCAATTATGAAATTAGAATGAGCGAGAAACATGTCATGGAATCAATATCAAGCAACTCAGATGTCCATAACCGGGGACACGGCTAATCGATTAGATTATACACCCTGCAGGGGTTAGTACACTTTACCCATGTGACTTGGCCAACCCAGCTCGTACCATCACTCTCATTTTGGGTGATGATAGGGAGAAGTCTAAGAAGAGACTGTTCGGGAAGTAGCTCCCCAATCCCGACGCCAAGACCGTCCAACCTACCAAAATTCTACATCTCTGGATACGCGGGTTCGAGTTACCACAACCTACTAAGTCCAACCAACCGCCCATTTCATTATTGGCACATGGTTGTACACGTAAGCTACAGAATAAAGAAGCCAATCATTTTCTCTTGATACCTGGGTGCCTTTCCGCAATGATACCACCAAAATTTATCAATCTCATCACACCCAGGAGGTTCATTTATTAAGTTGTTTTTAGTTTTCGCAAACCAGCACATTTAGAAACAACTTTCAATGATGTAACCCGGCCCTCGTTCATCATGGCATGGCTAAGCACATCTACCAACGGTGGTTCATCTACAAGGGAGGCCCTACCACATAATAGGACATAGCATAGCGATAGTAATATCCTATACTTGCATATACAAAATACACGACAATGCATTAAAAATAGTAGGACAACATCATGAACAAATTAGCATCTACTTGCCTTGGCTGTAGCGGTCGGAAGAATAATCCACACACGAGCAAGCGTTGCACTCGTCACAATCTACACGATACAATTGCAATCATAAACAAACCATCCACAATCATATGCAAACAAAGATGATGCAAGATGCACGCATGGCAAGTGGAAAGATGCTACAGCAGCATCACATAATATTATTTAGTATAACTACTGTATGCATGCATGGAAATTATTTTGAGTGCAAAGAAAACAAGGCATGCAATTTATAGTGATCAATAATAGAGATAGAAACTAAATAATTCGCCACTGCTAACATATTGTAAAATCTTGGAAAAATTTCCTCTGTGTAGGCAACTCGAAACAGTACCAATTGGAATTTCTCAAAAAGGATGTATATAACTCCCTGAGTAATTAAAATACTACAGTAAGCCTTTAATTAGATTCTGCAAAAATTATTACTGTAAGCCTAACTTTTTAATTCACTTTGAGGTTCCCCTTGTTCTACTGATTCCAGGGATATCTCATTTGCAATTTTTGGAGTTACAGAACTTATCTTACGAATATATTACTCTAAAAAGGGAATTAACTCATTTAATTATTCTGGACAAAACCTTGCTGTAAAAGTGTAAAACAATGGTACAGCAAGATTCTACACGAGACACTGATTCTACACATATTTTATTTGTAATTTTTGGCCCACTAGATCTAAAGATATGAAATTTACAAGTTTTAGTCAATTTCTGCCGAATAAATCGAATTAAAAACTAAACAGTCAACTTTGACTGTTGACTCCGCCCACGTGGCGGCTGACTTTTCCACACCCAGAAGCTGACTAGTCAATGGTCCAGATGGATCAAGATCCAACGGCAGGGGAGCGAGGCGGCGAGGGCTCATCGGAGGGCGGCGACGACGAGCTCGTATGGCGGCCAGCGGTCTCGACGCGGTGAGGCGGGCGTCGGGGTCCTCGGGGTGGGGTCTTGGCGCGAGGCGCCTGCAAGGCGTCGCCGACGGCGGCGGCTTCGCAGCAGCGTCGAGCTCATGGGCGACGTCAGGTCATCGCGAGAGAAGGGAGGAGGGGCGGTCAGCGACGACGGGGTGAGGTCGCGGGTCGCGAGGGGAGGCGAGGCGCACAGCGGCGAGCTCTTACCGAGAGCGGCGGCGGCGGACGCTGGCGGCGGCGGCCAGGCGTGGGCGAGGGAGGCGGGCGTGGATAAGTAGAGGAGGGCCCACGGGTCGGTGCAGAACTCCATGGCGATTCTTGAAGCGGTCCGGCGGACTCGGCGGCGGCGCCGACAGGTGGGCCCCCCTGTCGGTGGTCAGGGCATTGGCGGCGCAGAATGGCGCTGATACTGGCCGCTTGTTGGCTGCCGCTTCTGGCTGCCCAAATAGCTGGCTGCTGCGCTTTTTTTTTGTTCTTTTCATTTTTTCTTTTTCCTGACGAATTTCCTTGTCTGAATTTTGACAGAACTGTCTAGAATTTTAGGCAAAATTCAGATTCGCATAACTCTTGCTACGAAGCTCCGAATTGGGTGAATCAAAGTGCTACGGGTTCATGGCGGAACCCTGTATGCACCTGAGCCATCCATAGACCCAAAATATATAGTTTTTGACAGAGGCATGGTAAAACCAATTGTCCAAGTGTAGGTGTCAAATTGCAAATGCAGGTGGTGTGTTTTGCCAAAATCTTTTCAAACCGAAATTTTGCAAGGATGGTCATGATGCAATGCCATGAATATTATGCAGTACCAAATCTAAAATTTGGGATGTGACAAGACTAACCCCCTTAAGATGAATCTCGTCCCCGAGATTCGGCGTGGATAGCGAATAGGTGCGGGTGGTCCTCTCGGATGTCATCCTCACGCTCCCAAGTGGCTTCCTCTTCGGTGTGGTGGCTCCATTGCACCTTGCAAAACCTGATCGTCTTGGTATGGGTAATCCTCTCCGCTGTCTCCAGAATCTTGACCGGCTTCTCATAGGTCAAGTCATTCTCAAGCTGAACCTCCTCTAGTGGCACAGTGTCTCTCAACGGTGTATCCACCATCTCCGGATGGCACTTCTTCAGCTGGGACACGTGGAACACATTGTGGACAGCGGACAGAGCCTCTGGCAACTCCAGCGGATAAGCAACCTCTCCTTTGCATGCTAAGACCCGATACGGTCCAATAAACCGAGGTGCCAGCTTACCCTTGATTCCAAATCTCTTAATTCCACGCAATGGCGACACTCTGAGGTATGCTCTATCACCTACCTCATACACCACTTCCTTGCGCTTGGCGTCAGCGTAGCTCTTCTGCCTTGATTGTGCTACCTTCAGCCTGTCCCTAATCAAGGCGACCTTCTCCTCAGCGTCCTTGATCAAATCAGGTCCAAACAACTGACGTTCCCCTACTCCATCCCATAGCAATGGTGTCCGGCACCGTTTCCCGTATAGCACATCGAACGGTGACGTCTTGATGCTGGTTTGATAGCTGTTGTTGTAGGAAAACTCAGCATACGACAAATTCTCATCCCAACTAGAACCATGAGCCAAAGTGCAAGCTCTCAGCATATCCTCCAAAATCCGATTTACCCTCTCGGTCTGTCCATCAGTCTGTGGGTGGAATGTTGTGCTAAACTCCAATCTAGTCCCCAATGACTCGTGCAGCTGGCGCCAAAAGTGTGAGGTAAACTGAGTGCCTCTATCAGATACAATACTCTTAGGAAGTCCATGTAGGCACACAACCCTGTCCATATAAATCTTGGCCAACTTCGCACTCGTGTAGGTCGTCTTCACCGGTATAAAGTGGGCTGCCTTGGTCAAATGGTCGACCACTAACCAAATGGAGTCATATCCTGACCTGGTCCTGGGCAACCCTGTGATAAAATCCATTCCCACTCTATCCCACTTCCAATCCGGCACGGGCAATGGCTGCAGTAGTCCTGCTGGCTTCTGGTGTTCCGCCTTCACTCGGCTACATACATCACATAAGGCAATATGCTCAGCGATGTCTCCCTTCATGTTGTTCCACCAAAATTTGTCCTTTAGGTCCATATACATCTTCGTATTGCCCGGATGTATGGAATACGGCGAGTCATGAGCTTCCTGCAGAATCAACTTCCTTATCTCCGGATCGTTGGGAACGCACAAACGATCTCCATACCACAAGGTTCCTTGCTCATCCTCGCGGAATTCTTTTGCCCGATCTTCCTTCATCTTTTCCTTTATTTCATCTATCTCCTTGTCTCCTACTTGAGCCTTCCTGATCCTGTCCTATAGCGTTGGTTGGACTTCCATCACTGCCAAATATCCTTCTGACACTACCTCCGGTCTAAGGTCCTTGATTTGCTTGCACAAATCCTCGGGCAATTCTCCAACAGTCAATCCATTGGCATAGACCTTACGGCTCAGAGCATCTGCTACTACATTTGCCTTCCCTGGGTGGTACTGCAGATTCATATCATAATCCTTGATAAGCTCCAACCATCTCCTTTGCCTCATGTTCAGTTCCTTCTGTGTGAATATGTACTTCAGGCTCTTGTGGTCGGTGTACACATCGCAGTGTTTCCCCATCAAGTAGTGCCTCCATACTTTGAGCGCATGCACAACCGATGCTAATTCCAAGTCATGTGTGGGATAATTTCTCTCATGGTGTTTAAGTTGCCGCGAGGCATATGACACCACTCTCCCATCTTGCATCAGCACACTCCCAAGTCCCTGTCGAGAAGCATCACAGTACACTTGGAAATCCTTCTGAAGATCTGGTAAACACAAAACAGGTGCGGTCACTAGTCGATGCTTCAGTTCCTAAAAGTTGGCTTCACACACATCTGTCCACTCAAACTTCCTCTCCTTCTTCAGAAGTTCTGTCATCGGCTTAGCAATCTTGGAGAAGTTTTCAATGAACCTTCGGTAATATCCAGCAAGTCCCAAAAAGCTTCGAATATCACCCACATTCTTGGGTGCTTCCCACTCAGCTACTGCAGTTACCTTGCCTGGATCAACAGCGACTCCTTCTCCTGACACCACGTGTCCAAGAAATCCAACAGTGTTTAGCCAGAAATCACACTTGCTGAATTTGGCATACAGCTTGTGTTCCCTCAGCTTCTCCATAATTAGTCGTAGATGTTTCTCATGCTCAGCATCATCCTTGGAATATATCAGTATGTCATCAATGAACACAACCACAACTTGTCCAAGTACTCCATGAATACCTTGTTCATCATGGTCATGAAATATGCCGGGGCATTCGTTAGTCCAAAAGACATAACTGTATACTCATATAAACCATACCTAGTAGTGAAAGAGGTTTTTGGTATGTCCTCCTCCCGGATCTTCAATTGGAAGTAGCCCGATCTCAGATCAATTTTGCTAAATACCTTTGCTCCTTCCAGTTGATCAAACAAATCATTTATTTTCGGCAGGGGGTATTTGTTCTTGATGGCCACTTCATTCAGCGAGCGATAGTCCACCACTAATCTCTTGCTGCTGTCTTTCTTCTCCACAAATAGAACAGGTGCACCCCATGACGACGAACTAGGCTGAATGAATCCCTTGTCCAACTGCTCCTTTAGCTGTTTCTTCAATTCCTTCAGCTCATCCACATCCATCTTGTATGGTCTCTTTGCTATAGGTCCTATTCCCGGCATCAGATCGATGAGAAACTCCACATCCCTGTCTGGTGGCATCCCTAGCAGCTCTTCCGGAAACACGTCGGGGTAATCCTTAATCACAGGCACAGTATCCATGCTAACGCCCTTAAGAGAATTTAGCTTACACCTTCCCGGTCGCACAGCCGACTTGAACCTAATTCTCTTACCATCCGGGGTTTTGAGTGAAACAGCTCGCTGTGCACAGTCTATGTGTCCCCCATGCATAGACATCCAGTCCATACCTAGTATTACATCTAGACCTTGTGATTCCAAAACTACCAGATGAGCAATAAAATTGTGTGCTCCAATCCTCACAGTTAAGTCGTGGCATCCCGCGCTAGCTATCATATCCCCTCCAGGTGAACTCACTCTAATAGACTCTTTCATAGACTCTGTAGGTAACTTATACTTATCCACAAATGCCCTTGATATGAATGAATGCGATGCACAAGTATCGAAAAGTATTAAGTGCAGGGTGAGTGTTGATTGGAAACTTACCAATCACAAGATCAGGCTCATCTGGGATCTCCTCCACATTCATGTGGTTCACTGTGGCCTTCTGGTTGTTGGTTGGCTTCAGTCCTTTCTTCTCCGGACAGTTGTCCGCATAATGTCCCTTCTGGCCACACTTGAAGCATGTCACGTCACTCAGATCCTTCTTCACAAAGCTGCGATCATGGTTGCGGTCATGTCCACCGTGTCCTCCAGAATGGTGAGTGTGTCCTCCCTTGTGGCTGTGGTGGTTTCTCTTGTGGCTATCATGGCGATGTACATCGCCTCCATGGTGGTGGCGGTCATGGCTTCCATGGTGCCCATGGTCACTCCCTCCATGCTTGGAGTATCCATCATAAGAAGTGCGAGACTTGTGGTGAGAACCAGAGTGGTGATTGCTGCTCTTTCTCTTGCGGTTTTCCACCTGCTTGTGCTTCCCTTCCAAGATCCTGGCCTTGTCCATAAGCTCCTGGAAAGTGGGACAATAAACCACCAGCAGCTGCACTAAAAGCTCATCATTGAGGCCATCCAGGAATCTCTCCCTCCTTTTTGCATCAGTGTCAACATCCTCTGGTGCATAACGAGACAAGTTGTTGAACTCCTCAATATACTCAGCCACGGTGCGGTTGGTTTGGCGCAAGTTGCAAAATTCCTTCCTCTTCAGGCTCAGAACTCCTGAAGATACGTGGTTGGTCTTGAAACCTTCCTCAAACATTGCCCAAGTCACAGTGTCCAGCGGGTGGGTGATCTGAAAAGTGTCCCACCACGAAGCGGCTGGTCCCTCCAGCAGGTGAGCGGCAAACCTCACCTTCTCAGCATCTGTGCACCCGACAGTTACCAGATCCTTGTTGACTGAACGCAACCAGTCGAGAGCAACCATCGGCTCCGTTGCAGTAGAGAACTTAGCTGGCCTTAGCCTCAGAAACCTAGTGAGAGCATCTCCCTGAGGCTGGTTGTTCCCATTGTTGTTGTTGTTCTGAGCTTCCATGAACTGGGTCATAACTTGGGTCAGTTGTGCCTGAGCTACCATGAGCTGCTCCAATTCAGTGGGTTGACGGTGGGGAGGCATCTGCGGTTCAGCATAGGTAAGTTTAGAAAGATGCGATTACGAAAACAGGTTTCTACCCATGCATTATGACCAAACAACAACAAAACAATCACAGACAATATCGAGCAAGCAACACATCAACAAACAAATGATCCAGCAACATCCCAGGGGTTATCCTAGCAGTACATATCTACTTAAATAGTTTTTAGAAGAGTTGGCAATAGTTATCTACACAATAGATCAACAAAGTATTAAAAACAGGAATCTGCCAGAACAGTCCAGCAGTGTTCACGAATTTTTCTACCTGACTTAAACTCGTCAGGAATTTTTTATTATTTTTGTGCATACAGTACATAGAGTTTCAAACCATTCCTATTTTTTTCATATTTTTCCCAGATACCAGTAAAATATGAAAAATCATACAGTACTGCTGTGTCAGCAGAAAACTGCAACAGGATTAACACAGATATTAACCAAACTTGCCATAATTCTTTCATAAAATTCGCACAAATAATCCTGGGATATTGGAGTACACATAGGAGCAGATAAACACTCTTAAACTAACAGTAATTAAAGTTTAGATCGATCGAGACTAATCCTAACGATTTTACCTAACGAAGACTAATTGGTGGACTTCTATCTACTTCTTGAAGAGGTTGCGGTAGGTCCTTGCACTCATGCGTTGGCGCTTCTGTACACGATCCAACCATGGCGGCGGAGTATACACATCTCCTGTGTCATCACTAGAAATCTCAAACTCCACCTCTTCTGGATCCTCCTCTTCTTCTTCATTCTCTGTTGCAGCTGCAACAGCTTCATCTCCTCCACCATCGTCGTCTCCATCATCACCATCCTCATCCTCATCATCATCATCGTTCCCACTGTAATCATCATCATCATCATTGTTGCTATCATCTCCATTGTCATCATTAGAGGGTGGATTCAGCTGTGCTTGGAGAGCGGCAATCTGGGCTGCCATATCTTCAATAGTTTGATCCCTTTCCTGGACGGTCCCTTGCAACTGTTGTATGGTCTGGTTGTTTTCCTGCACAGTTCCATTAAGCTGAGCTATGGTCGCATCCCTGCCTACCAGGGCATTATTCAGAACATACACAGCTTCATGCAAGGTCTCTATCTCCAGTCCTTGGACCACCATACCATTGCTGGCAAAATCTGCTATCTCCTTTACCATCATCACTTTCTCAGCTAGAGCTTCATTCTCCCTTTCCATGTCCTCTATGTGCCTCCGACGGGGATGCATGTTGTTCCTGTCACCCAGGGTAACCACAATGTTCCCATCTTCATCACGCCTCCTGTAGTCACGGTAGGGTGAGTCTGCTGGCAGTAGGTGTCGGACAAGATGGCACTGGCGAGACAGGGCTTCATGCAAGGCCAAGTTTATTCCAAGTCCCCAGTTGCAGTATGTCTTGGTGTAGATCAGATGCACAGGGTTTGGTAAGGCGGCATCCCTGAAGATGAAAGTGGTGATCTCCCATGCATACTCGCCATATCCATAGGTGTACAACCTTCTTCCCTTGAACATGGGCAGTGGAAATCCCAATGACTGTGAGAGCTGTGCTAACTGTCTTGCAAAGGGCCTTGGTGACTCCATGGTTGCATACTCAGTCCTGACTTCTCCCACCTATCAATTAAAAGAGGAAAGTGTGAGAATAGCATATGGTAAGAATTTACGAGAGTGAAAGGCATAAGATGAAAGACAGAGTTAATATAAGCTTTAATAATTCTATGGCTTCCTAATCCAAACCTAGGTCACGATCCTACAGTCGACACACGGGCTCTGATACCATCTTGTAACACCACGGTTCTGAAAATAACATAGCTTCTATGTGACATGCCAATCCTTGGATCGGTTTATTGGCTCACAATAGAATAAGATGAATAACATAGCAAAATATCCGTGTATCTGTAGGGGTTCGTAGCATGGAAAACAAAAATTTTCTATCGCATACAAACAAACAAGCCAAGATCTATCTACTAGATTGCAGCAACGAGTCAATAGAGGAACTCACCCTCGAAGATTCCAAAGCGGTTAACGAGAGCAGATTCTCGTGGGTGATGTAGTCGATTCTTCCGATCTCAAGATCGCGTGAGACGATCCTTCCAGCGCCACGTTAAGCAGCGCTCCCTTGATCGGTCACACGTTCGGTACTGACGAAGACCTTCCTCTCCCTTGTTCCAAAGAAAATGGAGGTTGTAGCACTCTCCTCGCGATTCCGGCAGACAACGGCGTGGTACCTAAGTAGAGGGAAATCATGAGGCTTCGCCTTAAGCCTGCAGTATGGTGGAGCTTATGAGAGAGGCTATTAGTGGTCTAGTAATTAGACACACCAATTAGAAGGCTCTAAATCAATTAGAAGGCTCTAAACCGCTGGCTAAAGCAATTAGAAGCTCTAAACCAAAACGGCTCTAAACCGGAGATTAGAGGTGGAACTTGTGTGTTAGGAGGGGAGGCCCTGCCCCTCCCTTTATAGGTGGGAGGGCTGGCCGGCCAAGGGGAGGGAGTGGAGTCCCTCCCCAACTCGGCTTGGGAGGCGCGCCGGCCAAGGGGACTCCTCCCCAAGTCGTCTCCACCTCCTCCTCTTTTTCCCACTTCCCAAATTGTTGTTTGACTTTCAAACTAGCCGTTTGACTTTTCAATTTAGGATTTAAATAAACCCTTTATTTTGGACAGCAAGAACACCTAGTACATGATGCAATCATTCCAACTTACAATGACACATTCATGTACCCTTCCCCCCCCGGAGTGCCGGACATTCCGGGACCTTCTAGAATGTTCCCGATGAAAACACCGGAACCATTCCCCAACTCCGAAACGGGACTTTCCTTATATGAATCTTATTCTCCGGACCATTCCGGATCACCTCGTGATATCCCGGATCCCATCCGAGACTCCGAACAACATTCGGTCTCTTTCTCATAATACCATAACTACTCAAACAACGTCAAATCCTTAAGTGTGTCTCCCTACGGTTCGTGAATTATGCGGACATGATCGAGACACTTCTCCGAACAATAACCAATAGAGGAATCTAGAAATTCATATGGCTCCCACATATTTCTACGATTACTTTGCGATCGAATGAACCACTTACATACGATACCAATTTCCCTTTGTCTCACGATATGTTACTTATCCGAGGTTATGATCGTCGGTATCTCTGCATACCTAGTTCAACCTCGTTACTGATAAGTACTCTTTTCTCGTTCCCGTGATATGTGATCCCTTGTGACCCAGTCACATGCTTGCAAGCTAATTGGATGACATTTCACCGAGAGGGCCCAGAGAATATCTATCCGTCATATGGATGGACAAATCCCACTCTTGATCCATGTGTTTCAACCAATACTTTCCGAACACTCAATACCACCTTTATAGCCACCCTGTTACGGTGTGGTGTTTGATGACATCAAAGCATCCATCCAATAAAGGTGATATGCATGATCTCATGGTCAAGGAATTAGGTTACTATGTATCGTAAAGCATATAGCAATTGAACTATTGAAATGACTTGATCTTTATGCTACGCTTATCTATAGGAGTATGTCCACCATATCATTCTCCTAACGATATGATCTTGTTGTTTGATAACATCTCAATGTTCATGATAGGTAAACCACAATCATCAATCAACCAACAAGCTAGTGAAGTATAGAGGCTATACTAGGGGCTTCAAATTAAGTTTACAAATCACACAAGTATTAATGGTTTCCTTGTTAATACTATTATAGCATGAATGTAAACATTTATCATAAACACAAAGATATAATAATAACTACATTTATTATTGCCTCTAGGGCATATCTCCAACAGTCTCCCACTTGCACTAGAGTCATCTAATCTAGATTACATGGTAATATACCGAACACCCATGGCAGTTTGGTGTTGGTCATGTTTTGCCCTCGGGAGAGGTTTAGTCAACGGATCCGCCACATTCAGATCTGTGTGTACTTTGCAAATCTTTATATCCCCATCCTGGATATGTTCTCGAATAGCGTGGAAACGCAGCTTGATATGCTTCAGCTTCTTGTGTGACCTTGGTTCTTGCGCATTGGCTATGGAACCCATGTTATCACAAGAGATAGACATTGGGTCTAGCACTTGGAACCACACCCAGCTCTGTAATGAACTCTTTCATCCATATCGCTTCTTGTGAAGCCTCCGGCAACCATGTATTCCAATTCAGTTGAAGATCTCGCCACAACGCTTTGCTTTGCACTCCTCCGATAACTGCACCATTTAAAATAAATAGTATCCAGATTGTGATTTAGAATCATCCGGATTGGTGTTCCAACTAGCATCGGTGTAACCATTAACAACGAGCTGTTCATCACCTCCATAAGAAAGAACCATATCCTTAGTTCTTCTCAAGTACTTAAGGATGTTTTTGATCATTGTCCAATGATCCACTGGATCACTTTGATATCTGCTAGTTAGACTAACAGATATGCGATGTCGGGTCTAGTACATAGCATAACATACATTAGAGATCCTATGGCTGAGGCATAGGGAGTCTTACTCATCCTTTCTCTATCTTCTACCGATGTCGGACTTTGAGTTTTACTCAAGGTCGTATTGGGCAACATGGGCAAGAACCCTTTCTTGCTATCTTCCATTCCAAACCTCTTTAGAACTTTGTCCAAATATGTACTTTGTGACAATGATATTTGGCATTTCGATCTATCTCTATAAATCTTTATGCCTAATATGTAAGCTGCTTCGCCAAGATCCTTCATTGAAAAACTATTATTCAAATACTCTTTGACACTATTAAGAAGGTCTACATCATTCCCAATCAACAATATGTCATCCACATATAGTATTAAGAATGCTACAGAGCTCCCACTCACTTTCTTGTAAATACAAGCTTCTCCATAAGTTTGTATAAAACCAAAACTTTTGATTACCTTATCAAAACGTTGATTCCAACTTCGGGATGCTTGCTTCAATCCATAGATGGACCGTTGAAGCTTGCATACCTTGTTAGCATCTTTAGGATCGACAAAACCTTTGGGTTGCATCATATACAACTCTTCATCAATGTCTCCATTGAGGAATGCTGTTTTGACATCCATCTGCCATATCTCATAATCATAATATGCAGCGATTGCTAACATAATCCTCACAGACTTTAGCTTCGCTACCGGTGAGAAAGTCTCATCGTAGTCAACTCCTTGAATTTGTCGAAACCCTTTTGCGACAAGTCGAGCTTTATAGATAACATTACCATCAAGATCTGCTTTCTTCTTGAAAATCCATTTGTTCTCGATACCTTCCGGCCATCCGGTAAGTCCACCAAAGTCCATACTTGGTTTTCGTACATGGATCCAATCTCGGATTTCATGGCTTCTTGTCATTTATTGGAATCTGGGCTCATCATCGCTTCCTCATATGTCTCGGGGTCATCGGTGTTGTCCACCAACATGACATTCATAACGGAATCATACCAATCTGGAGTGGTACGATTTCTCGTTGACCTCCGAGGCTCTGTAGCAACTTCAACCAAGTTTCATGATCACCATCATTAGCTTCCTCTCTTATTGGTGCAGCACCACAGAACTTCTTCCGGGCTGCGCTACTCGCAATTCGAGAGAAGGTTCGACAACCTCGCCGAGTTCTACTTTCCTTCCAGTCACTTCTTTCGAGAGAAATTCCTTCTCTAGAAAGGATCCATTCTTAGCAACGAAGATTTTGCCTTGGATCTATGATAGAAGGTATACCCAATAGTTTCCTTCGTATCCTATGAAGACGCATTTTTCCGCTTTGGGTTCAAGCTTGTCAGTAACTTCTTTACATAGGCTTCGCATCCCCAAACTTTAAGGAACGACAATTTAGGTTTCTTCCCAAACCATAATTCATACGGTGTCGTTTCAACGGATTTAGACGGTGCCCTATTTAAAGTGAATGCGGCTGTTTCTAATGCATAACCCCAAAATGATAGCGGTAAATCTGTAAGTGACATCATAGAACGAACCATATCTAAGAGAGTTCGATTCTGACGTTCGACACACCATTACGCTGTGGTGTTCCCGGCGGTGTCAACTGTGAAAGTATTCCACATTTCTTCAAATGCTCGCCAAACTCGTAACTTAGATATTCACCTCCACGATCAGAGCGTAGAAATTTAATCTTCTTGTTACGTTGATTCTCTACCTCACTTTGAAACTCCTTAAACTTCTCGAAAGTTTCGGACTTATGTTTCATGAAATAGATATACCCATATCTACTCAAATCATCCGTGAAGGTAAGAACATAACGATAACCATCACGATGCTACACTCATTGGACCACACATCGGTATGTATGATTTCCAATAAGTCCATAGCTCGCTCCATCATACCGTAAAATGGAGTCTTAGTCATTTTACCCATCGACATGCCAGATCTTTCAAGTGATTCAAAATCAAGTGATTCAAGAAGTCCATCGAATGGAGTTTCTTCATACGCTTCACTCCAATGTGACCAAGACGCGATTACCACATATAGGTCGAATTATCGCTTGATTTCAAACGTTTAGCCTCAATGTTGTTGATATGTGTATTTCCACTATCGAGATTCAATATGAATAGACCATCTATCAAAGGTGCATGTGCATAAAACATATTACTCATATAAATCGAACAACCATTATTCTCGGATTTAAACAAGTAACCGTCTCGCAATAAACAAGATCCTGATATAATGTTCATGCTTAACGCAGGCACCAAATAACAATTATTTAAGTATAAAACTAATCCCGATGGTAGATGAAGAGGTAGCGTGCACCGCGATCACATCAACCTTTGATCCGTTTCCTACGCCAGATCGTCACCTCGTTCTTCACTAGCTTCCGTTTATTCTGCAGCTCCTGTTTGAGTTACAAATATGAGCAACCGAACCAGTATCAAATACCGTGCACTACTACGAATACTAGTGAGATACACATCAATAACATGTATATCGGATATACCTTTCTTCTTGATGTTGCCGTTCTTCAAATCCGCCAAGTACTTTGGGCAATTCCGCTTCAAGGACCTTCTCCTTGCAAGAAAGCACTCAAGATCGCTTGGGTCCAGCCTTGGTCTTCTTCGTCGGTATGGTAACTTTCTTACCACCCTTCTTGAAGTGTCCCTTCGCTTAGACTTGCCTTTCTTGAATTTGGTGGTCATATTGACCATCAACACTTGGTGCTCTTTCTTGATCTCCACTTCTGCAGATTTTAACATAGCAAATAGTTACGCAACTCTTTGTTCATGTTACGCATGTTGTAGTTCATCACAAAGTTCTTGTAACTTGGTGGTAGTGATTGGAGGATGCGTAAACCCCAAAGTATTAGGAATCACTATACCCAAACTTTGAAGTTTATTTGCGTGCCCTGGACATCTTAAGCACATGCTCACCGACGGAGCTACCCTCTTCCATCTTGCGCTTAAAGAACTTTTCAAGCTTCATAACTTTCAATTGCCGCATGAGTCTCAAAGATTAATTTGAGATCCTCGACAATATCATATGGATCGACTCTTCAAACCTTTTCAAGCTCGATTCTAAACCATACAAGATAGCACACTGAACTATGGAGTACTGATTCTTCCGAGGTAAACATTCTTTACTTCATCGGTAGCATCAGGCAGTGGTCACCTAGCGGTGCATCCAGACATAGGTCAAATTACCACCGTGAGGACAATCCTCAAATTGCGGAACCAATCCGCCAAGTTGCTTCCATTGTTTTTCAACTTTTCTTTCTAGGAACGCATTAAAATTGATGGTAGGGCTGCCATTGATCTACAACATATTTGCAATAGTTTAGACTAAGTTTATGACAAATTGAGTTCAAATTAATTAATGAAATTAAACTAGGTGAACTCCCACTCAAAACAACATCCCTCACATTGTTTTAGTGATCACACGAACCAAATCCACTACATCAACACCGATCATCACGTGAGTTGATATAGTTTCAATGGCGAACAATCATCATGTTCATCATATCTACTATATGATTCATGCTTTACCTTCGCCATCCGTGTTCCTGAGGCCATGTCTGTACATGCTAGGCTCGTCAAGATCAAACCTTAGCTACCGCATAAGCAAATCTGGCTTGCTTTACGTTGTATTCACCCGGAATCAAAGACACCCGATCATCACGTGGTGCTTGAAGCAACAAGCTTTGGCAACGTGCATACTAAGGGTGAACACTTTAGAACTTGAAATTTATGTGAGGGATCATCTTATAATTCTACCGTCTACTAAGCAATACAAGATGCATAAAGGATTAACATCACATGCAATTCATAATATGTGATATGATATGGCCTTTCTTCTTTGTGCTTCCGATCTCCATCTTCAAGCACGAACATGATCTCCATCATCACCGGCATAGCATCAAGGTCAATGACGCTTCTTCATGGTTGTCGTCCACCAGCTTCAACTATTACAACTATTTTGAATAGACACGCAGGTCTTAACAGAAATTAAAGACAACCATATGGCTCCCCGGTTGCCAACTTACAATAAGGAACATTGCATACATCAAATATAATCACAATCATGGCCATATCACATCACTCACACCCCGCAAAACAAAGTTAGACGCCTCTACTTTCTTTGCATATTTTACGTGGTTTGGGGCTTTCAATAAGTGTCGTTCTAACTTTAACAAGAACCACAACATTGATACTAGCATTGTTGATCACCCGTTGTAAATTGGATCTTTACTATGCTAGGAGAAACAGCACCATAAAGCCACTTATGCAATACAAGTTGCATGTCAAGCGGAGCAAGTCTCATGAACGATGTCATGTAAGGTTAGCCCGGCCGCTTCATCCCAACATACCGCAAGATGCAAAGTACACAAAAAGCAATCTACAATAAAGCATCAATGCCCACAATGACCATTGTGTTCTACTCTGCAACAGATCTACATATAGACACGGCTCACGATACCCTTGTAGGGGTTCGTAGCATGGAAAACAAAAATTTTCTATCATACAAACAAACAAGCCAAGATCTATCTACTAGATTGCAGCAACGAGTCAATAGAGGAACTCACCTCAAGATTCCAAAGCGGTTAACGAGAGCAGATTCTCGTGGGTGATGTAGTCAGACTCTTCCGATCTCAAGATCGCAGACGATCCTTCCAGCCACGTTCGCAGCGCTCCGCAATGATCGGTCACACGTTGATTGACGAAGACCTTCCTCTCCCTTGTTCCAGAAAGGCGGAGGTTGTAGCACTCTCCTCGCGATTCCAAAGACAACGGCGTGGTACCGAAGTAGAGGGAAATCCGCAGGCTTCGCCTTAAGCCTAAGTAGTATGGTGGAGCTTATGAGAGAGGCTATTAGTGGTCTAGTAATTAGACACACCAATTAGAAGGCTCTAAATCAATTAGAAGGCTCTAAACCGCGGCCAACAGCAATAAGAAGCTCTAAACCAAAACGGCTCTAAACCGGAGATTAGAGGTGGAACTTGTGTGTGTTAGGAGGGGAGGCCCTGCCCCTCCCTTTATAGGTGGGAGGGCCGGCGGCCAAGGGGAGGAGTCCCTCCCCAAGTCGGCCTTGGGAGGCGCACGCCAAGGGGACTCTCCCAAGTCGGTCTCCACCTCCTCCTTTTCCCACTTCCCAAAATTGTTGCTTGACTTTCAAACTAGCCGCTTGACTTTTCAATTTAGGATTTAAATAAACCCTTTATTTTGGACAGCAAGAACACCTAGTACATGATGCAATCACTCCAACTTACAATGACACATTCATGTACCCTTCCCTCCCGAGTGCCGGACATTCCGGGACCTTCTAGAATGTTCCCATGAAAACACCTAACCATTCCCCAACTCAAACAGGACTTTCCTTATATTAATGTTATTCTGCGGACCATTCCGGATCAACTCGTTTTATCCCGGATCCCATCCTAGACTCAGAACACCCTTCGGTCTCTTTCTCATAATACCATAACTACTCAAACAACGTCAATCCTTAAGTGTGTCTCCTACGGTTCGTGAATTATGCGGACATGATCGAGACACTTCTCCGAACAATAACCAATAGAGGAATCTGGAAATTCATATGGCTACATATTTCTACGATTACTTTACATCGAATGAACCACTTACATACGATAATTTCCCTTTGTCTCACGATATGTTACTTATCCGAGGTTATGATCGCTTGGTATCTCCGCATACCTAGTTCAACCTCACATCGATAAGTACTCTTTTCTCGTTCCCGTGATATGTGATCCCTTGTGACCCAGTCACATGCTTGCAAGCTAATTGGATGACATTTCACCGAGAGGGCCCAGAGAATATCTATTCGTCATATGGATGGACAAATCCCACTCTTGATCCATGTGTTTCAACCAATACTTTCCGAACACTCAATACCACCTTTATAGCCACCCTGTTACGGTGTGGTGTTTGATGACATCAAAGCATCCATCCAGTAAAGGTGATATGCATGATCTCATGGTCGAAGGAATTAGGTTACTATGTATCAGAAAGCATATAGCAATTGAACTATTGAAATGACTTGATCTTTATGCTACGCTTATCTATAGGAGTATGTCCACCATATCATTCTCCTAACGATATGATCTTGTTGTTTGATAACATCTCAATGTTCATGATAGGGAAACCACAATCATCAATCAACCAACAAGCTAGTGAAGTATAGAGGCTATACTAGGGACTTCAAATTAAGTTTACAAATCACACAAGTATTAATGGTTTCCTTGTTAATACTATTATAGCATGAATGTAAACATTTATCATAAACACAAAGATATAATAATAACTACATTTATTATTGCCTCTAGGGCATATCTCCAACAGTATCATAAATAACGAAGATCCAGAGTATCATTATTACAATAAAAGCTTAGCTCAAGACTAGCTCAATGTTATTCAAGTAGCAACATAAATATAGTAAATCCTCCATTCTTCAAATTGCCCACAAGTGAACAAGTGTCGAGAGGAATATCCTGCAACATGAAACGTAGCAGCCCCGAAGGGTCAATACATGGAATGTATGGCAAGTAGAGCTAATAAAGGAGACAATAGTGCTAACATCTACATGCATATTTGGCAAGTGGAGCTGTGGCTAGCTTGCATTTGCAAATACCTTTGTCCTACTTTCATAAACAGTTTTTGATTTTCTTTGAAAAGATCCCAATTAAGTTAACCCAACAACATTAAAGCAATTATGAAATTAGAATGAGCGAGAAACATGTCATGGAATCAATATCAAGCAACTCAGATGTCCATAACCGGGGACACGGCTAATCGATTAGATTATACACCCTGCAGGGGTTAGTACACTTTACCCATGTGACTTGGCCAGCCCAGCTCGTACCATCACTCTCATTTTGGGTGATGATAGGGATAAGTCCAAGAAGAGACTGTTCGGGAAGTAGCTCCCCAATCCCGACACGCACCGGTCCAACCTACCAAAATTCTACATCTCTGAATACGCGGGTTCGAGTTACCACAACCTACTAAGTCCAACCAACCGCCCATTTTATTATTGGCACATGGTTGTACACGTAAGCTACAGAATAAAGAAGCCAATCATTTTCTCTTGATACCTGGGTGCCTTTCCGCAATGATACCACCAAAATTTATCAATCCCATCACACCCAGGAGGTTCATTGATTAAGTTGTTTTTAGTTTTTGCAAACCAACACATTTAGAAACAACTTTCAATGATGTAACCCAGCCCTCGTTCATTATGGCATGGCTAAGCACATCTACCAACGGTGGTTCATCTACAAGGGAGGCCCTACCACATAATAGGACATAGCATAGCGATAGTAATATCCTATACTTGCATATACAAAATACACGACAATGCATTGAAAATAGTAGGACAACATCATGAATAAAGTAGCATCTACTTGCCTTGGCTGTAGCGGTCGGAAGAACAATCCACGCACGAGCAAGTGTTGCACTCGTCACAATTTACACGATACAATTGCAATCATAAACAAACCATCCACAATCATATGCAAACAAAGATGATGCAAGATGCATGCATGGCAAGTGGAAAGATGCTACATCAGCATCACATAATATTATTCAGTATAACTACTGTATGCATGCATGGAAATTATTTTGAGTGCAAAGAAAACAAGGCATGCAATTTATAATGCTCAATAATAGAGATAGAAACTAAATAATTCGCCACTGCTCACATACTATATGTAAAATCTTGGAAAAATTTCCTCTGTGTAGGCAACTCTAAATAGAAACAGTACCAATTGGAATTTCTCAAAAAGGATGTATATAACTCCCTGAGTAATTAAAATACTACAGTAAGCGTTTAATTAGATTCTGCAAAAATTATTACTGTAAGCCTAACTTTTTAATTCACTTTGAGATTCCCCTTGTTCTACTGATTCCAGGGACATCTCATTTGCAATTTTTTGAGTTACAGAACTTATCTTACGAATTTATTACTCTAAAAAGGGCATTAACTCATTTAATTATTCTGGACAAACCTTGTTGTAAAAGTGTAAAAAAAATGTACAAAAAGATTCTACACAATACACTGATTCTACATATATTTTATTTGCAATTTTTGGCCTAGTAGATCTAAAGATATGAAATTTACAAGTTTTAGTCAATTTCTGCCGAATAAATCGAATTAAAAACTAAACAGTCAGCTTTGAATGTTGACTCCGCCCACGTGGCGGCTGACGTGGCGACTGACTTTTCCACACCCAGAAGCTGACTAGTCAATGGTCCAGATGGACCATTGGATCAAGATCCAACGGCAGGGGAGCGAGGCGGCGAGGGCTCACCGGAGGGCGGCGGCTGGCAATGGCGGCATGGCGAACAGCGTCGAGTCCTCGTGGTGGGGTCGTCGGCATCGAGCGGCGCCTGGCACGGGCATCAAGGCGTGGCGGTAAGCTCTCGGCGTCGAGCTCAAGGCAACGCGTCGGCGGGTCTTATGCAGAGAAAGGAGGAGGCGGTTAGCGGCGGGCGAAGGTCAGTCGCGAGGGGGGAGGCGACGGCGGCGAAGTTTTACCGAAGCGGCGGCAGACGCGAATCGCAGTGGCGGCGGCGGCGAGGCTGGCGGCGGCGAAGGCGGATACGGAGGGGTGGCGGTGGCTGTAGTATGGAGAGGTGATGGCCAGGTCGGGGCAGCGCGGCAGTGTGCAGGCCAGGCGGACTCGGGCGATCCGGGCGGGCGGCGCCGAGTGCGCCCAGCACGTTCGGTGGTCACGCTGGCGAAGCAGATAGCGCTAGCGCGCGCTGCTGTTGGCTCGCCGCTAAGGATCGGGCGCTGGCCGACGCGCTGTTGGAGGTCAGCCGCGCTTTTTTGTTCTTTTCATTTTTTCTTTTCCCCGATTTTTGTCCGATGAATTTTGATAGAACTGTCCAGAATTTTAGGCAAAATTCAGATTCGCATAACTCTTGCTATGGAGCTCCGAATTGGGTGAATCAAAGTGCTACGGGTTCGTGGAGGAACCCTCTATGCACCTGAGCCATCCATACACCCAAAATATATAGTTTTTGACAGAGGCATGGTAAAACCAAGTGTCCAGGTGTAGGTGTCAAATTGCAAATGCAGGTGGTGTGTTTTGCCAAAATCTTTTCAAACCGAAATTTTGCAAGGATGGTCATGATGCAATGCTATGAATGTTATGCAGTACCAAATCTAAAATTTGGGATGTGACAAATGATGAGGAAGGAAATCATAATATACATGTAGTAAATTGGCCTGTGCATAAAGAAATAATATGGGGGGCTAGGCACTCCAAACCTATAAGACCTGAATATTTTCCTTTTAGGATGTTGGGTAAAAAGATCTATTCAAAGTGAATGCTATCTGTGGAAGAGGGTCATTGACTCTAAGTATAATACAAAAAATCCAAACATTTCGTGTTGCCATGATGTGCAACCTTCCACTTTCTGGAAGGGTGTGATGTGGTCAACTAGAGCTGTCAGAGTAGGTTACGGATGGAATGTAGGCAATGGAAAACTTATTAAATTCTAGGAAGAAGTTTGGTTTGGGAATTCTCCCTTAGATACCTAGTACTGGGATATATATTTTATCTCTAACCAATAAATCCAAATTATACATGACGTGTGGGATAGGGGCCAAATTAAATGTGACTTTATGAGAGATTTTGATATTGGCATGATGATTCAGCGGCAGGCAGTTCTAGAAATTCCCAAAAGTATTGTCTTCACAAGTGATCAATTGATTTGGCAATATGAAACTAGTGGTGTCTATTCTTCTAGTTCCATGTATGTTATAGTTAATTTTAGATGTCTGAAATAGGTATTCTCCCTGTTGTGTGGAAGCTTAAAATCCCTCCTAGGGTCCATGATGAACCACAAGTATAGGGGATCGCAACATTCTTCGCGGGTAGTATTACCCAATTTATTGATTCGACACAAGGGAAGCCAAAGAATACTTGCAGGCCTTAACAACTGAGTTGTCAGTTCAGCTGCACCTGGAAATAGTTCTTGCTCACAGAAGTTTATCTGTAGCAACAGTTTGTAGTAGCAACAGCAAAGCAACAGCAACAACAACAGTGAAACATTAGCAATAGTAACAGTAACGGTAAAAGTAGGATTCGAGTGCGGTAGGCATAGGGATGGATGGACGGGCGTTGCATGGACGAGTCTAAACATGTAACTTCAAGAACTAGGGCATTGCAGATAAATAATAACAAGCATCCAAGTACTAAACAATCCTAGGCATGTGCTCCAAATATAGTCATACATGCTCGCAATGAGAACTTGCACAACATCTTCTCTGTCAGCCAGCTGGCAGGGGCCTCTAGGGAACTACTGGCAATTAAGGTGCTCCTTTTAATAGAGCACCGGAGCAAAGCATTAACACTTCGTGAACACATGTGATCCTCACACCACAGCCATCCCCTCCGGTTGTCCCAATTATTGTCACTTTGGGGCCTTTGGATCTGGACAATGATATGTGTACACAACTTACAAATAAGATCACAAACAATACTATCATAATGATTCAATAATAAGTTCAGATCTAAGGTCATGGCACTCGGGGCCTAGTGACAAGCATTAAGCACAACAAGTTGCAACAAAGTCAAATAGCACTAATAGAGATACTAGGCACCATGCCCCTAACAGATCTTATTCGATTACATGATAGAACTCATCCAATCCCTACCATCCCCAAGCCTACAACGGGGGATTACTCACTCATGGATGAGGGAAACATCGATGGTTGATGGAGATGCGTTAGTGATGACGATGGGATGATCCTCTCCAAATTCCCCGTCCCGGCAGGGTGCCAGAACAGAGTTTATGGATCCGAATCTTGGTTTCTGGTGGTGGCGGCGGAGCGGAACTCTTTCTGTAAAACTATCGACCCCCCTCGGTTTTTAGGTCGAAAGGCAACTTATAGGCGCAGAGGGAGGCCGAGGAGCTCCCTGGGGTGGCCAGACCTCCCAGCGACCACGCTGGGTGGGTCTGGGCCCCAGCCTCCCTCTGCCTCCCTTGGATCCATGGATCTTCTGGTGAAATATAATTTTTGGCATATTTTCCGGGATTTTTCCTGATAGTTCATCTTCTGCACAAAAACAAGACACCAAGGTAATTCTGCTGAAAACAACGTCAGTCCGTGTTAGTTGTATCCAAATCACACAAGTTTAGAGAAGAAACAATAGCAAAGTGTTCGAGAAAGTAGATACGTTTTTGATGTATCAGTCCACATCTTTCTTTAGTTGTTTATCAAAATAATGTTATGACTAGAGATAATCTGATAGCTAGAGGAATAGTTAAGCATGTGGAATATGAACTCTGTAAAGAGTTTGAATCTATGAAACACCTCTCTTTTGAATGCATAATAGCTAAGATGATGTGGGTGATGTTTTTAGTTTTTTTGTGTTTCAATCATTAACTTTTAAAACCTTTGCTTCCAAATGGCTTTGCAATAAACGCTTTATGCATATAAATGTAGTTACTTCTGCTATATTCTCTAGAGTTTATGGAATAACATGAATATTTTAGTGTTTAACATAGTTACTTGGATCAATATGAAATAGGTAAGGCGCCTGGTTCTTACACATCTAAGAAACTAGAAAGTCCCCTTCAAATATCTAGAAGGTGAAAAGTTGGAAAACTTGATAGAAACGATTCTTCTCAAGCTCAAAAAATGCATGTGCCTAACAGCAAGTTGATCTGCAATGGTTTTGAGTGTCTTTCTGTAGGGGTTCGTAGCATGGAAAAGAAAAAATTTCTACCGCATATAAACAAACAAGCCAAGATCTATCTACTAGATTGTAGCAACGAGTCGATAGAATAACTCACCCTTGAAGATTCCAAAGTGTTTAACGAGAGCGGATTCTCATGGGTGATGTAGTCGTACTCTTCCCGATCTCAAGATCTTGTAGACGATCCTTCCTAAGCAACATGCGCGCTTCATGATCACCGCTCGTTATTTCGATGAAGACCTTCCTCTCCCTTGTTCCAAAGAAAGCGGAGGTTGTAGCACTCTCCTCGCGATTCCGGCAAGACGGTGGTACCGAAGTAGAGGAAGATCTCAGAGCTTCGCCTTAAGCCGAGCGAGTATGGTGGACTATGAGAGAGGCCTCGGTGATCTAGGGTTTAGACGCACCAAGGAGAGAGGATAGGCCGGCTAGGGCTTGGGAAGCCAAGTCTGGCCAGAGTTTGCCCTAGGCGGCAGCAGCAGAGGTGGTGGCGCCTGGCTTAGCTAGGGTTTGGAGAGGCAAGGTGTGTGTTTGGAGGGGCGCCCTGCCTCCTTATATAGGTGGAGGGCGGCCAGGGAGGAGTCCTCCCCAACTCGGCTTCAAGGCGGTGGAGGGAGGGACTTCCTCCCCAAGTAGGTTTCCTACTCTCCCTCCACCAAGCAAAATAGTCGTTTGACTTTTTAAATTGGCGTTTGACTTTTCAAACTAGGATTTGATTTACTCCTTTATTTTGCTCAGCGATGACACCTAGTACATGATGCAACCATTCCAACTTGTTATGACACATTCATGTACCCTTCCCCTCCGGAGTGCCGGACATTCGGGAACCTTCTAGAAAATTCCCGATGAAAACACCGGAACCATTCTCCAACCCCGAAACATGACTTTCCTTATATGAATCTTATTCTATGGACCATTCCGGATCTCCTCGTGATATCCCGGATCCCATCCGAGACTCCGAACAACATTCGGTCTCTTACTCATCATTCCATAACTACGCAACAACATCGAATCCTTAAGTGTGTCTCCCTACGGTTCATGAATTATGCGGACATGATCGAGACACTTCTCTGAACAATAACCAATAGAGGAATCTGGAAATTCATATGGCTCCCACATATTTCTATGATTACTTTGCGATCGAATGAACCACTTACATACAATACCAATTTCCCTTTGTCTCACGATACTTTACTTATCCGAGGATTTGATCGTCGGTATCTCTGCATACCTAGTTCAACCTCGTTACTGATAAGTACTCTTTTCTCGTTCCCGTGATATGTGATCCCTTGTGAGCCAGTCACATGCTTGCAAGCCAATTGGATGACATTCCACCGAGAGGGCCCAAAGTATATCTATTCGTCATATGGATGGACAAATCCCACCCTTGATCCATGTGTCTCAACCCATACTTTCTGACCACTCAATGCCACCTTTATAACCACCCAGTTACGATGTGGTGTTTGATGTCATCAAAGCATCCTTTCGGTGATGGTGATATGCATGATCTCATGGTCGAAGGAATTAGGTTACTATGTATCAGAAAGCATATAGCAATTGAACTATTAAAATGACTTGATCTTTATGCTACGCTTATCTATAGTAGTATGTCCATCATATCATTCTCCTAACGATATGATCTTGTTGTTAATAACATCTCAATGTTCATGATAGGGAAACCACAATCATTTATTAACCAACAAGCTAGTATTATAAAGAGGCTTTACTGGGGGCTCTAATTTAGTTTACAAATCACACAAGTATTAATGTTTCCTTGTTAATACTATTATAGCATGAATGTAAACATTTATCATAAACACAAAGATATAATAAAAACTACATTTATTATTGCCTCTAGGGCATATCTCCAATAATTTCCACATGTGCATCTATTACAAACATTAATGGCAAAGGTTGTGCGATACCGGAGTACCTCACGGCGTACCCGGAGGAAGCTCCATCCATCCATGTGGTGACTTAAATAGGGGAGTTGGAGCAGTTAAAAAAAGAACTTTCTCTCTTTTGATGCTTTCTATATCTGGTAGCAATATAGTTGTAAGTGGTGTATGCCCTGAGCTTCTCGTCGTTTGCCTTGGATTTGTAATCTAGTTGGCTGAAACTTTGGTAGTTCTTAGTTTGTAGTTCCACCATATGCATAGCTTTTTATTGAGGAAGCTTTATAGATGCTCATTATAGTGATGCTGCAAGTTTCCACCATGATTAAGCATGGCTTAGGCTAGCGGCTCAGGCATTTCTCTAACACAATGTATAAACTCCATGAACTAACAACTTCCCCTTTTATTTCACATTGTCGACATCCACAAACAAAAGAGCAAGGAATCAACTGGATGAGATATCCAAGAAGTGTTGAAAGCGTTCCTCGTGACAGCCTGGTTCTGCTGACTCCCATTATATAATTAGAAAGCATATAACTTTCATGGACTAGTCACAATGGTTCAGGATTATTAAGCGCAAGGAATAAAGTGTGCCATCAAGTTCGTGAGAGCTTTACTAACTAACTTTCTCAAAACAGACAAACATTTTATTTTGGAAGAAAACACGACATATGGAATTTGCACTGAAATACCAAATGATGCTAATAGGTAGGTATGGTGGACACAACTGGCAATATTGGTTTCGGGGAGTTGGAAGCACAGGTAGAGCACATACTCAGTGCAAGTGAAGGATAGCAATAGAGAGGGAGTGACAAACGAGAGAGCAATAACCGTCATAATCATGCTTGCAACAAAACATGACTAATTATGACATGAAAGTGATACAAGAACTCTGAGGCAAAATAAAACATTGAGGCTTACTGACTATTGATTAGTCATATGCATGCGTGAGCATGTGCCAAGTCGATTCACATGAACAGTCAGAGGAGGATACCACAATGTCATACCAAAGTATGAATAAAACAATGCAAGCAAACATTCATATGACATGCTACAAACTATTAGCAAGCTAGAGCTAATCATAGACAAGCAAGAACTATTAAGCAACCATAATGACATACACCTTACACAAACAGGCTAAGCATGCTCACAATGATGAGTATATGTACAAAAATGAAACAAATAGAGTTCGTTACCAGCCTCTTACCACACCTCGAGTTGTCTTAATCTTCATTATTGACCTTCACTTGTGTGACTTGAATAATTAACATGAAAACCAATATCCACTGAGAACGGCCGAACCCTTCAAAGAACTCACAAAACCAAAGAAGAACAACAAATATTTTTGGTGTTTCCGATTTTTTTTAGAAACAAGCAAACAAAGAAAAACCAAACAAAAACAAAGCAAACCCAACAAAGCAAAATCTTTTTGGATTTTTCTTTTAAGGCAAACTAAAGCAAAGAAACAAACCAAAATAAACAACAAAATATTTTTGGTATTTTTGGGTTTTTAGAAAGAAGCAACAAAAACCAAAAAGAAAGCAAAACAATGTATATACAAAGAACCGATCGAACATGATATATATATGAGTGTGATGTCGGTATACCTCCCCCCTAGCTTAGGCTTTTGGCCTAAGTGGGGCTCAATAGCGTGGATAATAACTCCATGTTGGTGGGTCATCATAGGAATGATCATAGTCAGGCACATGTGATGAAGAACATGCGCCCCAATCAAATGAGGGTTGCTGGTATGAAGACTCTCCCAAGTTGGAGGGCTGAACCGAATTGTCTTCGGCATCCTCTTCAACATTTTCCTCTTGCTGGGAGAGTTCCCCCACATAAGTGCCAACCTCCTCCTCTGTAAGTGACCATCCTTGCCTGTTATCAAAGTTAAACAAAGCAGGTGCAGGCAAATAAACTGTTTTTCACTTCTACCCTTTCTTCGACCTTGCTGGACAAAATATAGTTCAAATGGCAAACTTCTCACATTAGCCCCCAAAGAAACAAAACCATGTTGAATCATGGATTCAATATCAAGTGATGAGGTTTAATCTCGTCAATGCCCATTGTTATGAGCTTGGGTTTTGGAGAAGGTGGGGATGCTGAAGATCGCGAAACGGTTAGAAAACAAGCAATGCAGGGACACGAGGTTTACCCAGGTTCAGGCCCTCGGAGGGAAAACCCTACTCCTGCTTGTCTGCTCTTGATTACGGCGGAACCAAAAGTTACAGGGGTGCGCAGATGCAATTTGGCGTGAAGGTGTGTATGCGGTGGTATGCGAAGTGCCCTCCTCGTTGTGCCCTCCAAGCCTTTGTATAGAGGTAGGCAGGTCCCGGGCACAGACCGGGTCGGTTATAGATTTAGTGTTTGCCCCTTTGAATATTCTATCTAATCTAGTCTTGCTCTCCAAGGATCCGAAGACGTCATGAACTTGGGCCACCCGAAAGTCTTCATGGGCCATGTATATTCTCGTGGGACTTCCTTGGGCTGTACTAGATATGCTAAGGTCGTGTACCCATGGGGTATAACCATGTCAGTAGCCCCCGAGTGTTCAGTCGAATCGTAGATTCGGCTGAGGACTCTTCAATCTTTCGGGTGCAGTTGTTTCCTGTTCATCAGAGAATGATTTTAGTGTGTAGGGATTGTTGATGTGTGTGCCTGACTCTCCCGACGGATCAGGGCCAGTTAACTGTCTTAGGAAAAAACAACACGATCTTCTTCAGATTCGAGTCCCTCGACTCGAACCCGGAACAAATGCTAGCGTAATTCAACTCAGGCCGTTGAGGACTTATAGGAGTAGAATTCCAGTAATTTTCAAATGATGTACCCAACGCGTCCATCGGGATTTTCATCGCGCCTGCTGGCATGGATTATTACTAGCAGAGCACATTCGTGTGCGTTGCCAAGCCATCAGATGGTATCTGTAGGTCCTATCTTTGCATCGCAGACACAACATCCGAAATTTTATCACCACGGAGGTGTTTTGGGTGGGCAAGGAGGATGTTTACTCACTTAATGTTGGCTGGGGCAGAGTTGCCAAAAAGTTTTTGCACGCTGATCCGAAGGATCGCAGTCGAAGAATTCATAGGGTGCACGACCAGCGCTCCCTATCGGAGTAGCCCCCGAGTGTCTGTTCGAGTCATATATTCGAGAAGAGACTTTAATTCAGTCGTTGTTGACTTTAGGTTCGTAGGACACAAATTTTTCGGATGCTTGAATCCATCCTCCCTATGGGAGTAGCCCTCGAGTCCGTAGTGGGGTCGTAGACTCGACGTAGGACTCAAAGTATAGTTCAGAGGTGTAGTACCTTAGTCATATTTCGGGTGCGCGGCCAGCGCTCCTGATAGGAGTAGCCCCCGAGTAGTTACTCGAATCGTAGATTCGAGTGAGTACTTTAGCTGTGTAACCGAAGATTTGTAACCGTTGCTAGTATAGCTTCGATGACGTCAGTGCTGACGATCGGTGACCTCAAGCGTCTGCAGCGCCAGAGGTGACGTGACTTGGCGAGCGTGGGTCCCACCTTCTGACTTTGAATTGACTGGTCACGCGTGTCGTGGAGATAATTACAGCGTCGCCTCGGTTTTCGTGCGTAGTATACGGCGTGCGAGCGACGGTTCGCTGCTGAGATGACACGTGGACGGTTGGATTTTGATGCTGGCTCTAGGGCTTCCCGATGAACGGTCCCTGTGTATCATCTTCGTCCTTATAATCTGTGGGGAAATTTTTGTTTGTTTTCACCGCAGCCATTCTCGTTTTCACTGCTTCCACTTTCTTGAGCTTTTCTTGCCGCGCGCTGGAAGTTCTTCGATCCTTCCCATCTTCTTTCCTGCGCTCACGCCGCCGCTATTGTCGTACTGCAATGGTGAATTCTAAGAAGGCCTCCGCTGCAGTGGGCACCAGCGCTGCTGCCAGCAACAAGAAGGGTACCGCCGCCACTCGCGTCACCGATGGTGGCTGGCGGCGGTCGGAGACGCGCGAGGGAGACCTGCGCAAACTTCGTGAGCGGGGTCTGATCCCGCGGGACAAGGAGGCCGTCAAGATTCCTGGCGACGAGATAATTCCCCGTCCACCCGCTGGGTTTCGGGTCATTTTTGTTGCGTTTGTCCTTCGGGGCCTTTCTCTCCCAATCCATGATTTTCTCCGTGGATTGTTTTTCTTCTACGGCATCCAACTCCATCATCTTTCGCCAAATTCCCTTCTCCACATCGCCTATTTCATCACTTTCTACGAGTGTTGGCTCGGTATCAAGCCACACTTTAGCCTTTTCCGGAAACTTTATTCCGTGAAGAGGCAATCTGGCTCCGATGGCGTTTATCCTATCGGTGGCTGCATCATTTCCCTTAAATCCAATTTTCTCTTCTTCTCTTTTTATATGTCTGAGTCCGTCCAATACTGGCGGAGGCGTTGGTTTTACATCCGCGACTCCACAGTGGACGGGCAAAATTTTGGCCTTGCTCCCTTCGACTCCACCCAGATAATCCAGCCGAAGAGGTCCTGGAAGAACCAAATCTTGGATGGTGAGGTGGCGGAGATAGAGGAGCTCTATCATCGGGTGGAGGACCTCCAGGTGATTCCAGATAAGGAGGTGAACGGTGTCGATATTATCCGCACCTTCCTCAAATGTCGGGTGCATCCGCTTTAGGCTAGGGTGCACCCGATGTTCCTTTATTTTGGCCGCCACGATCCGACTAGGGTTTCGACTGAGGATCTCTCTAGGGGGGATCTCGATAGAATCGTTTGGCCGCTGCTGAAGTTCAAAGCTGAAGAGGACCTTCCGGGTGACTCGCTGACCCTTCCGTTCAGGGCCTCTCGACCGGTGCCGCAGGTGTAGATCTGGGACTGCGTTTTCTTGTACTTCTTTTGTTCTAAAAGTTTGTTTCTTTTGTGCAGGAGTTCAAGGTATCGGGCATGGTGCCTCCACTACTCCAACGTTTTCTGAATGCACCGGACAATGAGGTAGTGGACTCCATGTCTGAGCTTGCCTCGGCGCGGTCACCGGCTGAAGAGACTTTTGAGGCGAGCGAGGAGCAGACTCGAAACCGGACACGGAGCTCGAGCGAGTCGTCGGATGCTTCGACTCCGCCGACGCCTAGGAACCCGCCATGCCTTGTGCGCCACAGTGGAGGTGATGGTGGCTCTTCCTCTCCTATTCTAGCCATGCTCGTGCGGGCTGCAACATCGCAGCCGCCGGCGAAGCATAAGAAGGAAGATAAGAAGGAAGAGAAGAAGGGCAAGAGGGCCTTGCATATCTTCAACTTGAGAGATATGGACTCGTAAGTACCTTTAGTTGCCTTTTGCTATCTTTCATTGTTGCTTGCTTGTATTTGACTGATGTTTTCTTTTGCAGCAACTCCTCTGATGGCTCGTTTAGCGATGGCACTCGGGAGATGGTGGGGGAGTCG
The DNA here is from genome assembly GCA_023614405.1 of Avena insularis. Taxonomy (NCBI): domain Eukaryota; kingdom Viridiplantae; phylum Streptophyta; class Magnoliopsida; order Poales; family Poaceae; genus Avena; species Avena insularis. The sequence continues at coordinate 407,108,673 of CM042685.1, read as the reverse complement.
AAGGTTGCGCCTCCTCCTTCTCAGACGGTGGCCGCCTCTGGGGACGTTTCTCTGAACCCTTCTCCGCAGGAGGCTCGGGTGGTCGTCCCCCAGAATACTATAGCCGGACCTTCGGAGTCTCCATCTGATCATGTAAGTATTTTTGTCCTTGCCGTGGGAGGAGCCCCCGAGCGTCTTTCGGATGATCTACTGATCATGTCTTCTTTTTGTGCGTGTCTCGGGGGGAGCCCCCCGAGCGCTTTTCGTATGCTTGATTTGTTTTGCTCGTTTCTTGGGCGCAGCCCCCGAGCCTTTTTCCTCACAAGTCGTGTCTTCTCGTAGCGTATTGTGCAAGGCGTCAACCAGCTGGTGAAGCAGCATCTGGCATTGTAGGCCAGCCTCCAGCGGCTTCAAGGTTTATCTTTTAGATAGATCTTCTACTTTTTCGTCTGCTTGCTTACTTGTGGGTCTCATGCCTGCTCTTTTTTGTAGATGAGAATAACACTGCCCTCCGCGAGGTTGATGCTCTCAAAAAGAGCCTCGGACGAGCGGAGAAAAAAAGCTGAGAATGCCGTTGGCACTAAGGAGCGCCTCGAGCAGGAGCTAGTTGATGCAGCTGCGGCCAAGGAGCGCCTGCAGCAAGAGGCCACGAACCACGAGGAGCAGCTCGCCACCGCTGCGGCCTCGTGCTATAAGGAGGTAGCCGGCAAGCTGATGGCTGCTGCCAAGGCTATTTCGGGTGAGTAATTTCGTCTATTACTTGTTCCTTTTCGGCTTCCTTGTCTCTCTAGTTTCACTTTGCATTTTCCATTTATCTAGATGCCATGGGCATCGAGTTTGACCATGGTGCCCTGGAGCACGGAAGTGCTCTGGATGATGTCACTGCAGCGGTCGAAGACCGCTGCAGTATCGTGGTCGGATCGCTTGCCAAGGCTAAGGAGGTGCTCAGGCGCTTCTACAAGGAGCTCATCCCCAAGGCGTTGCCCTCGAGGATGTCGACTTGTTGGCGGACGCGTTGTCAGCCGAGGCTCCCGCTGTGTACAAGCGCAAGCAGAAGGGCATCGACGCGTCCATGGGGCTGGCGATGTCCATGGCGTCTGGAGCGGAGCTGGATCTTCATCAGGTCACCTCCCAGATGCCGACGGCTCCCGACGGATCCGAGGTAGCCTTTTCCCTCTACGCTGCCCGCTGTAAACGCTATGGGCCGAAGCTGATTGACCTGCTGGCGGAGTATGCAGTGAGGCAGCAGGGGGAGGCCAAGAGCAGGCAATCCGGCTCCGAGGCCACTTAGGATGCAGCTTCTTAGGCCTTGTAGTTGTAGGATAGCTTTTGTCTGCTTTTTGTTGTAATATATTTATGAACACTCCTTGTGCACGTGGTGGCTTTTGTTGCATATAATGAATCTTCGAGCTGTTTGCCCATTCATGCGTTTGTTCATATCCTTTCTTCTTTTCCTCTAGGGACCTTCCGGTGATGATCCCGTTGATACTTCGTATGCACCGCAGCTGCGGCCATCCTTGGATGATGCGTCGCAACTTGTATTTCTTCGTGACCGCATCCATAGTCTTGAGAAGGAGTTGCTTGGCATCCGAGGCCACGCAGATGTTTGGAAGTCGAAGGCGGAGCGAGGCGCCGCCAGAGAGGAGTATCTGATGGGGGAGTTGCGGCGTTTGGCCGAACAGCTTCAGTGTGAGTTTCTTTGAGTTGTTGCTCATTTTTCGGATGCGCCTGTTGGCTTGTCATATTACTTTGTAGGTGTTGCAGGTGCTAACCTTGTTCCTAGGGAGGAAAAGGAGCGTGTTGTTGTTCGTATCAACTGCCTGACCCAGCAAGATATGGAGGCTGGCGGCTTTTTCTAGATGGACCGCGATCATGCCATGGTCCTTGCGACTGTGCAGGATCGTGTTCACCAGGTGTCGCAGGTGTTGCGGCAAGCAAAGACTTCTTTGGCGTCGATTCTGCACGTGATGTTTCCCCTAGATGAGGCACCATCGACTCTCTGGGGCCTGCTGGCAAAGTTTCGAGATGTGCATCATGTCAGGGAGCTGGTGCGACATCAGTTGGTTGTGGGGGTGAAGTCTGTGCTTTCCCTCGTGCGGCTGCATCGTCCTGATGTAGATCTTGCTGTTGTTGCGGCTGGGCCGCCTCTTCGGCCAGATGGTGGTATGTGGGACATGCGTCCGCATTATGCGGCTGTAAGGCAGTGTGTCGAACAAGTTGTAGATCTCTTTGAGCATCGTGCGCAGGTGATTCTTCATAATAGGTAGGACCTATAAAAATATAGATGTAAAACTTGTATGTATTCGACTGGGCGTGTTATGACCCTTGCTGTAAAGGTTGATTGTTTTTAGCACGTGGTGCTTTGTTTGTATGCATGCCCTTTTCATTAGCCTGACTTGATCAGCTACTCAGGTGTACACGCGTTATCCTCAGCCGACGAAGTCGTGAGGTGAGGGGAGCCCCAGAGTGTGTTGTAACATGAAGAAAATGCAAATAAGAGATAAATATTTGGGGCGAGATACTTAGCTTTATTCATATCGTAATGAGGAGGTACATTGTTCGGCTGAGTAGCCTTGGCTGAATAGCCTTATTGAAAGTAAAAGCAGGGGGGTAGCTAGGGGTAGAAGCATCGCAGCTGTTACGTTCCATGGGTTGGAGTATGACTGCACTCCACGCAGCTTGAGATTTATAGGCCACCGTGATGACTTCGTGACGATGTAGGGTCCTTCCTGTGGTGACTTGAGCTTCTTCGGTCGCTCTTGCTTGAGTCGAAGACTAGGTCTCCTTCGCGAAGGACCTTGGCGCCAATTGACGGCCGTGATAGTTGCGGAGGCTCATTGATGATCACCGATCGGCAATGGGCTATGTCGCGTGCCTCGTCGAGTGTGTCGACGGTGTCTTCGAGTGCGGCCGTCGATTCGGCTTCGCTATAGGCGACGACCCGTGGGGCTCTGTGGCATACTTCTGCAGGCAACACGGCTTCGGCTCCGTGCACCATGAATAAAGACGTTTAGCCGGTTGAGCTATTTGGCGTTGTGCGCAGGCTCCAAAGGACGGATGGTAGCTCTTCTGGCCAGGGTCCCGCAAGTCGCTAAAGTGGGCTCATCAGGCGTTTCTTGATGCCGCCGCCGACGAGGCCATTGGCCTTTTTGACCTGCCCGTTCGTTTGCGGGTGCGCCACTGAGGCGTATGTTATGTTGATCCCGAGGCCTTCGCAGAAGTCCTGGAATTCTTTGGAGATGAAGTTCGACTAGTTGTCGGTGATGATGTTGTGCGGCACACCGAACCTGTAGACTATGGATTGGAGGAACTTCACGGTCGTTTTACCCTTTTGATTAGTAACGGGCATGGCCTCGATCCACTTGGTGAATTTGTCGACTGTGACTAGGAGGTAGACGTGGCCTCCTTTCGAGGACTTGGGCAGTTTGCCGATCATGTCGAGGCCCCATTGGGCGAAGGGCCAGGCCAAGGGTATGGGCCTAAGCTCCGATCCTGGTGCGTGCGGTTTATCTGCGAACCTCTGGCACCCGTTGCATTTTTGGACAATATCTTTGGCATCATTTATGGTCGTTGGCTAGTAGAATCCAGCTCGTAGAGCTTTGGCGACAAGGGCGCGGCTGCCCGCGTGATGGCCGCAGATACCCTCGTGGATGTCTTGGAGAATAGTTTTGTCGTCACCGATGGTGATGCACCTTTGTAGCACACCCGAAATAGGAAAAGTATCTAATAGCTTGGAGCCGGATGTTTCGAATTTTACCACTTTCCTTTGAGAAGTCAAAACCTTGGCAAATCTCAGCATACAAATCAACAAGTGACTTGGGCCTCTCCTTGATCTTCTCACAAGATCCCTACTGAGGTACTCTAATTGCTACATAGAAATCAGCAAAAGGCATGTAGACATGTATATTATATATTTTGTAATGGACCATGGGATTATAAGTAGACCAAGTGAACTGGAAATCCTGCATAAAAGCCATGGTTAGCTTAACATATTGGATTGGTTCACCTTCAACAAAGTGCTCCAACCTTGCATTTGTAACCAAGGTTTGAAAATCTTGGAGAATCCTCGCAGCTCTCATAAATTCATAGCATGGATATATGGAAGGAAAAACTGCCTCCTTGCGATGAACCTTCATTGGCTCATGCACCATCAAGTCATATTGATTCAGTGGATAAGCACTCATCTTCCTTGCTGAAATTTTTAGACAACCATCAAACCAAATGATTTCTAAGTTGATAAATGATGAGAAACTACTATAGGAACTTGCTAGAGGACTACACATGCAGCAAAACAAAGTTTCTAAGCATAGAAAAAGCATGCAAGCTCAAACAACATGTCACATACAGTAGAAAAATACTCAAGATACAATCTACCAATCACAAATCTAATTGGACAAGTGGAGGAGGCACATACCAAGGAACAATCCCTCCAAAAATCAACACTTGAGATGGGCTAAACAAGGAGATCGAAAATCGCGAGCAAGAACAGCAAGAACTCGAGCTTGAGCAAGTTTTCCGGTGTTTTTCGGGAGAGAGAAAGAAGGTGTCTTTGAGGAGGCAGCCTGGAGGGGCCTAGGTGGGCCAGACCCCTCCTAGGCGCCACCCGTAGGTAGGTTGCACCTACCATGGGTGTGGGGCCTAGGGGTTCCCCCTGGGTCATCTCAGGTGCCACTCTGCCCCTTTTTTCGAGGAAAAAATTATTTTGAATTTTCTGGGATTTTTCGGGAAACTTTATTTTTGGCCAATTTTCAGGGTATGAAAATTGATTTTCTCGCAGAAAAAGTTTTTCAGAAGAAGCAAAAGCAAACCAAAAGCCAAACTACAGGAGCTCTAAGAAACTCAAACAAGCAAACAACTAGCAAAACTAAAGCTAAAGAAAAGACTAGGAAGGAGAAGGGAAAAAGAAATCAAGTATAACCATAGTGGAAACATTATTTTGTTCATTAAAATCCTTTTGTTAACAAGGTTGATCAAGTCTTGTTACCAAAACAATCTTATATGAAACAAAACTTTGCATTCCACAAGGTTATTATGTTACCTCATACTTGATAGCAATGGTCCCAATCATAATAGTTTCAAAATTTTCCTCTGGAATGGGACAATATATTTCTCCAACCTTGATGCTCTCAATATTTTCAATGGAATTCAGGCAATAGCTCTTAACAACCTTCTTGGGGAAATAGACAGTGTGCTCTTTGTCATTAATATTGAATGTTACTTTCCCTTGATTGCAATTGATGACATCACCTGCAGTATTAAGAAAAGGTCTCCCAAGAATAATAGACATATTATCATCTTCAGGCATTTCAAGCACAACAAAATCAGTTAAAACCATGCAATTATGAGCAACTTGAACAGGAACATCCTCACATATACCAACAGGAATAGTAGTTGACTTATCAGCCATTTGCAAAGATATATCAGTTGGTATCAACTTTTCTAGCTGAAGTCTCTTATAGAGAGAAAAAGGCATAACACTAACTCCAGCTCCCAAATCACACAAAGAAGTTCTAACATAATTATTCTTAATGGAGCAAGGAATAGTTGGTATACCTGGATCACCAAGTTTCTTTGGAACCTTTTACCATTGAAGGAGTAATTAGCAAGTAGAGTAGAAATCTCCTCATTAGGAATCTTCCTTTTATTAGAGACAATATCCTTCATATACTTTGAATAAGGAGGCAACTTAATAGCATCAGTCAAAGGAATTTGCAAGAATAAATGCTTCATCCATTCACAAAACTTGTTGTAGTGTTCTTCCTCCTTTGACTTATGTTTCTTACCTAGAAAAGGCATAGGTTTCTGCACCCAAGGTTCTCTCTCTTTACCATGTTTATTAGCAATAAAATATTCCTTTGTGTACCTAGTGTTCTTAGTGTGTTTCTCAGGTTCTTCCTCAACTTCCTCCTTATCAGGAGACTCATTAATATTACCACTCTAAGTTTTAGCATCAGAGACATATATACTATTAGGATCTACAGCAGGTTCAAGTGATTCCTTAACTTTCTTATGTTTTTTTTTCTTCCTCTTACAAGGACTACCACTATCCTCACCTTGTTGGGAATCCTGCTCTATTCTTTTAGGGTGTCCTTCTGGATATAAAGGATCTTGAGTAGCTGCACCACTCCTAGTTCTAATTCCATAAGCATGTTTATTTCCTGAAGCATTAACTAGCATATCCTTTTGTACCTTAGCAAGTTAATCAAGTTGGGTTTGAACCATTTGAAAGTGTTTACAAAGCATTTTAATATCATTAGAAGTTCTTTCCACAATATCTTTCAACTCATGGATAGCTCTAGAGTTTTCCAATAAATGATTTTGAACTTGTTTATTAAAATTACCTTGTTTAACAATAAATGTGTCAAGTTCCTCTAAGCATTGATCAGAAGGCTTACCATAAGGAATATCACATTCATTAAAGTGTTGGAGAGAGTGTACCTCAATAGTAGATGAGTGGGGAATTGACTTACATAATTCTTCTATAGGAGGTAGATATTCTTCACATCTTCAACTCTAATACCTTTCTCCTTTAGACACTTTTTAGCTTCCTTCATCACTTCATAATTTAATGCAATAACTCCCCTCTTCTTTGTTGTTGGTGGTGGAACTGGTTCAGGAACAACTGGTTCAGGAGTAATAGGCTCAGGTGTATTCAGCTCAATTGAAGTCCAATCATCATAATTCTTGCTTATCTTGTTCATTAATTCTTCAGCATTTGTAGGAGTCCTTTTCCTGAAAACACAATCAACAAAGCTATCTAGGTAGGTCCTAGAATCATCAGTTAGTCCATTATAATAAATATCAAGAAGCTCATTCTGAGGTAATGGACATCCAGGATATGCATGAATCAGGGAACCGAATCTTTTCCAAGACTCAGGCAATTTCTCTTCTTCTCCCTGTTTAAAATCAAAAAGTCTCTGCAAATCAGCATGTCTAGCACTGGGAGGAAAATATTTATGGAAGAAAGAAGCAATCAAGCAATCAGGGCTATCAATGGAACCAAGAGGTAATCTATTAAACCAAGCCCTAGCTTCTCCTTTTAGTGAAAAAGGAAAGATCTTAGCAACAAAGTACTTGCGCATTTTAAAATCATCAGAGAACAAAGCACTCATAGTAGAAAGCTCATTCATATGAGACACAACACTCTCATTTTCAGTACCACAAAAAGGTTCTTTCTCAACAATATCTAAATAAGATAAATCAAGAGAGAAATCATAATCTTTATCTTTAATATCTATGTGAGAGGTGGCAAACTTAGGATCATAGGACTTCTTGGGCATAATAGTACGTCTAGCAAGGAGACTCTTAATAGCACTAGCACCATGTGTGTTTCGGCACTCTTTAACAAATTCATCAGTGAGCTCTATGTAACCATCATTAATATCATAACTCTCACTAGCAGGTGATCTAACAGGTGTAACAGTGTCTTCACTAGGAGTTTCGGTATTTCTTAGACTAGCCATAGTAGCATCTAGAAAAGGACCTAATGAACCACTTGCATCAAGCACAGTAGAAGTAACATCATGAGTATCAAAAGCAGTTTCAGATTCAGCAGTAGTAGCAGTGTGTGTAGCATGAGTATGTGGTGGTGGTGTGACAAACTTACTTATAACAGACGGTGAATCAAGAGCAACAAAGGTGTTTAGGATTGTACCTCTTCTTGTAGTGGATGGTAAAATAGGGAACTTTCCATCACGAGACTTCCCCATGATGAAAGGAGTAGCAGTGACCAATAATAGATCCAAGTGAACTTACAAATAAAGCTATGCTCCTCGGCAACGGCGCCAGAATAGTCTTGATGACCCACAAGTATAGGGGATCACAACAGTCTTCGCGGGTAGTATTACCCAATTTATTGATTCGACACAAGGGGAGCCAAAAAATACTTGCAAGACTTAACAACTGAGTTGTCAGTTTAGCTGCACCTAGAAGTAGTTCTTGCTCACAGAAGTTTATCTGTAGCAACAGTTTGTAGTAGCAACAGCAAAGCAACAACAATAGTGAAACAGTAGCAATAGTATGATATGATGAATAGTAGTCGAAAAGTAGGCATAGGGATGAATGGACGGGCGTTGCATGGACGAGTCTAAACATGTAACTTCAAGAACTAGGGCATTGCAGATAAATAATAACAAGCATCCAGGTACTAAACAATCCTAGGCATGTGCTCCAAATATAGTCATATGTGCTCGTAATGAGAACTTGCACAACATCTTCTGTCCAGCCAGCCCGTGGCAGCGGGGCCTCTAGGGAACTACTGGCAATTAAGGTGCTCCGTTTAATAGAGCACCGGAGCAAAGCATTAACACTTCGTGAACACATGTGATCCTCACACCATAGCCATCCCCTCCGGTTGTCCCAATTATTGTCACTTTGGGGCCTTTGGATCCGGACAATGATATGTGTACACAACTTGCAGATAATATCACAAACAATACTATCATAATGATTCAATAATAAGTTCAGATCTGAGGTCATGGCACTCGGGCCCTAGTGACAAGCATTAAGCACAACAAGTTGCAACAAAGTCAAATAGAACTAATAGAGATACTAGGCACTATGCCCCTAACAGATCTTATTCGATTACATGATAGAACTCATCCAATCCCTACCATCCCCAAGCCTACAGCGGGGGATTACTCACTCATGGATGAGGGAAACATCGGTGGTTGATGGAGATGCGTTGGTGATGACGATGGCGTTGATCCTCTCCAAATTCCCCGTCCCGGCAGGGTGCCATAACGGAGTTTTTGGATCCGAATCTTGGTTTCTGGTGGCGGTGGAGGAGCGGAACTCTTTCTGGAAAACTATCGAACCCCCTTCGTTTTTAGGTCGAAAGGCAACTTATAGGCGCAGAGGGAGGCCGAGGGTGCACTGGGTGTGAGACCTCCCCTGTGCACGGGTTAGTGGGCCCGCACTGGGTGGTCTGCGCCCAGGCCTCCCTCCGCTCCCTTCTGCTTCATGGATCTTCTGGTGAAATATAATTTTTGGCATATTTTCTGGGATTTTTCCTGATAGTTTATTTTCTGCACAAAAACAAGACACCAAGGTAATTCTGCTGAAAACAGCGTCAGTCCGTGTTAGTTGTATCCAAATCACACAAGTTTAGAGAAGAAACAATAGCAAAGTGTTCGAGAAAATAGATACGTTTTCGACGTATCAGTCCACATCTTTCTTTAGTTGTTTATCAAAATAATGTTATAACTAGAGATAATCTGAGAGCTAGAGGAATAATTAAGCACGTGGAATATGAACTCTGTAAAGAGTTTGAATCTATGAAACACCTCTCTTTTGAATGCATAATAGCTAAGATGATGTGGGGTGATGTTTTTAGATTTTTGGTGTTTCAATCATTAACTTTGAAAACCTTTGCTTCCAAATGGCTTTGCAATAAACGCTTTATGCATATAAATGTAGTTACTTCTGCTATATTCTCTAGAGTTTATGGAATAACATGAATATTTTAGTGTTTAACAGAGTTACTTGGATCAATATGAAATAGGTATGCCGCCTGGTTCTTACACATCTAAGAAACTAGAAAGTCCCCTTCAAATATCTAGAAGGTGAAAAGTTGGAAAACTTGATAGAAATGATTCTTCTCAAGCTCAAAAAATGCATGTTCCTGACAGCAAGTTGATCTGCAATGGTTTTGAGTGGATTTCCACCTGTACATCTATTGCAAACATTAAGAGCAAAGGTTGTGCGATACCGGAGTACCTGACGGCGTATCCGGAAGAAGCTCCATCCATCCATGTGGTGACCTAAATAGGTGAGCTGGAGCAGTTACAAAAAGAACTTTCTCTCTTTCGATGTTTTCTATATCTGGTAGAAATATAGTTGTAAGTGGTGTATGCCCTGAGCTTTTCGTCGTTTGTCTTGGCTTTGTAATCGAGTTGGCCGAAACTTTGGTAGTTCTTAGTTTGTAGTTCCTTTGTTTAGATCAAAACACTTTGTGTTTCATTTTAATAAAATGGAGCGAGGAAGTGATCCCTTTTAATCTTAAAAAAATTGTGAGAAGTATGTCAAAATTGAGTATTAGGTGAGAACTGACATTGGTTGGATGGTTAGAAGAGTGATCGTGCTCTTACTCTACTAGTGATCATACCTCGAGTTTGAGCTTTCCCTTTTTCATTAAAGCGAAGTACTTTAGCTAGGAGGTGTATCGAAGTACTTAAAGTTTCACAAGTATATTTTTCCATCATATGACATTGGAATATATATATGTGATGTGGTGTGTGTTTTGCGGCGTCTAATAAGTTGCAGCCAATGTTTCCAAAGAAAATTGCTCTGGAAAAAAGTTGGTCATGATCACGACAGATAAAAAACAAGACTTAGGTCTCTATATAAAACCTGACCAACTGAGTTTGTGAGAGCGTGCGAGGGTCGAACGAATATCCTTGGGATGCCTAGTTCTATGCTAACCTAACAAAGTGCCCTTTAATTCGTTACCGGCAAACAAGAAGCTACTTCCACAAAAGGTGAAGCAACCTTTATTTACTCACGCGTTCAATCAATCAAAAGCGAGCGTAATTTGTAATAACACGCGCAGCCAGTACTACAGCTGCTACTTTCTATTTTAAGACGAAAAGACGCACATTGTTCCCCAAAAGGGCCATGCGCCCATGCCCATGGTTCATGAACAGAAACAACTTTCGGTTTATTATATATATATATATATATATATATATATATATATATATACACGGTAGTATAAGAGGAGAAATGGCATCAATTAAGAAAGAAGACGAGGTTTTCTTTCTGAGACGGTTGGCAGTTGCTACTGCTAACCACCGCGCAGCAAATCGTGGTCGCTTTTGACCTCTTCCTGTGGCGTTGCGTTGACCCCTGCTCGGCTCCTTCTCCCTCCATTAAATTCGCTCTCAACGGCCCTTGATCCAATCCCATCGCCTCCATCGTTCCCAACCATCTCTCTCGCGCGCGCGCGCCTTCTCGCGCTCTCCATCCAGATCGGCACGTGAACCTTTTCCCTCGCTGCCGGTGGGCCACGAGTGTCCTCCGTGCCCCACATGCCAGCGGCATTGGATCCTTTCTCCTCACGGGGCAGGTGCGGATTATTATTAGATTAGACATGGACACTCTCGCTCGCATCTGAGAAATGGCGAAAAGCCAACTCACTTTTTGGCTCAGTCCCCTCCCTGCCTACTCTGCTCTAGTGGTAGTGGTAGTGGTAGTGCTGTGTTTCTTGTCTTTTCCCCTCCTCCGCTGATGCCCTCGCGGCAGCCCCCGCCGCCCGATGCCTCCCCGCCTCCGGCAGCCTCCGCCTCCGTCGTCGCGGACCACCGATCCCACGCCCGCCACCACCTCCCGGCCTCCGCGGCGGCCTCGGCCGCCGCGGCGGCGCTTATCTTGGTCGCCTTCGCCCTGTTCGTCTGGCTGCGGCGCGGGAGGAAGCGGGCCGCGGCGGCGCCGGCGACGGGAGCGATGGCGCCGCCGCCCGCGCCGGCGCTGCGGAGGCTCTCGTACCAGCAGCTGCGGCGCGCCACGGCCAGCTTCGCGGCGGGGAGCAAGCTGGGGCAGGGCGGGTTCGGCCCCGTCTTCCGCGGCGCGCTGCCCAGGTCCGGCCAGCCCGTGGCCGTCAAGGTCATGAACGCCGCGGGGTCCCTCCAGGGGGAGCGCGAGTTCCACAACGAGCTCTCCCTCGCCTCCCACCTCGCCGGCCACGGCGCCACGTCCTCCATCCTCCTGCCCTTCGCCTACTCGCTCTCCGCGCACCCGTGCCGGCGCCGGATGATGCTCGTATACGACCTCATGCCCAACGGCTCCCTGCAGGACGCGCTGCTCGGGAAGAGGTGCCCCGACCTGGTCTCCCAGTGGCCGCGCCGGCTCGCGGTCGCCCGGGACGTGGCCGCCGCGCTCCATTACCTGCATTTCGTCGTGCACCCGCCGGTCATCCACGGAGATGTCAAGCCTAGCAATGTCTTGCTGGATACTCACCTCCGTGCTCGCCTCTCAGATTTCGGACTCGCGCGGATCAAGTCTGAAGAAGAAGACGAGTTATTACATAGTGCTGCCATTGGGGAAAATGCGGTCGGGAGTGAAGTTCCAGTCGGCGGTGGATGCCATGATGATGTATCAGTGGCTGGCGAGAGCACGACTGCTGCTGCTGTTGCAGTGAATGGAGAAGACGGTGCGACCAAGTCACCAGAGGATGACGAGGTGTTCACCATGACCTCACTTGCAGAGGCAGCATCAACTTCAGGGTGTGATAAGACAAGTGTTGGTAGTGGATTTAATGTTCGAAGCTGCAACGGTGGAGCTGCAGCAGCAGCATCAGGAGCCCGGAGTGACTGGTGGTGGCGTCAGGATAATGCCGGTAGTGGTGTTAAGGACTATGTGGTGGACTGGATCAGATCCGAGATCAAGAAGGAGAGACCAAAGAATGATTGGATTGCAGGAGTTTCTACAACCACCCCTACAATCTCAGCAGAGAAGAAGAAGCCAAAGCGTAGGGCACGGGAGTGGTGGCGTGAGGAGTATGCTGAGGAGCTCACCAAGAAGCAAAAACGGCGGGCACTTGCTAAGTCAAAGAGTGATGCTGGTGCCATGAATGGCATGCAGTGGTGGGAGAAGGATTGTGGTGTAGACGAGAAGGGACATTCAAGGTGGAGGATGATGAAAAGCTGGAGTCGTAGGAGCAGCAATGGCAATGGCAATGGCAGCACTGATTGGTGGATTGATGGTGTAAGGAGGAGTAGCATGGATTGGGCTAGTTCAGAATTTGTGCCCAAGAGTGGTGGAGCAGTGAGCAGCACACCGAGCATGCGTGGCACGGTCTGCTATGTGGCTCCTGAGTATGGTGGTGGTGGGCCTCTATCAGAGAAATGCGACATTTACAGCTTCGGTGTTCTGTTGTTAGTTCTTATCTCTGGACGCCGCCCGCTCCAGGTGACAGCATCGCCCATGTCAGAGTTTGAGAAGGCGAGTCTCATTTCGTGGGCAAGGCATCTTGCCCACGTTGGCCGCTTGCTTGATCTTGTAGACTCTGCGCTCCTGGATGTTAACCGTGACCAGGTGCTGCTATGTATAACTGTTGCACTCCTATGTATCCAGAGGTCGCCAACTCGTCGCCCATCAAGTGAGGAGGTGCTTGAAATGCTATCTGGTGAGGGTCAACCACCACATCTCCCAGTTGAGTTCTCACCATCGCCTCCTGGCGGTTTCCCTTTGAGATCCCGCAGGAAAGGCCGGTGAGTTTAGTTTGTTGGTTAGATGGAAAAGGTAGGTAGTTCTCTATTCTTGTGCTTGTTTCATCTTGTACACCACCCTGATTTATCAATTCAATTGATTGAGATCTTGATAGGAAGCAGTGGCAGTTCAGTTCAGTTCAAATTTAATATGAACAGCACCTCGTTAATCATAATCGTAGTCTGGTAATTCATGTACAGAAATTCCTAGTCTAACCATTTACTCTTTTGATGTCTTAAAAATCTTGATGGATCAAGCATTTGCAATTTCTATTCAAATCTGAGAAGAACCTTCTCCATTAATCGCATACACAATCATAGTTTCATAAGTGCTATGATTATAGGAATATAATGCATGATACTAGCAAGACCACTTGAATATTGTGGACTGGGAAACTCTCTCTTTGTGCTGGTAGACTGGGAAGCATCTCCCTTTTGGACATGCTTTCTATGGTCTGCTGGGGCTTGTGAGAGCTGTCTGCTTTCTTCTGATGTTTGGTAAGCATTTCCTCCTAAACAGGCGTGCCCCACTTTTATGCCGACTTTAAGCTTTCCATGTTCGCAGATCCCTTTCGTTTCTTTTTGTACTGAGATGGCGCCTCACTTTTCTCGAGCCAGTATATTCTTGGTAGTTTGCTGGCTTGGTGCAAGCAGTTTAGAACATAAGACACGTGTAGGCCACTGTGCTATCTAAAAAGAGGCACTCCCTCCTCACCAGTGTGGGCATAGTTTGGAATAGAAAAGCAAAGACTTAAGGTATATTCACCTATGTGAGTTGGGCTGTCTGAACCTGGTAATTTCCACTGTTTGAAGACAATATTTAGTTGCTCAGGAACACTATGAAAAGTCAGAGTTGGCCAGCACTTCAAGAAAACATATTACTCCCTCAGTCCGAAAATAAGTGAAACAGAGGAGTATGTGTCCTGTGCATGTAAAAACACTTTTTGTTCAAATTTGAATCTAATGTAATAGAATGATAAAATATGTTAAGACTTTGTCAGCTGGCATGTAAATCCAACTTGATGGGTTTCTTTGATCCCTTTTGCAGTTTTTTCCCCTGCGTTCTCCATTTGTTCACTCTGTGCTGATGGCTGGTCCCTTAAATTGAATTAGACTAGAAAACAAACGATTAAATAGTTTTGAAGATCTCAAGTTCTAGACCTGATGTGTCTTACGGAAAATATGGTCGGTGAAAAAAGGTTACCAATTTATTGAAAGCGGTGATAAATCTTGGTGGAAGCAGCTAAATGAACTATTTTAATGGGCTCAGTGGAGGCTTATATCAGCTGTTGTTAGTCGAGTATATGATACTGTATCTATTTTCCTAGCAATATTGATGTTCAGGAATGACCATTCCGTTCTGAAGGGCTAACTACACTAAGTTTGGGCAAGATGACATTGTTCCTATCTCATAGTACATTGTATGCCTAATATCATGATTATGTTTGGTTGTAGCTAGGATTTAAAGAACTGGGTGGCAAGTTGGCAACAGACTAACTCGCTGGTAAATCGTCCAGTGGAAGTGTTTTAAACTCCTTTTTATAGACGAGCCCTTCTCCTTGCCTGCTTTAGGTCAACCATTGCTTGAGAGTCGAGAAAGTGAACCGACTAGGAAATTATTTTGTGGGTAAACTGTATCCGTGTGCTGAATTAGGATTTTGTTGTGCTGATTTCCATAATTGCAAATCTTCAATGCTCAGTGTTGTTTGCTAATAAGTCGTTGGATATTTATTACTCCCTCCATACCGGTTTAAAGGGCTAGCACGTAGTCCAATAAAAAAGTTTGGTCATAAGTTTGATCAATAAAATATGAATTATAATTTTTAAAAATTATACCATTGAATTCATATTCAAAATATCTTTTCAATGGTATAATTTTTGTGATATACAAATCATGTTTCGTTGCCTAAATATATGATCAAACGTTTTTCTTAGACTACATGATGGCCCTTTAAACCGGTATGGAGGGAGTATTACGATTCAAATCACTCAGGACAGACCAGGACAAAAGAAGGAAAGAAAGGGAGAAAACAATCAGTCTGTCAATGCTCAGTGTTGCATCCATTAATATTAATATTATATTTGCACTTATTATTACATTATTATCTGGTCTATGATCTGTTCTCATCGATCCATCATTCTCCATCTAGTATAAAAATGTAATGCAATAGTACTGGAGCGCAACATGATCATGAACAATTTCTTGTTTGCTGCCACTATCAGGTGCAATAGTGAAAGAAGAGCGCGTCAAAAAACAAAAGTAGTGAAAGAAGAGAGTTGATGAATGGCAATCAAGTAACTGTTTCTTATCGTCATGCATGTCAAGATTGTTCGACTGATATACAGTCCAACAACAATTCCATGATAAATCGTTGATGTACATTCATATTTCAAAAAACTTCAAGAAACAACATTATCCTCCGATAAAGAATGTTACTATTAGATCCATATCATCACAAAACTGTGTTACAAATCATATGTAAGATATGAATGGTCAAAATTTAATTTTCAAGACCAAGTCAACCAGCACAAATCTCTCTTGCAGTTACAAGCTGGCATGAAAAGAATAGAGGCGAGTAAGGACAACCAGTTACACCGACGTATTCTACAACAGTTTTCACGAGTATTGCATGCAATGCTAGAAGGGTATATTATGGCATATACGGGTGTGTTGACTCTCTGTTCATCTGTACTCCTTTCGAAGGTAAATATTGCAGCCACCTTTGGTCTTATCCACATAGGAAATTTTCTTCATAATGTCTAGAAAATGTTTCTTGTCCTGCAGTACGAGGATAACAAGACATCAAAATCCCATGCATTCATTGATAGGGCACAGAAAACAATATATCGGCCGAGTGCATGCATTGACAGACATACAAGTCAGTACTGAGATGATCCATAGTATGAAATGGTAGTATGAAAAGGCATAAACCATACGGTTACTAAGAAATCACAGTATTCCAGATCAAAGGGCATCACAAAGCTGGTATGCTTTACCTCTGGAGTTTTGAGTCTTGACTTAAACCTGGAGGCAAGATCTTGTGATGTCATAGGACCAGTTGCAATAAGTACTCTCCTGATTTCCTCCTCTGTTACTTTAGATGCATTTGTATCGTCTCCTGCTGAAGCGAATGCTTTTGAAACAGGTTTCAAGGAAGAGGTTGGCTCCTCCTTCACAGCTAATGTTTTAGGTTCCATGGAAGAGGGTGGCTCTTTCTTGACGCCCAATATCTTAGTTTCCTGTACCACATTTATGACAATCAGAGAAATAATTTAGTGCAATGTTACAATGTGATTGAACCTTAAATATAAGAAAAGACATACAGGTTCTTTCTTTGGCTTCTTTAGCACTGGAACATTAGAAGTTTTTGCATCATCACCCCCTGATTTTCTTTTATGATTGGACCTGGATGCAGGTGGAGTGCAGATACCAGGTCCACTTGCTGTTAGTTTAGCAGGATTGTTTTCTGGTTTACGTTCGAACTCATCTTTCAGTTTTGGAGCAAGTACTGGAGATGGTGACTCATCTTCCTGTTGAGATAAAAAGTAAACACGAAAGCAAGTCAACCAAACTGCTTGTGCTCCTGCAACTCATTAACTTCAAATCATACGTAAGTTTTAAGAAGAAATCACTACATCAGTGTCTTCATGGTCATCGTCATCAGATTCACTTTTTCCATCAGCACGACGGAGCAGCTTTTTTAGTTCCTTACCAGATTTGCTCAGGCCACCTGCTCCTTCTTCATCCTCGTCATCATCCTAAGAGTATTGCAATAGGAAATGTTTTTATCAACAATGCTGGTGAAGGCAGCAGCATCTGTAGATTTAATAAATAGAATACTTGCAGTACTTTGCAGCAGGCCTAGCATATTAACTGAAAATGTGTGCACAAGCACGTGCACTTCTATGTACCTGCTTAATTTCTGGTGGAGCAGGGTTTTCAGTATCAGCTAAATCAGGTCTTTCCTCTGGGTCAACATAAGGAGTCTCATCGTCATCGCTGAAGGCCTCTTCATGCTCCCAATCATCACCTGATAAAAGTAGGTTCCAGCTAAGAAGGCTACCAAGGACTGTGCACATCTATAAGCAAGTATTTTCTTGTCGTGTTTAACAAAATGAATGAGCACGGAAAGTATGTGCACCGAGTTGCCACTACACTCCATATCCAGAAGACACTTTACGAACTCAGTAACATTTTTAGATGTATCATGCACATGATATACCATGACTTCTACATCCATGAATCCTTTCACGATTTTTTGAGCTTGGAAATTGGATTTTGAATAACAGGGTGCAGTGGCAACTAGTTGCACAAAATCTGCAGTGGGATGAATGAACAACTCTTTGGAATAATAATAATCACCATGTCATATACTGCATAAGGTGGGCAAATTTAAAATTCTCAAATAAAAAAAAAGGATATTTATAGTATGTGACCAGCATTACCTATCTCAATATCAAAGTCCAAATCAAAGTCTTCTGTTCCACCTTCCTCCTCATCATCCACGCCCTTAGTAGTAAGCCCATGGGCATTTTTCCTTGGAGCTCTCTCTTCTTCTTCCTCCTCGCCTTTACCAGTCCCCTCCTTGTTCGTATTTTCTTTCTTTGGTTGGACCCCACCTGCCGCCTTGCCATTTACACCATCAAGGTCCTTCAAATCCGAGCCAAATGCGGCAGCTCCATGTGTAGCTGACTTCATCATCCATCGTTCATACCCAGTTGCATTGCTTCTCCTTCTTTTCATCTTCTCTTCAGCTTCTTCCAAAGTAAGTTGTTTGTATTGTGCAATTTTACTGAAGTTATACCTAAGAAGACACAGGAATCTGTAATTAGGAGAGCACTTTCTATTATAATTACTAGTACTACTGATTTGTGGAACTTGCAAGTAACTATGTTCTCGTTGCGATTATTGTTGATAGATATGAAATGGGGAAAATAAGGAGAGAAGGAAACTGTGAGTACCAGGAACCAACAGGAACAGCATGGAATTCCCTGCCGTGCATCATCAGCAAATAGTATGTAGCGGTTGCAGACTGTGATGCCTCAAGTTGGCTTTGGTACTGATGTTCCCCTGTTTCATCTTCCAATATCCATGGCTTTCTGTTGTAGTATTTCTCCTGTTTTGTCAAACATGTGTGTCAAACAGCGTTACAGAAACAACATGATAGCAAAGTTATCAGGATTGAAGGAACAATTAACTGCAGAAGGGTCTCCTAGCAGGTACATTTGCCATGGGATGAACAAAAATAAACTCCACTTGTGCCATATTATTAGCCAGCAACTACAGTTATATTGGGGAAGTTTGATCGCAACAGTGAGTACTGCAGAAATTTTAGCATAGCTTCCTTGTTGCGTGCTGGATTAGCACCAAAAAGGTTTTAAATCGTGATGACAGCATATCAGGTTGGGTTACAGAAACTAATGATGATCACACATCCATGATCAGGAACCAGTACCCGCATACTGGCAGTAAGCTGTCGGCCTTCGGGGCCATCCTTACGAAGAGACCAGTGGTTCCCCGCAATCCTCTTCTTCGAGAAGGGCGGCAGACCGGTGGTGAACTTGCCTATCGAGAGGGCCTTCTCCGCGGTGGTGTCCACCCGAACATTGTACTCCTGCGTGTGCCGTCGGAACAACAACAACAACAACAACAAATCAGTCACGGGCAAGGAAGCCCAAAACACGCCGAGAGGTGTGGCGGCGGCGGTGGCATTGGTCGCGGAAATAAAAGCCTAGAGCCGTGGCGGGAGGGGCAGGCTGTACCCGGATGAGGTTGGTGATGGGGGCGGCGCAGACGGCGCAGGGCGAGCGGGCGCGCGCCATGGTTTTGCCGCAGGAGCTGCAGACGGTGGCGTGGCGGCAAGCCGTGCCGTAGAGGTCGGCCGCCTTGCCGCAAACCTCGCACGCGGCCTTCAGCACCAGGTTGGCGGTGCCGGGGGCCATTGCTGCGCTGGGCTCGCCGCTGCTCGCTACGTAGGGTTTGATTTGGGGTCGGTTGGGAGGGGAGGAGGGCGACAGTGGAGGCGTGCCGGCTTAAAAGAGGTTGGGAAACAAAGCAGGGCAGAGGGTCCGCGGGGACAAGGGTTTCGAGTTGACTCCTTCTTTCCAGTCCAGCCTCCCAAGTCCCACCGACACCGAGGAGGCCAGGAGGGGCAGCCGTTTATGGTCCGTCGGATTAGAGTTTGGGCTTTGTTTCTGTCCATGACTCCGTGCGGTGGGCACCGAGGACGAACCATGTGCCCGAGCACGCGGGCCCTGCCAGCCCGCGGACTCATAGGCCGAAGCGGGGCAAACCCGACTCACTGAAATACAACTTTTTTTTAAGCATCTTCGCCCGAGTTTTTAGAACGTTTTTTTATTCGGATGACATTTTTGCCCAGTCTCGTTTTCAGGACGCCGAATAGCGTCAGATTTTGTCCAACTTTTATCTGGCGTTTCCAGACCGAATCCGGGCCACTGGGAACCACCTGGGAACGCCGGACGAACGGAAGCTGGGTGGGCCAACCCTGTCGGCGAGACAACCCTATTTCCCACCACCACTCGCCTTTTCCGGGGCGGAGAGCTTTCCCCAGCTGCCCCTGCCGCCATGTCTTCGCCAACGAAGCTCCACCATGCCAAGCCGAAGCCACGCCTGTAGATAGGTCCACCGCCATCGCCGCATCTTCTCTACTCGGCCTAGGCCTCCATTCGCTCTGCTTCGCTTTGAGCTCCCACCACCTCGTCCGCCAAGTGTTTGGCGTTTTGCCCGTTCGGCCATGGACTCCGACAACGAGCAGATGTTCGCCGTGTTGCTGGAGGAAGAGACCTCCACAGCCATCAAAGATGCAGAGCACATGCAGATCCTCGCCTCTCTGACCCGGCTGTACACGTAGACTACAGCGCCAAAGCATGGAGGCTCGGCAAAAGCAAGGCGGCGGCTAGAGGGCTACTGCATAATGTACACCGACTACTTCGTTGACGAGCCGCTGCACGAAGAGGCCGTGTTTTGGCGTCGTTTTAGGATGAGCTGGAAGCTCTTCCTCGAGATCGTGCATATGCCATCCGGTTGTTCAACCCCTATTTCGTGTGCAAGAAGGACTGCACCGGTATGGTTGGGTTTTCCTCACTGCATAAATGCACAGTGACGATGAGGTTGCTTGCATACTGAACGCCGGGTGACAGTGCTGATGACTATCTCCACATGGACAAGTCCACCGCCATCAATTGCTTGTACAGGTTCTGCAAGGCAGTGATTGTAGTGTTTGGTCCATAATACTTGAGAAGACCCACTACTGAAAATACTGCTCGGATCCTTACAATCAATGAAAGTAGAGGATTTCCTGAGATACTTGAAAGCATAGACTATATACATTGTCACTAGAAGAACTGTCTATTTGCATGGCAGGGAATGTATAAAGGCCACAAAGGAGGTTGAAGTGTGATACTCGAGACAGTTGCTATACATGATCTTTGGATCTGACACTCTTTCTTTGGCATGGCAGGATCGAACAACGACATCAACATCCTCCATTCATCAAATGTCTTTGCCTAGCTTGTTGAGGGTCATGCTCCCCTGTGGACTTTGAGATCAATGGACACACCACTATAACCAGGGATACTATCTTGCATATGGCATCTATCCAAGATGGCCAATATTTGTGAAGACTGTGTAAAACCCGATGCTCCCCAAGCATGCTCGGTTCGCCAAGGAACAAGAAGCTTGCAGAAGGACGTGGAGCGGGTATTTGGTGTGCTCCAATAGAGGTTTGTAGTTGTCCGGTTCCCTACTATGACCTAGTCGAAAGATTAGATGTGGGAAGTGATGAACTGCCGTGTGACCTTGCACAACATGATCATTGAGGATGAGAGGAAGGACCTAGTGAATTTGGTCGAGCAAAATGAGCCATACTACAGACAGAGACCTCTTGCAGAGCCTGATCACCAGGTGTCATCAACCTGGATTGCCTTCATCGCCATGCGTCAGGAGATCCGAGGCCCGGTAGCGCATCAACAGCTGTAGGATTATCTGGTTGAGAACATATGGACACGAAGGGGCAACATGTCGATGTCGAGCATGAACTGGCTGAATTAGGCTAAAATATGTTGTATTTGTTGGAGATATGCCCTAGAGGCAATAATAAATATAGTTATTATTATATCTTTGTGTTTATGATAAATGTTTACATTCATGCTATAATAGTATTAACAAGGAAACATTGATACTTGTGTGATTTGTAAACTAAAATAGAGTCCCTAGTAAAGCCTCTTTATAATACTAACTTGTTGGTTAATAAATGATTGTGGTTTCCCTATCATGAACATTGAGATGTTATTAACAACAAGATCATATCATTAGGAGAATGGTATGATGGACATACTCCTATAGATAAGCGTAGCATAAAGATCAAGTCATTTTAATAGTTCAATTGCTATATGCTTTCTGATACATAGTAACCTAATTCCTTCGACCATGAGATCATGCATATCACCATCACCGGAAGGATGCTTTGATGACATCAAACACCACACCGTAACTGGGTGGCTATAAATATGGCATTGAGTGTTCGGAAAGTATTGGTTGAGGCACATGGATCAAGAGTGGGATTTGTCCATCCATATGACGGATAGATATACTCTGGGCCCTCTCGGTGGAATGTCATCCAATTAGCTTGCAAGCATGTGACTAGATCACAAGGGATCACATATCACGGGAACGAGAAAAGAGTACTTATTAGTAACGAGGTTGAACTAGGTATGCAGAGATACCGACGATCATAACCTCAGATAAGTAAACTATCGTGAGATAAAGGGAAATTGGTATCGTATGTAAGTGGTTCATTCGATCGCAAAGTAATCGTAGAAATATGTAGGAGCCATATGAATTTCCAGATTCCTCTATTGGTTATTGATCGGAGAAGTGTCTCGATCATGTCCGCATAATTCACGAACCGTAGGGAGACACACTTAAGGATTTGACGTTGTTTGAGTAGTTATGGAATGATGAGTAAGAGACCGAATGTTGTTCGGAGTATCGGATGGGATCCGAGATATCACGAGGAGATCCGGAATGGTCCGGAGAATAAGATTCATATAAGGAAAGTCCTGTTTCGGGGTTGGAGAATGGTTCCGGTGTTTTCATCGAGAATGTTCTAGAAGGTTCCGGAATGTCCGGCACTCTGGAGGGGAAGGGTACATGAATGTGTCATAACAAGTTGGAATGGTTGCATCATGTACTAGGTGTCATCGCTGAACAAAATAAAGGGATAAATCAAATCCTAGTTTGAAAAGTCAAACGCCAATTTGAAAAGTCAAACGGCTATTTTGTTTGGTGGAGGGGGAGTAGGAAACCTACTTGGGGAGGAGTTCCCTTCCTCCACCGCCGACCCACTTGGAGACCGAGTTGGGGAGGGACTCCCCTCCCCTTGGCGCGCCCCCTCCACCTATATAAGGAGGGGCAGGGCTGCCCCTCCAAGACACAACACCACGCCCTCTAAACCCTAACCCTAGCCTTGGCGCCCTCAGGCCGCCTCATGAAAACGCTTTGCTGTCGGCCTTGCCTCCTCCTTGGTGCGTCTAAACCCTAGATCACCGAGGCTCTCTCATAGTCCACCATACTCGCTCCGGCTTAAGGCGAAGCCCTGCGAGATCTCCCCTCTACTTCCGGTGCCACGCCGTCGTGCTGCCGGAATCGCGAGGAGAGTGCTACAACCTCCATGCCTGGAACAAGGGAGAGTAAGGTCTTCGCGAAAATCGAACGTGTGACCGATCAAGGAAGCGCTGCCGCAGCCTTGGAAGGATCGTCTACGCGATCTTGAGATCGGGAAGAGTACGACCACATCACCCACGAGAATCCGCTCTCGTTAAACACTTTGGAATCTTCGAGGGTGAGTTATTCTATCGACTCGTTGCTACAATCTAGTAGATAAATCTTGGCTTGTTTGTTTGTATGTGGTAGAAATTTTTTGTTTTCCATGCTACGAACCCCTACAGTGGTATCAGAGCCGTGTCTATATGTAGATCTGTTGCACGAGTAGAACACAATGGTCATTGTGGGCGGTGGTGTTTTTATTATCAATTGCTTCTTGTGTACTTTGCATCTTGCGGTATGATGGGATGAAGCGGCCCGGGCTAACCTTACATGACATCGCTCATGAGACTTGCTCCACGCTCAACATGCAACTTGTATTGCATAAGTGGCTTTGCGGGTGTCTGTCTCTCCCATTGTAGTATAGATCCAATTTACAATGGGCACTTGATAGTTCAAACATCAACGTTGTGGTTCTTGTTCGTAAGTTAGATCGACACTTATTGAAAGCCCCAAACCACGTAAAATATGCAAAGAAAGTAGAGGCGTCTAACTTTGTTTTGCAGGGGTGTGCTGTGATGTGATATGGTCATGATTGTGATTATATTTGATGTATGCAATGATCCTTATTGTAAGTTGGCAACCGGCTGGAGCCATATGGTTGTCTTTAATTTTATTAAGACCCGCGTGTCTATTCAAAGTAGTTGTAATAGTTGAAGCTGGTGGACGACAACCATGGAGCAGCGTCATTGACCTTGATGCAATGACGGTGATGATGGAGATCATGTTCGTGCTTGAAGATGGAGATCAGAAGCACAAATAAGAAAGGCCATATCATATCACATATTATGAAGTGCATGTGATGTTAATCCTTTATGCATCTTGTATTGCTTAGTTAACGACGGTAGCATTATAAGATGATTCCTCATGCACATCAATTTCAAGTTTTAAAGTGTTCACCCTTAGTAAGCACCGTTGCTAAAGCTTGTTGTTTAGAAGCACCACGTGATGATCGGGTGTGTTAGATTTCGCAAGTGTATACAACGTGAGCAAGCCAGATTTACTCATGCGGAAGCTAGGGTTTGATCTTGACGAGCCTAGCATGTACAGACATGGTCTCGGAACACGGATCACCGAAGGTAAAGCATGAATCATATAGTAGATATGATGAACATGTTGATTGTTCGCCATTGAAGCTACATCAACTCTCGTGATGATTGGTTTTGATGTGGTGGATTTGGTTCGTGTGATCACTAAAACAACGTGAGGGATATTGTTTTGAGTGGGAGTTCACCTAGATTAATTTAACTATTAATTAGAACTCAATTTGTTATAAACTTAGTCTAAACTATTGCAAATATGTTGTAGATCAATTTAACCATCAATTTTAATGCGTTCCTAGAGAAAGAAAAGTTGAAAAACAATGGAAGCAACTTCGCGGATTGGTTCCGCAATTTGAGGATTGTCCTCAATGCTGGTAATTTGACCTATGTGCTGGATGCACATTGGGTGACCCACACTTGCAGCCATCGATGAAGTAAAGAATGTTTAACTCGCTCGGAAGACTCAGTACTCCACAGTTCAGTGTGCTATCTTGTATGGTTTAGAATCGGAGCTTCAGAAAAGGTTGAGAATTCAGACCCACATGATATTGTCCGTGAACTCAAATTGATCTTTGAGACTCACGCAGCAGTTGAGAGCTATGAGGCTTCTGAAAAGTTCTTTAACTGCAAGATGGAAAAGGGCAGCTTCGTCAGTGAGCATGTGCTTAAGATGTCTGGGCACGCAAACAAACTCCAAAGCTTGGGTATAGTGATTCCTAATGCTTTGGGGATTTACCGTGTCCTCCAATCACTACCACCAAGTTACAAGAACTTTGTGATGAACTACAATATGCAAAGCATGAACAAGCAGTTGCCAGAACTCTTCTCCATGTTAAAATCTGCAGAAGTGGAGATCAAGAAAGAGTACCAAGTGTTGATGGTCAATAAGACCACCAAATTCAAGAAAGGCAAGTCTAAGCAAAAGGGACACTTCAAGAAGGGTGGTAAGAAAGTTACCACACCAACGAAGAAGACCAAGGCTGGACCCAAGCCTGATACAGAGTGCTTTTACTGCAAGGGAGAAGGTCACTGGAAGCGGAATTGCCCAAAGTACTTGGCGGATTTGAAGAACGGCAACATCAAGAAGAAAGGTATATCCGATATACATGTTATGTGTATATCACTAGTACTGTAGTAGTGCTCAGGTATTTGATCTTGGTTCGCTTGCTCATATTTGTAACTCAAAAGCAGTCTTTGCAGAATAAACGGAAGCTAGCGAAGAACGAGGTAATGATGCGCGTGGGAAACGGATCAAAGGTTGATGTGATCGCGGTCGGCACGCTACCTCTTCATCTACCATCGGGATTAGTTTTATACTTAAATAATTGTTATCTGGTGCCTGCGTTAAGCATGAACATTATATCGGGATCTTGTTTATTGCGAGACGGTTACTTGTTTAAATCCGAGAATAAGGGTTGTTCGATTTATATGAGTAATATGTTTTATGCACATGCACCTTTGATAGATGGTCTATTCTTATTGAATCTCGATAGTGGAAATACACATATTAATAACATTGAAGCTAAACGTTTGAAATTGAGCGATAACTCGACCTATATGTGGCACTGTCGTCTTGGTCACATTGGAGTGAAGCGTATGAAGAAACTCCATTCCGATGGACTTCTTGAATCACTTGATTTTGAATCACTTGAAAGATGTGAAGCATGTCTGATGGGTAAAATGACTAAGACTCCATTTTCTGGTATGATGGAGCGAGCTACAGACTTATTGGAAATCATACATATCGATGTGTGTGGTCCAATGAGTGTAGCATCGCGTGGTGGTTATCGTTATGTTCTTACCTTCACGGATGACTTGAGTAGATATGGGTATATCTATTTCATGAAACATAAGTCCGAAACTTTCGAGAAGTTTAAGGAATTTCAAAGTGAGGTTGAGAATCAACGTAACAAGAAGATTAAATTTCTACGTTCTAATCGTGGAGGTGAATATCTAAGTTACGAGTTTGGCGAGCATTTGAAGAAATGCGGAATACTTTCACAATTGACACCGCCGGGAACACCACAACGTAATGGTGTGTCCGAACGTCGTAATCGAACTCTCTTAGATATGGTTCGTTCTATGATGTCACTTACATATTTACCGCTATCATTTTGGGGTTATGCATTAGAAACAGCCACATTCACTTTAAATAGGGCACCATCTAAATCCGTTGAAATGACACCGTATGAATTATGGTTTGGGAAGAAACCTAAATTGTCGTTTCTTAAAGTTTGGGGTTGCGAAGCCTATGTAAAGAAGTTACAGCCGGACAAGCTTGAACCCAAGGCAGAAAAATGCGTCTTCATAGGATACCCGAAGGAAACTATTGGGTATACCTTCTATCATAGATCCGAAGGCAAAATCTTTGTTGTCAAGAATGTATCCTTTCTAGAGAAGGAATTTCTCTCGAAAGAAGTGACTGGAAGGAAAGTAGAACTCGACGAGGTTGTCGAACCTTCTCTCGAAATTGCGAGTAGCGCAGCACCGGAAGAAGTTCCTGTGGTGCCTGCACCAATAAGAGAGGAAGCTAATGATGATGATCATGAAACTTCAGTTGAAGTTGCTACAGAGCCTCGCAGGTCAACGAGAACTCGTACCACTCCTGATTGGTATGATCCCGTTATGAGTGTCATGTTGGTGGACAACACCGATGACCCTGCGACGTATGAGGAAGCGATGATGAGCCCAGATTCCAATAAATGGCAATAAGCCATGAAATCCGAGATTGGATCCATGTACGAAAACCAAGTATGGACTTTGGTGGACTTACCGGATGGCCGGAAGGCTGTCGAGAACAAATGGATTTTCAAGAAGAAAACAGATGCTGATGGTAATGTTACTGTCTATAAAGCTCGACTTGTCGCAAAAGGGTTTCGACAAATTCAAGGAGTTGACTACAATGAGACTTTCTCAACTGTAGCGAAGCTAAAATCTGTGAGGATTGTGTTAGCAATCGCTGCATATTACGATTATGAAATATGGCAGATGGATGTCAAAATAGCATTCCTCAATGGAGACATTGATGAAGAGTTGTATATGATGCAACCCAAAGATTTTGTCGATCCTAAAGATGTTAACAAGGTATGCAAACTTCAACGGTCCATTTATGGATTGAAGCAAGCATCCCGAAGTTGGAATCAACGTTTTGATAAGGTAATCAAAAGTTTTGGTTTTATACAAACTTATGGAGAAGCTTGTATTTACAAGAAAGTGAGTGGGAGCTCTATAGCATTCTTAATACTATATGTAGATGACATATTTTTGATTGGGAATGATGTAGACCTTCTTAATAGTGTCAATGAATATTTGAATAATAGTTTTTTAATGAAAGATCTTGGCGAAGCAGCTTACATATTAGGCATAAAGATTTATAGAGATAGATCGAGACGCCTAATATCATTGTCACAAAGTACATATTTGGACAAAGTTCTAAAGAGGTTTGGAATGGAAGATAGCAAGAAAGGGTTCTTGCCCATGTTGCCCAATACGACCTTGAGTAAAACTCAAAGTCCGACAACGACAAAAGATAGAGAAAGGATGAGTAAAACTCCCTATGCCTCAGCCATAGGATCTCTAATGTATGCCATGTTATGTACTAGACCCGACATTGCATATGATGTTAGTTTGACTAGCAGATATCAAAGTGATCCAGGAGTGGATCATTGGACAGCGGTCAAAAACATCCTTAAGTACTTGAGAAGAACTAAGGATATGGTTCTTTCTTATGGAGGTGATGAACAACTCGTTGTTAATGGTTACACTGATGCTAGTTGGAACACCGATCCGGATGATTCTAAATCACAACTGGATAATGATTTACTTTGAACGGTGCAACAGTTAGCTGGAGGAGTGCAAAGCAAAGCGTTGTGGCGAGATCTTCAACTGAATCGGAATACATGGCTGCTTCGGAGGCTTCACAAGAAGCGATATGGATGAAAGAGTTCATTACAGAGCTCGGTGTGGTTCCTAGTGCGCTGGACCCAATGTTTATCTACTGTGATAACATGGGCTCCATAGCCAATGCGCAAGAACCAAGATCACACAAGAAGCCGAAGCACATCAAGCTACGTTTTCACGCTATTCGAGAACATGTCCAAGATGGGGACATAAAGATTTGCAAAGTACACACAGATCTGAATGTGGCGGATCCGTTGATTAAACCTCTCCCGAGGGCAAAACATGACCAACACCAAACTGCCATGGGTGTTCGGTATATTACCATGTAATCTAGAATAGTTGACTCTAGTGCAAGTGGGAGACTGTTGGAGATATGCCCTAGAGGCAATAATAAATATAGTTATTATTATATATTTGTGTTTATGATAAATGTTTACATTCATGTTATAATAGTATTAACAAGGAAACATTGATACTTATGTGATTTGTAAACTAAAATAGAGTCCCTAGTAAAGCCTCTTTATAATACTAGCTTGTTGGTTAATAAATGATTGTGGTTTCCCTATCATGAACATTGAGATGTTATTAACAACAAGATCATATCATTAGGAGAATGGTATGATGGACATACTCCTATAGATAAGCGTAGCATAAAGATCAAGTCATTTTAATAGTTCAATTGCTATATGCTTTCTGATACATAGTAACCTAATTCCTTCGACCATGAGATCATGCATATCACCATCACCGGAAGGATGCTTTGATGACATCAAACACCACACCGTAACTAGGTGGCTATAAAGATGGCATTGAGTGTTCGGAAAGTATTGGTTGAGGCACATGGATCAAGAGTGGGATTTGTCCATCCATATGACGGATAGATATACTCTGGGCCCTCTCGGTGGAATGTCATCCAATTAGCTTGCAAGCATGTGACTAGATCATAAGGGATCACATATCACGGGAACGAGAAAAGAGTACTTATTAGTAACGAGGTTGAACTAGGTATGCAGAGATACCGACGATCATAACCTCGGATAAGTAAACTATCGTGAGACAAAGGGAAATTGGTATCGTATGTAAGTGGTTCATTCGATCGCAAAGTAATCGTAGAAATATGTGGGAGCCATATGAATTTCCAGATTCCTCTATTGGCTATTGATCGGAGAAGTGTCTCGATCATGTCCGCATAATTCATGAACCGTAGGGAGACACACTTAAGGATTCGACGTTGTTTGAGTAGTTATTGAATGATGAGTAAGAGACCGAATGTTGTTCGGAGTCTCGGATGGGATCCGGGATATCATGAGGAGATCCGGAATGGTCCTGAGAATAATATTCATATAAGGAAAGTCCTGTTTTGGGGTTGGAGAATGGTTCCGGTGTTTTCATTGGGAATGTTCTAGAAGGTTCCGGAATGTCCGACACTCCGGAGGGGAAGGGTACATGAATGTGTCATAACAAGTTGGAATGGTTGCATCATGTACTAGGTGTCATCGCTGAACAAAATAAAGGGATAAATCAAATCCTAGTTTGAAAAGTCAAACGCCGGCTATTTTGTTTGGTGGAGGGAGAGTAGGAAACCTACTTGGGGAGGAGTTCCATCCCTCCACCGCCGGCCCACTTGGAGACCGAGTTGGGGAGGGACTCCCCTCCCCTTGGCGCTCCCCCTCCACCTATATAAGGAGGGGCAGGGTTGCCCCTCCAAGACACAACACCACGCCCTCTAAACCCTAACCCTAGCCGCCGGCGCCGCCACCTCCTGCTGCTGCCGCCGCCTGGGGCAAGCCGTCGCCGCCTAGGAAAACCCTAGCCGTCGGCCTTGCCTCCTCCTTGGTGCGTCTAAACCCTAGATCACCGAGGCTCTCTCATAGTCCACCATACTCGCTCCGGCTTAAGGCGAAGCCCTGCGAGATCTCCCATCTACTTCCGGTGCCACACGTCAGGTCTTTGCCGGAATCGCGAGGAGAGTGCTACAACCTCCGCCGCCTCTTTGGAACAAGAGAGAGGAAGGTCTTAGTCGAATCGAACGTGCATGACCGATCATTAAGCGCCTTGAACGCAGCGCCGGAAGGATCGTCTACACGATCTTGAGATCGAGAAGAGTACGACTACATCACCCACGAGAATCCGCTCTCGTTAGACACTTTGTAATCTTCGAGGATGAGTTATTCTATCGACTCGTTGCTACAATCTAGTAGATAGATCTTGGCTTGTTTGTTTGTATGCGGTAGACAAATTTTGTTTTCCATGCTACGAACCCCTACAGTATTTTCAGTCTATACCAAACTATGTTTAATTTTATGTCGAACTATGTTTAAATTCATGCCAAACTATGTCGAACAGTGCTCTGTATTCATATTATGCCAAACTACACCGGAATCTGGTCGAATTTGAGCCGAATTTGGGCGAAAACTCGCCGTTTTTGCTTCGCATGAGAACTCGGCCTGAGAACACAAGTGGAAAACTGGGCGTTCCCAGATCGAAAGTTACATCCGTCCAGCGCTAAATAGTGCCGGATTTCGTCCTAAGAACGGCCATCGAGTGGAGGTGCTATGAACTGGGATTTACTTTTTTTGAAAGATGTTTCAGGATATAGTGTTTTTTGTGAAAAATAGGTCAGGGATTTATAGTCTTTGATGATAAAGATTGATAATTTTTTAAACTAATTGTTTGATAATTCTGATATTATGAGGAATTTCAGCATAAAATAGTTTTAGAGGTCAGGGTTCAAATATCATGGATAAAGAATACTGGGTGCAACTGAGTTGCAAAACAAGGCCATGACTTATAGAATTTTCGTATTGTCAAACAAAAGTTCCAAAACAAGGCCATGATCAAACTGAGACAAGCTCTTGTTTGGCAATATGAGAGTACCAAGAGTGTCCCTTCTATGTCATGGATGTCGACTCTTGTAAACTGTTCGTCTCTTTCGTCGTAATCGGCTTGGATCCCCACCTCCTCTACTTGTCATTCTACCAGTTGGAGACAGTGTGGACCGGGACTATGCTCAGTGTTGTAGTTAATTATCTCAAATTAGGGTTTGGTCGAACGGAAGCAACGCTATGGTGGCGATGGCGAAGTTGTGCAGAACCAATAAAGGTTTTGACGACTCTTCTTCCACCTTGTCAGCATCGCTCTCAGCGTTGGCGTAAGGAGGAAGGAGGATCGTCTGGTAGCTACTCGCTTGGACTTGCAAATCACGATTAATCTACATATATTGCAGGTTTTTCTTGATGCGTCTTGGCCATTTGGCTCTAGTTGCGACCATGGATGGTTGGCTAGTCCAGGCCTTGTCGGGGAGTGTGTAGGGTTTGTGTTCCTTGGTTCTTTTTGGCATGATCTAGAGTGTTGTTTTGACCATTTTTGATGTTCTCTTCTCGGGACAACAGTCTACTACACAGATCATGGCCGAAACTCCTCTGGTTTGCATTAGCAACTTCCCGATCGCTACAACATTTTGATCCTTGTTTTGCTAGTGATTAGGAGCTCCTGAGGAGGCACCAAACTCGGCTCAGCGTGCCATGTGGATGCAGGTGGGAGAAAACATCGATACCCTAAAGACCTTGGTTGTTATTTTCAAATTCTATGAAGGTGTTTTTGTAAGGGTTTGTTCTACTTAATATATGATCTTTGGTATTTTCACATAACAAAATAAAGTTCTAGAAAAAGATCATTGAAAGTTCAAAAAATGTTGTGACTTAGTCACGAACATTTCTTCTGATCCTTGTGAACATTTTTTCTCTCATGTTAATGTATTTTAACTCATGAATAATTTTTCTGAACTATATGAATTTATTTTAACTATTGAATATTTCTCAACTTCCAAAAAATATTTCATATATTTTTTTAACATACAAATTTGAGATTTATACATTCAAAAAAACTGGCACACATTAATGGGCCGCACTCAGATGCGGCCGAGGTCAGGAATCCTTCTGGGCGCTGGCGTTGCCGAGTAGGATCCAGTGTCCTGGCCCGTGACCGTGGAGGTGGAGAGGGGCAGTACAGTGGCATTCGGACACGGACTTGGAGGCCCACGCCCACCGTCTCCGGTCGGAAGTCGTTGAAAGCCATGGGGTTCGATGATAATTTGCCCCCATATAATCGAAGACACAGCCGGCGGAGCTACTCGATTGTAAACTAACCAACCTAGCATCTCTAGATCGATCGTCTGGCCCGAACCGAAGGATCAGGCGACGGAGACGACGAGAAGCTACGAGCGGGAAGAGGAGGAGCTAGCGCGACATGACGTTTGAGGAGCAGTGCAACAACTGGGAGAACCCCGGCAACGCGTGGGAGCTGCAGGGCCAGAGATTTCTCGCCCAGGGAGCCGCTCTCGACAGGGATCACCCCGCCAACGATTGGGAGCTGCGGCGCCTGAATCGTCTCGCCCGGTTAGCCGCTCAAGAGAAAGACTACTGGGAGCACCCCGCCAACGATTGTGAGCTGCAGCGCATGAGACGTCTCGCCGAGATTGCCGCTCTCGAGAAGAACTAGGAGGCGATCCGAGGAGGAGATGCCCGCCCGGCACGTAGCCAGTAGTGCGGCATCTGAAGACTAGTGATTTTGCATTCCATCGATCATCCAATACTAGCTCCATGCATGTTGGGTTCGACTAGTCCATCTTCTTTGAATACATCTTTAACTATCTCGCCGAGTGATAATTAACTTGCTATTTGTGTGCTACATCCTTCGCTTATACTCCATCCGTTTCAAAATATAAGATGTTTTAGGTTTATAAAAAAAAAATCTAGACTTCTTTTAGTGTTTAGATTCACTCTAAAATTGAGTGAACCTATATACTAAAACAAGTCTAGATACATTTACTTCACAAAGTTAAAACATCTTATATTTTGAAACGGAGGGAGTAGTACTGTATGTGTTTGCGTTCATTGGTGACACTCTCCCAGTCCTACCTAGTTGTAATATGTTTATTTGACTTTATTTATTGTTGTGTGTGCGTGAACTTTTATTGTCAATTTTGTGATGTCAGCAGCACGCAGAAGTTCTACGAGGCATTTTTTAAAGAAAAATGATACGTATCCCCTAGGAATCAACCGATTTGATCCTCGGGTCGGTCTCGCTAACATCAGGTGGCCCCATACCACATTCTCTTCCTATCCCAACCACCAGCGCCTCTCTCCAGCCCGAGACTAGTAGTTTTCGCTGCCGCCATTGGATCTGCGCGACGCACAACCCCTGCTTCTCCTGCGGATCCTTCCCGGCACCGAGCTTCTCACCGCACCGCTCCCGCCGCCGATGCTACAAGGCACGCAACCATGGGCCTCCATCCCTCCCCGCCATGGACCTCCCTCCGCCGTCGCTGCAAGGCACGCCACCATGCCCTCCCTCCGCTGATGCCATGACACCGGCCATGGGCTCTTCCAGAGAGGCCATGGCGGCACTGCTACAACAGAGGCGGAGTCTGTGCTACCCACGGCGTCCCGAGTTGCTCCCCGCCGCAGACCTCCACTCGGCAAGCACGCCCGCGCAACCAGGCCACCATGACTCCTGCATGGTCAACGGTGTTTGCAGTGGAGCCACGACACAGTGCTACACAGACAAGACAAAGATGCTACAAGAACTGATCGTCGTTGCTACAAATGAAGGGTCTTGATGCTACCAACCAATGGATGTGTTTTGAGATTTTGCTACAGGGCGATACTACAATAGTAGCAATTTTTTGCTATTTTTCTTCTATGTTTTTGCTACAATAGCACAAAGTACCTGCTACTATATTTTCAACGAAAGTCCTCAGCAAAGTCGGTTTTGCTATGGCAGCCTAACTTTTTTTCTTGCTACCAAGCCACCGACGATGTCTCCGATGAGGTTATTTTTTGCTACATTAACACATTTTTTTGCTATCACCATTTTTTGGTTTTGCTATAATAGCGTAATTTTTTTTGCTACGAGATCCCCAACGAGGTCTCCCGGCGAAAGTCTCCGACGAAGTCAGATTTGCTACGTTAGCACAAAACTTTTGCTATAAATTCTTCGGCAAAACCCAGGCGAGGTCTTCGACGAGATCTGTCCTTTTTATTTTTCTCTCTTGGACGAACCATTTTCTGCTACATGTAGTAACACGGATAAAATTATAGCAAAAGCGGGTCAGCTATAACAAAAACGAGATTAAAGGGCATTTTTGGGGACACCTATCGGCCGGGGATCCGGGGGATATTAGCGAATTATCCCCAGTACTGCCCTTTTTAAAATGTTTAGTTTGGATTCACATGGATATATTAGGTGGAAGAACTAAACCCTAATTATTGAAATTTAGATAAAAGTACATGATAATATTCTTCTATGCTTTATCAAGAGGTGTCGACACCTTTATATAGAAGACAATACTTGATCAACAAGACGGTAAATATATTCAAACTCTGTTACAATCTATAAATTGATTGAAATCTTTCCGAAGAAAGTTGTTTAATATCCTAGAACTATAAGCTCTTCATCCCATATTATATTGCGCATAATTTTGTGTGCAAGTCAAACTTGCAAAGTTTGACCATGAATATACAAAACAATATGAATATGTGTGATATAAAATATATATATTATGAAAATATATTTTAGAATAATTTTAATAATATTAATTTGACACCTTTGGTACAAAATTGACAATCTCACAAGGATGAATATCAGTAATTTTCTATTTACTGGTTGATCCCATCTTTTACGAAGTCAATTCCTTTTTGAATGTACAAAAATTTAGGGAGCTCGGCATGTCTGGAAGCACGAGAGAACATTCTTTTGCTGATATTATTACCAGTATTCGATACTAGGTTATTCATAGTATTACTATACCTTCCCTATTCATTACGGGTTGGTTATTTATTTATAGTTATATCAAACTAGTTGGTCAAACATTTTATATTTTGACTCTGATGAAATCTTATATGCAATCCAATTTGGGACAGAGGAAGTAATTAAGGAATAAGTCTCCACGATTTGATTGGCTGGCCCACATAACATCTGTTTCTTTTCCTAAAAAGTAGCTAAAAATACCTTGAAAATTTTCATATCAATTAGATATTCCACACGCATAGACCCTGAAATTATGTTGGTCTCATTTTTGTCGTGCCTAGTGTTGAGCTAATGTAGGGTTGACTAGGTAAGGGTGGGCCACTCGCTACTAGAAAAACAGTTATCCATAGATCGGACAGCCAGTGACGTATTAGCAAGATGATGTGCCATAGATAATTACTTGTGACGCATCTTCAAACAATGCGCTATTAATAGTTGACTTATAAATGTCGCATCCCCAAACTATGCACCACGGATAAGACAAGTGCCATCTATAAGTGGCCATTGATAAGACATGGGCATCTATAAGTCAACTTATAAGTGGCGCATGACTGAGAGATAAGCCACTGATAAGTCAACTATCAGTGACGCATCACTTGGAGATACGCCATTGATAATGAGGGGTGTTGGGCAGATTTTCAAAACTTACCTATGCCACATTTTATAGTGATGTGCCACAGATAAGTTTTGGAAAAAAACTGCCCACACACCCTCCCGTGGTTCGTCTTTTTAGTTTTATAAAAAAAGAAAAACATTTCAGATTTTAAAATCTTTTGACATGTACACAGGTAATGTGGCTGTAGGAAAATTTAAAAAACATAAATTTTGATTTCTTTGCAAAAAAAACTTTACGACATAGTAAAACAATCATAATTTTTGCATACGACCTCATATTAAAAATATATATGAAATTTATCTACGCTAAATTCTACATCCGCTTACAACCACCTATGATTGTTTATCGATTTTTAAATATTAAAATTTGAAAAGTAGAAAAATTATTATAATAATAAGATTTTTTTTCTGCGGAGAAAAGATTGGACCACTTACCTATGGCACACCCTTTTAGTGGTGCGTCACATATAGGCGTGGGTCGCTTTAAAATGTAAACCGCCCTCCCCCTCCTCCTCTCCTCCCCTTCCCCTTCTCATATTTTCCTCCTCTCCTTATCCTCTTATCATCTTCTTCTTCTTCTCTCCTTCTCCTCCCCTTCTCATCTTATCCTCCTCTCCTCTCCTTTTTCTCTCATTCTCATTCTCCTTCTCCTTTTTCACCCCTCTTTTTTCTCCCCTTCTCCTTCTCCTTCTCCCCCACCTCTACTTGTCCTCTATCTTGCCACCATGCCATCCTAGAGGTCCATCCCGACCCCTGCCGACATTGTACTTGAGCTCCTCGTCATCCGTGTCCTCGGCCGTGAGCGCCTCCTACAGGTGCGACCACGGCCTCCCGCACCTCCCTGCATTGGTAGGTTGTGGCCGTGGTGAGGCGACGGCGACGAGGCGACGCCAACGAGATCCGGATCCCACCTTTTTTTGAAATTTGAA
This sequence comes from Avena insularis, assembly GCA_023614405.1. Classification (NCBI taxonomy): domain Eukaryota; kingdom Viridiplantae; phylum Streptophyta; class Magnoliopsida; order Poales; family Poaceae; genus Avena; species Avena insularis. Next base: position 407,072,348 of record CM042685.1, on the reverse strand, counting down.
AGATTTATCAGTGGCGCACCATACCCACATGTGGCACAAATAACTTTTTATATCCCGCCTTTTTTTAATTTTAAAAAATTTATCAATGGCGCACCATACCCACATGCGCCACTGATAAGTGGGTTTATCCATGACGCACGAGCCCCTGTTCCACTGAGCCATGTCTAAGGTTTTTCCTAGTAGTGACTTGATCACTTGCTTAGTCTCAATCATTGCTTCAAGCCATTGCGACTCTTTGCCGTATTTCTCCCTTACTCAACTTTCTCTCAAATGGTCGAAACTAGCAGCATTGTCATTATTAGATTTCATTTCCGTTGTTTTTACATGGAGTAAATGTTCATCATATAGACAAGATGCCGTTCTTAACTAACAATTTCCATATCTTTAATGAAGAAGAAGGTCATGGTGTTTTCACTAGTCTTAGTTATGTCGAGGTTGTAGAAAAATGAATATCGATTGGAATTGGATGGCCCAAGTGATGAAGTTTGTTGCGATTAAAAGGAAGGTGAGATGTTGGTACACGTTCTCCTTAAACATAATGCTTATTATCTCTTAGTTAAAACTAGGGGGTGTATAACTAAGAGCATCTCCAATAGCTTACCAATATTTTGGATAAGCAAAGTGGTTTTGGGTGATGGAGAGAGGAGGTAGATATAGGTAAGTAGAAATTGGTTTGCTTTTACAACTTACGCATATGGTGCTTGACCAAAACAGGTTGGCTATGTTTGTGTGTATGCTAACCGAACCACCTTATAATTAAATCAATTGACTAAAATAAAATTTTAGAAAATAAGAATCAAATATTACATAATAATTACAACACAATATTCATCATTAAGCACAAAGCTAATGCATGAAATAAGAAAGTTTATGAAAATCGAAATGCATATTGAATGCTCTTGTTGACCTCTCCACTTCGACCACTCCTCTACCTCTACATGATCATCTTTAAGTGTGCGATGAGTTTTCACATCTCTAATTTCATTGTGAGTTTGAAGTAAGTGCTTGATGTGGTCCATAAGCCTACGAGGATTCACCACTCGTCCCATGAAGTCGTAGTGGTGATCAATATTTTGGCCACACTCGTTCTTGATAATCATGTTGTGTAATATCACCATGGCTGTCATGATACTCCAAAGCGTATTATCATCCCAAAACCGTCTCAGTCCACAAACAATAGTAAATTATTCTTGCAAAATCCCAAACGCTCTATCCACGTCCTTCCTAGCAACTACCATTGTGGGTATATCCCATCTACAAAACGAGATTCTTTCACACTTTTAGGGTGATAAATTGACTTCAGAATTTTTTAACACTGTGGGTATATCCCATCTACAAGATAGTATCCCTTACTATACTTGTGCCAATTTAACTCAAACTCAACCTCTGACTCTTCTATTGGCTAAGTTTGTAAACAGTTGTGATTAGTTGAGCATATTGATATTATTCCATGATTTGAGCATTCCAAGTAGGCTTGATTCGGTATCTTAGCAATTGAAAGATGATCATGAACCAAATAGGCTAGGATTCCATAAGCCATAAGGCGTATAGTCATGGCCACCTTCTCCAATGTGCTATGACCCGTCAAGCTCGTGCAATTTCCCCTCTGATGTATTGTATTGACATACCTAGCTAACTAACACCTTGTTCGAGTGTTGAGTTGTTGGTGCTCAATTGCATCTACCTAGCTATTTTTTCCATCACATGAATGCATTGTGAGATCCTAGACTAGGGCTTAATATGATAGGATACTTATACCAACAAGTTACTGTTGGAATTATGCCCTAGAGGCAATAATAAAGATGTTATTATTATAATTCTTGTTCATGATAATGTTTATATTCCATGCTAGAATTGTATTAAGCGGAAACTTTAATACTTGTGTGGTTTGTGAACAACACCGTGTCCTTAGTACGCCTCTATGGACTAGCTCATTGATTAATGATGGTTAAGGTTTCCTAACCATGTACATGAGTTGTCGATTAATAATGAGATCATATCATTGGGAGAATGATATGTTGGACAGACCCAAACTAAGCGAAGCAATTAGATCGTGTCATCGTGTTCATCTTTGCGAAGCTTTTCTTATGTCAAATATTGTATTCCTTAGACCATGAGATAATACAACTCCCTGGTATCGGAAGAAAGCTTTGAGGTCATCAAACGTCATCCTATGAGAGGGTGATCATAAAGGTGTCTCTCAGGTGATCGGAAAGTACCTGTTGGGTTGTATGTATCGAGATGGGATTTGTCCCTCCCAAGTCGGAGAGATATACTTCGGTCCCACTCGGTAATCGATATCAACACCGCTTGCAATCATGTGGTTAAGGAGTTAATCACAAAGTGATATCGGATTACGGAACGAGTAAAGTACTTGCTGTGAACGAGATTGAACTAGGTATGACGGTACCGACGATCAAATCTCGGACAAGTAAAATATCGCGAGACGAAGGGAATATATATATGGGATTGATTGAATCCTGGCATCGTGGTTCATCCGATATGATCATCGATGAATGTGTGGGAGTCAATAAGGGTTTCTGCACCACGTTGATTATTGATAGAAGATCATGTCCGCATGTTCTCGAACTCAAGGGTCACACACTTAACGTGTCTCGACGCTAGGATAGATTGGATAATTGGTTTATGAGTTTTTGTTCGAGTCTCGGATGGGATCCGGATATCACGAGAGGTTCGGAATGGTCCGGAGAATAAGATTCATATAAGGCTGCAGTTTTTGGAGTTCGAATTGTTCGGTATTATACCGGAAGCTTCTAGAACCTTCCGGAGGGGGACCAACGTGGTCCCACCTGTCGGGAGGGGGCATGGGCCTATGAGGGAGTGCCTTGGCCGCATTGGGCCAGGGGCACAAGGCCCCATAGGGCCCAGCCGGCCAAACAAGGGGAAACCCTAGTTTGGAGCTTCTAGAAGGGGGGTTTCCTTGCCCCCCACTCCTCCCTCCTTGGCCGCCGGCCTAGGGCTTGGGGGAGGGGTTAGGGCTGGCGCCCACCCCTCTATATATAGAGGTCTGGGGCGCACCACCCCCACACACCTTCCCCTCAAGCCTAGTCGCCCTGCTGCTCTCCTCTCTCTCTCCCTCCCGACTGCGTGTAGGCGAAGCCCTGCTGCAGAAACTCTCCACCACTTGCAGCGCGCCGTCGCGTTGTAGATCCAATCCATCTCTCCACCATACTTGCTGGACCAAGGAAGGAGGAGACGTCGAGGTGCTGCACGTGTGCATCTCACGGAGGCATCGCCACTTGCGGTGCTAGATTGGATCGGATCGCGAGGAGGAGAAGCGAGTACGACTACATCACCCACGTTCCGGATTTAACGCTCACTGCGAATCTTCAAGGGTATGAAGATCCAATCTAATCTCTCTCGTTGTTTGCATCTCCTAGATTAGATCTTGGCTTTTCTGTTCGCATCCGTAGAATTTTTTTGATTTACTATGCTGCGAAACCCTTCAGTGGTATCAGAGCTAGATCTATGCGTAGATGTGTTTCACGAGTAGAACGCAACATGGTTGTTGCGGGCGTTGATGTTTTCTGTTCCAAGCCTCTTATTTGTGTTCTTATTATGACGCGGGATAGTGAGATTGAAGCGGTCCAGGCCAACCTTACATAGCGTCGTCATGAGACCGCTCCGCACTTGACGTGTGGCTTGTTCCACACATGCGGCTGGTGGATGCCAGTTTCTCTCACTATAGTTTCATGGGATTTACACCGGAGTTTGGCAACCATAATATCACCGTTGTGGCTTTCCGTAGGTAAGAATCGTTCTTAGCTTGCTACTCCCATAAGCCACGTAAAACATGCAACAACAAAGTAGAGGCGTCTAACTTGTTTTTGCAGTGAGTGTTTTCTGTGATATGGTATGGCCCAAGATGTGATATGTGTATTGTATGCGATGATCATATTTTGTAATGTTTCACGACTTGCATGTCGATGAGTACACAACCGGCAGGAGCCATATGGTTGTCTTTATAATTGTGTATGACCTGTGTGTCAACTTCTTATACGCCATGTAATAGTTTCACTTTATTGCTAAGTAGTTAGCAATAGTTGTAGTTGCTATTCCTGGTGGAGGCAATCATGGTGGAGTGATGGAGATCATGCCGGCACGCACAATATGGAGATCATTGCGCGAAGATTGGCTATACCATGTCACATAAAGTTATATGCATGCGATGTTTATCCTTTTATGTATCTTATTATGCTTAGATCGCGACGGTAGCATTATAAGATGATTCCTCACTTAAAAGATCAAGATAAAACCGTGTTCTCCCCATGTATGCACCGTTGCGAAAGTTCGTCGTGTCCAAGCATCACGTGATGATCGGGTGCTATAGACTCTACGTTCACATACAACGGGTGCAAGCCAGTTTTGCACACGCAAAAATACTTGGGTCTAACTTGACGAGCCTAGCATGTACATACATGGCCTCGGAACACATAAACCGAAAGGTCAAGCATGAGTCATATGAATGATATGATCGACACTTCGTTGTCCACCATTGAAGCCACATCTCTTCTCGTGAAGATCGGATTAGGTGTGGTGAATTTGGATCGTGTTCACTAAACAACTTGAGGAATGTTGAATTTAGTGGGAGTTCATCTAGTAATTTGATTAAAAGTTGAACTAGTTATCATGAACATAGTCTAATTTGTACTTGCAAATATTGTAGATCAAATGGCTAAGTCCAACTTCAACTTTAACGTTTTTGCTGAGAAGGAAAAGCTTAGAAACAATGGGTCTAACTTCACCAATTGGTTCCGCAATCTGAGAATCATTCTCTCTGGCGGTCAAAAGGACTATGTCCTTGAGAATGCGTTAGGTGACGCCCCTGCTGCTACTGCGCCGGCTGATGAGAAAGCTGTCTATCAGTCGCGCAAAGATGATTATGGTGTGATTAAGAGCACCATGTTGTTTGCTATGGAATCAGACCTTCAGAATCGTTTTGAAGACTATCCCGGGACCTTTGAGATTCTCGAGGAGCTGAAAACCATGTTTCAGACTCAGGCCCGTTCTGAGAGATATGAGATCTTTGAGAAGTTATTTAACTGCAAGATGGAGGAAGGGAGTTCTGTTAGTTAGCACGCCATTAAGATGTCGGGCTACACTCAACGCCTTGAGCAACTGGACTGCAAGATTCCAGAGGAGCTCAAGATTGACAGGGTTCTGCAATCACTCCCTCCCAGCTACAAAAGTTTTGTAGTGACTCACAATCAGATTGGTTCCACTGATACGATCACCGAGCTCTTCGCAAAGCTGAAGGCTGCGGAGGTGGACATCAAAAAGGATAATCATGTGTTGATGGTCAACAAGCCCCCCACCTTCAAGAAAGGTAAGGGTGCAAAGAAGCCCTTCAAGAAAGGCGGCGGCAAGCGCGTTGCCCCTGCTGAGAAGAAGCTCAAGTCTGGTCCTAAGCCGGACACTGAGTGCTTCTATTGCAAGGACAAGGGTCACTGGAAGCGCAACTGTCCGAAGTACTTAGCGGACAAGAAGGCTGGCACCATCAAAGGTATATTTGATATACATGTTATTGATGTTTTTCCTTACTAGCCCTCGTTGTAGTGCCTGGGTATTTGATACTGGTTCAGTTGCTAATATTTGTAACTCGAAACAGGAGCTACGGAATAACTGCGAGGGATGAGGTGACGATGCGCGTTGGCAACGGATCAAGAGTTGATGTGATGGCCGTTGGCACGCTCTCCTTAGTTTTACCTTCGGGATTAGTTTTAAACCTCAATAAATGTTATTATGTGCCTGCGTTGAGCATGAACATTATTTCTGGATCTTGTTTATTGCAAGACGGTTATTCATTTAAATCGGAGAATAATGGTTGTTCTATTTATATGAGTAACATCTTTTATGGTCATGCACCTGTTGTGAATGGTTTATTTCTTCTAAATCTCGAAAGGGATGAAACACACATCCATAACATTGAGGCTAAGAGATGCAAAGTAGATAGTGATAATACTACTTATTTGTGGCACTGTCGTCTAGGTCATATTGGTGTAAAGCGCATGAAGAAACTCCATTCTGATGGACTTTTGGAGTCTCTTGATTTTGAATCATTTGACACATGCGAACCATGCCTCATGGGCAAGATGATCAAAACCCCGTTCTCCGATATGATGGAGCGAGCAACGGACTTGTTGGAAATCATACATACCGATGTATGCGGACCGATGAGTGTTTCGACGCGCGGTGGATATCGCTATTTTATCACTTTTACTGATGACTTAAGTAGATATGGGTATATCTATTTAATGAAACATAAATCTGAAACATTTGAAAAGTTCAAGGAATTTCAGAATGAAGTGGAGAACCATCGTAACAGAAAGATTAAGTTTCTACGATCCGATCGTGGAGGTGAATATTTGAGTTATGATTTTCTCACGCATCTTAAAGCAAGCGGAATCGTTTCGCAACTCACGCCACCCGGAACACCACAACGCAATGGTGTGTCTGAACGCCGGAATCGAACCCTATTAGATATGGTCCGATCAAAGATGTCTCTTACTGATTTGCCGCTACCATTTTGGGGTTATGCATTAGAAACCGCTGCATTCACTTTAAATAGGGCACCATCTAAATCCGTTGAGACGACACCGTATGAACTGTGGTTTGGTGCTAAACCTAAGTTGTCGTTTCTTAAAGTTTGGGGATGCGAAGCTTACGTCAAGAAATTGATGCCGGACAAGCTCGAACCCAAAGCGGAGAAATGCGTCTTCATAGGATACCCTAAGGAAACTATTGGGTATACCTTCTATCACAGAACTAAAGGCAAAGTGTTTGTCGCAAAGAACGGTTCCTTTCTTGTGAAGGAGTTTCTCTCGAAAGAAGTGAGTGGGAGGAAAGTAGAGCTAGACGAGGTTGTTGAACCTTCTCTTGAATTGGAGAGTAGCGCAACACCTGAAATTGTTCCAGTGCCACCTGCACCAACAATAGAGGAAGCTAATGACAAGGATCATGAAGCTTGGACGATCTTGCTCTTTGAGCGTCAGGTCGACAAGGTCGCGTGCCTCTCCTGAGTGGTACGGCAACCCTGTCTTGACTATCTTGTTGGTAGAAGACAGTGAACCTACGAACTATGAGGAAGCGATGATGAGCCCAGACTCTGAGAAATGTCTAGAAGCCATGAAATCCGAATTGGGATCCATGAGCGAAAACCAAGTATGGACTTTGGTGGACCCTCCTAGCGACCGAAAGGCCGTTGAGTGCAAATGGATCTTCAAGAAGAAAACGGACGCGGATGGTAATGTTACCGTCTATAAAGCACGACTTGTCGCAAAAGGTTTTCAACAAGTTCAAGGTGTTGACTATGATGAGACTTTCTCTCCCGTAGCGATGTTTAAGTCCATTCAGATTTTATTAGCAATTGCTGCGTTTCATGATTATGAAATATGGCAGATGGATGTCAAGACTGCATTCCTCAATGGCAGCATTGATGAAGAGTTGTATATGATGCAACCCGAAGGTTTTGTCGATCCTAAGGATGCTGATAAAGTGTGCAAGCTTCAGCGTTCCATTTATGGACTGAAGCAAGCATCTCGGAGTTGGAACCTTCGTTTTGATCAAGTGATCAAGAGCTTTGGATTTGTTCCAAATTGCTACGAAGCTTGTATCTACAAGAAAGTGAGTGGGAGCTCGGTGACATTTATAGTACTATATGTAGATGACATATTGATTATTGGAAATGACATTAACATGCTTAACGATGTGAAGAGTTATTTGAACAAGTGTTTTTCAATGAAAGACCTAGGTGAAGCTGCTTATATATTGGGCATCAAAATCTATAGAGATAGACAAAGACGCCTGATAGCTTTAAGCGTAGTACATACCTAGACAAAGTTCGAAAAGGTTCGAATGGATAAGGCAAAGAAAGGTTCAAAGGCCTATGTTGTCGTAAGATATTGAGCAAGGCTCGTGTCCAGCCACGGTAAATGATAGGGAAGCTATGAGCAAAGTGCCTTATGCCTCGCCATAGGTTCTATCGTATGCCATGTGTACTAGACCGGATGTGTCCAATGCTCTTAGTTTGACGAGCAGATATCAAAGTGATCCAGAGTGGAACATCGACAGCCGTGAAGAACATCCTAAAGTACCTAAATAGGACTAAAGAAATGTTCTTAGTCTATGGGGGTGATGAACAGCTCGTCGTAAAAGGTTACGTCGACGCTAGTTTCGACACCGACAAGGATGATTCTAAATCTCAGACAGGATACGTTTATATTTTGAATGGAGTAGTTGTGAGCTGGAGAAGCTGCAAGCAAAGCGTGATCGCGGGATCTACAGTAGAAGCGGAATACATGGCAGCTGCAGAAGCATCAAGTGAAGGAGTTTGGATCAGGAACTTCATCACTGAGCTTGGCGTGGTTCCAAGTGCATTGGACCCACTGAAGATATTGTGTGACAACACTGGCGCCATAACACTCGCTAAGGAACCAAGATATCATCCAAAGACCAAGCATATCAACCGCAAGTTTCATATAATCCGAGATTATATAGCAGATGGAGATCTGAAGATTAGCAAAGTACATACAGATCTGAATGTCGCAGATCCATTGACTAAACCTCTTCCAGGTGTAAAACGTGATCAGCACCTCAGTGCCATGGGTGTGAGATTGTTGCCAAATGTAAACTAGATTATTGACTCTAGTGCAAGTGGGAGACTGTTGGAATTATGCCCTAGAGGCAATAATAAAGATGTTATTATTATAATTCTTGTTCATGATAATGTTTATATTCCATGCTAGAATTGTATTAAGCGGAAACTTTAATACTTGTGTGGTTTGCGAACAACACCGTGTCCCTAGTACGCCTCTATGGACTAGCTCATTGATTAATGATGGTTAAGGTTTCCTAACCATGGACATGAGTTGTCGATTAATAATGAGATCATATCATTGGAAGAATGATATTATGAACAGACCCAAACTAAGCGAAGCAATTAGATCGTGTCATCGTGTTCATCTTTGCGAAGCTTTTCTTATGTCAAATATTGTATTCCTTAGACCATGAGATAATACAAGTCCCTGGTATCGGAAAAAAGCTTTGAGGTCATCAAACGTCATCCTATGAGAGGGTGATCATAAAGGTGTCTCTCAGGTGATCGGAAAGTACCTGTTGGGTTGTATGTATCGAGATGGGATTTGTCCCTCCCAAGTCGGAGAGATACTTGTCCCACTCGAATCGATATCAACACCGCTTGCAATCATGTGGTTAAGGAGTTAATCACAAAGTGATATCGGATTACGAACGAGTAAAGTACTTTGTGAACGAGATTGAACTAGGTATGATGCAAGACGATCAAATCTCTCGCAAGTAAAATATCGCGAGACGAAGGGAATATATATATGGGATTGATTGAATCCTAGCATCGTGGTTCATCCGATATGATCATCGATGAATGTGTGGGAGTCAATATGGGTTTCCAGACCCCGCTGTTGATTATTGATAGAAGATCATGTCTGCATGTTCTCGAACCCGAAGGGTCACACACTTAACGTGTCTCGACGCTAGGATAGATTGGATAATTGGTTTATGAGTTTATGTTCGAGTCTCGGATGGGATCCGGGATATCACGAGGTTCTGGATTGGTCCGAGAATAAGATTCATATAAGGCGTTGACGCTTTTGGAGTTCGGAATTGTTCCGGTTAATCGGTATTGTACCGAAGCTTCTAGAACCTTCCGGAGGGACCAACGTGGTCCCACCTGTCGGGAGGGGCATGGGCCTATGAGGGAGTGCCCTGGCGCATTGGGCCAGGGCACAAGGCCCCATAGGTCCCGGTCGGCCAAACAAGGGAAACCCTAGTTTGGAGCTTCTAGAAGGGGTTGCCCCCACTCCTCCCTCCTTGGCCGCTGCCTAGGGCTTGGGGAGGGTTAGGCTGGCGCCACCCCTCTATATATAGAGGTCTGGGCGCACCACCCCACACACCTTCCCTCAAGCCTAGTCGCTGCTCTCTCTCTCTCTCCCTCCCGATTGCGTAGGCGAAGCCTGCAGAGAAACTCTCCACCACTTGTACCGCGCCGTCGCGTTGTAGATCCAATCCATCTCTCCACCATACTTGCTGGACCAAGGAAGGAGGAGACGTCGAGGTGCTGCACATGTGCATCTCACGGAGGCATCGCCACTTGCGGTGCTAGATCGGATCGGATCGCGAGGAGGAGAAGCGAGTACGACTACATCACCCACGTTCCGTCGAACGTTCCGCTGTGCGAATCTGCAAGGGTATGAAGATCCAATCTAATCTCTCTCGTTGTTTGCATCTCCTAGATTAGATCTTGGCTTTTCCGTTCGCATCCGTAGAATTTTTTTGATTTACTATGCTGCGAAACCCTTCAGTTACAACATATTTTTCAGAAGCTAACGGGAAAGAAGTTCGATGTTAAGCATACTTGGCCTGGAGCATTTGAGGATGGGTGATCAACCGAAAAGTTCTTCGTGGATACACACGACGCAGAAAAATCAGCATGAGGGCAAGCATGGCCCCAGCTCACCCTGCTAGCTCCGTCACACAAAAAACCAGCAAGGGGTCAGGCATGTCCCCAGCTCACCCCTGCTAGCTCCGACACTGACTCCATGGAGAAAGGCACTGAGCATCAAGAGCTCAGAGACACGAACGACAATGTTAGCCTATCAACCATCATTTTACCCAAAATCAATAAGTTTTTTTCCAATGACCTGATATGTGGCATTGAACAGTACAACATTCACTCGTCACGATTCTACCATGCTGCGGAAAGGAGGATGACAGGAGTGTGGAAAGCCAATTCCACGTATGGTTTGGGGTCTTTGTCTTTTCTGTGACCGTTCGATGTTGCTTTAAGATTCGTGAATTGAATTGACGTCTGGACATTACAAAAGCGCATCGAATTAACATGATTTCTGATAGGTTACTCCCTATTATTTTGCACAAAATGTTCTAGGTTCGTGATTAAGTTTGTTTGTTTCGTGTAGTTTCATACACAAGATCTAGACCATGGATTCATATAATTTCATACGGAAATTCAGAGAACAAAATCAGAAAGAAGATTTGAATCAGTGAATCAGAAAATTATACACTCTATACCACATTTTCATCCATAAATTCGGATAAGAAAATCATACACATTATGTATCATGTGGATTTATACATAAATTCAGATATCAAAGAAGAAAAAATGACCAAGGATTCATATACAAATTCGGATCTACTGCTGTGCATGATTTTCTTATCCGATCTTTTTCTTGCCTGGTCGTGGCATTGAACAGCCCATGGGCAGGAAATGGATAGAGCATACCATATCCATACCCGTGTATTCAATAAGTAGAAAACTTTACCCATACCTATACCCGTAGGTATAAAGCTTTACTCATGCCCATACCCGACGAGTACCCGGCGGGTTGATCTAATTGTACAGAAGTTATTCACAATTTTATATTCACCAATAGCATATTTGACAAAAAAATAACTATCTCTACTCAATAATAGGTAGACAAGTACATTATAATTATGGAAGTTTAGAAATCGCAATCTCATACTCGTCACTAGACTGCTCAGCCGTACAGGTTGAAACTCTATATGTAAGTTTTGCATGTAAAATTAAACAGATAGGGTATGGGTATGCCCAATAATACAAGCCTATACCCATGTCCATATATGTCACATAACGGATAGCGTATGAGTAAAAGTATGTTTATACCTTGTCCATGCAGATACGAGTACCATACCCATGGGTAGTATTACCATCCTTACTTACGGCATGGTTAAACGGGTTAGTTCTAGAAAAAAATCTAAACAAGGTCATTTCGTGCCGAACTTTGTGCCAAGGGCATTCTTCTGGGGAGTGGGACCGTGGGAGAGCTCTTTGATTAACACCAACCTTTATATTGTTGTCATGGACCTGAAATATGTACCCACTGGTACTATTGTATTGTTGTGCAATGATGCTCACATGTCTTCTTAATGTGGCGGTTTAATGTCTTAGCTTAGGTCACGGCTTGTGATAATATAATATATTAGCTAGCCATTTTTTTTATTCGGATTTTTAATCCAGATAGCCAAGATCAATTTAATATGATATCAGAGTCAAGCTCTCACAAGTTTAAGACCCTGATCATGGTGATTAAAAAGTTCTACGGTCTACAACGAACTCGTGTTAATTAAGAACTAAAAATAGATCAGACGTGAAAGTGAGGGTTGAGAATATAATATATTATCTAACCTTTCCATCAGTTTGGAACTTGATTTACTATTTAGCCCGAAACTTCAACAAATTTCCTTGTATATGACCAAAAAATAGACCTGGAGGATTGAGAGGATGCTAGTGAGTCAAATGGGAGGACTTGCCACATGGAGGCTATTGATCGATGCACCAAATTATTCGTTCTATATACATCCTCTGTCTCGAAAGAGATATCACATATTTGTCTAGAGTTTCATGTATTTAGACGTGTTTTAGTTTATAAATCTAGATAAATCTTCAACATCCTTACTAAGACTCAGGGTCAGTTCATATTTCAGAACGTATACTGGTGCATTTCTACCGACTTTTTGTGCTACAAATCATTCTCTAGGAAGCTACATGTCTCAAAACATCTACCAGGCTACTTCTATTGTGCAGTAGCCATTAAATAAGAAGATAGAGAACTTTTTGTGCAGGAACTTTCCGATCGTATGAAGCACATGTCAAACTCAAGTTGCTGTGCCGGTAGGTAAATATCATAAAGAACAAAAAGGAAAAAACCAACGTGTCAAATCCATTCTAAAAGCGGGGAAGGGATGAATAAGTATAGCAAGCTCGGCACGGGTTGAATAAAAGCGGGGATCAAATCCACGGATTGCACTCGATTGTACTTGCCTGCGTAGACCAAATTAATCGTAGCATGGTGTTGACGATATGATTGAATATACTAGTAGGATATGTCCGTGGAAAAACGTAGGCGGCCGGGACAGCGCCATCGTAACAACCCTCCACTCGGATTGCGCGCTCGATCATCGATCACAGCCTGCTCCTCGCAGCGTGCACCTCGACGCCGTGGTCGCCCGCGTGCCGGCGGACGAAGTCTGCCACCTGCGCGTTGAACTCGGCGGCGCAGTTGGGCTTGAAGAGCTCCATGGCGTGGAACCCGGCGCCGTCCATCCTTGCCTCCACGTCCACCCCGGCCTCCCGCAGCGCCGCCACCAGCACCCTCTGCCGGTCCCTGGGCGGGTCCTTCTTCCTTCCGAGCACCAGGCACGGCGGCAGCTTTCTTAGCCGCGCCTTGCTCACGCCGGCCAGCATGGTCTCAGGGTTGCAGTACTCGTGGTCCCGGTCGGCGGCAAACGGCAGCGCGAGCTCCCAGAGCAGGTCGTTGGCCGGCAGCGGCAGCACGCGGTCGTCCACCGACGCGTTTTCAGCCGCCGTCCTCTCCACGCCGCTGTGGTGCGCCTGGTTGAGTATGAGGCCCCGCAGCTCCACGCCCTGGTCCGCCGCCGCCAGCGCGGCCCGGAACGCGATGCTGGCCCCGTTGTGGCAGCCCATTATGAAGACCGGCCTGCCCGGGGAGCCCGCGGCGTAGGAGCGGACCCAGCGGACCGCGTCGGCGGCGTCATCGAAGGCCGCGGGGAGGCGGTGCTCGGGCGCGAGGCGGTAGTCGACGGAGGCGACGGCGGCGGGGACGGTGGCGGCCAGCACCGCGGCGGTGTTGTGGAAGGGCTCGGAGGCCGCGCGGAAGAGCACGTACCCGCCGCCGTGGAAGTAGAGGATCAGCGGCAGCGTACTACTGCCGCCGTCGTCGACGCCGGCCGGCACGAAGAGGCGGACGCTCGTGCCCTTGGCGTCGTCGAGCGGCAGGTCGTTGGAGTGGACAATGCGGCGCGCGGGGCCGTCCGTGCTGGCGCTGGTGACGGCGATGAGCTCCCCTGAGGGCGCCGGCGGGAGGAGCTTGGCCTCGCCGTTGCGGGCCAGCGAGCCGTCGGGGTTGAGACGGATGTTGAGGTACTTGTACGGGTCCATCGTCTCTGAAAGTTTCCGGCGCGCGGGGCAAGGAGTCTGCTGCGGGTTGGTGATATACTCGCTCGCTAAAAACACCACGGAGCTGGAGGAAACATAGATGAGCGCGCGGCGCATATATAGCTCCCGTCCCGTCCCGTCCGCGGCTTGGAGAGGTGTGGCCGGTTGGTAGTTCCGTAGTTGCGAGCTGATGAGCGGTCAGCACTCAGCATTACACTGGCCGAGAGTACTACAGTACTAGTACTGCAACTCCACTGGAGAGCGACGGGCGCGCGCGTGAGGTCCCCGTGGTGGTGGTGGTCCCGTCATCACACGATGATGCGTCGATTGATCGACGGGCGACGAAGCAGCTGCGGCACCCGCCCGCGCCGTCCACACAGCGCACAATGCGCGCGTGGGCAGCGGAGGGGGCGCACACAAGTCCCTGCGGAATTCATACCAGCGACAGGACGGGCCGCCGGAACGGATAGATCGACTCGATCCATCGATCGATCGATCGCCACCTTCCCGGTGGCATGGGGAAAGCCAGGAAAGGGACCTATAGTATCGAGAGAGATCGCCGCCCCGCCACGATGTTATTATTAACCTTAATGGCGCCACATGCGGCGCCCCTGTGCGAGTGGCCGAGATGCGGCCACGACGGCAGCCGGGGCTGTTATTACCGCCGCTGCTTTTCCGCCATGTCTTTTCCTGCAAGCCTGCAACCCCCGGCAGCTCTTGAATGCTACGGTGATCAAGATCTAGCAGCGATCTACTACCGATCCGGCACTTAATTCAATTGTAGAAAAAGACCGCTCACAACAACCGTACTCTGGGTTCCTCCATCTCGTTTACTAGCCTCCAAACAGGCTGTTTAAGACCGCTGTCGAAATATTACAATGTCTAAAAGAAATAATAAAGAAAACAAAATAGAAAAAAGAGAAAACAAAACCAACAACCGTGGCTCGACGAAAACCCGACGCCCTTCAGGAAGGACGGCGACACCCGCAGGCGTTATCACGTCGGTGTCTGGACGACAAGGATTTCTCCCGACCCCTCAAAAAACCACACTCCCGAACGCTTCGAATTGCTCCACCAAGCTCGTCGCCCACCAACATACGACACCATGGTCTTGCAATCACCACCATCGTCTCACTGTGACCCATGATGTGAGGCTGGTACGACCTAAAAGAAGCAACTTTGGCGGGGGACGATGGTACAGTGACACGCGGGAGGAAACTACCTCCACCGCCGGAGGGCGATAGCCGACCGGATGTAACAACAAGGGCAAACCAGACCCTCTCTAACCTGGCCGAACCCAAAAGGGCTCGTGAAGCCCCGCCGCCAAACTCAACAAAGGTGTCACTGTCGTCGTGAACCCTCGCTCTAGTCTATACTCCTCCATCCAGTGAGTCCGCCGCCACCGCAGACCCCCCGCCACCAAGTAGCAGCGCCATCCCCACTATGGTCACCCGAACCTGCCGGACCGCCGCCGGTCTGAGGTATAACATGCCACACACCGGAGAGACACAGACCGTTGCTCCGACGGCTCAATCGAGGAAGCCAGCCCTAGGCCTAGACCCGCCTGGTCTAGACCCGTCGAGGATCTGGATGCAAAGGGAACAAGCCATGGTAGGGGGATGCCGACGGTCATCGGATCTGGGCCCACCTGGCCTGGATCTGGTATCATAGCCGTAGCTAGGAGGCGGGCCAAGGCCGCACTCCCCAAATCAGCAGCCCCCTACAGGCCTAGACCGGACCCGGATGGGCCTAAATATGGGCCACGCCGCCCTGCTGCCTCCCTACCTTGTCCACCTTGCTTCTCCAATGCCACCAGTCTAGCAAGCACCAGATGTGCCAAACCTATCTGCCGCCTTCACCTCCTCCGCCCTTGCATCTGCTTGAGGAGCACGCTGGACGGAAGACGAAGGTCTCCCCTAACCAGCAACCCTTCTACCCCTGCACCTCCACCCCGCTAAGGGTCACCTAGCGCCAGGCCGCACCTACTCCACCTTGTGGAGAAGCTCACGAGCCGCACGCCATCTACCCATCCGCCCTCGACCCGCCCAGGCCGAGCGCCGAACGCGACGACTTATGTGGCCGCTCACACCTACGCTAATCACCGCACCCCACCACCGCCATAGCCACCTGCGTCAAGCTTGCCCTGATGCCACGAACTAGCCCCACCGGAAGCCTATATGCACACGCAAAGTAGCACAGAACGCCCCGCCGCCACCATCCCCGAGGCACACTGTAGGCTTTGCCGACATCCCCTCTGGCGGCGGCGATGCAAGGGAGGGTGGGGCAGCCCCTAGCGGCGGCGACGACTAGGGTTTCCCCCATGTCGCTAGAAGAGGGCAATGCAGGGGACATAGTAAACGGATCCATGGTGGCTAGATATGAGCACATCACTCTTTTAGGGCATCTCTAGAGGCACCACTCGTCTGGTCTATGCTGGTCGAAACCTATACGCGCAGACAGGAGGCCAGGTCAGGAATGCTCTAGAAGCGGACTCCAAACAGACAAACGCATCCACCATGATCCATTTCTACACCAAATTTGGGGTGCAAATCATTGGTCCGGACGCGTCGTGGACCAAGCGCATGTCCTCTATTGCTCGAACCGGGCCCTCCTAGAAAAAATCCAACAGCCTCCGCATGATGATGCATGTGATGGCCGTTGGAATCTCGTGTTCAGAAGTCTAACCGCCGCCAGCAGCCAGGGGCCATCAATGCCGGCACTGACCACTGCGACGTGATGCCTAAACTCCTACACCAGTATTTATGCTGAAGCCTTTGGAGCATGTACCAACATTGATATCCAGCGCCATGAAGATGTCGTCGTGGCTAAAGAAGACCGCCAACGACATGAGACGGATTCGACCTCGGGTCATCGCCGATCTTGGCATTCGCCAACTCCACTGCCTCCACCACGCTAGACTGGCTCCGATCAGAAGCCATTGTAATCTACCGCCGCCTCCACGGGCGGAAGATTTTGTGGGCCCGGTGGCTGCTATACCCGCTATACAACCCGAACGACGGGAACACGACTGTCGGTGCGTGCCGGTGCATGAATGCAATCGGCGGTGGGACGAGGGGGATCCGTGCGATCACCACGACGTCTCCTTCTCTTGCGGCTAGCACCTTAACGTTGACAAGTGCTAGTGCCACCTCCGCTGGCTAACGGCCTGCGCTGGAAGCAGAGATGTGCTGCCGCATCACACTGCTCCCGCCGGTGCTGCGACATGATTGATGTACCACCAGAAGGACTTCTGGGCGAAGTTCCTCGCCTGGGAGCACGATGCGCGGCGGGAGAGCTTGTATCGGGGCGAGTTCGGGGCAGGAGTACGACAACCTCCTCACGCACTACAACGCCGAGGACTTTGACGATGAGGAGGAGACCGGCGATGGCGACAAAAGGAGCGTCGTCATGAAGCAGAAAGGTAGGGTCACCCTCTCACAGACTACAACGAGGAGGAACCTACCACATGCGCCATGAAGATGTCCAAGTAGAATGAGAACAACAAATATACCTGGGTCAGGCTGGAGGAATTCATCCAGCTCACTTCGATGGTGGCGGTGCATGAGGTGGATCTACCACCTCCACCACCGCTGCCACCACACTCATCGCCGCATGCCATGTGGACTGGGCAGGAGGTTCCACTACCGCCAGCTCCACCGGTGCCACCGGCGTGCCCACATGATGCCGCCGTCGTACATCGGCCTCTCGATCGACGATGACGAGTAGCTAGCTCGGTTGCCGTCGGCGGCTCAGACAACGTACACGTCTAGGTTTCATTCTAGGTTTTTTCACTATGTAAATTATGTTTTTAAATTAATGAAAATTGTTGAAAAAAGTCTAGGCCATGGGCCATTTGAGTCTACTGGCTTGGGTGGTCGGACCGCGACCCATTTCTTGTTTGTGGCTATCCCAAGGATCAAAACGGACCATTTGCGTGTCTAAAATGATCGTGCCGCTATAGGTGCCCCTGAGCATGTACGCCGCTCATGTATAATGTTTCCTTGAGCATGTACGTCGTTCATATATAATGTTCCATTAGACAGACACACACACTTCACCGCGCCACCTGCAAAGTGTTGTTTCAGGGCGTGGCTGTTGCATCGCATCTGTAGTCCACCACTTGATCGGGTTTTAGTGCACTATTAGCGACCTAGTTAAGCGAGCATGTAATAGTTGCGGATCTGGGTTTACTGCAGCATGCATATCTAGGTTTACTACAGTATTAGCAACCTGGTTATGCAGAGTAGGTAATAACTGCAATCGATGGACGGCATGGGGGACGGGAGTGGACGTGATCTGCCAGTCATTCCTGTCTGTTAGCCCGCAAGGTCAAGAAATAAGCATGCCCGAACGTCTATTCCTCGAACCAATCAACCTGGCATATATAAGAATTAACAAATAAATGCACAATTAAGCGAGCCAACTAAAAGATCATGAGATAACCAACCAAACGATCATACACATCATCTATACATACGCAGCCATAATATAGGACAACATGTTTCTCCTTGTACACTTGCACGCCAATCTAGAAAGAACAATAGGTTCGGCTCCACACAAGCCACATGAAAGCAAAACACAGAGGCATATTAATCCTAGGGATACAACATGCTACCTCCTCGACCAACAAATTCAAGTGAAACTTCAATCGCGCACGGCATGAAAAGAATCACACACTGACACTGTCAGCCGAATTGTGATTCCGGCAAGAGATCCAGCAGAAGTGTAGAATACAAGCACAAGCCACAATACCTTATTTCCCGTCTTAGTCTACACCCTCGACAAACGACTGTATCTTCAAGGTACCACCTCTGGCCACACAAAGGAGGCGTAAGAAAAAATGGTCAGTCGAAAACCAACGGTAACAAAAAACAAAAACAAACCAACAATAACCTTTTTTGAAGGTTGCCCTGAGAGTGCCACCGTATCATCAGCACCTAGATCCCCGGTCCCATCTCCATCACTGTAGAATTCCTTATAAAGCGTCCCCTAGAGCAAAAAAATAGCTTAAAAAAACACCGGGTAGAACCAAACAATCAAAGAAAACCAATCATATATACACAAACTGACGCAAGATCAGGAGGTGGTGTCCGCAGGGATACATCAGTAGGCCTTGAAGGACCGCCCGATCCCCTTATCAGCAGATCCTTCAGCTGACTCATACGTGACCAACAACGTCACATCAAAGCCCGTAAGAATAGAGCTCCCTTCAAAATAAAATTTAATAAAGAAGCGGATATCAGTGGTCTGAAAAGAATACCGTGACACAATGAAATTGATGACATATTTCATGCATGTTATACCGGATATTTTAGCATAGTAGAGAGCAGGGCGTAATTCTCAGGATCGGAACATCGATGGACTTGTGGACCAAATCGCAGGCTATGTGACCAAAGAAAACCATCTCGACAGAAGTTCCATGTTGGGGGAAAAGAAATCAAGAAAACATATGCAATGGAAGATTAGCTGATTTCCTGCTGTCAGGTGGCAAAGAACCATGGAGTGGGAAACTTCCTCGAGATTTTTAACTCTTTCTTCCAATTTTGACACCATCTTGTCAATGTCATCCTGAAAAATACACCAACAGTTTACTTAAGTATGACAAAATAATAGAGAAGTTTCACATCTAACACAAAGCACCATCATGAGCAAAGTTAATGCTAGATAAGAGAAATAGAATATTTTCAAAAGTAACTAAGTAAAACATGATCCAAAGAAATTATTTTTTGCATATTTCATTCCCTTATAAAAATAATAATTTGGTCATAAATTAGGCCCAAGTGGTAGCAGGTATTACAAACTATCTCCAAAATATTTGTTACAAACTCTACGCATGAACTTTCTGCATTAGACACCAATCACTAAAAGTGAAATGAATGAGGACAAACTAAATTAAATGGTGCAACTAAATCTGTTTAGAAGCATTCTTTCCTTAGTGTGAAAAAGACTAGAGTATGCCCTTCAAAGTTGTATATAAGAGCATAAACAGTGGTAAACTTTGAGGTACTGACCTTTCCTTTCATAAATATTAATACATCCCTAGGAAATTCCTTAACATGGATATCTGCCAAAGCAAAATCTATTAGTATTGTCTTAGAAAAGAGATCTCCAATAATTTAAGAATATATAAATCATTAGAATCAAATTTTACAAAAGCATAAAAACATAATTGTATGATTTCCATATAAGTTATATATTAGTTTCCACCAAAATATAATCACATAACACATCAAAACTATCCTATCGCCATATTTATGTGTGCATCAGATAATTTTATGCCACCAAAATAGTTGTAGTAAGGCACGAGCTAGGCGAGTAGTAGGCAAACCAGCAGTATGTTATGTATACGTCTTTCAGTCAAGGGCCTTCAAAATTTAGGTTGTGTCAAGTGAATAAGAGCCAAGGGAATTGCCAAGCCAACCAGACCACATGACCCTCCCAAGGTTTTTCTTAGTCATAGCAACTCACACCACCATGCCACCACATTTCTGAACTACCTCCCTACTCATCAAAGACACGACGACCACACAATGACAACACAACAACATGGAAGGCATTATAAGGTGTCACAATCAACCGCAAGGAGTGGGACTTGGCCAGTGAAGCTCTAGCTAGTGTTTGTAAAGGTATTATCAGATCGAAACAGAATTGCCTAGGATATGTTGGCATCCTAGTGCTTGGATGCGTGTACAGGATAAACTCATCAGGGACAAAGCGGTACAGCTTAAGGGAAGATTAACATCAGATGTTGGACCAATCACCAGTGGATATGTCAAAATCAGGGGTGGATCGGGTCGAGAGAGTATCCAGTGCTACCACAACTTTGTGTGCTACCATACTACCATCAGACAATTGGATTACCAAAAGGTCATCATGAAAATATTTTGATTTTTTCTATTACATTGGTACATGTAACTACCTTAGCACACAAATCAAATCCAAACTCACCCTACAATTCAAGAAACATAAATACAGAAATCTTGTTGGGAATAGAAATTCCAGGAGTTCGATAAAGATCTTATCAATGCTGACAATGAATCAATTTGTGGTTGATGTAACGCACAAGCGACAAATACTTATAGCTATCTTAGGAGGTACCATAAATACTGACATGTCTATTGTGAAAGTTTAAGGTTGTAATAGTTACACAAGAAGGAGAAATCCGTACCTATAGCTGTTTAGAGAGAAGATCCTATATAATTTGTTGGACGATATGTGTTGTAAAACTTCTCCACGGGGAATATGGTTCCAGGGATATTCAACACGGGACATCCTAAGAAGAAATTTAACAGTTTCAAACCATCAAGAGTCGCAGAACTTTCAAATCTGAAGATCGATGTTTGATTACTCTTTTCATTAAACCTAAAAGGATATCTCTGTAACAAAAATAACAAAATGAGCCACTATAGATAAGTTCACAACCAACACCAAACTAAAAAGAAAAAAGAGAATAGTTTATCATGTCAAAGTATGGTGCTACATTACATTCACGGTTTCCAAAAACAACTAACTGGTCATCGTAATTTTTTTTACTTTGTAGAGAGTAGACAACTTTTCTATATCGTTGGCTAATTTCATAATCATACCCAAAACCTAATTTCACCACATCAGTTTTTTTTGGAGTTGGTTGAATTCTTTATAGGCTTACTAATAATAGCTAACTGGATATTGTTTTTCAATCAAGCTGATCCAACGTATGCACAATGAAGATATATCATGAATTAATTTATCTTTTGTTCGGTTATTACTAAATAAAAATAGCTCAATACGATCACAGTGATGGCACTCTGTGAGCCAAAACCAAACATCTATTAATGTAATTTTTAATGATCATCACCACAAACCTGCTACACATGCCTCACAGTATCATCTGAACTACCCAAAATGCAAACTCAATTGAATCACACTATCAACTATACTAACCAAACCTCTGCAATGACCAATTCAACACCATGTTACAGTCATATACTAAACCATGCAGGAGGGATATTGATACGTCGGAAACGTATCTATAATTTTTGATGCTCCATGCTTATTTAGTATCTACTTTGCTTTGCTTTGTCTACACTTTGAGGTGTTTTTGTATCTTTTCTGGAACTAACCTATTAACAAGTTGCCACAGTGCAGTTGCCTGTTTTCTTCTGTTTTTGGTTTCAGAAAGACAGAAAATCAATATTCTCGTAATTGGACGGGACAAAAGCCAAAGTTAATATTTTACCGTGGGGACACGAATCCAGAAAACAAGATGGAGAGGCGAACCAGGGCGGCCAGAACCCCCCTGGGCACGAGTGGGCCCACCCCGCGCCTGGGTAGGGTGTGGGTCCCCTGGCCGCCTCCCAGCCTCGCCTCTTCGTCTATAAGAAGCCCTCGATGCAAAAACCCTAGGAACCCAATCAAAACTCAACGAAACCTTCTTTAGCCGCCACCACCACCGTCATCCCTAGATTGGGGGGATCTGAAGTTCTTTTCGGCACCCTTCTGGAGAGGAGATCATCTCGGATGCCTTCTCTCCGGTATGATGTGTGAGTAGTTCCACCTTGGACTATGGGTCCATGTAGTAGCTAGATGGTTGTATCTCCTCCTTGTGCTTTCATGTATAGATCTTGTGAGCTCCGTTCATGATCAAGATCTAATCTATTTGTAATCATGCATGTTGTGTTTGCGGGGATCCGATGGATATTGAGATAACTATGTCAGATGAATTAATGGTTTTGTCTTTATGATTCTATCATGTCTGTGTTGTTTGTGATCTTGCATGCTCTTCGTTGTTAGTAGTTATCTTGGCCAAGTAGTTGCTAGTGACTCCAAGAGAGGGTATTTATGCTCGATACTGGGTCCATGCCTCTAGTTTCCAAGGGAAGTGACAGAAATCTCTTCGGTTGTAGATGTGTTGTTGCCACTAGGGAGAAAACAACGGTATCTTGTTCATGGAACAAGTGGATTGTTTACCTTACACATTTTCCTTAAAGAAGTTGCATGTTGCTTGCAACTTAATACTGGAGGGGGTTCGGATGATAACCTGAAGGTGGACTTCTAGTCATAGATGCAGTTGGATGACGGTCTATGTATATTGTTGTATTTCCCAATCGAATCTCATAGGATCTTTTTGTCTGGTATTGCATTGTTATGCCTTGCTCAGTTCCTCTCAATTGCCATGCTGTAATTTGTTTACCCTTCATGCCATGTTGTTTATCTAAGAAGAGCACCTCTAGTGAACTATGGACCCCGGTCCAATCTTTACCATTGATACATCTTCCACTGTTACTTGTTTCCTTGTTGTAAACCATTACCTTTCACACCATATGTTTAATCCTTTGTTACAGCAAATCGGTGAGCTTGACAACCTCACTGATTCGTTGGGGCAAAGTCTTGAGTTTGTGTTGTGTAGGTTTCCGCATTGCTTGCAACACCTGTGTGATGTTTCCTTCCTCCTGCTAGTTCGATAACCTCGGTTTATTACTGAGGGAAAACTTGCTGATGTGCTGATTCACACCTTACTCTTGGGGTTCCCAACAGGCTCCATGTGAGCCATCAAGTTCTCTGGCGCTGTTGCCGGGGAGGCTAAGGACGTCTTCACAAGGGGAGTTCTTCACTTCCTTTCTCTTTACTTTGTTTTTAGTTTGCTTAGTTTCTTTTTCTTGGTTTTTTTTGCCTCTTTTCAAAAAACTTCAAAAAAATAGTTTAGTTTGGTTTGCTTTCTTTATTCAAAAACACAAAAAAATTAGTTCCTACTCTAGCTGCTGCTGCTGTTTTTGGCTTGCCCACCTTTGCCAAAATGAACTCTGCTGAGAACACCAAGTTGTGTGACTTCACTCGCACCAATAACAATGATTTCCTAAGCACTAGTATTGCTTCACCTGCTCCTGATGCTACCTTTTATGAAATTAAGCCTGTTATGTTGAATCTTGTGATGAGAGAGCAATTTTCTGGTGCTGGTTCTGATGATCTTGCTGCTCATCTCAATAGCTTTGTTGAACTCTGTGAGATACAAAAGTATAAGGATGTAGATGGAGATATTATTAAGCTGAAGCTTTTTCCTTTCTCCTTGAGGGGAAAAGCTAAAGAATGGTTGCTTTCTTTGCCTAAAAATAGTATTGATTCTTGGACTAAGTGCAAAGATGCTTTTATTGGAAAGTACTATCCTCCTGCTAAGATTATATATATGAGAAGTGACATTATGAAATTTAAACAACTTGATAATGAACATGTTGCTCAAGCTTGGGAAAGAATGAAGTCTTTGGTTAAGAATTGTCCCACTCATGGACTCACTACTTGAATGATTATTGATGACCCACAAGTGTAGGGGATCGCAACAGTCTTCGCGGGTAGTATTACCCAATTTATTGATTCGACATAAGGGGAGACAAAGAATACTTGAAAGCCTTAACAACTGAGTTGTCAGTTCAGCTACACCTGGAAATAGTTCTTGCTCACAGAAGTTTATCAGTAGCAACAGTTTGTAGTAGCAACAGCAAAGAAACAGCAGCAGCAACAGTAAAACAGTAGCAATAGTAATAGTAACAGTAACAATAGGATTCGAGTGCGGTAGGCATAGGGATGGATGGACATGCATTGCATGGACGAGTCTAAACATGTAACTTCAAAGAACTAGGGCATTGCAGATAAATAATAATAAGCATCCAAGTACTAAACAATCCTAGGCATGTGTTCCAAATATAGTCATATGTGCTCGCAATGAGAACTTGCATAACATCTTCTATCCAGCCAGACCATGGCAGCGGGGCCTCTAGGGAACTACTGGCAATTAAGGTGCTCCTTTTAATAGAGCACCTGAGAAAAGCATTAACACTCCATGAACACATGTGATCCTCACACCATAGTCATCCCCTCTGGTTGTCCCAATTTCTGTCACTTTGGGGCCTTTGGATCCGGACAATGATATGTGTACACAACTTGCAGATAAGATCATAAACAATACTATCATAATGATTCAATAATAAGTTCAGATATGATATCATGGCACTCGGGCCCTAGTGACAAGCATTAAGCACAAGTTGCAACAAAGTCAAATAGCACTAATAGAGATACTAACTATGCCCCTAATAGATCTTATTCATTTACATGATAGAACTCATCCAATCCCTACCATCCCCAAGCCTACAGCGGGGGGTTACTCACTCATGGATGAGGGAAACATCGGTGGTTGATGGAGATGCGTTGGTGATGACGATGGCGATGATCCTCTCCAAATTCCCGTCCGGCGAGTGCCGAATGGAGTTTCTGGATCCGAATCTTGGTTTCTCGTGGCGGCGGCGGAGCGGAACTCTTTTTGGAAAACTATCGAACCCCCCTCTGTTTTTAGGTCAAAAGGCAACTTATAGACGCGGAGGAAGGCCGAGGAGCTGCCTGGGGTGGCCAGACCTCCCCAGGCGCGGGGTCAGTGGGCCCACGCCTGGGGTGGGTCTGGGCCCCCCAGGACTCCCCTCCGTCTCCCCTTCTCGCTCCGTGAATCTTCTGGTGAAATATCATTTTTGGCATATTTTCCGGGATTTTTCCTGATAGTTCATTTTCTGCACAAAAACAAGACACCAAGGTAATTCTGCTGAAAACAGTGTCAGTCTGTGTTAGTTGTATCCAAATCACACAAGTATAGAGGAAAAACAATAGCAAAGTGTTCGAGAAAGTAGATACGTTTTGGACGTATCTATTATCCAGACTTTTTATGCAGGTTTAAACTTCTTTTCAAGAAACCTGTTGGATTTAGCTGCTGGAGGTACCTTCATGGGCCTCACTTTGGGTGCTTCAACAAAGATCCTTGACAATATGATGGTTAATTACTCTGAATGGCATACTGAGAGAGCTCCACATGGTAAGAAGGTAAATTCTGTTGAAGAAACCTCCTCTTTGAGTGATAAGATTTATGTTATTATGGCTATGCTTGTTAATGGGAAAGCTCCTCTAGATCATAATAGTGTTCCCTTAGCCTCTTTGGTTGCTCAAGAAGAGCAAGTTGATGTGAACTTCATTAGAAACAACAATTTTGGCAACAATACTTATGGTAATTATAGGCCTTATCCTCCTAGTGGAAATGCTTATCAGGGTAGATCTTGAATGCCTAGTGAAGAGAGGATTCTAGAAGTTGAGAGATCCACTAAAAAATTTATGCAAATGCAATATGAGCAAAACAAGATTTTCACTAAAACTATGGAGAAAAAATCTATTATTTTGAAAAATATTATTCATCAGCTTGAGAATCTGAATAGAGAAATTCCTAGTTTACAGTCAAAAATTTTGAGTGCTGAAAAGAATATATCCTCTTTGTCTGAAGCACAATCCTCCTTGATTAATAAAATGGCTGCTAAACCTGAAACCATGGAAAGTACCTTTGCTTCCACTCATTCCATACAAGTTACTATTGATGAAAATGTTAGACTGTTAGCCCAACTTCATGCTAAGTGGGAAAGGGAAGCTGAAATTGATAGAAACAATAGTGTGTGCACCATCACTAGAATGGATACCACCAAACCACAAGAAGTCCCTATTCCTCCTCCTACTATGCCTAAGCCTAATGAGTCTACTACTAGTGATGCTAAGTTTGAATTTGATATAGATGGTTGCAATATTTCTGAAGTGATTTTGTTCCTGCAAAAGCTTGCTAGAAGTCCTGATGCTAGTGATATGAATGTTGCTTTCACTAAACACATTACAGATGCCCTTGTGAAAATTAAGGAAGAGAAGCTAAAACACAAAGCCTCTATTCCTAGAAAAGTATAAGATAGTTGGGAACCCATTATTAATATGCAAGTGAATGACTTTGATCTCAGAGCTTCATGTGATCTTGGTTCTAGTGTCTCTATTATGCCTAGGAAGATTTATGAAATGCTTGATTTGCCACCTTTGGAAGATTGCTATTTGGATGTTCTACTCAATGATAATGCTAAAAAGAAACTCATGAGGAGTATTAATTATGTTCACATTATGGTTAACAATGCTTATGTCCCTGTGGATTTCTATGTTTTGGATGTTGAATACAATGTTTCTTGTCCTATTACTTTGGGAAGACCTTTTCTTAGAACTGTTGGTGCCATCATTGATATGAAAGAAGGCACCATTAAATATCATTTTCCATTCAAGAAAGGTATTGAACACTTTCCTATGAGTGAGAAGTTGCTCTTTGCTCCTCCTTTGAAAGCAAGGTTTGATGTTAATGCTTCTTCATTTGAAAATACTTGATTCTTGTTGCTTCTTGTGCCTAACTTAAAGGCGTTAAATAAAAGTACTTGTTGGGAGATAACCCAAGAGTTTCCTTGAGTCTTAGAAGTTATTACTTCTGTAATGACCTCTCCTTATCCTTTTTGTTTGATTTTTGTGCCAATAATGACCTCTAATGAGAGGGAAGTAAGATTTGGGGAGTTGTTGTCCCGAAACAGATTTCTGTCCTCCACCAAAAGATTCCGTGAGGAGTCTTTGTAACTCGGATTGAGCTGAAAATTTATGAATAAATCCCCTAGTATGTTAGCTAACTTTCATTAGTTTAACACTTTTTGATTTGAGCAACATAAGATGTTCAAAAAATCGGTTTCTACCTGCTGGTCTTTTTTGACAGATTTCTGCCATTATTTGCATTTGCTTCTTATTGATTCCTTTTTGATTTCTCTTTTGGGCAATTGAGCTTTTTGAATGAGTTGCTACAGTAGCTTGTGTTTTTAGTGAAAAGTATTGCTGTTCCAAAGCTTTAACTAATGGTCTATTATCTTTTAAATACACTAATGTTGCTAATGAAGATTGTGTGAAGTTTTGTATGAAGGAAAAATTTCAGGTGTAGAGAAAGAATGATGTAATGAGATGAAGAATGGAAAAAAGCTCAAACTTGGGGATGCCACCCCGGTGTCACCCCAAGAAATATACAAGAGGTACAAGCGTCAAAGCTTGGGGATGCCCAAGGTATCCCCTTCTTCATCAATAAAAAGCTCAGGTCTGTCTAGACACTTTGTTTTTATTGTTTCATGCACAGTTGTGTTGTTCTTGGAGCGTCTTATTTTTTGTTTGCTTTGCTTAGTTGTTTAGTTTCATTGAATAAAGTAGTTTGAACCCCCGTTCTCGCTGTGTTGTTTCAAATAAGTTGCTTGGTGTTGGAAAGGAGTAGGAAGTTCCTGCTTGAAAGTGCAAGAGGAGCTTGCATTGACTGTGACTTAGACTTTAGCATGACATTCTAGGTGTTGTTTTGACCTTATGCTTAGTGATTATTGTTGTAGCATGTCTTGTTCCAAACAATTGGGATTGCTTAGTGTGCCTTGAAGAATTTATGCATTGTTTCAGCATGCAAAAGCATAGTATTGTGGTATTCTTCTTTGATGCTTTGTTTGGGTTGACTTGGCACATGCTCACACCATGTTTTGACTATGACAAGACACCATAGCCTCTATGATCATTTAGTACTTGACTTGTAGTACCACTCTATGCTTTGATTAGTAATGTTTTGTTGCTCTGCATGATTATCGCCATTATTGATCTCTTAGTTGGTTGCTCCCAGTCTTTTGCTAGCCTCCACTTGTATGAGTAAGTTCTACTCATGCTTCCAAATCCCAAGAAACCAAGTTATTCCAAAGTGTCCACTATAAACTCCTATGCATGGTGTGTTACACCATTTCAAGTATATTCTTGTTTTCAGCTACCTTCCAGTTAGAAAGTCTCTTTGTTATGTGAAAACTTAGTGATTAAAGATCTCACAAACTTGATGGCACACTTTATATTCTTTGCCCCTAATAAACTTGAACCATTGTGTCGTCTATGTTGTATATGCTTGCACTTATACGTTGGAATTAGCAGAACCGTGCTGTCACGGGGAACGTTTTCAACATTGCACTTGTACTTTGTACTCAGTTGATATCATGCTCTTTTTTCTGTGGATGTCACCGGTTTGAAATAAATAGGGAACTTGTAAGTACATGGAGTATGTATTTTGTGTTAGATAAACGACTGGGCCGCTAGCCTAAGCCATGCCTAATCATGGTGGAAACTTGCAGCATCACCATAGTGAGCTATCTATGAAGCATCCTCAATAAAAAGCTATGCATATAGTAAATAAAAAAATTGTTGAGATGCTCATTGTCTGCTTGCCTTGTCATTTTGGTTATGGGATAGCTCCTGTACCATGTGCAAAGGGTACCCCGTTGGCGGTTCTCTATGATACGGATATACTTACAATGACAAGAACTTACAAGTGACTAAAGTTGAGTAGCATGAGGTGTGGCCCTCGTATTCAAGGGACTTGAGATTGCCAACTTATACTTTGTCAAGCACATACTCCATCTTTGTTCACTTTAACCTTAATCACTTCAAGATGCTTATGATAGGAGCAATGAGGGCTGAAAGCTAACAAGTACCATAATTTTTGGAAGCTCTTTTTGAAACTTGAAATCCCCGCTTCCCTTTGAAGGGCCTTTCTTCCACCATTATTTGAGTCTCCATCTTCTACCTTTAGGCACCATTAAGAGAGCATAGTTGTCATTCTGTGTGTAGTGTCCCAAAACTTATTGATTGATGCATATTGTGATATTACTTGTTCTTGTGCTACTTGTTTCTAGTCACCCTTGTGAACTTTGAAGGTGTCCTATGCATCTATTTGCTACTCTATGAGGGACAAGATGATTGCCACTATGCCATGTTTTCTGTATGTGAAACAAACAAACTTTTTCAATGCATGTTATTCATGATCTTTGTTTGTAGCCCTTCATGTTGCATGCATAGTTACTATGTCCTATTGTTAGAACTCCATCTTTCATGCACATGTTTAGAGTTATTTGATCCCAGATTTCAATGCTTGCAAATGGTTTGATATTGTTTTTGATGGTGCATGTCACCTCAAAAATTATTATTTTTATCACTTACCTAATCGAGGACGAGCAGGAGTTAAGTTTGGGGATGCTTGATATGTTGGAAACGTATCTATAATTTTTGATGCTCCATGCTTGTTTAGTATCTACTTTGCTTTGCTTTGTCTACACTTTGAGGTGTTTTTATATCTTTTCTAGAACTAACCTATTAACAAGGCTCCATAGTGCCAGTTGCCTGTTTTCTTCTGTTTTTGGTTCCAGAAAGGCAGAAAATCAATATTCTCGGAATTGGACGGGACAAAAGCCAAAGTCAATATTTTACTGTGGGGGACATGAATCCAGAAGACGAGACGGAGAGGCGAACCAGGGCGGCCAGACCCCCTAGGCGTGGGTGGGCCCACCCCGCGCCTGGGTAGGGTGTGGGGCCCCTGGACGCCTCACAGCCTCGCCTCTTCGCCTATAAGAACCCCGGATGCAGAAACCCTAGGAACCCATTCAAAACTCCGTGAATCTTTCTGTAGCCTCCGCCACTGTCGTCCCTAGATCGGGGGGGTCTGAAGTTCTTCTCGGCACCCTGACGGAGGGAAGATCATCCCGGAGGCCTTCTCTCCGGTATGACGCGTGAGTAGTTCCACCCTGGACTATGGGTCCATGTAGTAGCTAGATGGTTGTATCTCCTCCTTGTGCTTTCATGTATAGATCTTGTGAGCTCCGCTCATGATCAAGATCTAATCTATTTGTAATCATGCATGTTGTGTTTGCGGGGATCCGATGGATATTGAGATTACTATGTCAGATTGATTAATGATTTTGTCTTTATGATTCTATCATGTCTATGTTGTTTATGATCTTGCATGCTCTCCGTTGTTAGTAGATATCTTGGCCAAGTAGTTGCTAGTGACTCCAAGAGGGGGTATTTATGCTCGATAGTGGGTTCATGCCTCTAGTTTCCAAGGGGAGGGACGGAAATCTCTTCGGTTGTAGATGTGATGTTGCCACTAGGGAGAAAACAATGGTATCTTGTTCATGGAACAAGTGGATTGTTTACCTTACACACTTTGCTTAAAGCAGTTGTCTATTGCTTGCAACTTAATACTAGAGGGGGTTCGGATGATAACCTGAAGGTGGACTTCTAGTCATAGATGCAGTTGGATGGCGGTCTATGTATATTGTTGTATTGCCCAATCGAATCTCATAGGATCTTTTTGTTTGGTATTGCATTGTTATGCCTTGCTCAGTTCTTGTCAATTGCCCTGATGTAATTTGTTTACCCTTCATGACATGTTGTTTATCTAAGGAGAGCACCTCTAGTGAACTATGGACACTGGTCCAATCTTTACCATTGATACATATTCCACAATTACTTGTTTACTTGCTGCAAACCATTACCTTCCACACCATACGTTTAATTCTCTGTTACAGCAAACCGGTGAGCTTGAAAACCTCACTGATTCGTTGGAGCAAAGTCTTGAGTTTGTGTTGTGCAGGTTTCCGCATTGCTTGCAACACCTGTATGACGTTTTCTTCCTCCTGCTGGTTCGATAACCTCAGTTTCTTACTGAGGGAAAACTTGCTGTTGTGC
This sequence comes from Avena insularis, assembly GCA_023614405.1. Lineage (NCBI taxonomy): Eukaryota > Viridiplantae > Streptophyta > Magnoliopsida > Poales > Poaceae > Avena > Avena insularis. Next base: position 407,040,982 of record CM042685.1, on the reverse strand, counting down.
TGCTTCACACCTTACTCTTGGGGTTCCCAACAGGCTCCATGTCAGCCATCAGATATCTACGGGAACCAATCTATACAACACAGAACATCTTGTATACTTCAATCTAAGCAAAGAAGATTATGAACTCACCCAAACTGTAGAACATCATGTCTTGCAGTAGTATTTCCATGAGTAACTGCGTTCTAAAAACAACAACCATTTAATAGCCAATAGTCAAATAAGTATCCCAAATGATACTTGTGACCTTCATAGGAGGTGGGGAGGGTAGCAAAATTTCAACAAGATCAATTTGTTTATTAGTTTAACCATCAGAATGTGGCTATCTAGGAACTCTAGGCCAAAGGGTATCAAAACAGCAACAACCTATATTACTATCATAAATTACATTGTTCAAAATCCTGCATGCAGAGAAGGGAGACCTATCCTATCCTGATTGACATGCTGCATATTCCAATTCTAGAAAAAATCTTAAGCTGTTGAGGAAAGTTAGATGCAATCTAGTCACGCTTCAACAATATCCGCACTTTCTCCAAATATTCAGGTTCCATCAGTCCTATGTCATAGACTTACATGTCTGTTGTACATAGTACATGATTTTCTTTCTTAAAATTGTGTCAGACATGTCTCAAACTCTAGACCTATTGGATATGTCATATAGTTTCATGTATCAAACACTTCCCCCAGAACCTTAATCGGTTAAGGAAATGTGAGCAATCTACTCAAACTTCAACAATAAAGATGCATATGTTTAAGCATGCACATCCACAAATGGGACTATGCTTGGATATCAAATCTAAATACTTTCTGCCAAGCAGTTAAGTAGAACCTTCCACAACCTTTTGTTCCTGCATGGATAATTTTTTCCAGAGAGAGTGAGTAGGGCTGTATGCCCAATTCACATAGCTCAAACATGTGAGGTGAAAATTCCACCTCTAACCGATCAACATACCTTATCCTCGCCGCTCTTGTCTTGTAGCCTGAGCTTGAAGAGGTCATGGACGTCACTGCCCCCGGAGGCAAGCACGGTAAAGACGAAGACGCCACTGCCCTCGCAAGCCCTCACCGCTCTTGTACTATAGCATGAGCTTTAAGATGGTGTGGACATCAGTGCCCTAGGAGGCAAGCATGCTGAAGACGAATACGTACTTGGAATTGCCCTTGGGGTTCTTCCCGTCGGGGTAGGAGGTCGGCCACTGATATCCCCGACGGTGAAGGTCTTGCTCGTGATGTGCTTCCCGAGGCCCACCCGCTTGGCGAGGGAGAAGCCTTGGATCACGAAGCGATGGGAGCCGTTCACCATCTTCATTATGGAGTGCGAGCTAGTCGGAGAGGTTGCCATGTCCCCCAACGACGGGGTGCCCGCTGCAGCGATGTGGGCAGGGCCTGGCAACGATGTGGGTAGGGCCTGGCGGCGACGCGGCTTCACTGGCATCCTAGTCCATGGGGATGTGATTGGGGTGGGTTAGGGTTCAGGGGGAGGGATTGGGGAATTTATTGGATTGCCTTCCCCACCACCACTTGCGTGACGATCTGCACCGCCAGCGCCCACAGCTCCTTGCCGCCCCTGACAAAGAAAAGAGAGGAGAGGGGAGCAAAGAAGACACTAGGAGAGAGAGAGAGGAGACAACGCACTGGCCTTCCCCCTGGTTCAGCATCACCACCAGGTCGTTGTGCCTCCGTCTGATGCTCTTCCACCGCTGCTTCTGCCAACGGCACGACCGTGAGAAATGGGAGGAGAAAAAGATAAGATAGGACACGGGTCTTTGGGAGAATTTCCTTCGCTGTATAGTCAACAAAATCAGCCGCTCGCTATGCCAACCGCCAATGCGTGGCCAAATAAGGAGGAGCAGCAGCGGACACGTGGAAGAAAACCTGGGCATGGGAAACCCGGCCCGGTCCGAAAAAAGCCCGACAGGCCAGGCTTTTCTGGCCCGCGGGCCAGGCCTAGGCGATAGATCTAGGGCCCGTGTGCAACTTGGGTCGGGCTTGGGCCTTGAAAAAGCAGAAAATAGGGAAGGCCCTGCCCGGTGGCCCGGTGGCCCGGTGGTCCGGTGGTTATTTGCAGTTTTGGGCCGGGCTCAGGCTTTGTTTTGCAGCCCGACAGTCAGGCTCGGGCCTGGGTTGACCTACGGGCATTTTTAGCCCGGCCTGAAAATGCCTAGCTATACGTGGAAGGAACGGCCAACCCATGCCCAAGCATCGAGACCAAAGAAGCGTGTATACAAGTGCCCTCAGCACGCACGGTTATTACCAAACTTAAGCTATAGAATAATTTGGTCCCGCGACAACGCATACCCTTTATTTTGTCTTCTTAAACACAGTTCTTGACTTCGGCTAAAAAAAAACAAGTTTGACTTCATAACGTAGCTCACTCGTAAGGTGGACGGTGCATGTCCTCATATAATATTTCAGACGGTTCAACCATCATGAGGACTTCATTTTTTTTGCGGGTAACCATCATCAGGACTTGGGGAGAGACGCAGACAGGAACGTCCAGTTTGGCATCATATATGCTGTATGGCCCATATGAAACGCATCAGGATTGACCGAGTACATTAGACTAGGAATATTTGGTAATCCAAAGTGGACACACCGAGTATTTGTATAGTAGTGCTGGGGTAGCTCAAGTGCGCAACTGTCTATGGCTCCAACTACTCGATACTATACCTTTTGCGTCCGCCAAAGACACAGTGAGAAACAATAATGCGCTAGTAAGAAGACACGGTGCGTACTCGGGTCGTCTTATTCCTGGTCACATCGATCGTCGCAAGTCGCATAGTATATAGTATAAAGCTTTTTTCTTATGATGAAGCTAGCGACAGCTCCGGACGTCACGACAGCAGCCAGCGAGCCGGATCCCCAAGGGAAGGGATGCCGACCATACACCGCATGCAGCAGCAGCAGGGGGTCAACGGCGCAACAGCACCGTCCCTATACGGGACGCATATTTTTAGCATCTATCGTCGCATCCTTTTCAGGAAAAGATAGAGCGGTGTTGGCGTGCACACTTCGACCTCGCCAACGGCGAGTGTATGGCGGGCCAGGTGGAGCGCGCACCGGCCAGAGGTGGCGAGCGACACTGTGGTTGGGAGCGAGACCGGTTCCGAATCTTCAAACAGCGGAAGGGAGCAGCGCTTTATTCGGCCGCGTCGGCCGCGGCGCGGGCGAAGGACGCCGCCGAACTCGTGCCCCATGCACGGAGCGGCGACGCTTCTCACGATCGACCGCCGACCGGTGGACGGAACCACGACGCGTCGCTCTCGGGCCAGCGGCGACACGGACGCGTGCCCCCGACGACGGAAACTAGCTTGACCCGGCCTAGCTAGCACTCTAGTCTAGGGATACCCCATGTGCGTTTCCATCCACCAGGTAGAAAAGTCCGTGCCTATCCTGTCCGTTGACAGCGAATGCCACTGTTCCTTTTTCTCAATATAATAAAAAGGAACATCTGAATTTATCGATCAATTAACCAAAGTACGTTAGATCGAATAAAATGCAGGTAAACAACAAAGAAAAACTAATAGTAGTAGTCATATACAGAACTTTCAAGTTGTCGTCTCTACCTTGTCTTTTTCATCTCGACAATCATTCCAAGACTAGCGGTCGTCCCCTTGAGCCTTACCCTCGCCGTTCCTGACCGAGAATCGACGGGTCCCCGCCTTCTTTGCTCGTCGCTCTGGCCACGGGAGGGTGTGGACAGGGCCGAATCTATGTTTTACGGGGCCCTAGGCGAAGTGAGGATATGTGCCCTAAGGCTAATGTATATATAGCCATGTCTAGATATATAGATATATATATGTATCCACTTTCATTTAAAAAATATTAAGAGTTGACATCCATTCGCACATTTTAAGTCTTCAAATATAAAAAGTAGTATTTCCTGCTAGTTTGATTGCCTCGAATAAAAAATAGTTCCAATTAGTTCATGGATAATAATGTTTCAATTTTTTTAAACAAAGCTTCTTCCGGCATTTGTATGCAAAATCATTGAGTACAATCTAAGATCAATAGAACCCTAATACTCTCTACAATTATCTCATCGTTTACAACATATTAAATTAGTGAAATGGATGCAATATCAGATCCATGCACTACAAGAAATGTGTCAATCTATGACCTTTTGAACGTGACTGTGGATAAAATCGTCATAGAATTATAAAGATTTTGTACCATATGGTCGTAATCCGCTTGAGATAGTCCAAACCCTGAATATTTAAGACGATTTGTCTGAAAAACGGCATAGTTTGAGTACGTCAAATCGTCATAACCAACAAGACATAAGAGAAGGCAATATAGACCGTTAGATATGGACATGATGAATGGTTGGGATTGTGATATGTGGGAAATTGCTGTGGATCGATGACATGGCACCCCTTCACCGCGCGCAGACGCGGGAATATTTCCATTTGCCACCCACTTGGCGCCTAGTCACGCCAAATCTGAGTCAACCAGGAAACAAAATATAGAGGTGCGGCCGAACCCTAGATTTTTTTCTCATAGCCGCCGCCCCCACTTTTCTTCTCTCCGTCGCCGCCCCTCTTTTCTTCTCTCTGCCGCCGCAACCATCCCCTCACCCGCCGCAGCCATCATGCCCACGCCGCCATCTCATCTGCAGCAGCCATCTAGGCCATCTCCTAGACCAAACCCGCTTCACACCATCCGCCCCGTAGCCTCCATCTCTCGCACACGCAGATCAGCCGAACCCGACAAGCAGCGATGTGGATGTCGCCGCCGATGGGGACGAAGCGGTTGATGGGGATGTCGCCGCCGTCTCTAGATCCCAGGCTCACCGCTCACATATACACCAAGACCTCCTCTCCACCTAGCCGATGGAATCTTACGGGATCTTCATCTTCTCGATGACGTCCTGCTCGCCCTCTATGATGACAACAGATCCGTGCTTCTCGGATACCACGCAAACTTGGTGATGACTGGTCCTGGCCATAGGATCCTGCTAGGCCCTCAACACGCTGATCCTTGGTAACATTGGGGTCGCATCCCTGTTTGTTGTTGACTCGCCATGGAAGTTGTAGCCCTCTCCACCGCAGCCCATCTACCACTACGATTCTTCCACTACCTCCACAAGGTGACCAACAAACGCACCTCCTTTCGATGTTACTGAAATAGAACTTTCTAGATCTAATGTGCTTATGTTCCTAGTAGAACTCCACTCTTGTGATTTTAGCTATCATTGTTGGATGCTCTATACTGGATATGTCCAATCTGCAAGTTGAATCTGCACTAGAATAACTATGTGCTTCAGCTGTTACTGCTAGAAACAAAATGGATTGCAGCCCTTTTTTAGTTAATACACTATGTGTTTTGCTTACCACGATACATAAAGTTGGGCCTATGCAAAAGGGTTATTTGGTTTCACCGTTGTGAATTGACCATGCAATCCTAGCTCCCTTGTTTAGTTTGAGGAATGTAATGGGTTGGTTCATCATCACCTAGTATGAAGTGAGGGATTGGGTCACCCACCAATTTTGTAGGATCATCACGTGATGTATGAGGTGATTCCTTGATCCAAACTGCCCCAATAAACTCGGGGTTGCTAGTCTAAATCGCAAGTATTTAGGGAGGCAACAGTAATGGTCTGGACAAGTTTCAACTGGCTCTTATTTGATCTAGTATCTAATGGTTCCTTATCAGTTGTAACTACCTCGGTGAATTACGCTCTTAGTTACAAGCCTGGATGAGCGGAAATGGTTAAAATAGTACGGTGGGGCCAAATGCCACTCACAGGTAGACCTTTCGGCCGTCCTAACCATTTCCAAACATCGGGACAAGAACGAGCGGCGTAATCGGCAGGCGAAGGGATCAACTACATACACAAATGAGTATGTAAGCAAGCCACCATACAATAGTCCTCAGAGCCATTCCATCTAAAAGAAATAGAAATATTGCAACGCCATACGGCAAGATCCAAATATCCTAGATAGACATAATAGTTTAGGATATCTCCTCATACATCAAACATCAGAGTGTCAGGCGGAAGCGGAAAACAAGATCCGAGTACGGATAAGAAGCAAATCGGCATAAGATGCCTCAAAAATAAACACATCCCGCCCACAGATCTCACGGATCCCCGTTCCCGGAATCTCTACACCGAGTGATCGTTGCCAACATCGTCCGTCTCCTCCACCCAGTATCCATCTTGCGAGTTTACCTGTTCATCTGAATCAAACAATTTATCGTGTAAGACCCTAGGGAAATTTTCGGCAAGTCTTTATGCCTCTAAAGGGGACACAATCTGGGGTGACGCAATTGCAGCAAAAGATAATACCTAACAATTCTATAGATACTCGCTAACCATCCGCCTAACCAAAGATAGACGGATGTCCGTGAATTAATAACAATAGTTATAACAGTAATATTAACAGATCCATCCTCCTCCCTCACTTACCAACGAGGAAGTGGACGAACAACCCCCCATCCGTTGGCAGTTTTATTATCCATTCCATGAGTGTTGTACTATTTACTAGTCAGATACTTAGTCAAATTAAAAGCGGTACTTTAGTTATACTTGTCTATGATCGAGAAACTGTGCTCCAAGTCGTCCATAACCGCGGACACGGCTTTCAGAAAGTTTTACCCTGCAGGGGTGCACAAATAGCAACACACACTCGATCAACCTCGGAAAAACCAACTCAAAACCCAACGAGGCATTCACGACAAAGCGATCACAGGATTCAGAAATATTTCAGGGGGCCACCCCATTAAGCTACCCGCAACGAAGTTGGCCGGCTCCGAGACGGACTCAAGGTTTGTGTGGACGGTACAGAACGGGAACCCAAAAGTGTGGTGGGCTTGTCGATACAATGAAAACGTGTCACGATCCTAAACATGCAGTGCTCCGCACAATCGTAAATAAAGCGATAAAGCATGGCATAAGTATATGATAGTAATAAAGCCCCAAACTACTTTGTGGCCCCAAGAAATAAGAATGAATCAAGCTCCGCTCGGGGTTCATAAGCCTCCGGATGTGGATAGCGCGAATATTCAAGGAACAGGAATCAAGTACTCGGGATCCTCAGGACACAAGTGAGCATGAAAAACCAAATAGCAGATATTGCTCACCGGTGCCACTTTCATTAGTTATCCCATTACTACTCCGGTTAAGTTGTATAGGTACCTCGTTATCCATCAGACACTCACATACCCTACACATGCTGTTCTACGACCCGCATGGCTCAAACAACTCCTGTAGTAATGGCTCATGGGATGGAGGAACAAGCTTCGGTGGGGTTTAAAAGTAAAGGCTATGCAGTACTTGGGATTTAATTTAATGCATTCGCGACTCAATGTTGCAAGAATAAGATAGAGGCAATAGGTACTATATGTATGCAAGCATGTGGTAGTGCTTGCCTGGCAGCTCAGTTGAAGCGAGGGACGGATCTGGGTAGTGCTCCTGGGTTTCTTGATATATCCCACCTTTCAGCGTCTATTCGAAGAAGAACCAAACAAACAAGGGCCAACATAAATAAAGTGCACAAGCATATGAATAAAATGCGACAAGCAAACAATCATGCCATGATGAATGATGCACAATTTGCATGGCAATAAAGTAGCATGGCATGGGTGAGGTGTGAAATACAAGAATAAGGCATTTGATGGAGTTTTAGTCACATTTTATCCTCAAATAAGTTGCTGTAACCTTTATATTTATATGATGCATGCTGCAATTCAGAACAAGGAATGCATAAACAGAAAGGTCTCGTCGAGCTGATTATTTTAGACATATTATTTGTCAAATTTGGAGTTATAAAACAAAAGTTATTAAATAATTAAGAAAAAGGGCATTTTGTTGTAATTTTAATCAACTCGAAATTTAAAGTGTTCAAATAATATTTTGAATGGAAGATTTGAATTCCTCACATTTTTCTGATTTCAAAACATATATCATATGTTGAATTTGGAATTATATTTTAAAAGATATTTGAAAACAGATTTGAATTTGAATTTAAAACAAATTTGAAAAGTTTAAATTAAAACAGAAAGACAGAAATCCTTTTGCTACTCACCCAGATCTAGCCACAGCCACAGACAGGTGGGGCCAGGCTGACTGGGCGACACATCGTCTAGGAAATGTTTTTCTCACTGACGCCTTGCCTGGCATCATGCAGGTGGGACCAACCTACCGAGGCCCACGTGACCGAACGATCTCGAAGTGGCAGTGGGACCCAGGAGCGCTTGAGTTAGGATAAGAAAAAGGCGAGGGTTTTCTGGAAGAAGTCCACGGTGGCTGACAGGTGGGGCTAGCGAGGAGCGCGGGTTGAGCAGATAAAAACTAGGGGGGGTAAGTGCAAAAGGGGCCGCGGGCACTGTTTCTCTTCTCTGATCTCTGACGGCACTCGTGGCGACAGCGCGCGCGCGGCGCGGGGGATTCGATCCCGCGACCTGGGGTGCTCACGCAGGGAGGCGAAGCCACTGCGGCGGCTGGTGGGGGTTGACAGGGAACGGACCGGCGACTAGGTGAATCGTTCTGCGACGCGGGGTGGAGCAAGCGCAAGCGCACGCCGGCGCACAGGGACCGCTCGGCGAAACGTCCGGCGACTACGGGAAGCAACGGCGACTAAGAGGATGTCTGGGAGATTCGTACGCTCACCGAGGGTTGGTCGATGGAGTCAGATCGGGGAGAGGCGCGGCGGATCGTCGGGGTTGCAGGCGTCCTGGCGGGTTAGGGTTTCGACGGGACGGCGTGGTGGCGCTCTGGGGCTTCTCGCCGTGTCGACGCGTCTGGTCGAGGTAGGGGAACCTCCTTGGTCTTCTAGACCACCTCCACGTCGTGCTGGCCGGCTGGCACGAGGGGGCGACGCGGTGCTGGCGGCGACCGGCGGCAGGTGCTGGCGACGGTGGAGAAGAAAAGGGAGGAGAGGAGGGCAGGCGCCCTGGGTGGATCTGGCGAGCCAGGAGGCGTGTGGGAGGAGGAAAAAGTGAGGGTAAGGGAGAAGATGGAAAAGGTGGTCTCGGCTACCTTTTCTCCACCTCCTCTCACGTGCTTGCCGTGAGGCTAGGGCAGGGCAGGCGCATGGGGCTGCCAGGTGGGGACGGCATGGTGGAGCCGCTGGGTGGGGCTGGCACGACAGGTAGGGAAAAGAGAGAGGAGAGGGGCTCGGGTGAACTAGGGTGTAGCTAGGGCCGGCTTGACATGGGCTAGGGTTTGGGGTGGCTAGATGAGTAGCTGGGGTGTGGGCCAAGGAGAGAGAGAGGGCCAGGTGGCCAGCATGTTAGAGAGAGAGGAGGGGAAGGGAGAGGGAAAACTTGACATGGGGAGTTTTGTATGAGGTTAGGGTTAGGGTTTTAGAGATGAAAGTGGAGAGAGGATGGTGTGGTGTTAGAGTGTTAGGGGTAGGGGATTAGGGTTAATCCCTAAGGCATAGCATGAGGTAGCAAGGTGGTGATGGAGAGAGGGGTAGGGTTATAGGTTCTTGCTTGCATCAAGCTAGATCAAACAAGAATGGGTGGAAGTGGTGTAGGGTTTTAGCATGGCCCAAGCTAAGATCAAGGTGGTGAGGATTGAGAAAGAAAAAGAGAGCTCACAAGAAGGATCCACTCAAAACCAAGGAAAAACCAAAGAAAAGAAATGGTGTTGATGATGATTGCATGGCCCATGCAAAATATTAAATGCCATGTGTTATTCTTGTGAAAACAAAATAATAACATGGCATTATTCTTATGCATTCCGAAATATGGAATAAAGGACAAGCAAAAGAATTGTAGAAGTAGATCCATCCTATCTCCCATGAGCTAGATTAAATACCAAGAGAAAATAAAATACAAGCTCATGGATAATGGGATGGTGGAATTATAAGGTGGTGACAAGAAAGGTGGTGGAGTGGAATAAAAGATATGCCCCCAACTCAACTTGGGCATTAAACATTATATCAATAACCAAATACAATATCAAGAGGCAAATACAATTAATAATGCATATGAGAGAAGAACCAAAACAAAAGGGTTTTATATGATGCCCAAATGCAAGGTGGCATGATGACATGAGCATGATATAATTATGATGCAACAATTTGTATATAGGAAGTAGCATATATATAGACTAGGCTAGTAGCATTGCAATTGTTAGACAATTGGGATGCTACAACTCTCCCCCACTAACAAGAATCTCGCCCCGAGATTCCTAGGAAAAGGAAAACAACACAAGGAGAGGCGGTTGTTCGGAACGAAGGTGACCCTCATGTTCCCAAGTTGATGAACAACGGAATGGTGCGACCACTACACCTTGCAAAACTTGCTAGACTTGTTGCGAGTCTTGCATTTTGCTTGAGAAACAACGGTTAGAAGAGTTGAAGGATTGTCGTGAGACAAGAAGGATAAGATTAAAGATTTACCGATACTAGAGAGGATGAATCTTTGTGTCGCCGGAAGACTAGGTTGGAGAGGTTTTGAACCACTATGACAATAGCATCGTATCTTCTCTTGGATTTGAGAAATGAAGTACGGAAACAATATTGCCTTCAAACAATAGAGTCCCTTGATATCAACAGAAAGATTTAGTTAGACATCGTCGGATTAGATTCTTCTTGCGCTGGTAAGACCCAACGGATCACGCAATTGAGGTGGATATAACTTCTAGAGACGGATGTGAAGCGGATCATGGTGGAATCCAGAAGCAAAGAATATGGAGGATCTGGAGTTTATTATAGAGATACTTATTGCTTTCTTTAGCCTTGAGGCTAACGCAATAGATTTGCGGCTGATGGCATCAACCATAATTGGTTTTACCACAGAGAAGAATTGATGAAACAAAGAGAGAAATAGTTTCCTTTCATCTTGTTTGGGGATGCCGAGCATCGATAGAATGACGAGGGAAAAAGAGTTTATGCGTCTGTTTCCACCAGATAATTGAAGATTTTGCTCCATCTAGAATAGACAGACCACTAACAAGAGATTATTGATTACTTTCTTCGAGAGAGCACTCCGGAAAAACAAAGACGGAAGTAAAAGTATCAAGGGATAAAGGCCACTTCTAACTTCCGTGGAATGAGTGAAATCACATTAATTCACCAATTCAATGTACAAGAGCGAATGATAAGAGTAGTGGTATGGTAGCTACTCCATCCCGCACTCAAAGCATTACTCCGCACATGAATAAGAAAACCATGCAACCCAACTACCGAAACAGACTGAAGGTATTGACAAAAACTCATGGAACTTCGTTAGAAAACAAGGATAGATGCAAACGATTCGCCGGGTTCATAGATAGATAAAGATGATGATGTTGTCGTCATGTCGGAAGTACCAAGCCACCGGAAAGATATGAAGGAAGATTACGGAGAACAACTGCAAGATTCAACAGCTACAGAAAAGATAGCACCAACTTGAACGGAAGGAATACAAGACCTAGAAGGTCTTCATGGCCTCCGGTGGATTGAGCATAGACGATAGAGCGAGAGGGTTTCAAGAGGTTACTTGACGAGATATAGGTGAAAAGAACTCCATGTTCTTCTTGAAATGATAGAGAGAGATTTAGTAGTCTTGAGGAAGTCTTCAGCAGAACTACGATGAGAACTCACCAACAAGGAAAGACTCCGGGTTTGATTGAAGGTGGAGGATGGAATTAACAATGGGCTTGCTGATTCCAGAATTGTAGCAATGTATTTAGCAGAAGGACGTGGTCGAGATAGGTGACTTCAGAAAGTCAGGATTCACACTCTGAGAACTTTTTACACAGGCGGTGTTCACGAAGCTTGAGAGAAAGAGACACAGATGATCTTCCATGTCCTTCCATTGATATCGAATAGGCAAGCATAATATCAACATATACCACCATGGATTAACAGGATATTCCCAGAATATCAAGTTCAAGAGGCGGGAAAAACGAACAAATGCTCGAACACTTCCTGAGCTCAACGCTCTTAGAAAGATCAATATTAAGAGCGTGGGTTCGTGTTGAAGAAGATGCACTGTAAGAATAGATTATCTGGTCCTTCGGAAGAAAAAGAGATATCAGCTGATTCACATTGTCGCTTGGATCACCGGTTACAAGGATAAGGAGATCTTGGATAAAGAAACGATGATAGATCATACCTCAAGCAAAGCTACCAGAGACGAAAAGATGCAATTCCCTCGTCTCAAAGATAATTTGCAGATATGGAGTTCAAAAAGATGTGCAGCATGATGGACAGATGATAGACCGCCGTAGTGCCTTGAGAAACTCCGGATTGCCAAAGATGCTTGAATATGCGTAGATATGATCACGGTGTACTCAAAATCACAGGAGATAACCGTCACCATTTGGAGGATGGTGTTGATAGCATTTTCCATATTCCACTCATGATAAGTGTCATATAGCTATGCCGAGAACCAAATTACAATCACCAGCATCGGATCGACGCATGTTATGTAATTAGCCCAAGAGAATTGGAGATGAAATAAAACTCCAGGATTAAGCGCCGGTGACAAAAGAATGAGTTAGCATGGACATGCTGATAAAAGGGAGATAGATAATGTTTCACACACGACTGAAAAGGAGTGTGGAAGCACAGATGTATGAAAGAAAAAAATTCCGCATTTTTCGGCATCAAAATACGAATAGATGCGCAAAATCACTTATCAGGTAGAGATTAGCAACTCCACATTCTGTGATAGCAAGCTGGAAGGAAGAACACCCTTAATAAGATGGCACCGGTTAACAAGGAGTCAGATAGATCGCGCCGGTTTTCAAAAGCCTGTCAGTATGGAATGTACCAACAGTTGATAACCAAAGGCAGATTGTGATAACAAATTGGATGCAACAGATAGACAAGGAATTACACACACACACACACACTTTCTATGGTACTACGGAAACCCAGAACACGTGAATCCTAGTTTGAATCTTAAGAAGAGGATTGAAAAGGTTACACTTCCTTACCAGAAAAGAGTGGGTGGTTGGGTAAGAAGAAAAGTGGAAGCAGTCCTACTCTCGCGTTTTGTTTTTCCCTAGTATACATAGCTACCAAAAATATTTGCTAGACTGACAACGACCATTCGGCTGAGACCCTGAAGGGCGGGATGGCTCTGATACCAATTGTAACTACCTCGGTGAATTACGCTCTTAGTTACAAGCCTGGATGAGCGGAAATGGTTAAAATAATGCAGTGGGGCCAAATGCCACTCACAGTAGACCTTTCGCCGTCCTAACCATTTCCAAACATCGGGACAAGCAAGCGTGTCGGCAGGCGAAGGGATCAACTACATACACAAATGAGTATGTATGCAAGCCACCATACAATAGTCTTCAGAGCCATTCCATCTAAAAGAAATAGAAATATTGCAACGCCATACGGCAAGATCCAAATATCCTAGATAGACATAATAGTTTAGGATATCTCCTCATACATCAAACATCGAGTGTCGGTGAGCGGAAAACAAGATCCGAGTACGGATAAGAAGCAAATCGGCATAAGATGCCTCAAAAATAAACACATCCCGCCCACAGATCTCACGGATCCCCGTTCCCGGAATCTCTACACCGAGTGATCGTTGCCAACATCGTCCGTCTCCTCCACCCAGTATCCATCTTGCGAGTTTACTGCTCATCAATCAAACAATTTATCGTGTGAGACCCTAGGGGTACTCGGAAGTCTTTATGCCTCTAAAGGGACACAACCTGGGTGACGAATTGCAGCAAAAGATAATACCTAACAATTCTATAGATACTCGCTAACCATCCGCCTAACCAAAGATAGACGGATGTCCGTGAATTAATAACAAGATTATAACAGTAATATTAACAGATCCATCCTCCTCCTCGCTACCAACGAGGAAGCGGAACAACCCCCCATCCGTTGGCAGTTTTATTATCCATTCCATGAGTGTTGTACTATTTACTAGTCAGATACTTAGTCAAATTAAAAGCGGTACTTTAGTTATACTTGTCTATGATCGAGAAATTGTGCTCCAAGTCGTCCATAACCGCGGACACGGCTTTCAGAAAGTTTTACCCTGCAGGGGTGCACAAATAGCAACACACACTCGATCAACCTCGGAAAAACCAACTCAAACCCCAACGAGGCATTCACGACAAAGCGATCACAGGATTCAGAAATATTTCAGGGGGCCACCCCATTAAGCTACCATAGCGAAGTTGGCCGGCTCGAGACGGACTCAAGGTTTGTGTGGACGGTAAACGATGGAACCCGAAAGTGTGGCTGGCTTGTCGATACAAATAAAACGTGTCACGATCCTAAACAGTACAGGTGCTCCACGCACAATCGTAAATAAAGCAGTAAAGCATGACATAAGTACATGATAGTAATAAAGCCCCAAACTACTTTGTGGCCCCAATAAATAAGAATGAATCAAGCTCTGGATCAGGGGGGTTCATAAGCCTCCCGGATGTGGATAGCGCGAATATTCAAGGAACAGGAATCAAGTACTCGGGGTCCTACGGGACACAAGTGAGCATGAAAAACCAAATAGCAGATATTGCTCACCGGTGCCACTTTCATTAGTTATCCCATTACTACTCTGGTTAAGTTGTATAGGTACCTCGTTATCCATCAGACACTCACATACCCTACACATGCTGTTCTACGACCCGCATGGCTCAAACAACTCCTGTAGTAATGGCTCATGGGATGGAGGAACAAGCTTCGGTGGGGTTTAAAAGTAAAGGCTATGCAGTACTTGGGATTCAATTTAATGCATTCGCGACTCAATGTTGCAAGAATAAGATAGAGGCAATAGGTACTATATGTATGCAAGCATGTGGTAGTGCTTGCACAGCCTCGATTGAAGCGAGGGACGGATCTGGGTAGTGCTCCTGGGTTTCTTGATATATCCCCTGCTCAGCGTCTATTCGAAGAAGAACCAAACAAACAAGAGCCAACATAAATAAAGTGCACAAGCATATGAATAAAATGTGACAAGCAAACAATCATGCCATGATGAATGATGCACAATTTGCATGGCAATAAAGTAGCATGGCATGGGTGAGGTGTGGAATACAAGAATAAGGCATTTTATGGAGTTTTAGTCACATTTTATCCTCAAATAAGTTGTTGTAACCTTTATATTTATATGATGCATGCTGCAATTCAGAACAAGGAATGCATAAACAGAAAGGTCTCGTCGAGCTGATCATTTTAGACATATTATTTGTCAAATTTGGAGTTATAAAACAAAAGTTATTAAATAATTAAGAAAAAGGGCATTTTGTTGTAATTTTAATCAACTCGAAATTTAAAGTGTTCAAATAATATTTTGAATGGAAGATTTGAATTCCTCACATTTTTCTGATTTCAAAACATATATCATATGTTGAATTTGGAATTATATTTTAAAAGATATTTGAAAACAGATTTGAATTTGAATTTAAAACAAATTTGAAAAGTTTAAATTAAAACAGAAAGACAGAAATCCTTTTGCTACTCACCCAGATCTAGCCACAGCCACAGACAGGTGGGGCCAGGCTGACTGGGCGACACAGCATCCAGGAAATGTTTTTCTCACCGTGGCCTTGCAGGTGCGAAGGTGGGACCAACTACCGAGGCCCACGGATGTTGAACGATCTCGCAGGCGGGTGGGACCGAATCGAGCGCTGAGTTAGGATAAGAAAAGACTGAGGGGTTTTCTGGAAGAAGTCCATGGTGGCTGACAGGTGGGGCTAGCGAGGAGCGCGGGTTGAGCAGATAAAAACTAGGGGGGGGTAAGTGCAAAAGGGGCCACGGGCACTGTTTCTCTTCTCTGATCTCTGACGGCACTCGTGGCGGGCTGCCTTGGCGTGGGGATTCGATCCCGCGACCTGGGGTGCTCACGCAGGGAGGCGAAGCCACTGCGGCCCGAATGGGTTGACGAGGAGCGGACGGACCGGCGACTAGGTGAATCGTTACGACGCTGGGTGGAGCAAGCGCTCAGCGCACGCCGGGGATCTACAAAATGTCCGGGTCCCCACGCAGCCTGCCTTTGGCCGCGAGGACACTTCGTGAAACGTCCGCTCACTGGGGAAGCAACGGCGACTAAGAGGATGTCTAGGAGATTCGTACGCTCACTGAGGGTTGGTCGATGGAGTCAGATCGGGGAGAGGCGCGGCGGATCGTCGGGGTTGCAGGCGTCCTGGCGGGTTAGGGTTTCGACGGGACGGCGCGGTACTGGCGCTCCTGGGGGCTTCTCCTTCGCGTCGGCACGTACGAGTCGAGGTAGGGGAACCTCCTTGGTCTTCTAGACCACCTCCACGTCATGCTGGCCGGCTGGCACGAGGCGACAGCGAAGGCGACTGGCAGCAGTGGCGACGGTGGAGAAGAAAAGGGAGGAGAGGAGGGCAGGCGCCCTGGGTGGATCTGGCGAGCCAGGAGGCGTGTGGGAGGAGGAAAAAGTGAGGGTGAGGGAGGAGATGGCGTGTGGGCGCGGGGTAGATGGAAAAGGTGGTCTCGGCCACCTTTTCTCCACCTCCTCTCACGTGCTTGCCGTGAGGCTAGGGTAGGGCGGGCGCATGGGGCTGCCAGGTGGGGACGGCGTGGTGGAGCCGCTGGGTGGGGCTGGCACGACAGGTAGGGAAAAGAGAGAGGAGAGGGGCTTGGGTGAACTAGGGTGTAGCTTGGGCAGGCTCGGCATGGGCTAGGGTTTGGGGTGGCTAGATGAGTAGCTGGAGTGTGGGCCAGGGAGAGAGTTAGAGAGAGAGGAGGGGAAGGGAGAGGGAAAAACTTCGGCATGGGGGAGTTTTGTATGAGGTTAGGGTTAGGGTTTTAGAGATGAAAGTGGAGAGAGGATGGTGTGGTGTTAGAGTGTTAGGGGTAGGGGATTAGGGTTAATCCCTAAGGCATAGCATGAGGTAGCAAGGTGGTGATGGAGAGAGGGGTAGGGTTATAGGTTCTTGCTTGCATCAAGCTAGATCAAACAAGAATGGGTGGAAGTGGTGTAGGGTTTTAGCATGGCCCAAGCTAAGATCAAGGTGGTGAGGATTGAGAAAGAAAAAGAGAGCTCACAAGAAGGATCCACTCAAAACCAAGGAAAAACCAAAGAAAAGAAATGGTGTTGATGATGATTGCATGGCCCATGCAAAATATTAAATGCCATGTGTTATTCTTGTGAAAACAAAATAATAACATGGCATTATTCTTATGCATTCAGAAATATGGAATAAAGGACAAGCAAAAGAATTGTAGAAGTAGATCCATCCTATCTCCCATGAGCTAGATTAAATACCAAGAGAAAATAAAATACAAGCTCATGGATAATGGGATGGTGGAATTATAAGGTGGTGACAAGAAAGGTGGTGGAGTGGAATAAAAGATATGCCCCCAACTCAACTTGGGCATTAAACATTATATCAATAACCAAATACAATATCAAGAGGCAAATACAATTAATAATGCATATGAGAGAAGAACCAAAACAAAAGGGTTTTATATGATGCCCAAATGCAAGGTGGCATGATGACATGAGCATGATATAATTATGATGCAACAATTTGTATATAGGAAGTAGCATATATATAGACTAGGCTAGTAGCATTGCAATTGTTAGACAATTGGGATGCTACAACTCTCCCCCACTAACAAGAATCTCGCCCCGAGATTCCTAGGAAAAGGAAAACAACACAAGGAGAGGCGGTTGTTCGGAACGAAGGTGACCCTCATGTTCCCAAGTTGATGAACAACGGAATGGTGCGACCACTACACCTTGCAAAACTTGCTAGACTTGTTGCGAGTCTTGCATTTTGCTTGAGAAACAACGGTTAGAAGAGTTGAAGGATTGTCGTGAGACAAGAAGGATAAGATTAAAGATTTACCGATACTAGAGAGGATGAATCTTTGTGTCACCGGAAGACTAGGTTGGAGAGGTTTTGAACCACTATGACAATAGCATCGTATCTTCTCTCGGATTTGAGAAATGAAGTACGGAAACAATATTGCCTTCAAACAATAGAGTCCCTTGATATCAACAGAAAGATTTAGTTAGACATCGTCGGATTAGATTCTTCTTGCGCTGGTAAGACCCAACGGATCACGCAATTGAGGTGCGCGGATATAACTTCTAGAGACGGATGTGAAGCCAGATCATGGTGGAATCCCGAGAAGCAAAGAATATGGAGGATCTGGAGTTTATTATAGAGATACTTATTGCTTTCTTTAGCCTTGAGGCTAACGCAATAGATTTGCGGCTGATGGCATCAACCATAATTGGTTTTACCACAGAGAAGAATTGATGAAACAAAGAGAGAGATAGTTTCCTTTCATCTTGTTTGGGGATGCCGAGCATCGATAGAATGACGAGGACAGAAAAGAGTTTGCGTCTGTTTCCACCAGATAATTGAAGATTTTGCTCCATCTAGAATAGACAGACCACTAACAAGAGATTATTGATTACTTTCTTCGAGAGAGCACTCCGGAAAAACAAAGACGGAAGTAAAAGTATCAAGGGATAAAGGCCACTTCTAACTTCCGTGGAATGAGTGAAATCACATTAATTCACCAATTCAATGTACAAGAGCGAATGATAAGAGTAGTGGTATGGTAGCTACTCCATCCCGCACTCAAAGCATTACTCCGCACATGAATAAGAAAACCATGCAACCCAACTACCGAAACAGACTGAAGGTATTGACATGATGACATGAACATGATATAATTATGATGCAACAATTTGTATATAGGAAGTAGCATATATATAGACTAGGCTAGTAGCATTGCAATTGTTAGACAATTGGGATGCTACATCAGTCCACTCCACTAACCGGAATCTTTTACTACATTATTATCACTTAGACATCACGACAAAAGCATCACGACAAAAGCATCAAGCATGATTATGTTTAACTGTTTGTTATTATTGATGAAAGAATATTTTTTAGGCAGTGTCCCATCTAAGTAAAATGTGCACAAGCGGCTGTTTGGTGGGCAGCCGTGGACGTGTCCACCTACAGGCTAAGTGCTAGGTCATGGAGAAAATGTTTACAGTCTGTTTGTTGATTCTCTTCTTTCTACATTGTAATTGACTCTTTATATAAGGTTCTGCTTTATACAATGTAAGTCTATTGCACATATGTAGTGTATTGTAGTATAACATTGTTCATATCCATCTGGTGGAAACTTCTCTTTATTTTACCTGGTTTGACCTACAGCAGCCTCCTTGATGCTTACTAACACCTAGCTTGCTTGGTTGCTGGTTCCCCTAGTCCCAGTGGAGAGTGTGCTGGAGTGCATAAATCCTGGACATGGCACCGGATTCTCAGTGTCGAGCCCACTGCGCTGCAACCAAAGCAATGATGTCTTCTCCTGATTAGATAAGTCTGTCGGTCTATTCCATCATCCTTCCTTTTTTACTTGGTTGATGGCCGATGCCATGCATTACTATCGTTTGAAGTCCCTACCTGATGTGGAAGCTAATCGTTATGTTCTGAATTGCTTCTATTTTTTACTAGCAGCTTTTACTTGGGAGATTTAGACCATGGTAACTTGGGAGTTTTAGACCATACCATGTTATATTATGCTGGAATCTTGATTTGACAGTACGATATTCATATTATATACATATGTATCACTTAATGTTCTTGCTACGGTCTAGTAATTATATTAGGCATTATTTTTACTACTTAATGTTCTTGCAGCATGCAATGGCTGTTGCTTTTGCACCTTACTTTCTACTGGTCGTGAACTCATATTGATCTGGAATAGTTTGTATTTTTCCAGTTCGATCATGCTGCTCTTTACTTGAAACTAAATGGTTGTTGGATGATCTATGCTTGCTATTGGTCGGCTAATCTAAGTTGTTTGTTTCTGGTTGGTGTAGGATGAGCTACAACGGAACACCCTTGAGCTGTAGTTCTTTGCAGAATCCGGAGAAGATCAAGTTCAAAGGTTGGTTGTGCATTTATAGTTCTTTGCATATGCTTTTTGTTGAAATTCAAAATCTTTATCTGATGCAAAGCACTGTAAATGAATGCAATTCTATACTTGTTTGCGCTATACCAATGATGCATTGTATGTTAGTAATGAAAAGCTAGTGGTACCAAATCATTACCAAACATGGAAAAGCTGAGTGTATTTTTGTTCCTGTACTGGTTTTATAGATCTTTTGTGAATAAATATCATGTATCTAATTTGAAGCCTTCGTTTTTTGGCATATGTTTTGCATTTTTTTACTTTTTCTTAAAGTACATCTTGTTCTCACTTCAAAGCGCTCAAGGAGGCCTCATCCCGGTTGCTGCAGGCTGTATATCGTTCCCCTCGTTCTCACTGCATATCACTAAAGTTTCGTGCTGCCGTTGTAGGTTCGACGGGCTAAGCACACCGGTGAACTGGGGCGTCAGCATCGTGTCGGACAAGAAGGCCTTCATCATCGGGTGCTCCGGGAAGTACCTCAGGACTATCGGCTCAGGGATCCAGATCGACGGTGTTCTCTATGTCACCAAGACAGCCCCATGGTCGGCGATCTTTGAAATGGTCGGATCGAACTTGAGCGCGCTGGTGATCAAGGCGTTGTGCAGGTAACCCAGCCGGTGCTTGTAGTCCCTGCTACCGATCTGCTACAGGTAACCTAGCCAGCCATCATTGTTTCACTACATATGTAGTCTGGTTCAGAGCATACGAGCCACGATACTGAATTTGAGGCTTTAGTTTGGTTGTAGTACTTCAGCAAATTAGTTAGGAGAGCTATCGAATAGTGTATGAATGAGTTTTCAGGCAAGATTTCTCCCGAGCAAGTAATGTTTACCTTGCTGTAGGTTTGCTATGAACGATTTGGTTTCTGTCTATTCATGTAGAGACCAAGGATATCGAGAATTATTTTGTGTACCATTGTATTGATGTATATTATGCAAAATGCAGAACCTAAAAAGCTTGTTGTTTTATAACTATAGTTTATAGCAAATAAAAAGCTTGTGGCCTAAAAGTAATACTCCAATGGTTTGTGCTGTCACAAGTTTACTTCTGTAGTTTTGTACTATATGCCAAGTGTGAAAGTAATGACAATGGGTGTTGATGCATGTACTATGGATTCATGGTTGCTTGCAGTGTGAAAGTAACTCCAGTGATGTAGGTTTGTATCACCAGCATAATGTTTGCTAATAGCTTCAGGATTGATATGCACATCTATTTATTTTCTTTCTACCTAATCTATGTTAATTTTAGAAGATATTTCTTTCTTTGACTAGCAGCCATAACCATCATTTCCTCTCTTTTAAATGAGCTGCAGGCTGAAGATGGAAGAACCGAAGGCTTCATACTTAGCAAAGAGTTGATATTCATATTTTTGTGGCCGTGTGTGATTTGTACTATGGAATATTTGTAATATACTACGCTGTACTTTTGTAGATGTTTAATATTCCTGGGTTATGTGAATTATGCCTGATTGTATTATTTGTGGAAGTGGACCATTCCTGGGTTACAATTTTGGTTAGAATTATTGAATGCGATTTGAGATGCACTTACCAAAATATTATTTGTGTAATACCTGTGTGTTTATCCAAATGCTATTTGGGCTGTTAAAAGGCCATAACGACTGGAACAATTTACAATTCCTAGGGAAAATGGTTGAAAATAAAAATAGCTAAATGGTAAAAAGGCCACGACCCCCAAAATAAAAAGGCTAAAAATGCTGGGCTTGGCTCAAGTAGCAACGAGAATTGATAGAAAAATATTAATGGACTGAATTGTTGGCTTGGCCCATGTAATTTTTGAAATGGACTGGGCTGATTGTGTGCCACTTAGCTCAGCCACGTAGGATCTGACCTGGCGAGGCCAGTTTATCCGTGACGATATCAGAACGTCATAATGGTTATGACGATCCAATATCATCATAGACGGTTATGACGATTTCACTAAAATCGTCGTTATAGTTCATTTGCGACGCTCAGCTTTCGACGATCTCAAAATCGTCATAAATGGACCATTGTGATGATTTTGTGACGAAAATAGAGGGTCATATATAGCCATATTCCTTGTAGTGATGAACACAGACTTATGAAACAACCATTGATTGCCATCAAATCAGGGAGAATGAATATACCAGGGGCAGCGGTGGGCACAAGCGAACAAGGCCAAACTCAGTTTGTCAGTTGATTCAATTTCCAAGCAACACTCGGTCAGGGACTCAGGGGATCGGGCCGATTTGCCTTATAGGTGATCGATCGGGAAGATCCATCGGGATCACCAAGAGCTCAGAGCAGCGGCTGCTGGGTGTCAAAGAGGAAGAGGTACAGGAAGATCAGAAGATCAATCGCTGGGACCTACCTCTCGATCGCATGGGTGTCGTGCGGCTTCTTCTCCCAGTGGGCTTCCTGGGACAGCTATGCTGGGCCTTTCATTGCATTTTTTTCTCAAGACAGATATACAGAGTATAGAGTAGTATGTGCTTTTGGGCCCTCTGCTGGCATGGGCCCTTGGCTGTCGCCAAGGTCGCAATGGGTCAGAGCCGGGCCTGGGTGTGGGGACCTCGAGTCCGTGATTAGCGTTGTAGAAGGGTCTCTAAAATTATGGTTTGATCAACCGACATCATCGTTATGTGGGGCAATAATAAGGTATAATTGTCTCCTCGTCCATATCGTCGGCGGCGATCTTGCCGGTGGCGTCGAGGAGTGCGGGAATTCGTCTCGTTACTGCTTCAAGGAGTGGTGGATCTTGTCAGTCTAGTGTGGTAGAGGTTTGGTGTTAGAAGTTTCAGATAAATACAAGGGTTCAATGGTAACGGCTTCGGCTCTGGGGCGCTAGTCCTTAGAGCCACGTGCACCAAGACTTTCTGGCTATCATCAGCAACATAGACAAAGGAGCGGCGACAGTGGCGCGTCAACGGTCCTCTCTAGCGGTAGTATGGTCATTAGCCGTTAGGTGGTACAAGGATCTTGATATAATTTTTATTATGTTTAGGATTGTTTATACTTCTTGTGAACTCATCTTTCCCGCAAAAAAAAATCCAAGACTAAATGAACAAATCTCAGAAAATCAAACCAACGCAGGCTGCACTAACCTCAAAAGTTATAAATCTGCTAAAAACGAACTTCACAAGCACACAAAAATTAAAAATTGATACTGTCATTGTTGTTGCCCTGCGAAAAGTCGTGGTACAACTCGGGCTCTAGGTTGCTCTTTTTTTGGCAACCTTTGAAAAACTATATTCAAAAGTTTCAAAATTTCAAAAGATCAAACACTTCACAAATAAATATGAAATAAATAGTTCTTAAATTATTATTACAACACAAACTAATAGTCTAAAAATTGTTACACAAATTGTTCAAAGTAGCACTCAGATATGAACACGCGAATAACAAATAGTTCATCACATACAACAACGATGATATACAACATATGAAGAAACTAGTGCCTTTGGTTGCCATGCCATGTTCACCACTCCCCGATGAGATCTTTTAGAAGTTCATTGTGCATGTCGAAGTCTCTAATGGCATTGTATGAGGCAAGAAAACACGTCACTCGCTCTTCGCTGCTTCGCACATGCACCAGTCTTCCCATCAACTCATAGAAGCTATATTCCAAGTTGTGGCCACGTCCGTTCTCGATGATCATGTTATGCTTGATCACGCAAGCGGTTATGATGTACCAAAGGATATGTTGATCTCAAAACCTAGACGATCCTTAGAAAATCAGGCTTGCAATATCCCAAATGCTCTCTCTGTTAAAAATATGCCCTAGAGACAACAATAAAATTGTTATTATTCATATTTCCTTGTTCATGATTAATGTTTGTCATCCATGCTATAATCATATCTATTGGCATGTGTGGATAATTTAAACAACACAGAGTCCCTGGTGAGCCTCTTCTACTAGTTCATTAGTCAAGAGATGGTTAAGGTTTCCTGACCATGAACATGATTGTCACTCATCATTAGGAGAATGATGTGATGGACCAATAATAAGCATAGCTTCTGATCGTATCGTTTAGTTTGGTTGATATCGCTTTCTAAATATGTCAAGTATAGTTTCCTCAGACCATAAGATCATGTTACTCCCTAGCATTGAAGGAATACTTTGTGTACATCAGTAGTCACGTCGTAACTAGATGATTATAAAGGTGTCTTTCAGGTATCTCCGATGGTCTTGCTAGGTTGCATAGATCAAGACTAGGATTTGTTCCTTCGTGTGACGGAGAGTGAGATATCTCTGGGCCCTATCGGTAGTATAGCATCCAAGAGCTCAGGTGACTGATGTGTTTGGTCAAAAGGATCTTATACCATAGTACGAGTTAAGAGAACTTGCCGATAACAAGATTGAACCATGTATGGTGATACCAACAGTTGAATATTGAGCAAGTAATATATCGCAAGACAAAAGGAGTCGTATACCTGATTGATTCAATTTTTGGTAGTCTGGTTTAACCAAAAATAACTTCATGGAATATGTAGGAACCAGTATGGACATCCCCGGTCCCGCTAATGGTTATTGATCAGAGAGGTGTCTCGATCATGTCTACATGTTCTCGGACTTGTAGGGTCACACACTTAACGCTTCGGTGTCACTAGTCTTCCTTGTGATTATGTATGGTGCAATCAAGTGTTGATTCAAAGTCTTGGATGAGATCTTTGATATCATGATGACCTTCAGAATGGTCTGGAGGTAAGGACAAGTATATGGCAAGTTGATTTTAGGATTTGAGGAAAAGTTTGGAATATTTCATGAGACGGATGTGGGGACAACCTACGAGGTGGGGGCACATGGGCCTGAGTGTGGGCACCTTGGCCCTAGTGGGCCAAGGATCCACATCCACCTAGGCCCATGCGGCCTAGGGTTTGGCCAAACCTAAATGGGGTGGGCGCGTGAGAGGGGGATGATTCTCTCTCCCCTTGGCTGCCGCCAGCCACCGAACTTGGAGGGGGGCCAAGTTAGGGTTGTGATACGTTGGAAACATATCTATAATTTTTTATGCTCCATGCTTGTTTTGTATCTACTTTGCTTTACTTGTCCACACTTTGAGGTGCTTTTTACATGTTTTCTGGTACTAACCTATTAACAAGTTGCAGATGCGGATACTGTTTTACTGCTGTTTTTGGTTTCAGAAAAGTTAGTAAATAAATATTCTCGGAATTGGACGGGACAAAGGACAAAGTCAATTACTTTCCGTGGGGAACAAGAAGTCTAGAGGAGAGCCGGAGGGGCCAGCCAGGGGACCAGACCCACCCCAGGCGCGGGGGCAGGTGGGCGCGCGTCTGGCTAGGGTTTGGTGGCCCTGGCCGCCTCCTGGTCTCGCCCCTTCGCCTATAAGAAGCCCCCGATGCAGAAACCCTGAGTACCCGATCAAAAATCCATGAAACCGTCTGTAGCCGCCGCCACCATCGTCCCTAGATCGGGGGATCTAAAGTTCTTCCCGGCATCCTGCCGGAGGGGAGATCATCCCGGAGGCCTTCTCTCCGTTATGATGCGTGAGTAGTTCCACCTTGGACTATGGGTCCATGTAGTAGCTAGATGGTTGTAACTCCTCCTTTGTGCTTTCATGTATAGATCTTGTGAGCTCCGTTCATGATCAAGATCTAATCTATTTGTAATCATGCATGTTGTGTTTGTGGGGATCCAGTGGATGTTGAGATTATTATGTTGGTTTGATTAATGGTTTTGTCTTTATGATTATATCATGTCTGTGTTGTTTATGATCTTACATGCTCTTCGTTGTTAGTAGCTATCTTGGCCAAGTAGTTGCTAGTGACTCTAAGAGGGGGTATTTATGCTCGATAGTGGGTTCATGCCTCTAGTTTCCAAGGGAAGTGACAAAAATATCTTCTGTTGTAGATGTGTTGTTGCTACTAGGGAGAAAATAAAGGTCTCTTGTTCATGGAACATGTTGACTTTTTACCTTACACACTTTGCTTAAAGCAGTTGTCTATTGCTTGCAACTTAATACTAGAGGGGGTTCGGATGATAACCTGAAGGTGGACTTCTAGTCATAGATGCAGTTGGATGGCGGTCTATGTATATTGTTGTATTGCCCAATCAGCCTCATAGGATCTTTCTGACTAGTAATTGCATTGTTATGCCTTGCTCAGTTCCTGTCAATTGCCCCGCTGTAATTTGTTTACCCTTCATGCCATGTTGTTTATCTAAGGAGAGCACCTATAGTGAACTATGGACCCCGATCCAATCTTTACCATTGATACATCTTCCACTGTTACCTGTTTACTTACTGCAAACCACCATTATCTTCCACACCAAACGTTTAATCATTTGTTACAGCAAACCGGTGAGCTTGACAACCTCACTGATTCGCTGGGGCAAAGTCTTGAGTTTGTGTTGTGCAGGTCTTCGCGTTGCTTGCAACACCTGTGTGACGTTTCCTTCCTCCTACTGGTTCAATAACCTTGGTTTCTTACTAAGGGAAACTTGCTGCTGTGCTGGTTCATACCTTGCTCTTGGGGTTTCCAACGAAGCGTCCCACGACAAGTACTGGGCGCCATCAAGCTATTTTCTGGCGCCGTTGCCGGGGAGGCTAAGGACGTCTTCACTAGGGGAGTCCTTCACTTCCTCTCTCATTACTTTGTTTTTAGTTTGCTTTGTTTCTTTTGCTTGGTTTTGTTTGCCTCTTTTCAAAAAACCAAAAAAAATTAGTCTAGTTTTGTTTGATTTCTTTATTCAAAAACACAAAAAAAATAGTTACTGCTCTAGCTGCTGCTGTTTTTGGCTTGCCCACCTTTGCCAAAATGAACTCTGCTGAGAACACCAAGTTGTGTGACTTCACTAGCACCAACAACAATGATTTCCTAAGCACTCCTATTGCTCCACCTGCTCCTGATGCTACCTTTTATGAAATTAAGCCTGCTTTGTTGAATCTTGTGATGAGAGAGCAATTTCTGGTGCTGGTTCTGATGATCATAGCTTTGTTGAACTCTGTGAGATGCAAAAGTATAAGGATGTAGATGGAGATATTATTAAGCTCAAACTTTTTCCTTTCTCCTTGAGGGGAAAGGCTAAAGAATGGTTGCTTTCTTTGCCTAAAAATAGTATTGATTCTTGGACTAAGTGCAAAGATGCTTTTATTAGAAAGTACTATCCTCCTGCTAAGATTATATCTATGAGAAGTGATATTATGAAATTTAAACAGCTTGATAGTGAACATGTTGCTCCTGCTTGGGAAAGAATGAAACCTTTGGTTAAAAATTTCCCTACTCATGGACTCACTGCTTGGATGATTATCCAGACTTTTTATGCAGGTTTGAACTTCTCCTCAAGGAACCTGCTGGATTCGGCTGCTGGAGGTACTTTTATGGGACTCACCTTGGGAACTGCAACAAGGCTCCTTGATAATATGATGGTTAACTACTCTGAATGGCATGTTGAGAGAGCTCCACTTGGTAAGAAGGTAAATTATGTTGAGGAAACTTCCTCTTTGAGTGAAAAGATTGATGTTATTATGGCTATGCTTGTTAATTGGAAAGCTCCTCTAGATCCTAATAGTGTTCCCTTAGCTTCTTTGGTTGCTCAAGAAGAGCAAGTTGATGTGAACTTCATTAGAAACAACAATTTTAACAGCAATGCCTACATGAATAATTTTGGTAGCAACAACAATTATAGGCCTTATCCTCCTAATAATGGCAATTCCTATGGAAGATCCTACAACAATGCTAGAAGTGCCCCCTCTGAACTTGAAGTCATGCTCAAGGACTTTATTAGTAAACAAACCACTTTCAATAAGACTATAGAGGAGAAGCTTTTAACTGTTGAGAAAAATATATCCTCTTTGTCTGAAGCTCAAACTTCCTTGGTTAATAAAATGGCTGCTAAACCTGAAACTATGGAAAACACCTTTGCTACTGCTCATGCCATACAAGTTACTATTGATGAAAATGTTAGGCTGTTATCTCAACTTCATGCTAGGTGGGAAAAGGAAGCTGAAATTGATAGAAACAATAGTGTGTGCACTATCACCACTAAACCACAAGTAGCCCATATTCCTCCTCCTACTATGCCTACCACTAGTTATGCTAAGTTTGACTTTGATATTGATGGCTGCAATATTTCTGAAGTGATTATGTTTCTGCAAAATCTTGCTAGAAGTCCTGATGCTAGTGATATGCATGTTGCCTTTACCAAACACATTACAGATGCTCTTGTTAAGATTAAGGAAGAGAAGCTAAAACACAAAGCTTCTATTCCTAGGAAAGTAGAAAATAGTTGGGAACCCATTATTAATATGCAAGTGAATGACTTTGATCTCAAAGCTTCATGTGATCTTGGTTCTAGTGTCTCTATTATGCCTAGGAAGATTTATGAAATGCTTGATTTGCCACCATTAGAAGATTATTATTTGGATGTCCCACTCAATGATAATGCTAAGAAGAAACTCATGGGGAGTATTAATGATGTTCTCATTATGGTTAACAATGCTTATGTCCCTGTTGATTTCTATGTTTTGGATGTTGAATACAATGCTTCTTGTCTTATTACTTTGGGAAGACCTTTTCTTAGAACAGTTGGTGCCATCATTGATATGAAAGAAGGTACCATTAAATATCATTTTCCATTCAAGAAAGGTATTGAACACTTCCCTATGAGAAGAGAGAAGTTGCTTTTTGCTCCTCCTTTGAAAGCAAGGTTTGATGTTAATGCTTCCTCATTTGAAAATACTTGATTCTTCTTGCTTCTTGTGCCTAACTTAAAGGCGTTAAACAAAAGTACTTGTTGGGAGATAACCCAAGAGTTTACTTGAGACTTGGAAGTTATTACTTCTGTAATGACCTCTCCTTATCCTTTTTGTTTGCTTTTTGTGCCAAGAATGACCTCTAATGAGAGGGAAGTAAGATTTGGGGAGTTGCTGTCCCGAAACAGATTTCTGTCCTCCACCAAAAAATATCATGAGGAGGCTCTGTAACTCATATTGGGCTAACAATTTACGAGTAAATCTCCCAGTATGTTATCTAACTTTCGTTAGTTCATCACTTTTTTATTTGAGCAACAGAAGATGTTCGAAAAAATCGGTTTCTACCTGCTGGTCTGTTTTGACAGATTTCTGCCATTATTTGCATTTGCTTTTTATTGATTCCTTTTTGAGTTCTCTTCAGGTAAATTGAGCTTTTTGAAGGAGTTACTATAGTAGCTTGTGTTTTAGTGAAAAGTCTTGTTGTTCCAAAGATTTGCCAGTGGTATAATATCTTTTGAATAAGCTAATGTTGCTAATGAAGATTGTGTGAAGTTTTGTATGAAGGAAAAATTTCAGGTGTAGAGAAAGAATGATGCAATGAGATGAAGAATGGACAAAAGCTCAAGCTTGGGGATGCCACCATGGTTTCACCCCAAGAAATATCCAAGAGGTACAAGCGTCAAAGCTTGGGGATGCCCAAGACATCCCCTTCTTCATCAATAAAAAGCTCAGGTCTGTCTAGACACTTCGTTTTATTGTTTCATGCACAATTGTGTTGTTCTTGGAGCGTCTTAGTTTTCATTTGCTTTGCTTAGTTTGTTTAGTTTTCTTAAGTAGTTTGGACCCCCGTTCTCACTGTGTTGTTTTGCAAATAAGTTTGCTTGGTGTTTGGAAATGAGTAGTAAGTTATTGCTTGAAGTGCAAGAGGAGCTTGCATTGACTGTGACTTAGACTTTAGCATGACATGCTAGGTGTTGTTTTAGCATTATGCTTAGTGATTATTGCTGTAGCATGTATTGTTCCAAACAATTGGGATTGCTTAGTGCGCCTTGAAGAAATTATGCGTTGTTTTAGCATGCAAAAGCATAGTATTGTGGTATTATCCTTTGATACTTTGCTTGGGTTGACTTGGCACATGCTCACACCATGTTATGACTATGAAAAGTCACCATTAGAATCTATGATCATTTAGTCCTTGACTTGTAGTACCACTCTTTACTTTGATTAGTATGCTTTGTTGCACTAAATGATTATGGCCATTATTGATCTCTTAGTTGGTTGCTCCCAGTCTTTTGCTAGCCTCCACTTGTATGCGTAAGTTCTACTCATGCTTCCAACTTCCAAGAAACCAAGTTATTCCAAAGTGTCTACTATAAAATCCTATGCATGGTGTGTTACACCATTCCAAGTATATTCTTGTTTTCAACTATCTTCCAATTAAAAACTATTTTATTATGTGAAAACTTAGTGATTAAAGCCCTCACGAACTCGATGGCACACTTTATTCTTTGCCCCTAATAAACTTGAACCATTGTGACAACTTTGTTGTATATGCTTGCACTTATAACTTGGAATTAGCAGAACCGTGCTGTCACGAGGAACGTTTTCAACATTGCACTTGTACCTTGTTGTACTCAGTTGATATCATGTTCTTTTGTCTATGGATGTCACCGATGTGAAATAAAGAGGGGACTTGTAAGTCCATGGAGTTTGTATCCTGTGTTAGAGAAACGCCTGAGCCGCTAGCCTAAGCCATGCCTAATCATGGTGGAAACTTGCAGCATCACCATAATGAGCTATCTATTAAGCATCCTCAATAAAAAGCTATGCATATGGTAAATAAAAAGATTGCTGAGATGCTCATTTTCTGCTCGCCTTGTCATTTTGGTTATGGTAAAGCTCCTGTACCATGTGCAAGGGGTACCCCGTTGGCGGTTCTCAATGATATGCAAATACTTATAGTGACAAGAACTTACCTGGACCCAAAGTTGAGTATGCATGAGGTGTGGCCCTCGTATTCAAGGGGCATGAGATTGCCAACTTATACTTCGTCAAGCATATACTCCAGCTTTGCCACTTTAAACCTTAACCACTTCAAGATGCTTATGATAGGGGCAATGAGGGCTGAAAGCTAACAAGTACCATAATTTTTGGAAGCTCTTTTTGAAACTTGTAATCACTGCTTCCTTTATAAAAAGGTCTTTCTTCCACCGTTGTTGAGTCTCCACCTTCTACCTTTAGGCACCATTAAGAGAGCATAATTGTCATTATGTGTGAAGTGTTCCAAAGATTATTAATTGATGCATATTGTGTTATTACTTGCTCTTGTGCTACTTGTTTCTAGTCACCCTTGTGAACTTTGCAGGTGTCCCATGCATTATATTGCTACTCTATGAGGGACAAGCTGATTGCCACTATGCTATATTTTCTGCATGTGAAACAAACAAACGTTTTTCAATGCATGTTATTCATGATCTTTGTTTGTAGCTTGCCATGTTTCATGCATAGTTACTATGTCCTATTGTTAGAACTCCATCTTTCATGCACATGTTTAGAGTTCCTTGGTCCCAGATTTCAATGCTTGTAAATGGTTGGATCTTTATTGTGAGGGTGCATGTCACCTCAAAAATTATTCTGTTTATCACTTACCTACTCGAGGACGAGCAGGAGTTAAGCTTGGGGATGTTGATATGTTGGAAACGTATCTATAATTTTTTATGCTCCATGCTTGTTTTGTATCTACTTTGCTTTACTTGTCCATACTTTGAGGTGCTTTTTACATGTTTTCTGGTACTAACCTATTAACAAGTTGCAACAGTGTCAGATGCCTGTTTTCTGCTGTTTTTGGTTTCAGAAAAGTTAGTAAAGAAATATTCTCGGAATTCGACGGGACAAAGGACAGAGTCAATTACTTTCCGTGGGGAACAAGAAGTCTAGAGGAGAGCCGGAGGGGCCAGCCAAGGGGGCCAGACCCACCCCAGGCGCGGGGGCAGGTGGGCCCACGCCTGGCTAGGGTTTGGTGACCCTGGCCGCCTCCCGGTCTCGCCCCTTCGCCTATAAGAATCCCCCGATGCAGAAACCCTAAGTACCCGATCAAAAATCCATGAAACCATCTGTAGCCGTCGCCACCATCCTCCCTAGATCGGGGGGTCTGAAGTTCTTCCCGACACCCTGCCGGAGGGGAGATCATCCCAGAGGCCTTCTCTCCGGTATGATGCGTGAGTAGTTCCACCTTGGACTATGGGTCCATGTAGTAGCTAGATGGTTGTATATCCTCCTTTGTGCTTTCATGTATAGATCTTGTGAGCTCCGTTCATGATCAAGATCTAATCTATTTGTAATCATGCATGTTGTGTTTGTGAGGATCCGATGGATATTGAGATTATTATGTTGGTTTGATTAATGGTTTTGTCTTTATGATTCTATCATGTTTGTGTTGTTTGTGATATTGCATGCTCTCCGTTGTTAGTAGCTATCTTGGCCAATTAGTTGCTAGTGACTCCAAGAGGGGGTATTTATGCTCGATAGTGGGTTCATGCCTCTAGTTTCCAAGGGAAGTGACAAAAATCTCTTCCGTTGTAGATGTGTTGTTGCTACTAGGGAGAAAACAAAGGTCTCTTGTTCATGGAACATATGGACTGTTTACCTTACACACTTTGCTTAAAGCAGTTGTCTATTGCTTGCAACTTAATACTAGAGGGGGTTCGGATGATAACCTGAAGGTGGACTTCTAGTCATAGATGCAGTTGGATGGTGGTCTATGTATATTGTTGTATTGCCCAATCAGCCTCATAGGATCTTTCTGACTAGTAATTGCATTGTTATGCCTTGCTCAGTTCCTGTCAATTGTCCCGCTGTAATTTGTTTACCCTTCATGCCATGTTGTTTATCTAAGGAGAGCGCCTATAGTGAACTATGGACCCCGGTCCAATCTTTACCATTGATACATCTTCCACTGTTACCTGTTTACTTGCTGCAAACCACCATTATCTTCCACACCATACGTTTAATTCTTTGTTACAACAAACTGGTGAGCTTGACAACCTTACTGATTCGTTGGGGCAAAGTCTTGAGTTTGTGTTGTGCAGGTATCCGCGTTGCTTGCAACACCTGTGTGACGTTTCCTTCCTCCTACTGGTTCGATAACCTCGGTTTCTTACTGAGGGAAACTTGCTGTTGTGATGCTTCATACCATGCTCTTGGGGTTTCCAACGAAGCGTCCCACGACAAGTATTGGGCGCCATCAGGCTTCCCCCTCACACTTATAAAAGGGAGGGGAGGAGCATGGGGCGCCGCGCCCCATTGTGTTGGCCGCTGCCTCCCCTCTCCCTCCACATACCTATCTCTCTTCCTCTGGAAAATAGCACGGCGAATCCCTATAGATTTCCTTCTCCGCCATAGTTGCACTACCGCCGTGCTGCCGGAATCTCACAGAGATATTCTCTCTCTTTTAGGATCAAGAAGGAGGAGACGCCACCAAGCGGAATGTGTGGATACCGTGGAGGTGTCGTCCGTTCGGTGCTAGGATCAAGAAGGTTAAGATCTCCATCGGTTTGAACCGACGCAAGCGAACGACTACATTACCCATGATCTATAGATCATTAACCGCTCGTGTTGTTCGAGGGTTGTGTTCATATTTTTTATGCAGAGGTCGGGGGGTACACCCTCCATTTCGAAAAAAAGAAAAAAATCTACTCGTTACTTGCATCTCCTGGATTAGATCTTGATGGGTTTCTTCTTGCTATTCCGTAGGAATATTTTCCATGCAACGAACCCATCATTCTCATCATCTTTCCTAGCTGTCGCTTGTGCATTATAGAAGTCAAGTTATTTCTTACCTCTTGGTTTGACAACTGACTTCACAAATGCAGACCACCTTGGATTGATTCCATCTGCAAGATGGTATCCCATGTTGTAGGTCTTGCCATTTGCTTGAAACTCAACAATGTTGTGTCACTGGTGGCTAACTTATTGAAGAGCGGTGACCAATTGATCACATTGATATCGTTGCAAGAACCGGACATTCCAAAAAAAAGTGAGTGTGTTATAGCTAAATATTAGTCTTAGACATGGAGCGAAGTATTATAGAGGTGACAAATAGATGGACCCTTAAGAATAAAACATCATCAAAGAATAAATACAAGATAATTTTTCTTAGTTATTGTTTTTATGTATTTTAATAAATAATTATTATAAATCTACGAGATTGTTCTATGTGAAGACATGTGTGTAGATCATGTGTTAAAAGTGCCTCGGTAAAAAATAGATAAAAGAAAAATAAAATAAAATATAAATATTCTAATTATAAATTATAAGAAGTGTGTTGCACATGGCCGTTTACTAGTTATGGAAGTCATGTTATTTCTTACCTTTTGGTTTGACAATCGACTTCACAAATGCAGACCACCTTGGATAGATTCCATCTGCAAGATGGTAGCCCATGTTGTAGGTCTTACCATTTGCTTGAAACTCAACCGGTGTTGTGATACTGGTGGCTAACTTGTTGAAGAGCGGTGACCGATTGAGCATATTGATATCGTTGCAAGAACCGGGCATTCCAAAAAAGTATGGAAAATCCAAGTCTCATGGTTGGCCACGGCCTTCAAAATATTCGTGGAGTCCTTATCACCTCTAAACTGTCCATACTATGTCGCATGATAGTTCTTTCAGCTCCAATGCATGCAATCAATTGAGCCAAGCATATCCAGAAACCCTTGAACCTTGTTGTACTCCAACAATCTAGCAGTGTCTTGAGCATTGGGTATTGGGTGCTCTCAAGTACTCTTCACCAAACACTTGCACCGTTGCTACTGCAAAGCGTTTGACACACTCGATGGCTTGACTCTCACCCATTGTCAAATGGTCATTAACTAAATCTGCCGGCGTATGTCATCATACGCAAGGCAGCGGTCACATTTTGGTAAGTACCATGCCCAAGTTCGCCGGCGGCATTCCACCTTTGCTTGAAGAAACGATCATGCTTCATCACACTCTCAGCAATATGCTTGAACAATTTGATTTCCATCCAAAACCGGCGTAAAAACTAATTCTCGGGAAAATTGGATGCTCCGCAAAGTATCTTAGCATCAACTTGTTATGGCTTTCAATTCTCTCCCTCCACAACTTGCACCGCCCAATAACGAAACCGCCGTGCTTCAGCCTCTTGGTCTTGTGCATTGCTACAAGCATAGCAATATCTTTCTCCTTGAAATGTCCCATTCCTCATTGGAAGAGGACGAATCATACTCGTCCCATGCACTCATCTACAAACAATATGCTATGGTGAACTGCCACAAATTGGAATTGAAAAAAAAAGGTTCTAGTAGGCCGTGTATACCTTTCTTCAAACACTTGCTATGCAACAGCTGCTCGTCGGCTGGCTGCTTCGACGGCCAGGTTGCGGCGGATGGATCGAAAGAGGACACCGTGGAGGAGGATTGCACCGGCCACCCGGAGCGAGGGAGCCGAATCTAGCTGGAATCGGCACGGCAGAGGCGCTAGATTCAAGGCAGGACAACGGGGCTCCTCTGGCCATGGGAGGCCACGGGAAGTTCGGCGAAGCGACATCGGAGCATGGGAAAGTGCGGCGGAGTAGTGGCGCTCGATTTGGCGGCCGGCGGCACTCTGGGAAAGGTGGGAGGCGGCAACGGCAACGGCAGCGCGGGGACTAGAAAGTTTCAGCTGGGTGCACGCACGGATGAAAGTTTACAGCATTGCCCGCTCACGTGCCGCAAATATACAACGCAAGGAGGGTTCTTTCCCGTGTGTCCAGTAAAATTTTACGGTATCTACTGGAACTGCGAAATGTCGTGTTGGCGACTTAAAAAGTAGCTGTTGGCTCTTACTCCCTCCGTTTTAAAATATAAAATATTTTAGTTTTATGAACGAAGTGTATCTAAACCACTTTTAGTATGTAGATTGACTCCAAACCCACATAAACCTACACACTAAAAGGGTTTACATACACACCTTTCACAAAGCTAAAACATTATATATTTTGAATATTTTGAAACGGAGGAAGTACATCTAGAGCCGAGAACCGGAACAAAACACCAAATGCTCCCTGATGAGCTACAGCCACACCCAGATGTAGCCATGAGACTCTTGCGACGCCAAATTCTCCGGCTTCTGCAAGGTCGCTGTTCTTTGCGGAGAGAAATAACGATTGTACGTGTGTTGACGTAACCAAGATGCAGGAGTGTATGAAAACATGACGAGGGCATTGAAGAAATATATGTATCTGGTTTACAACATGGAAATCAGTCAAATGTACATGATCTTCTAAAAAAAGTCAAATGTACATGATGGGGCCAGCTCCAGCCGCAACGTTTACAAAATTTTCACCAACAACATGAATACATCAGTCTAGAAATGTACATAACTGTTATGTACATTTGCCAACCAAACTCAACCTAGAGTACACAGGGCGTCGAAAACCGACCAAGCTCTCTCCCGTCTTGCAGGTAATCCGGGATCAAATGTGGTCTGAAAGGACCAACGCGGAAACCCTCTTCAAAGATGAACAAACTTTAGAGATGTCTGATTCCGTGTGGCCAGCTGATACAAACAGGCGGATTCCAAGCGGAAGCTTGCACCTGTCCAGAGTTGACCTCTTCGATGCCACAACGAAAACTGAATCTTCCTTCAAAGCCTGTCGGAGAAAGGATTTGTCAATAAGTGCATATGAAAATTCGGGTAACTCGCGTCTGGATGTCTCGCCGAGTCCATTCAAACTTACCTGCTCGGCAATGGTTTCAAGAAGCTCTAGATCAGTGGTCAGAGAACCCGTCGATTTCTTCAGCTTAAGGAAGACGATAGGTGACAGAAGATGGCTAGAAATTTCAAGCCCTGGTGTACCTGACAGTCCTGCAATCAAATACATGAAAGCCATCAAGGTGGGTGACCATACAGCAGGTAGCTCGCACATATCATGAGTTGCACATCTAGTTCCACAACTTGTAGTCAAATGCCAAGAGAAATATCATTACCTTGATGCAGAAGAGCAACGTTGGCCCTTAGGTTAGCTAAAACTGAAGGATTCTCCTCCAGGTAGTTTACTGCAGAAATTGCAGCACTGGCAAGATAGGGTGGCAGAGAGGCAGAGAAAACATAGCCAGCGCTGCTTAGACGCTGCAAAAATATAACTCCCTTAATCATTCAAAGCTCAAAATGTTCAACAACACAAATTCTGTTTATCTCAACTGATGTTTCAGCAATCTGAAATTGCATCTACCTGATGATCAACAACTCTGGCACTTCCTGTACAGAAGCCACCATCTGTAGCTAATGCATTTCCCATTCCAGCAGTGATAATGTCAATTTTCTCAATCTGCACAGTGTAAGGAAATTTCAGAAATAGAAAAAACAAGCCCAGAAGTATCCAGCTCTTTAGTGTTGCAACAAAATATTTTCATTTTCAACACTAGGAGCAAACACCAAACACTCACTGGAACTCCATAATGTTCGGCAAGGCCCCGTCCAGACTTGCCAAGCACACCAAATGAATGGCTCTCCTCCAGAATAACACGGAACCGATATTTCTCCTTCAATTTGATTATCTCATCCAAGCGGGCAATTTGACCAGAATTCTGCAGTCACCACAAGAGGGGGTTTCATCCGAAGGTCTATATCTAGAATATTTCATGGGTTTACAATCAGGATTATTATTTAATGTTGAAAACCTCCAGAAATAAGAAAAATCCCAAACTTATCTGAGACAAAACAATCACAAAAAGGCTACACACCTGGTAAATAGATTCCACAACAATGTAGCGTCTAACATTCTCAGTACGTTTGTTTCCACGAGTAAGTTTTTCCAAAGTGCTAGCTAGTGAAGCCATATCATTATGCTTAAAATAAACAACAGTACTTCTTGAGAGATATAGACCATTTTGCACTGCCCAATGGACACCCTCATCACTGCAACACACACACACAAAAATGGCTTCAGTTCAACAGGGACAAATGATGTTCAACGCAAAGTACTATCCAGGTATAAGCTGTGAAACTGAAAACGCGAGAACTGTTTATCTGCCTGAAGCTAATATGCTATATTTCATATATTCACATAAGAGGAAAAGGAAGGTTTACTCACGCCACTATGATATCTCCTTTCTTACAAAAGGCAGGGATCACACTGAATATAGTGGATATCCCATATGAATACAGAATGGAGTCAGGCGTTCCGAGAAACTTGGCTATTTTTGCCTCGCAGTCAAGGTGCACATCTGCAAGTGGTCCACATACATAAAGTAAGCTCTAATAGAGGTAATTGGCTGTGAACATGAACAGAGAATATACAAACCAATTGTTCCATAAAAACCCCGTGGACCACAGGATCCAACGCCATATTTCTCCAAAGAACCAACACAAGAATCCTACAGTTCACTCGCATTGATCAGATATTCTGGACGAATATAGTAATAATGTCAAACATTATAGTTTTCTCTTACAGTAATTTTCTCGTTGCCAACTAAACCAAGGTAGTTTGCTGATGCAAAGTTTACAACTTCCTTCCCATCAATGGTCGTATGTGGTCCAGCAGCACTGTATAAGAAGTCGACAGTTAGCAGTGTTAATTATGGCCCTCAGAAGACAGGGTAGATTATAGGTCCCCGCAAATAAAGGACCTATTATACATGTCCAGCAACCGCACATATCCTATAATCATAACTTGATCACGTTGTAAATATCTACATTTCATATTCCATGAATCTCAGCGAATGGAATTAGAATAGATTGACAAACATCTACAAGAAAATACTTAGAATGATATCTGCCAATGGCGAGTTTTGATAAAAAAAAACTCATTTGCATAAACTTCTGCAAGAGGTTATTTTCCATTATCTATCTATTTCTTTCGCAGATACAGAGATACTTAAACAATAACCAAGACAAAGGACAACATAAGATGTTCTATGTTAGGAATTACTTAACAGAGCAATGCTAATGCTAGGAGTTTGCAAGTTATTCCTAAAATTTGCAGGCGCACGTAGTGCACGGTTGCGAAACACAAATATGAAAAAAGAAAAGGAAAAACTACTGGCACAAATTAGCAAACCGATAGGACTACATCTTAAGAAATTAAGCCATTGCTAAAACCTTTCCAAGTTAGGTGCTTTGATTCGGGCCCCCTCTTTGAGTGGAGGACATAAAGGTTCTGGTTCCCATTCATCACATAGCTCATCAACTTCCTGCAGAGATAAAATGCAAACTCTTACCAAAATGTTTCCTGAAGCGATGACCAAAACCAATACTTTTAAGTTTAAACATGCAGAGACCATGGTAATTGGACAGAAGACCACTCTACCTTTTCACTGAGTGGCTTCTTTGGAGGTTTGTAGCTCTTCCTGGAAAGCTGAAACACTATGACTGCAATAAGAAGTCCTTCCACAACCAAGTGACCTGAAGAATGACACCACCTCAAAATGTCAAAAACTATTACCAGCACCATCATCAAATCAGCAATTACTAGTTGATGGATAAAAGAGGCTTACCATCGATATGAACCCCGAAGACGACCGCACGGGCAAGAGGGGCGTTGAATGCAGCTGAGACACGAGCAAGCACCGCCGTGGTGGCATTGACAATCGGCAATGCCATGTCCATGTCCTTACTCTATTGGCGAGCTCTTGTAGCACACAATGGGAACTTCAGCTTCTCAAATCTGCCAAACAAATAGCGCCACATTCTTCAATCAGCCAGATCGATCACATAAAAGCAGAGTCCCAACCATGGAGGGCCTCCCCTACAGTTTGCAGCTCAAAGAAAAAGAACCACGCAAAACACAAAGGGGTATATTGTTTAACCCAGACGATTTTTTTCAACAGTTACAGGAAGAAATCACACGCTTGGATCCAATCTGAGAGCGAGCTAAAGTACTTTTCCACTTTCTGTACGCCCCTAAAATCCCAATCTCACCCGCATCGAGGGAACGTTTCAGCAAGAAAGCTGAGGAAGGCCTCGCCCCCAGACCCGGACGGCCGCAGCCTGCGGCGGAGATCTCAGAGATGATGCCGCTCTCTACCACGCCGCGTTTGATTTGGTTTGGAGGAAATTGAGCCTGGGGACACGAAATTCAAGAGAAGACCCATCTTACCTCCGACCAGCGTCATTGCTGTCGTCAGAAATTCCCAGAACTTGAAATTCTAATCAATGGCTTAGTCAATGGAAGGGAACTAGAAACAGAAGCACTCCTCACCTGACCTGGGATGCCCAAATCCAATGCGCAGCACGACGGGACGGCGGTGGCCGTGCTGATTACCAACAGTAGCGCAAGATCGCAGTGACGTGTAGGGGGTTATATATGGGGGAGCATAGGAGGGCGAAGGATTCGAAGAAGTCAGTGCCGGAGAGAGACGAGACGACGACGATGATTGAGGAATAGAATAGGGAGGAGATTGAGTTGTGTTCTAGTGGGCTTGTGTTCGAGCGGCGGTCATCTTCGGCTGGCTAGGCTGGCTGGGTGGGCTCTGTCTTTTCAACCTCCTAGTACTACTATTTGGCCGGCCAGCATTAATTTGGAACGTTCAGGTTTTCAGTCATCCGTGTGTACTAGTATCTGTTTTGCTGGGCTACAACGATTGACTTTATGGTCCCAAGTCTTTGCGTACAATTTTGTTGATTTTTCTTTTCTTTTAAGAATGCATGTCATCTTCCCTAAAAAAAAAGAATACATGCCATCTCTTTTTTTTTTGAAAAAGGAGTATACATCCTAGGTTTAGTCAAAGTGAAGCTTTATAAACTTTAACCATATATTTAAAAGCAAATATCAATATCAATAATGTAAAGCCTATTGTATTAGAATTGTGATTAACTATATTTTTATATTATATTCATTTGGAATTATAAATATTTATATTTTTCTTATATTTTTGTTAAACATTGCAAAGTTTGACTTTAAATAAACCTAAAATGCGAGGTAATAGTGAACTAAGGGAGTATTTTTTTATGAGATGGCACAACCATATATCGTTGATCACATTAGGCACTTCATTTATAAATATAAGACATTTTGGAAGTTTAAGTTTATTAAATTTCCAAACGTCTTAAATAGAGATAGTACTTAGCAATGCCAAGAAAATATAATGATACATTTGTGGCGCAAGATGCAGCAATGATTTGTTCGATACATGGAGAGAAAATGAGTTGGTATCCTAAAACTATCACTTTGCATAGGAAATTTATAAAATGGTACTCGCTCCAATCTATAATAGTGGCAACACTTATTATGCATTGGGAGAGTGCCACTTTATGTTTTGGAAATACAAAGCTACCACCATAGAGCACGAATTTTGCGATTCGTGCAAATGACAACCCGAGAGCGTGTTAACATGAAAATTGATAGGGGTCCCACCCGTCGGGATGACGTGGCATGGCAGAAACGACAAGGGCTCACAAAAGTTAGATAGTTTTAAATTTGGACCTTCTTGTAATTCCTCTCTGCTTCTTTTTCTTCTTCCTCTCTCTCTCTCTCTCTCTCTCTCTCTCTCTCTCTCTCTCTCTCTCTCTCTTTTCTTTGTCGGACCGGATCCCCCTAGCGTCGCTGCCCAGTATTCAATCTTGTCTCCGACGCATTGGAGGCGCCAACGCCACTGCGAGCTCCTACAACTTCCACCACGCCTCCTTGGCTACCAACCGGCCTCGTCGCCATGTCCCAGCTTCCTGCTGGCCTCGATGGCGCCAACCCCTGGCATCCATACGTCCATCCTCGTCCTGTCCGTAAGGGGGCGGGAGGCATTGAGGATCTGGACGACGATGAAGTGGTTGAGGTGTAGATGTTGGGTCAGGATACGACAGTCGTGCGCGTGACGAAGGCTGTCGACTGTCGTATCCTGACGAAGTGTAGATGTTGGGTCAAGATACGACAGTCGTGCGCGTGACGATGAAATGAGGAGACATCTTTTATCTAGGGTAAAAAGGAGAGAAGTGTTACATGGCATAGTGATAAAAAATGCACACTGCCTGACTTAATGATACCTTCGATCTAGATTACGGATGTAGTATAGATTGTTTTTTTAAATACCTAGGTTTATCGAATCTTGAAAAGTATTCACTATGGTGTAATATTATGTTAAATAAGACCTTGAAAACTCGTAATATCTTTGTTACCGAGGACCTTTTACTTTACTGTTTGTGGTTTGTATCAATGGAGGGAGATAGATCAGGGCTAAGGATTCATCTGCAGATGTGCACATATGTTAGAGATAAAGATAATAAAGATAATTACGTTTATGGGTTGTGATTAGATAATGATAAAAAATATGGATGGTATATCCGTAGCTACTATAGTATTTACTGACCACATCTACTATAGACTTTTGTCCAACAGCTACACCACTGTCATGCAGGGTTACACAATTATTAAGTAAAACAGACAAACACAATTTATGATAAATGTCGTTACCGTTATTCTCAAATGGATCTATAAAACAACTATTGTATTCCCCTAGCTGTCACTGGGTTTCACACGTGAAGTTGATCACCACTCATCTCACCTAATTACCTGCGTTAATCCTGAGGGTTTTGGGTGCTTGACAAGTCCTTGGATCGATCCAATAAATAAGAATACAAATAATAAATCTAACAATCAATCACAACATTATATCCCATGGAAATAGAAGATGACCATAACCTTGTGAGGCTATACCTCAGCCCGCAGCCCGTGAGAACTACTCACTTGTAAACCTCTGAACCGTATGTTCGTAAACCACAAGCCGGTATAACCCAAATGCAGATGCATGACGTACTACCATGGAGGCCATTAGACCGCCCACAAGCAGACCGCAATGGCAGGACACGGTACCGGCCAACAATTCCATCCACATTCAATATTATAGCTTTAAGTGCGATAAACATGCCCGGTTGTTGGGGAGATGACCTCGAATAGGGTAAAGACGGGGAAAGACGAAAGGGTGTTGCCCGTTGTGTTTCCGAGTTACAGTCTGAGTCGGCCGAATCCTGTAGAGGTCGGCCGGGAAAGGGAAGGACAGGACCCTTATGATAATGGCAAGGCATTACCCGGCCGAGATATCGCGTAAGTCGGCCGGGTTAGCCCGAGTAATCTTAATGCAGGTGAAGGACGAGCCGAGTTACGCGAGGAAGGGCCGAATGATACGAAGCTTGCAGGAGAAGGAGAAACCTAAAGTCAAACTCTAGCTGCAAGCTAGAGAGAATTTGAGCGGAGCTAAGGGACAAAGGGAAAGCGGCGACAGGGGCAGAAGGAGGTCACGGAGGTGACAGACCTGGAGCCCGAGGCACGCAAGAGGGGCCCTCTGGAACCTTGCCGTCATTAGAGGGGCGACAGGGAAAGGAGGCCGCCGAACTACTATATTGGGACAAGCATATTCCTCGAATATGCTTGCCACGTCAGCCCTAAAGGAACCCAAGGCTCTCCTTTATAAGGAGGGGCTTGGACCCTGAGGAGGGCATCGGCTCATCTTAGTAACGTTAGGCTGGTAAAGTTCTTCTTTTCTCCTCGTATACAGCTCGAGGAGCACTTGTAACTTAAAGAAGGAGAAAT
This sequence comes from Avena insularis, assembly GCA_023614405.1. NCBI lineage: Eukaryota > Viridiplantae > Streptophyta > Magnoliopsida > Poales > Poaceae > Avena > Avena insularis. The sequence continues at coordinate 406,997,943 of CM042685.1, read as the reverse complement.
AAAGATCTTTGCCTTAGTCTTTTGTGTGTAGAATCAACTACATCTTCCCTCCCCAGATCCCACTAGCATCCATTGGCCCCTTACTTTAGCCTACCCATGGCATCTGTCGTGTCACCACCACGAAAGTTGGCGCCATCAGGGGCCCGCAATGGTGCTAGCTGGAGTCATGATCCGGACGGGAAACTTCATCAACACTGGCGAGCGCATTGTCTCTGGCTTGGTCTGGAGACTTGATCTCTATGACTACGTCAGCGACAACGCGGGAAGCTTCAAGGGAAAAACTCCTCCGCGCAACGGCGTCTTCATCAACCTAGGCATGCACCAGATTTACGTCGGCGTCGACATATCCGGCGTTTATCCTCACCAGGTTGTTATTGCAGGAGAGCCTCCCCTCAGCGCCGCGAGTAGTCATGCGGCGAGCGCCTACCGTCACAGCGTCGAGGTGATGGTCGCGCCGGGTGCAAAGGAGAAGCGCGCCGGATCAAGCAGAGACCTAGCCGGGCGTGTCGCGTCGCCAGTGCAGACAACCCACGCCCACCGAGGTAATCCCTTCAGTGGTCAACCAGGCTGAGGTGCAAGAGACAACCCCAAAGGCACCAAGAATAAGAGAGCCACCTCTGGAAAGACCAGAAAACATTCTTCAGGCAACCATAGATAATCTGACTACACCTGTAGCGCCGATACTTGATCCGGCAAATGCTTAGGCAGAATTGGAAGAAACCAGGCAAAAGGTGCTGGTAGAGGCAAAAAAGGTGTCGGCCTTGCAGGAGTCCTTAAACAGGACCTTGCGAGAGTACGCCAAAGCAAACAAGCTTGACGTCGACCCCGAGCGGGTTGACGAGCTGAGATTAAGAGGAAAAAACCTCATAGATGATATCAACAAAGAGCATGATGCTCATAAGGCTGAATCAGTTGATCTAGGCTTGCCGAGGTACAGTACCCCAGCAAAGAACCTGAGAGCGGCAAATGCCACAGCATTAGAGTTAGAAGGGTTGACCGGCGAAGCCCGGCAGAAACAGCAAGAAAAGTGAATGAGCCGGTGCGCATTGCGAACCAGCAAAATGAAGAAATGCTCTGAACAGACCCGGCAAGGCCAGGAGCCTCGCGAATGGTTCACTTTCGGTGCATGACACTGCCTTATCTGTGGCAGCAGCATCTTCACCCGGAAACAATGCACGAAAGGACAGAGCTGTAACTTCGGGAAAGAGAAACAAGCAAATTGTTCCATATGATCCGGCGATAGCCGGAAAAGCAAACGAGAACAGAGGCAATGAAAGCCGAGGTAACACTGGCGAGAGGAACCCCGGCCGTGCTGAGAAAGGCGACGGAGGCCGAGGCAATGGAGATCTCGGCAGAGCAGAACTCGGAAGAGGAAATCACGAGAACAATATCCCGGTCGAAGGAAGAAGAGAACCGCCGCAGAACCCGCAGCCGAGACATGAACCTTGGCAGGAAAGGGAAGCGAGACCAGCTCGCCACAATCTGGTGAATGAGAGGTACAATGATGGTTATTCTGAGATGGAATACGCGATACATGGAGGGAACAATCACTATGGAATACTGAGATGAGTTACAGATGAGATCTGCCACAAATGATGCGAGTAAAACTAGACCGGCTATACCGATCCGAGTTCTTTGGAAGAACAGGTCGCCGGTCCGCATGCTTGGACCACGATCATGGGCGAACCGCCTGTGCCGAACTTTCAGCTGGCAAGAGGCACAAAAACATATAATGGGAGCACCAAACCACAAGACTAGTTGATTGATTATGCCACAGCTGTGAAAATAGCAGGTGGGAACTTACGATGGGCAGTGCGATATGTCCCGCAAATGTTGGAAGGACCAGCTAGAGTATGGCTGAATAATCTGCCGTCAGGCAGTATCAACTGTTGGTTGGACTTTGAAGAAATGTTCGTTAGCAACTTTACCAGTACTTACAAGAGGCCAAACAGGCCGCAGCAATTAGCCATGTGCAAGCAAAGGCCGAATGAGACGGACAGTGAGTTTTTAACTCGGTGGTGTAACCTGAGAAACTCATGTGAAGGAGTTATAGAATCACAAGCGATAGCTTGGTTCGCTCAAGGATGCCGCTATGGCAGTGTGTTGTGGCAGCGACTGCAAAGAGATATGTCAACTACACTGGCAGAAACCATCAGAATAGCGGATTCCTATGCATTAGGAGATCCGACGCAACCAGAATTAATGTCGGCAGATCATCGGGAGCATCAAGATCAATATGCAAGAGATATGACCGGGTCATCCAGGCACAATGACTTCAGAGGAAGAAGAAGAGAAGAGAGACCGGATTATAGATATAGTTCAGCCCAGGTGGTGGCAGTAGCACAAGACCAGCCGAGTCACGGAACCACTCAACGGCAAAAGAATGGTCCTCAGCAATGGACACCAAGGAATGAGGGAAAAAGATAATGGACACCAGAACAAAAGAAGCAATGGCAGGAGAGGCCGAAGTACACGTTCGAGTCTATGTTAGATCAGCCGTGTAAATTTCACACGTCAAACCCAGCCAGGCCGGCCAACCATACGACCCGCCAATGTGCATGGATGAAAAATGCAATGGGAAACCCAGCGTCTGACAAGATCTCTTCAGCACATCCAGACGATCACCCACGGTTGATCGGGCAAATGCACAGCAACTGATGTTACCACCTCCTCCCCCGAGGTACGACAACTCGGACCGGAGGGATGCGGTGCATCAAGTGATAAACCAAGGTACGGAGGGAAGGACAAATGCAGGAAATAATGGACGCAATGATTACAGAGAACATCATCAGCCGTATTGCGTGTTCACAACAGAACAGCAAGACAAGAAGAGTGTGCAGCGCCGGCATATGGAAGTAAATGCAGTAATGCCGGCAGTACCAAGATATGTGCCTTGGTCAGACCAGGAGGTAACCTGGAGCATAAGGGATCACCCCAAGATAATGCCTAGTCCAGGGTCGTATGCACTCGTGTTGGATCCGACATTTGTCGGACCAAGCATTAATGTGAAATTTTCAAAGGTACTCATTGACAATGGAAGCAGTATCAATATCATGTACAAAGATACAATGCATAAGCTCGGAATATCGCAGAACATGCTGCAATCCACGAGGACCACTTTCCATGGGATAGTACCAGGACTTTCATGCGAACCCATTGGAAAGGTTCGAGTGGATGTATTATTCGGCACAAGAGATAACTGCAGAGCAGAAAACTTAGAGTTTGAGGTGGTGGATCTAGAAAGTTGTTATCATGCTTTACTCGGACGGCCGGCGCTGGCCAAATTCATGAGCAGCTGCCATGTGAGTTATCTGAAAATGAAGTTACCCGGACCACAAAGGGTGATAACAGTAGCAGGGGATTACAGGAAGTCAATGGAATGTGCTTCAGCCGGGTCAAATTTGGCTGAATCATTGGTAATAGCAAGAGAAAAAAGAAGGATTCAGGAGGTAGCAGCCCTTGCTCAGTCGGCCCAGCTAAATATGCCGGCATTAGCCAATCCACATGGAAGTGTCTCCTTTCAGCCGACTAAAGAAACAAAAAAATTCCAGGTAGATGAGCAATTCCCAGAGCGCACCGTCACTATTGGTGCCGGCCTAAATGCTAAATAGGAAAGCAAGCTCACCAACTTCCTCCGTGAGAATCGGGATATCTTTGCATGGTCAACTCAGAATCTGCAAGGTGTGCCGAGGGAGTTGGCTGAGCACTCTCTAAATGTGAGGCCAGGAGCAAGGCCGGTGAAGCAACCTCTCCGCCGCTTCGCCAAAGACAGGAGAAAAATAATAGGGGATGAAATAGCTCGGCTCCTTGCGGCTGGGTTCATCATGGAGGTGTTGTATCCGGATTGGCTGTCAAACCCGGTGCTAGTAGAAAAGAAGAAGGATGATCCAAATGTAGCCATTGTATGGCGAATGTGTATCGATTACACGAACCTGAACAAGGCGTGTCCAAAAGATCCTTTCCCTTTGCCTAGAATAGACCAAGTCATTGATTCGACCGCTGGTTATGAACTATTGTCATTTGTAGACGCGTATTCTGGTTTTCACCAGATACCGTTAAATCCGGCCGATCAAATAAAGACTGCGTTTATTACCCCGTACGGGGCTTATTGCTATCGCACAATGCCATTCGGCCTACGCAACGCAGGAGCAACGTATCAGAGATGCATGCAAAAATGTCTACATGACCAGATAGGAAAAAATGTACAAGTATATGTGGATGATGTGGTTATCAAAACCAAAGAAAGCAAAACATTACTGGATGATATACGGCAGACTTTCGCAAACCTGAGAAGGTTCCGAATGAAGCTTAACCCGGAAAAATGCACATTTGGCGTGCCAGCGGGAAAATTGCTCGGTTTTCTCGTATCTAGCCGAGGTATAGAGGCCAACCCAACCAAGATAAAGGCAGTAGAAAGGATGGAGTTGCCAAGGTGTCTAAATGACGTACAAAAGTTCACAGGTTGTTTAGCCTCGCTCAGCCGATTTGTATGTCGGCTGGGAGAGAAGGCATTACCACTCTATCAACTGATGAAGAAATCGGATAAGTTCATTTGGACTCCACAAGTAGACAGTGCATTTCATGAATTGAAAAGGATGTTAGTCACAGCACCAGTCTTAGCTTCTCCGTTATCAAAAGAGCCTATGTTACTCTACATAGCGGCCACCTGTGAGTAGTGGTATTTGTGATCGTCGTGGAACGAATTGAAAATGATAAGTCGGTACAAAGACCGGTGTGTTACTTGAGCGAGGTACTATCAGCCTTAAAACAAAATTACCCACATTATTAGAAGATGACTTATGGAGTGTACTTTTCGGCAAAGAAACTTAAACATTACTTCGAAGAGCACCCCATCAAAGTGATTTGTGAAGCACCCATAGCCGACATATTGAGTAACAAAGATGCGAGTGGCCGAATAGCAAAATGGGCAATCGAATTGTCACCTTATGCTCCGCAATACGATAGGAGAGATGCAATCAAATCTCAGGCTGTGGCCGATTTCTTCGTAGATTGGGCCGAGGTGCAGTATGAGCCGCCATTGCCAGACCCGAATTATTGGACGATGCACTTTGACGGTTCCAAACTAAGAAATGGTTTCGGGGCAGGAATAGCGTTAACCTCGCCAAAAAGAGATCAACTGAGATATGTGTTGCAGATACATTTTGCCGCGTCAAACAATGTAGCCGAATATGAAGCACTTGTCCATAGATTGAAGGTGGCAAAAGAGATTGGCATACACCGAATCTTATGCTATGGAGATTCAGATCTAGTAGTACAGCAAGTGTCAGGCAATTGGGATGCGTTGGATGATAATATGGCTTTGTATAGATTTTATGTGCAAAAAATCAGTGGATACTTCGAAGGATGTGAATTTCACCATATACCTCGGGCAGAAAACGATGCCGCAGACACATTGTCAAAACTAGGATCAACTAGGCAGTCAATTCCCTCAGGTATCGCCCTAGAGCACCTAAGGAAACCATCAATAACACCGTCACCAGAGTCCGAATCTATCTTTATTCCGGTAAAATCAGGAGAAGATAATGTGCCGATGGAAATTGACAATCATTATAACCGAAATTCCCAAAAATAAAGACATGATGCAAGCATGACTATGGAGAAATCCGAGGTCGTTATGTCGGGTAAAACATGGAAATAGATAGTGAGACCACACGAGAAAATCATACCTATATGGCGCAACCCATATTCTCTTTCCTTAGAGATGCGATTTTGCGAATAATGAGGTATTAGCAAGACAGAGACGATCTGAAGAGCTAAAGCTTATACAATCATAAACAATGAGCTATACAAAAGGAGTGTCACAAGTGTATTGCAAAGATGTGTGAGCTCGGCAGAAGGCCAGGAGATCCTCCTAGATATACATCAAGGAGAATGTGGACATCATGCCTCATCCCGAGCCTTAGTGGCCAAAGCATTCGGGCATGGGTTTTATTGGCCAACAACGCTGAAAGAAGCCAAAGAACTGGTCGAAAAATGTAATGGTTGTCAGAGATATGCAACCAAGATACATATGCCATCATCCGAGTTAAAAACAATACCAATTACTTGGCCATTTTCTGTGTGGTGCTTAGATATGGTGGGACCATTTAAGCCGGCCCGAGGTGGGATGACCCACATATTGGTCATGGTAGACAAATTCACAAAATGGATTGAAGTGAAACCAATAAAAAAATGTGATGGGCCCACAGCAGTGAAATTCCTCAAAGATATTATCTTAAGATACGGATACCCACACAGTGTTATTACAGACAACGGCACAAACTTTGTAGAAGGAGCTTTCGCTAGATTTTGCCAAGAAAATCACATAAGATTAGATGTCGCCTCTGTGGCTCACCCAACATCCAATGGGCAAGTGGAAAGGTCTAATGGACTAGTATTGTCCGGAATAAAACCATGACTCGTCGAACCGCTGCAAAGGTCAGCAGGATGTTGGATTGAGGAACTACCAGCAGTACTATGGAGCCTCAGGACTACCCCAAACAGGTCAACAGGTTATACACCATTTTTTCTAGTGTATGGGGCAGAAGCCGTGCTTCCAGCCGACATAATACATGACTCGCCAAGGGTTACCCAATATACAACCTCAGAAGTAAATGGGGTAGCTCGGCAAGATACTGTTGATCTGCTAGAAGAAGCCAGAGAGCTAGCGCTATCAAGATCAGCTATTTATCAGCAGAACTTGCGACGATATCACAGCAAGAAGGTGAATCCGAGAGTGTTCAAAGAAGGAGATTTGGTTCTCCGACTGGTGCAACGCACGGCCGGCATGCACAAGCTGTCGCCTCCATGGGAAGGACCATTCATCGTGAGCAAAGCATTACACAATGATGCCTATTACCTAATCGATGCTCAAACACCAGGAAAGAACACTGCAGACAAAGCCGGCGAAGAAACGAAAAGACCATGGAACGTAGCTTTACTTCGTCCATTTTACTGATAGCAGTCACCTATGACACATTGTAAAGTAATGTCTCAGGATGGAGCACCAACTATGTTTTGAACCTCGGCGTCCAGAGCAGTGACTCGGGGACTGCCATATGTTGTTTAAATTTCATGTTATGTATTAAACCTCGGCACCTCGAGCGGTGACTCGGGGACTGCCATATGTTGTTTAAATTTCATGTTATGTATTAAACCTCGACACCTCGAGCGGTGACTCGGGGACTGCCATATGTTGTTTAAATTTCATGTTATGTATGAAACCCCGACACCCTGAGCAGTGACTCGGGGACTGCCCCATAATTATTTCTAAGCTTAATTCAGGTATGAAACGTCGGCATTTGAGCAGTGGCTCGAATACCGACATATATCGTTTTTGAGTTTGTGTTACATGTTAAAACCAAACACCTTGAGCAGTGACTCGGGGACTGTCTTATATTCTTTCTAGATTTGAGTGGTATAGTAAACCTCGACACCTTGAGCAGCGACTCGGTAACTTTCTTATATTATTTCTAGATTTGGGTTGTATATCAAACCTCGGCACCTTGAGCAGCGACTCGATGATTGTCTTACATTATTTCTGAAGTTCGATTTATATACTAAACTTCGGCACCATAGGCAGTGACTCGGGGACTGTCCTATATTGTTTCAAAGCAGGGGTTATCCTTTATTACAAGGGTGGGTATCAAACTTCGACACCCAGAATAAGAACAGCTCACTCTCGTATGATATTCGAGGTCCACACCCAGATTAACAGCCTAAACCACAGTGATCTAAAGGCAAAAATATACACCAAACTCAAAGAAGTTGAAGGCCGCCAAAACAAGGATTCGGACAAACAACACCAGTTAAAAACAAAGTAATAACGATTACAACCATATATGTCTCAGCGGCACTCGGCAAAAGAAATTCATACCATACAAAAGACGGACTAATATTCCACGTACATCATACGCCCGGCATACCAGGGGCAAGAAGTAACTTAGAGGTTTTTAGCTGGAGAGGCAGTGGTTTAGACAGGAGCTGCGCGCTCCGAAGTAGGGGGAACCTCGGCCGAGGTAGCCTCGCCCTCCACAGACCCAGGAGCGACTTCGGAGGAAGCCCGAGGCTGTTGAGGAGCGTCAGTTTGCGCAGTGGAATGCCCAGTACCTTTGGAGGAGGACCGTGCATCGCCATTGCCATCCGAGCTCGAACTGGAATCAGTAGAGGCAGCCGAGTCACCGTCATCTTCACCTTGTTCAGCAGAGTTATCATCCGAAGCATCCTCAACTTGGACCTCATCCTCCGGGTTAGGAAGGAAGCTCGGACCTTCATGCCAGCTATGCACGTCGGCATACTCCACAAGTTGATAAGCACGAGCTTGCCGGAGAGTGACAAACTCTGGGTCCTCAACCCATCGAGAGCCAGTGCGCAAATTTCTCAAGATATCAAGAGAAATATCTTCATACCATGACATGATGACAGTGAGAGCCATATCAGCACCAGCTCGTCCGGCCGACTCCCTCCAAAGACTTAGCTGCTTCTCAGAGGCCATTAATCTTTCCACCAACAATTCGACCTCGTCAATATTCGGAGTCCCAGAAGTATTCGGCCAGAGAACATGGTAAGCTCGGATAGCTGCCTGCACCAAATCCCTGCCCATAATATTCATCGGACCAACTGCAGCACCAACAACAACCAGAAAGTCTTCCATCGAATACTCCGAGTCCGCATCAGCAGGAACACCTCGGCGCACACGAGCGCTAATCACCACTTTAGAACTCACGGGCTTAGCTTCCGGAAAATGGTCTGCGCAAAGAACGACTGCATTAGTCAGCAATAAGAAAAGGGAAAAGATAACCCGGTCGCGGTCGGAAGCTTACGATGAATATAACTCAGCATTATCTGAAGGTCTTTAGCCCAGTCAATCTTGCTCTTCTCAAAGCGAGTAATCTCCTCGCTCATCCCACGTGTCTTCAGTTCGGCAGCCTCGAGGAGCTCTTATTTTTCTGCAACTACAGAGCTAGCCGATTTCTCTCCTCGGAGAACTCCTGGTCGACCTTTTCTAATTCGGACTTCTGGGAGAGCTTGAGTGACTCCACCTCGGCACGCAAGCGAGCTATCTCGTCATCTTTATCCTTCAGCTCCGCCGAGTGAGTAACGCTTTGTTCTAAAAAATACAGCATCACATCAGGCATGGACGTGCAGTCTTGGTGAGATGCTGCAAAAGTTTGTAACTCGGCTTTACCAAAGCCAAAAGAGTTAAAAGAAACTTAGCGCACATTTCAAAGGGGAGTATATAAAATAAAAGAGTAACTAACCTTCCAGGGCCTTGACCTTCTTCTCAAGACGGATGTTAAGATTATTTATGTTGCCTGTTTACCAACAGAGTGAGCAAATATCTCATGTACAAAACAATAAGAGCGGCAGAGATAACAGAAAGATTTGTCGACTTACCACAGGAATAACTTTCTCATACTTTTGTTGCAATTTTCTATGCGCAAAAAGCAGCCTTTGGAATTCGGCGGTCCGCCGGTCATGCGCAACCTGAGCAATAGAACAAATAGTAAATGGATATTCGAAGCTAAAAAGATCCGAGTCAAGCAAAACTTAACCCGGATCTAGGTGGCTGGATATTCGAAGCTAAAACAGATCCGAGTCAAGCAAAACTTAACCCGGATCTAGGTGGCTGGATATTCGAAGCTAAAACAGATCCGAGTCAAGCAAAACTTAACTCGGATCTAGGTGGCTGGATATTCGAAGCTAAAACAGATCCGAGTCAAGCAAAACTTAACCCGAATCTAGGTGGCTGGATATTCAAAGATCAGATAGACACAAATCAAGCAAAGTTTAAGGCAGATCTAGTTGGATGGAGGTTCGAACTCTAAGGTTAAATTGAATTAAGTAGAGCATCATAAAACTTCCAAACGAATAACAAGTTATTCGCTTGCAAGCTTCTGGGACTAGAGTATATATAATAGCATCTGGAGAACTAATCAAAACTCCATAAAAAACAATTACCTCATTCATCTTGTCACTTTCAAGAATGATCTTAGCAGCTTGATGCAGGCGGCTGCTGATGTCAGAGAGCTGAAACGGCTGGCTGCCTGGATTACCCTCGAATTGATCGGCGACATTCCAATTGTTGGCATATTCAACCAGCGAGCCGAGACTATTCCCACTCGCCGTGCGAGTTAGGACTTTACCTCGGACATGCTGTGTAGCCACTGTTGCCGCAGGGCTTTTATGAAGAGCGAGCTGGGTACTGGCGGCCGGAGTAACGGAGGCTTTGGCAGAAGCAACCCCTTTGCGCAACGCATCGGCAATACTTGGCCGAGAAGAGCCAGCAAGACCTTTCTGGGAGGAGGAAGCCTTGATGACGACAACCTTTCTTGTTTTAGAAGAGGCATCAGTAGGAGCTGATACCTCGGCAATGGGAACGGCGTCTTTAGGATCCGGGGGAGTCACGGTCGCAGAGGGCGCCGAGATATTGACGTTCTCGGCCGGGGTTGGAGTTACTATAGAAACCGCGGGGTTAGAAAGAGGCTCAGTAGAGACATTAGGGTTCACAGAGGAGGCGACAGGTTCGGTAGAAATATCTGTGGGCCGAGTGGAATCAACGTCAATGAGAGGAATCTCAGGCACATCGTGGCGAGGTGGCGTCCGATTCGAAGCTGGAGGAGATGCAGCACGAGTAGGACTAGGAATCCTGGTATCTTCAGTAGGCGGAGGGGACGGCTGCCGAGTCATACGACTCGTCATGCTGGGACCGCCAGGCTTAACAGAAAGTGGAGCACTACGAGAACAAAAAAGGTAAGTTAAAAAGCAGAAAGAGAAAAACAAGAAATACGAGCAAAAGAGACTCACCCAGTGACCCCGGGCATGGTCTTGCGCCTGGGAGGATTTGGAGCTGACTTCTTCATTCGCTTTTTGGGAGCCGTCTCTGAGGCACCAGCGGGAGCACCACGTTTCCCCGAGGTAACAGGAGGCCGGGAGGCAAGAGGCTCGGCGTCGTGAACCTGACCGGCCGGATTAGCTGAGAAAGTAGAAGCCGGGAATGCATAAGAAATTGGCCCTGCGGCAACTACCTCTAGAACTTGGACCTCGTCCGAATCACCTTCCTTCTTGTGAGCCGAGTCTTGCCACGAGCGCGAGCCGGAGCAAGATCAGCCTTGGGGACAAACTCTTCTGAGTCCGGCTCCCCACTATCTGGAGTATTCCGATCCGCAGGCCACGGGAGTGACAAAACCTCGGCATCCTCGTTCTTCTGCTCATCAAACCTCTGCAGGACAAGAAGGAGAAAAATTAGCAAAGAGAATTACGAACGCAGTTAAGGAGCGAAAGACTAAAGAGCAAACTTACTGCGAGTGGGGGACGCTCGCGGGTGAACGGCTTCAGTCCCCAAGCCCAATCCTCCGGCATCTCCGTTCTAAAAATATCCCGGACACGCTTGAAAATGAGGTAGTTGTCCAGCTCCACCGTCGAGACTCGGTTGGGGTCAAGGGGACCGCTCATATAACAGAGTTTGTGTGTGCGTTTCTGGAACGGGCAGATTCGGCTGCTGACGAAGGTAGTCATCAGATCCTCGCCGCGTAGCCCGGCACGGATCAACTCCTTCAGCCGAATCTCAAAAGCCTCGGCCAAAGCATGGCTCTTCCTCGGATTATATGTCCAATTCATCTTGGAAGGAGGGCCAATGGAGAAGGCAGGAAGCCGAATTCTATCTTCATTCCCCGTATTCTTGACATAGAAAAAGGACTTGTGCCACTTCTTGCACGATTCTAGCCCCGCAACACGAGGGAATTCGGATTTCCTCCGAGGTGTGATGGATGCTGCTCCACATTGGGTGAGCAACTTCTTGGAGGGGTGCAGAGATTTATCTAGGATGACATTCGAACGAATCTGGAAAAACTTTGACCAGACATGCACGGATGGCCACAGGCCGAAGTATCCCTCCGACGCAGAGATGAAGGCCGAGAGAGAGGCAATGGCGTTGGCGGGGAGATGATGCGGCTGAAGGCCGAAGTAATCAAGAAACTCCCTAGCAAAGTTGCTAAGAGGGAGACCAAAGCTGCGTGCGAAATGCGACATGAAAACTACATACTCTCCGTCCCTAAGGTCTGGAGAGGACTCGCTGCCGGGTAAGCGACAAGCTACCTCGGCGGGAATCCGACGAGTCCGGATAAGCCACTCGATCTCGCGGCGAGTGACGGAGGAACCCTGCCATGAGCCCCGCTCGGGCCCAGATCCGGCATCGTCATCCTCAACAAGCGCACCACTGACAGAACTAGACATGAGATCGCCGGAGAAACTTGCGGAGGAAGAGATAGCGGCGGAGGAAAATCTAGAGCTGTAGGGCCCCGTCGTGGTTCTACCCAAAAACGGCGGCGGAGCAGAGAAAGAACTACCGTGCGAGTAAAGAAGAAGAACAGAGATATCTAGAAGAAAAGCTAGGCGATTGGACCGGAAGAACTCACCGGCGACGGTTGAACGAAAGCGAGCAGGGTATGGGCGACGAAGCAAGACGGGCGACCCTGCCATCAAGGACTCAGACGAGCGCACGGCGGCGGAAGCATGAGCGGGGGCAGAGGCGCGAGGAAGAAGAAGGGCGCAGGTAAGCAAAGGGGGAAAGTGAATCCCCCAGCGCCGTGCCCCTCTTTATAACCGTGCTACCTGCGAGGTAATGGGATCGTGGGTGTGGCGGTTGACCGTGTAGATCGTGTAGGCAGCACGAACACACGACGATAAGTGGAACCGCACCAACGAACACACGGTGGAAAAGAGAGCCACGATCCCCGATGGAAACGACACGCGAGGCGTCACAGTGCCGACGCGACGGGCGCAGCAGTAACTGTAGCCTGTCAGTAAATACTATAGAGGAACAAAAAACTAGGGAAACAATGATGAATATGACACGTAGGACGAGGCGTACGCGAGAAGATACGATGGTACCTCGAACGAGAAAAAGGTAACTCGGAAACCATGCAGGGCAAATGCCGTGAAACTGATACGACCCGACCAAAGTTGTCGGCAGGGCCATACCAGCTTCGGGGACTAATGTTGGGGAGATGACCTCGGATAGGGTAAAGACGGGGAAAGACGAAAGGGTGTTGCCCGTTGTGTTTCCGAGTTCAGTCTGAGTCGGCCGAATCCTGTAGAGGCCGGGAAAGGGAAGGGCATGACCCTTATGATAATGGCAAGGCATTACCCGACCGAGATATCGCGTAAGTCGGCCGGGTTAGCCCGAGTAATCTTAATGCAGGTGAAGGACGAGCCGAGTTACGCGAGGAAGGGCCGAATGATACGAAGCTTGCAGGAGAAGGAGAAACCTAAAGTCAAACTCTAGCTGCAAGCTAGAGAGAATTTGAGAGGAGCTAAGCACAAGGGACAAAGGCGCAGTGCGACAGAGGGGCAGAAGGAGGTCACGGAGGTGACAGACCTGGAGCCCGAGGCACGCAAGAGGGGCCCTCTGGAACCTTGCCGTCATTAGAGGGGCGACAGGGAAAGGAGGCCGCCGAACTACTATATTGGGACAAGCATATTCCTCGAATATGCTTGCCACGTCAGCCCTAAAGGAACCCAAGGCTCTCCTTTATAAGGAGGGGCTTGGACCCTGAGGAGGGCATCGGCTCATCTTAGTAACGTTAGGCTGGTAAAGTTCTTCTTTTCTCCTCGTATACAGCTCGAGGAGCACTTGTAACTTAAAGAAGGAGAAATAAAGATCTTTGCCTTAGTCTTTTGTGTGTAGAATTAACTACATCTTCCCTCCCCAGATCCCACTAGCATCCATTGGCCCCTTACTTTAGCCTACCCATGGCATCTGCCGTGTCACCACCACGACACCGATAGAGTTGCGAGTCAAGTGTACACAAGTGAGTATGTATGCTAACGACATAGTACAAATAACATAGTACAATTATCGAACAACAGGACATTCAATGTGACTTCCTTTCTTAATGGGTCGACAAAAACTCGTCAAACTAAAATATTGAACAGGAGTAGGGTTGAGTAGGAAACTTGCACACCGGAGATCAGTGTTATTGTTATTGATGAATCTGAAGTAGTTGCACCACTCGGTGAGGGTCAAGCTATAGTTGCGGTTCATGAGGCAGAAGATGATCTTGTCGGTTCCTTCACCATCCTTGACAGATTGGTTGCTTACTCCCATGGTGTGCTCTAGCATGCTCAAGAACTCGAGCGTCAACCGACTATAGGTTGGAACATCTTATTGGAGTTGACTTCACGGTCATCGAGTTTCTTGAATTGGTCGGCTTGGGACTTTGCAGGGAACATGATGCCAAAAGTTGCATTGCTCGGAGGAGCAGCAGCGCGAGAAGTACCCACGATAGCCTGAATATGTGTTCGGCTCCTCATTTTCATCATCTAAAAGTTTAAAAATTGCACAAATAAAAACTTTGATCCAATAGGAATAATCGATGAATGTTCCTATTTCTACAAAAGAATCTCGTCTAAATAAAACTGCAAAATGTGCTCATCAAGAAAAAAATGATTCAAACTAGACCTAGGTCTAATATTGATAATGGCAAGAGAAAGAGCATGGTTTTGAAAAAAGTAAATGGTGGATTGGAGGATAAATGTACCATGGATTTTTGGTGTGCGAGGGATTCAATCAAAAATGAGTAGAGGTAAAGATCTCTTGAGGTGTTCTTGACGTTGGAGAAGAAGAAATGGAGAAAAGGGAGTTTTGAGGTTGGAGAGGTAAAGATCCCTTGAGGTGTTCTTGAGGTTGGAGAAGAAGAAATGGAGAAAAAGGAGTTTTGAGGTTGGAGAGGTAAAGATCCCAGGGGTCATTATCACGGCCGTGCGGGCGGTACATGTGCATCCCGCCCGTATGAGCGCCAAAAATAATGCACTAGGGTTTCGACCCTAGCAGTGGGCGCGGTACGGGTGCATGGTTAACGTCTACAAGTGCACAGATCGTTTGTAGCTAGTTTCGAAGTTAGATATCGATCCCACAGGGAGCCCAAAGGTAAGTGTTTATTGGTGAAGTCTCTGTCACACTCCGAAGTTATCACAAGTCTTCGAGTGAATTGACTAAAAGTGTTGAAAATAAGAATAAAGTTTTGGATTAAACTTAATGTATTTAAATAAAACTAAAATGTAAACTTTAGAAATAAAAAGCATAAAAGTAAAAAACGATTAATTGTTTGTTGTTTTCTGCAGATGACAAAGTAGCCGCGGAGAGATGCAGTTCATGGTGATAGTGAATGTGCCAGGTGGACGAGTGTTAAATGTAACAATTATAATCTTATGAGTATATGTGTAGGCGAGCAACCCAAAATTAGCCGGAACTCCTCTTGGTAGATGTCATCCCAACTTCACTAATCCTACTAGTCTGTTACCAAAACCATGGTGAGTCATTATACGATTAAGATCCTTTAGGTTGCTTAGCAATTAAGCTCCTTGGATCGGACTAATGCAATAGGCATAGTGGCGCCTCGTGCTTCTCAAGCTCAACTAGTTCTCCATTGATATCCCCGTGTCACTCGGGGGTCGTCGATCTCCTAGCAAACAAGATCTTATCTATGTAGAACAAGGTATCATGTTGTCTGGTACCTTAATTGGATAACAAGCATTAAGCATCCCACAGATAGTCAAGCACACATAATATAGTAATTAAAACCAATCATAAACTTAATGGAAAATATGTAGGAACATCACATCTCACCAATCCCTTACATCTCCCATGCCCAAAGGAACTTACTCACACACGAGATAAGAAAGCATCATCGATATAATTAAATAAAGGGAGTTCTTCTTGATATTACCGTGGAGATCCACAATAAGAATAGAAAATAAATCCAACACAATTCAAGATGGCAAGAAACAATCTCAAACCCTAATCTTGCAAAGTGAAGATCTCTCTCTCTCTCAAGTACAAGTAATGGCTATGGGGTGTGGTGGCTAGGAGGTCGAAGATCGTGGAGCAAGATGAAGAACATCTTCCCCTTCTTCTCCAGATCTCTTCTTTCCCCCTTCTGGATGGAACGGTGACTATTGTGTTCTGTTTTCGTCCTTGACCTCTTCACGAAAGTTTTCCCTTTTGACAAGACGAAGGTGGTGGTATCTATACGGCCAGAGAAAATATTCTCGTCGTATAGTTGCTCGTTAAAGCTATTGGATGCCTTCCTTGTTTGCTTCCAAAAAGAGACTTGCTTGTTTTCGCCTGAATATTGTGTTTCTATTGTTAAAACCTTTTGTTGATGTTTAGAACCTAAAAAACACATTAAAAACCAAGTTTTCTTCACTACCGAAGTATTAGCGTTAGGTAAAGCTAGAAAACCATCAAATCCAAACGAAAACCATAAAAAATGTGTCAAATCTCACAACTAACAACTCCCCAAGCTTAGATGTTGCTCGCCCTTGAGTTACAATAAAATAAAGAAGAATAACAGAGATTCGAAACTGAAATAAAAGAACTTACAAGCTCGAATTGGTGTCAAATTCATTTCTTCACAATTTCTGCAATCTTAAACATGATCATACAAGTATTCACGAGATTGCACCGAGTCCACTTCCTAACCACGTATATCTTGCTAGCAAATAAATTATATACCCGGTCAAGTGTCAAAAGTTTAGCTAGGAAAGTGAAACAAATTCTTTTGGTTTCTCTCTTTGTTGAGAGATGAAAAACGTTTTGCTCTTGTTCCTTTAATCAATTAAGAGTACTCAATCTTGGACCAGAAACATTTAATTAAAGAACAAGTCATCTACTCCTAAGTCAAAATTTCAAGACTCTCAAAATACTTTTTCATTTCCTTGTTTTTCAAAAACTTTAGCTCTTTCATAGAGAAATCATGCCACTATTTTTAACATGTTAATTGAGACCGTGTTGCACACTCGTGACCATGCCAATTGATAACTGTTGAGCAATAGTCGGCCAAAGGAGTACTACAACTTCACTTGGAACATGAAACCACGAGGAGACTAAAATTTTTACCCGTCATAGCATTGCAGCTACAGACGCTTACATATCTCAGTAGCCGAAATCAAGTGGTCTCCCATATTTAGATCATTCTTTGGCCAGCGGAGTTAATAGTTCCCCATGGAGCACGACAATGTTGTAATCACATGCGTAAAGCAATATCTTACTTTAATTAATAGAAAAGTAGTGGCATAATCTATACTACTTCGAAGCATCCATTTTATCAAAAAAATATATTCAAGAGTGCTATCAAGTCTATTTACATTAAGATCAATGAGGTTGAGTGGTTTCTAAAATCAAATCCTTTGGGCTAAACATGGAATCAAGTCATCTTTTGGATGCTTTTTCTTGTTGTAAAAATGTCGGAAATATTTTAACCAAGTTCATTTCTCATTATTTCAAAGCTAAAAAGGAGACACTAGCAAAGGAATAGAATTTATTGGATAACAAGCTGAGTGGAGAGTGACTCAAGTACAAGCGAGTAAATAATTGTAGGGTCAAATTAAAATTGCAGAAGAGGTGATGAAAGGAATGTGATACCTCCTCTTGCTTGCTTTGTTCTCGTACTTGAGTTGAACCCTGCTATATTTCCCTATTGCCAAGTCACCTGAAATTGAGCAACCTGCGAGAGAAACAAAGAAACAAATTTGCAATAGAGGTTACAACTAATTTTTGTGCGTCTTTGATATAGAAATGCAAAATCAAAAGTAAACATGCGATTTTTGAAGAAGAAAAATAAATCAAAAGAATAAATAAAAATATAAATGCAAAGTTTGGAGGTTTTCAGACCTCCCCCAAGCTTAGGTTGTTTCTAGGCTTAGTTGTTGTCGTCATTCAGCGACTATTACAGATACTGCTGGTAGTAGTTGGGGAATGTTGGAGATATGCCCTAGAGGCAATAATAAATATAGTTATTATTATATCTTTGTGTTTATGATAAATGTTTACATTCATGCTATAATAGTATTAACAAGGAAACATTGATACTTGTGTGATTTGTAAACTAAAATAGAGTCCCTAGTAAAGCCTCTTTATAATACTAGCTTGTTGGTTAATAAGTGATTGTGGTTTCCCTATCATGAACATTGAGATGTTATTAACAACAAGATCATATCGTTAGGAGAATGATATGGTGGACATAATCCTATAGATAAGCGTAGCATAAAGATCAAGTCATTTTAATAGTTCAATTGCTATATGCTTTCTGATACATAGTAACCTAATTCCTTCGACCATGAGATCATGCATATCACCTTCACCGGAAGGATGCTTTGATGACATCAAACACCACACCGTAACTGGGTGGCTATAAAGGTGGCATTAAGTGTTTGGAAAGTATTGGTTGAGACACATGGATCAAGAGTGGGATTTGTCCATCCATATGACGGATAGATATACTCTGGGCCCTCTCGGTGGAATGTCATCCAATTAGCTTGCAAGCATGTGACTGGCTCACAAGGGATCACATATCACGGGAACGAGAAAAGAGTACTTATCAGTAACGAGGTTGAACTAGGTATGCAGAGATACCGACGATCATAACCTCGGATAAGTAAACTATCGTGAGACAAAGGGAAATTGGTATCGTATGTAAGTGGTTCATTCGATCGCAAAGTAATCATAGAAATATGTGGGAGCCATATGAATTTCCAGATTCCTCTATTGGTTATTGTTCGGAGAAGTGTCTCGATCATGTCCGCATAATTCACGAACCGTAGGAAGACACACTTAAGGATTCGACGTTGTTTGAGTAGTTATAGAATGATGAGTAAGAGACCGAATGTTGTTCGGAGTCTCGGATGGGATACGGGATATCACGAGGAGATCCAGAATGGTCCGGAGAATAAGATTCATATAAGGAAAGTCCTATTTCGGGGTTGGAGAATGGTTCCGGTGTTTTCATCGGGAATGTTCTAGAAGGTTCCGGAATGTCTGGCACTGCGGAGGGGAAGGGTACATGAATGTGTCATATCAAGTTTGAATGATTGCATCATGTACTAGGTGTCATCGCTGAACAAAATAAAGGGTTTAATCAAATCCTAGTTTGAAAAGTCAAACGCCAATTTGAAAAAGTCAAACGGCTATTTTGTGAGGTGGAGGGGAAGTAGGAAACCTACTTGGGGAGGAGTTCCTCCCCTCCACCTCCGACCCATTTGGGATCCGAGTTGGGAAGGGACTCCCCTCCCCTTGGCCGGTGCCTCCCACCTATAAAAGGAGGGGCAGGGCTGCCCCTCCTAGCACACAAGTTGCCGCCGCCCTCCATAGCCGCCGCCTAGGGCACTCTCCGCCGCCGAGGGCAAACCCTAGCCGCCGGCCTTGCCTCCTCCTTGGTGCGTCTAAACCCTAGATCGCCGAGGATCTCTCTCATAGTTAACCATACTCGCTTCGGCTTAAGGCGAAGCCCTGCGAGATCTCCCCTCTACTTCCGGTACCACGCCGTCGTGCTACCGGAATCGCGAGGAGAGTGCTACAACCTCCGCTGCCTGCTGGAACAAGGGAGAGGAAGGTCTTCGTCGAGTACCGAATGTGTGACCGACTGCGGATGCGCTGCCGGAATGCAGCGCCGGAAGGATCGTCTACGCGATCTTGAGATTGGAAAGAGTACGACTACATCACCCACGAGAATCCGCTCTCATTAAACAATTTGGAATCTTCGAGGGTGAGTTATTCTATCGACTCGTTGCTACAATCTAGTAGATAGATCTTGGCTTGTTTGTTTGTATGCGGTAGAATTTTTTTGTTTTCCATGCTACGAAACCCTACATTGGTATCAGAGCCGTGTCTATATGTAGATCTGTTGCACGAGTAGAACACAATGGTCATTATGGGCATTGATGCTTTTATTGTCGATTGCTTCTTGTGTACTTTGCATCTTGCGGGATGGTGGGATGAAGCGGCCTGGGCTAACCTTACATGACATCATTCATGAGACTTGCTCCACGCTTGACATGCAACTTGTATTGCATATGTGGCTTTGCGGGTGCCTGTTTCTCTCAACATAGTTAAGATTCAATTTACAACGGGTGATTGACAATACTAGTATCAATGTTGTGGTTCTTGTTCGTAAGTTAGAACGACACTTATTGAAAGCCCCAAACCACGTAAAACATGCAAAGAAAGTAGAAGCGTCTAACTTTGTTTTGCAGGGGTGTGCTGTGATGTGATATGGCCATGATTGTGATTATATTTGATGTATGCAATGTTCCTTATTGCAAGTTGGCAACCGACAGGAGCCATATGGTTGTCTTTAATTTATGTTAAGACCCGCGTGTCTATTCAAAGTAGTTGTAATAGTTGAAGCTGGTGGACGACAACCATGAAGCGGCGTCATTGAACTTGATGCAATGCCGGTGATGATGGAAATCATGTTCGTGCTTGAAGATGGAGATCGGAAGCACAAAGAAGAAAGGCCATATCATATGACAAATTATGAATTGCATGTGATGTTAATCCTTTATGCATCTTGTATTGCTTAGTTAACGACGGTAGCATTATAAGATGATCCCTCATGCACATGAATTTCAAGTCCTAAAGTGTTCACCCTTAGTAAGCACCGTTGCTAAAGCTTGTTGTTTTGAAGCACCACGTGATGATCAGGTGTGTTAGATTCTACAAGTGTATACAACGTGAGCAAGCCAGATTTGCTCATGCGGAAGCTAAGGTTTGATCTTGACAAGCCTAGCATGTATAGACATGGTCTCGGAACACGGATCACCGAAAGGTAAAGCATGAATCATATAGTAGATATGATGAACATGTCGATTGTTCGCCATTGAAGCTACATCAACTCTCATGATGATCGGTTTTGACGTGGCGGATTTGGTTCGTGTGATCACTAAAACAATGTGAGGGATATTGTTTTGAGTGGGAGTTCACCTAGATTAATTTAACTATTAATTAGAACTCAATTTGTCATAAACTTAGTCTAAACTATTGCAAATATGTTGTAGATCAATGGCGGCCCCTACCATCAATTTTAATGCGTTCCTAGAGAAAGAAAAGTTGAAAAACAATGGAAGCAACTTCGCGGATTGGTTCCGCAATTTGAGGATTGTCCTCACAACTGGTAATTTGACCTATGTGCTAGATGCACCGCTGGGTGACCCACCTGCAACTACTGCTACCGATGAAGTAAAGAATGTTTACCTCACTCGGAAGACTCAGTACTCCACAGTTCAGTGTGCTATCTTGTATGGTTTAGAATCGGAGCTTCAGAAAAGGTTTGAGAATTCAGACCCACATGATATTGTCCGTGATCTCAAATTGATCTTTGAGATTCATGCGGCAATTGAGAGCTATGAGGCTTCTGAAAAGTTCTTTAACTGTAAGATGGAAGAAGGAAGATCCGTCAGTGAGCATGTGCTTAAGATGTCTGGGCACGCAAACAAACTTCAAAGCTTGGGTATAGTGATTCCTAATGCTTTGGGGATTTACCGTGTCCTTCAATCACTTCCACCAAGTTACAAGAACTTTGTGATGAACTACAACATGCAAAACATGAACAAGACGTTGCCAGAACTCTTCGCCATGTTGAAATCTGCAGAAGTGGAGATCAAGAAAGAGCACCAAGTGTTGTTGGTCAATAAGACCACCAAATTCAAGAAAGGCAAGTCTAAGCAAAAGGGACACTTCAAGAAGGGTTGTAAGAAAGTTACCGCGCCGACGAAGAAGACCAAGGCTGGACCTAAGCCTGATACTGAGTGCTTTTACTGCAAGGGAGAAGGTCACTGGAAGCGGAATTGCCCAAAGTACTTGGCGGATTTGAAGAACGGCAACATCAAGAAGAAAGGTATATCCGATATACATGTTATTGATGTGTATCTCACTAGTACTTGTAGTAGTGCCTGGGTATTTGATAATGGTTCGGTTGCTCATATTTGTAACTCGAAACAGGTGCTGCAGAATAAACGGAAGCTAGCGAAGAACGAGGTGAAGATGCGCGTGGGAAATGGATCAAAGGTTGATGTGATCGCGGTCGGCACGCTACCTCTTCATCTACCAACGGGATTAGTTTTATACTTAAATAATTGTTATTTGGTGCCTGCGTTAAGCATGAACATTATATCGGGATCTTGTTTATTGCGAGACGGTTACTTGTTTAAGTCCGAGAATAATGGTTGTTCGATTTATATGAGTAATATGTTTTATGCACATGCACCTTTGATAGATGGTCTATTTTTATTGAATCTCGATAGTGGAAATACACATATTAATAACATTGAGGCTAAACGTTTGAAATTGAGCGATAACTCGACCTATATGTGGCACTGTCGTCTTGGTCACATTGGAGTGAAGCGTATGAAGAAACTCCATTCCAATGGACTTCTTGAATCACTTGAAAGATGCGAAGCATGTCTGATGGGAAAAATGACTAAGACTCCATTTTCTGGTATGATGGAGCGAGCTACGGACTTATTGGAAATCATACATACCGATGTGTGTGGTACAATGAGTATAGCATCACGCGGTGGTTATCGTTATGTTCTTACCTTCACGAATGACTTGAGTAGATATGGGTATATCTATTTCATGAAACATAAGTCCGAAACTTTCGAGAAGTTTAAGGAATTTCAAAGTGAGGTTGAGAATCAACGTAACAAGAAGATTAAATTTCTACGTTCTGATCGTGGAGGTGAATATCTAAGTTACGAGTTTGGCGAGCATTTAAAGAAATGCGGAATACTTTCACAATTGACACCGCCGGGAACACCACAGCATAATGGTGTGTCCGAACGTCGTAATCGAACTCTCTTAGATATGGTTCGTTCTATGATGTCACTTACAGATTTACCGCTATCATTTTGGGGTTATGCATTAGAAATAGCCGCATTCACTTTAAATAGGGCACCATCTAAATCCGTTGAAACAACACCGTATGAATTATGGTTTGGGAAGAAACCTAAATTGTCGTTCCTTAAAATTTGGGGTTGCGAAGCCTATGTAAAGAAGTTACAGCTGGACAAGCTTGAACCCAAAGCGGAAAAATGCGTCTTCATAGGATACCCGAAGGAAACTATTGGGTATACCTTCTATCATAGATACGAAGGAAAAATCTTCGTTGCCAAGAATGGATCCTTTCTAGATAAGGAATTTCTCTCGAAAGAAGTGACTGGAAGGAAAGTAGAACTCGACGAGGTTGTCGAACCTTCTCTCGAACTTGCGAGTAGCGCAACACCGGAAGTGGTTTCTGTGGTGCCTGCACCAATAAGAGAGGAAGCTAATGATGATGATCATGAAACTTCGGTTGAAGTTACTACAGAGCCTCGTAGGTCAACGAGAACTCGTACCACTCCTGATTGGTATGATCCCGTAATGAATGTCATGTTGGTGGATAACACCGATGACCCTGCGACATATGAGGAAGCAATGATGAGCCAAGATTCCAATAAATGGCAAGAAGCCATGAAATCCGAGATTGGATCCATGTACGAAAACCAAGTATGGACTTTGGTGGACTTACCGGATGGCCGGAAGGCTATCGAGAACAAATGGATTTTCAAGAAGAAAACAGATGCTGATGGTAATGTTACTGTCTATAAAGCTCGACTTGTCACAAAAGGGTTTCGACAAATTCAAGGAGTTGACTACGATGAGACTTTCTCACCTGTAGCAAAGCTAAAGTCTGTGAGGATTATGTTAGCAATCGCTGCATATTATGATTATGAGATATGGCAGATGGATGTCAAAACAACATTCCTCAATGGAGACATTGATGAAGAGTTGTATATGATGCAACCCAAAGGTTTTGTCGATCCTAAAGATGCTAACAAGGTATGCAAACTTCAAAGATCCATTTCTGGATTGAAGCAAGCATCCCGAAGTTGGAATCAATGTTTTGATAAGGTAATCAAAAGTTTTGGTTTTATACAAACTTATGGAGAAGCTTGTATTTACAAGAAAGTGAATGGGAGCTCTGTAGCATTCTTAATACTATATGTAGATGACATATTGTTGATTGGGAATGATGTAGATCTTCTTAATAGTGTCAAGGAATATTTGAATAATAGTTTTTCAATGAAGGATCTTGGTGAAGCAGCTTACATATTAGGCATAAAGATTTATAGAGATAGATCGAGACGCCTAATATCATTGTCACAAAGTACATATTTGGACAAAGTTCTAAAGAAGTTTGGAATGGAAGATAGCAAGAAAGGGTTCTTGCCCATGTTGCCCAATACGACGTTGAGTAAAACTCAAAGTCCGACAACGGCATAAGATAGAGAAAGGATGAGTAAGACTCCCTATGCCTCAGCCATAGGATCTCTAATGTATGTCATGCTATGTACTAGACCCGACATTGCATATGCTGTTAGTTTAACTAGCAGATATCAAAGTGATCCAGGAGTGGATCATTGGACAGCAGTCAAAAACATCCTTAAGTACTTGAGAAGAACTAAGGATATGGTTCTTTCTTATGGAGGTGATGAACAGCTCGTTGTTAATGGTTACACCGATGCTAGTTGGAACACCGATCCGGATGATTCAAAATCACAATCTGGATATGTATTTACTTTGAATGGTGCAGCAGTTAGCTGGAGGAGTGCAAAGCAAAGCATTGTGGCGAGATTTTCAACTGAATCGGAATACATGGCTGCTTCGGAGGCTTCACAAGAAGCGATATGGATGAAAGAGTTCATTACAGAGCTTGGTGTGGTTCCTAGTGCGCTGGACCCAATGTAAATCTACTGTGATAACATGGGCGCCATAGCCAATGCGCAAGAACCAAGGTCACACAAGAAGCTGAAGCACATAAAGCTACATTTTCACGCTATTCGAGAACATGTCCAAGATGGGGACATAAAGATTTGCAAAGTACACACAGATCTGAATGTGGCGGATCCGTTGGCTAAACCTCTCCCGAGGGCAAAACATGACCAGCACCAAACTGCCATGGGTGTTCGGTATATTACCATGTAATCTAGATTAGATGACTCTAGTGCAAGTGGGAGACTGTTGGAGATATGCCCTAGAGGCAATAATAAATATAGTTATTATTATATCTTTATGTTTATGATAAATGTTTACATTCATGCTATAATAGTATTAACAAGGAAACATTGATACTTGTGTGATTTGTAAACTAAAATAGAGTCCCTAGTAAAGCCTCTTTATAATACTAGCTTGTTGGTTAATAAATGATTGTGGTTTCCCTATCATGAACATTGAGATGTTATTAACAACAAGATCATATCGTTAGGAGAATGATATGGTGGACATACTCCTATAGATAAGCGTAGCATAAAGATCAAGTCATTTTAATAGTTCAATTGCTATATGCTTTCTGATACATAGTAACCTAATTCCTTCGACCATGAGATCATGCATATCACCTTCACCGGAAGGATGCTTTGATGACATCAAACACCACACCGTGAATCGGGTGGCTATAAAGGTGGCATTAAGTGTTCGGAAAGTATTGGTTGAGACACATGGATCAAGAGTGGGATTTGTCCATCCATATGACAGATAGATATACTCTGGGCCCTCTCGGTGGAATGTCATCCAATTAGCTTGCAAGCATGTGACTGGCTCACATGGGATCACATATCACGGGAACGAGAAAAGAGTACTTATCAGTAATGAGGTTGAACTAGGTATGCAGAGATACCGACGATCATAACCTCAGATAAGTAAACTATCGTGAGACAAAGGGAAATTGGTATCGTATGTAAGTGGTTCATTCGATCGCAAAGTAATCGTAGAAATATGTGGGAGCCATATGAATTTCCAGATTCCTCTATTGGTTATTGTTCCGAGAAGTGTCTCGATCATGTCCGCATAATTCACGAACCGTAGGGAGACACACTTAAGGATTCAACGTTGTTTGAGTAGTTATGGAATGATGAGTAAGAGACCAAATGTTGTTCGGAGTCTCGGATGGGATCCGGGATATCACGAGGAGATCCGGAATGGTCCGGAGAATAAGATTCATATAAGGAAAGTCCTGTTTCGGGGTTGGAGAATGGTTCCGGTGTTTTCATCGGGAATGTTCTAGAAGGTTCCAGAATGTCCGACACTGCGGAGGGGAAGGGTACATGAATGTGTCATATCAAGTTTGAATGATTGCATCATGTACTAGGTGTCATCGCTGAACAAAATAAAGGGTTTAATCAAATCCTAGTTTGAAAAGTCAAACGCCAATTTGAAAAAGTCAAACGGCTATTTTGTGAGGTGGAGGGGAAGTAGGAAACCTACTTGGGGAGGACTTCCTACCCTCCACCGCCGACCCATTTGGGATCCGAGTTGGGGAGGGAATCCCCTCCCCTTGGCCGGCGCCTCCCACCTATAAAAGGAGGGGCAGGGCTGCCCCTCCTAGCACACAAGTTGCCTCCCTCTAAACGCTAACCCTAGCCGCCGCCGCCCTCCATAGCCGTCGCCTAGGGCACTCTCCGCCGCCGAGGGCAAACCCTAACCACCGGCCTTGCCTCCTCCTTGGTGCGTCTAAACCCTAGATCGCTGAGGATCTCTCTCATAGTTAACCATACTCGCTTCGGCTTAAGGCGAAGCCCTGCGAGATCTCCCCTCTACTTCCGGTACCACGCCGTCGTGCTGCCGGAATCGCGAGGAGAGTGCTACAACCTCCGCTGCCTGCTGGAACAAGGGAGAGGAAGGTATTCGTGATCACGAGCGATGTGACCGGCATTGGCGGATACTTGTTGGAAGGATCATCTACGCGATCTTGAGATCGGAAAGAGTACGACTACATCACCCACGATAATCCACTCTCGTTAAACACTTTGGAATCTTCGAGGGTGAGTTATTCTATAGACTCGTTGCTACAATCTAGTAGATAGATCTTGGCTTGTTTTTTTGTATGCGGTAGAAATTTTTTGTTTTCCATGCTACGAAACCCTACAGGGAAGTGGGTCATGAAGTGACTAAAGTTGTGAGTTACCTGGCAATCTTGTCCATCGGCGATGTCCCTTTATTCCTTCTCGACGAAACCTGGATTCTGGCTTCGAAACTCGTGAAGACCTACACAACCATGTCCATCAGCAAGATTGATATTTATCTCGGTTTCGCTGATCCCGCCCAACCCACCCCTGAGGTGATGACCATGGCAGAAGAAAATTCTGGATCTACTTTGTCCGTAGAGGCGGAAGAGTTCAAAATCTCGAAGAAATTCAAACCCACCCACCCCACTCCTATAGTGGAAGAAGAGGTGGAAGAAGAATCTGGATCTGATCTCTCCAGCGAGATCGGATACACAGATGAGGAATACATCCGCTACGGATCCGGATCTGCCGATGTTGAAGCAGAAACCAAGTTATACCACTACCTCAAGAACATAAATAATAAGAAGCAATGTTTCGTGTACCACATAAGCTCTGGATACGGACTTTGTCGATGCTAGAGCCGGCAACAATTCAGTCCTAGACACAATCGAAGAAAACACCAACTTACCAGGCTTCCCCCAGGAGTCAATAACGTCGTAGGAACTTCGAGACTTCGACAAATACATGGAGGAGTATGAACAAGAACACGTCTCCAAGCCAATGCAAGGTGAGCTGGAAAATTCTCCTAGTCCATATGATAGCATGGATGAAAGATACACCTCGCATGATGACATGGATGATACGTCGGAAACATATCTATAATTTTTTATGCTCCATGATTGTTTAGTATCTACTTTGCTTTGCTTTGTCCACACTTTGAGGTGGTTTTATACCTTTTCTGGAACCAACCTATTAACAAGTTTCCACAGTGCCAGTTGCCTGTTTTCTTCTGGTTTTGGTTCCAGAAAGGCAGAAAATCAATATTCTCGGAATTGGATGGGACAAAAGCCGAAGTCAATGTTTTACCGTGGGCGACACGAAGTCCAGAGGAGAGACGGAGAAGCGGACCAGGGCGGAGACCCCTAGGCGGGTGAGCCTGCCCACTGGTAGGGTGTGGGGCCCCTGGCCGCCTCCCAGCCTTGCCTCTTCGCCTATAAGAATCCCCCGATGTAGAAACCCTAGGCACCCGGTCAAAACTCCACGAAACCTACTATAGCCGCCATCGCCGTTGTCCCTAGATCGGGGGGATCTTAAGTTCTTCCTGACTCTTGCTCACATGACTCCATCACTAAGTCTATAATGTCTCCTCTTAAAGTTTGGTTGGTAGCCTCCAACTCTTGGGTATGTTTCTTCTCTTCTTTTAGGTCACTTTGGAGGTTGAACATCCTGCATTTGACTCTATCACCAAGTTCTTTGATGGTCTTCCAAGCTGCATCCCTTGCTGACTCAAAGAATGTAGTGTGCACCACTGAGTTGGTGAACATGCAGAATCCTTTTTCCTTGTGGTTGTCTTCCTTGTTTTTATACAAGTGAAGTTGCACCCACCAGTATTCAACTCCTTCATCCAT
Organism: Avena insularis; assembly: GCA_023614405.1. Taxonomy (NCBI): domain Eukaryota; kingdom Viridiplantae; phylum Streptophyta; class Magnoliopsida; order Poales; family Poaceae; genus Avena; species Avena insularis. The sequence continues at coordinate 406,969,714 of CM042685.1, read as the reverse complement.
CACAGGAAATCCTTTGTACACAGCTGCACCTTGTATCTCTAATGCAACCATGAGGTCCTTGAGAGCCTTGGGGAATTCTGTCTCACACTCCAAAGTCATTGTCATGAGTGGTCCTTTCCTTAAGGCTTCGTTGATGGAGTTCATCTATAAATAGAGATGAGAAAGAAGATTAGAAAAGTTTACGAGACGAATAGACAAGTGTAGAAGTTACTGAAATTTTTTCCTTAGTGGTTTCCAATCCTAGGGTCATAATCCTACAGGCAACACAGTGCTCTGATACCATCTGTAAGATCCCTCCTTTATAAAGGAAAAGGATCCCTGTGATTGCAATGCTAGTCCCTGGATCAGTGCTAGCATCCACAGTTTAAGATGAAGTACACAGATACAAAGGTCATTATTATAGCCATTCCAGAGATAAACATAGTCTTTACAAATCCAAGGCCATGGGCCTGATACAAGAGTTTGAATAAGTAAATAAATAAAAGTCTTCATCTTCATGTGCCACAGGCAAACATGTTGAGTGTAGACTCATGACTCCTAATCCTCATCAGAGTATCCTGCAACATCACAAGTTACAACCACAGTGGGTCAATACATTGGAATAGTATTGGCAAGTGATACCTTAGTATAATTTTAGGTGGACTATATACTATATGCAATTTGGCTAAGTGTAGCTTGGCTTGCTTTGCTCAAAATAGGTTTTGCCTATTAGTTGAAATCACTAAGTTTTTCTTTGTCAAAACTTTTCCCAAGGAACCATCAATAGACATTGAGGTCCTTCACCCTTGTTCACCCACAAGTTTTTACTTAGAAATTGGGATGAGGAGATTCTTGATAGCTTCCATGTCTTGATGCTCAAGTTGTCCATTACCATGGACTTGGATAAGTACTTAGATTTTTCCATCTGCAGAGGTTGTGCACTTTCCCCACTAGACTTGGTTTCACCAAGAAAGGACCTTTCAGAAGCCTTCGCTTAGACCAAATGGACGCGCTCCAACCTATCATTCCCACTACCACCAACTGTCCAAATGGCTAAGTTCTAGCAACCTATGTGGTCCAGGCAGAGCCCATATTGCCAAGTGGCTGCACAAGAAGCTTCTTAACACTTGGCCTCTAAAATCCCTTTGTTCTTGGGTGGCTTACCACAAGTGTGATACACAAGGTAGACCACAGAAATGGGCCTTGTGTAACCACTCAACATAAACAATTCCTTCCATTCCACCCAGGGGTTTCATTAACTTAGTTGTTTTATTAGGCAAAACACAAGTCTAAAGACTTAGAAATATTTTCATCATAGCATGTATATTTCACCAACCCTCGTTTGCTACTAGCTAGGCTAAGCATGGCATAGATAGTAACTTAACTTAGAAATTCCCTAGGAATTCTACAACTACTAGGATTTCCCAACATGGCATATAAGCAAAAATAATAACATGCAAGACTTAGCAAAATATTTCTAATGCTTAGTATAAAACATGGGGATAGAAATATTCATGAAGTACCACTTGCCTTGGTAGTTTGGAGAGTAGCTACACTCCTCACAATCACAATCACTAGCACCAAAATCTACACAAAAGATTCATAGCCACAATCACATACAAAACATATACAACCAAAAATATATGCATGCATGTAAATGATATGTGATGATTTTTAAAACTCAACAAAGCAAGTAAACAGTACTGATTCATAAAAAAGTTGAAAACTTGCCAAACAACATTTGTTTAAACCCTAAATCATTTCCCAAGCATTACATATACTCAATTTAGTCCTACACAAGTTTCTGCAAATAAAACCTTTTTAACAGAAGCAAAGTATTAAACACATTGCATAATTAGAAAGAGCTTGCTCTCCTGATTCCAACGGTATAAAATTTGTTAAACTCTAACGTGGGGATCAAAAGTTATAGCCAAAACAAATTTGAACATTAATCAGATTCAAATCCTGTTTTAAATCTAAACTCCAGCCACGCGTCTGTTTCTAATTGGCCTGTACCGGTTCGGGCGGATCGATCAACGAGAGCCACACGATTTAACTGACGATGCACGGCCAGATCTAACGCGTAACGGTTCATTAAGTGAACTAATCCTACGCGCTAGATCTAGATCTGACAGCTATGGATCAAGCGACCAAAGCCGAGCGGCGCTAGCGGCGGCTACTGGCGGCGCGGCGCTACAGGTCGTCCTAGGGTCGTCGGAGGGGCTTACCAGAACCGTGGCGACGTGCTGATGCTCAACCTGGCGGCGGCTTGGCAAGGGGCGCACGGAGTGGGCTGCTGGAGCTCGTCGGAGTTGCGGGCGGCGTCGGGTTCGAGTAGACGACGACGTTGGCGACGCTCCTGGTCTCCCTAGCACAAACAAGCGGCACCAGATGATGCACAAGACAGTGGCGAACAACTTCGTGTGAGTCAGAGGCGAAGGGGCGCAAAAGGCTTACGGAATTTGGTCGCCGGAGTCGAGGTTGTCGTCGGGAGCTTGCGGTGTTGAACGGATTCGACGACCTGGGGCAGTATAAAGGGAACCAGTGGTGTCAGTTGTTGCGCAAGAAAGTGGCGAGGCTGTCTGCAAGAACAAGAGGGCAAGGGGCGCATGGGACTCACCAAAATCGGTCGCCGGAGTGCTCTCTGACTGCGGCGGTGCGAGGTTGAATGTGGGCAGCCTGGGGGCGCTTAGTGCTTGGAGTTTGGGGGAAATGGAGAGGGGGCAGAGGGGGTTTAAGTAGCATGGTCGCGAGCGAGATTTACTCCAGCATTCAACGTGAATTGACGCCGCGAATCAATACAGGGAATGCCTGCGCGATTTGGGGATGAACCAGTCGCTGGGTGGAGACGATGATGGTCGTGTGGGCCGTGGCTGTCAGCGAGAGGAAAGAAGAGGGAGTGGGTCCTTACTGTCAGCAAGCTAGTGGGTGCGGGGGTGAGTGAAAGAAAACGGTTCGCGGGGTGGGGTGTTGGGCTTAGCTGGGCTGGTTGGGCCAGATTCGGCTGGGTGATATTTTTTTTCTCTCTTTAGGCTTTTTCTTTTTCTGTTTGTTTTTCTGAAATGGTTTTCAAACCTCAATTCAAATCTGTTTGAATCCAAAGCTTTTCAGGGTTTTTGTACAATAGATCTTGTACCCAAATAAGTGCAAAACACATGTGTTCACTCAAACACACTTGGGTCCTTTGGAAATAAAAATAAACCATGCCTTTATGAGGTGTGATAATAGGCATAGAATTGGTTTTATTTCATATTTTGCTTTGAGACTTTGCTCAAAATTTTGAAATCACTTGGGTTTTGGATTCTAAACATTACTGAATGGTTAACAGCACCTTTCTTAAAACAAGTAGCACAAGGGCTTGAGTAAACTTTACATAAAATAATAAGCACAAATGCTTCTGTTTTGAGTTGATTTGTTTGAAATGAAAATTATATGCTCATGGATGCATGGATGATATGCATAAGTTTGAAACATGATTTTGAGGATGTTACAGTGCCAGTTGTCTTTTTCTTCTGTTTTTGGTTCTAGAAAGGCAGAAAATCAATATTCTTGGAATTGGACGGGACAAAAGACGAAGTCAATATTTTACCGTGGGCGACAAGAAGTCTAGAGGAGAGACGGAGAAGCGGACCAGGGTGGCCAGACCCCCCTAGGCATGGGTGGACCTCTAAGAGAAACAAATAAACAAATTTGCAATAGAGGTTACAACTAATTTTTGTGTGTCTTTGATTTAGAAATGCAAAATCAAAAGTAAACATGCGATTTTTTAAGAATAAAAATAAATCAAAAGAATAAATAAAAATATAAATGCAAAGTTTGGAGGTTTTCATACCTTCCCCAAGCTTAGGTTTTTTCTAGGCTTATTTGTTGCCGTCATTCGGCGACTATTATGGATACTGCTAGGAGTAGTTGGGGAAGTGGGTCATGAAGTGACTAAAGTTGTGAGTTAGTTGGCAATCATGTCCATCGGCGATGTCCCTTTCGTCCTTCTCAGCAAAACCTAGATTCTGGCTTCGAAACCTGTGACGACCTACACAATCATGTCCATCGGAGAGATCGATATTTATCTCGGTTTCGCTGATCCCGCCTAACCCACCCCTGAGGTGATGACCATGGCAGAAGAAAAATTCGGATCTACTTTGTCCGCAGAGGCGGAAGAGTTCAAGGTCTCGAAGAAATTCAAACCCTCCCACCCAACTCCTGTAGTGGAAGAAGAGGTGGAAGAAGAATCTGGATCTGATCTCTCTAGCGAGATCGGATACACAGATGAGGAATACATCCGCTACGGATCCGGCTCTGCCAATGTTGAAGCGAAAACCAAGTTATACCACTACCTCAAGAACATAAATAAGAAGCAATGTTTCGTGTACCACATAAGCTCTGGATCCGACTCTATCGATGCTAGAGCCGACACGATTCAGTCCTAGACATAATCGAAGAAAACACCGACTTACCTGGCTCCCCCTAGGAGTCAATAACGTCGCAAGAACTTCAAGCCTTTGACAAAGAGATAGAGAAGTATGAACAAGAACACGTCTCCAAGCCAACGCAAGGTGAGCCGGAAAATTCTCCTAGTCCATATGATAGCATGGATGCAAGCTACACCTCGCAGGATGATATGGATGATATGTCGGAAACGTATCTATAATTTTTGATGCTCCATGATTGTTTAGTATCTACTTTGCTTTACTTTGTCTACACTTTGAGGTGTTTTTATATCTTTTCTGGAACTAACCTATTAACAAGTTTCCACAGTGCCAGTTGCCTGTTTTCTTCTGTTTTTTTCCAGAAAGGCAGAAAATCAATATTCTCAAAATTGGACGGGACAAAAGCTGAAGTCAATATTTTACCGTGGGCGACACGAAGTCCAGAGGAGAGACGGAGAAGCGGACCAGGGCGGCCGCACCCCACCTAGGCGCGGGTTGCACCCACCCGCGCGGCTAGGGGTGTGGCCCCCTGGTGACCCTCCTCCATCTCGTATTGCGGCTTCGTGTTCCCCACGGTAAAATATTGACTTTGGCTTTTGTCCCGTCCAATTCCAAGAATGTTGATTTTCTGCCATTCTGGAACCAAAACAGAAGAAAACATGCAACTGGCACTGTGGCATCCTATTAATAGGTTAGTCCAGAAAACATATAAAAACACCTCAAAGTGTAGACAAAGCAAAACAAAGTAGATACTAAACAAGCATGGAACATAAAACATTATAGATACGTTTCCGACGTATCAAGCATCCCCAAGCTTAACTCATGGTCGTCCTCGAGTAGGTAAGTGATAAAAAGAATAATTTTTGAGGTGACATGCACCATCAAAATCAAGATCAAACCATTTGCAAGAATTGAAAGCTGGGATCAAAGAAATCTAAACATGAGCATGAAAGATGGAGTTCTAATAGTAGGACAAAGTAACTATGCATGCAACATGAAAGTCTACAAACAAACATCATGAATAACATGCATTCAAAAACGTTTGTTTGTTTCACATACAGAAAACATGGCATAGTGGCATTCAGCTTGTCCCTCATGGAGTAGCAAATAGATGCATATGAAACCTTCAAAGTTCATAAGAGTGACCAGATACAAATAGAAGAAGAACAAGTAATATCAACAATATGAATCAATCAATAAGTTTTGGGACAATTCACATAGAACTAAGAATGGCTACTATGCTCTCTTAACTGGTGCCTAGAGGCAGAAGGTGGAGACTCAATATAATGGTGGAAGAAAGGTCCTTCAAAGGGAAGCAGGGATTTCAAGTCTCAAAAAGAGCTTCCAAAAATTATGGTTCTTGTTAGCTTTTAGCCCTCATTGCCCCAATCATAAGCATCTTGAAGTGATTAAGGTTAAAGTGAACAAACTATGGAGTATATGCTTGACAAAGTATAAGTTGGCAATCTCATGTCCCTTGAATACGAGGGCCTCTCCTCATGCTACTCAACTTTAGTCACCTGTAAGTTCTTGTCATAGTAAGTACATGTGTATCATAAAGAACCGCCAACGGGGTACCCCTTGCACATGATACAGGAGCTATCCCATAATCAAAATGACAAGGCAAGTAGACAACGAGCATCTCAGCAATCTTCTTATTTACCATGGGAATATGGTGATTTTTTCTCTCTTTCCTCTTTTCAATATGTCTCTTTTTTTATAAGAAGAAAGCTTCATAGATGTCATTATGGTGATGCTGCAAGTTTCCACCATGATTAGGCATGGCTTAGGCTAGCGGCCCAGGCATTACTCTAACACACATACATAACTCCATGGACTTACAAGCTCCCCTATTATTTCACACCGGCGACATCCATAGACAAAAGATCATGATATCAACTGTGTACAAAGTACAAGTGCAATGTTGAAAGCGTTCCCTGTGACAATACGGTTCTGCTAATTCCAACGTATAAGTGCAAGCATATACAACATAGATGACACAATGGTTCAAGTTTATTAGGGGCAAGAAATATAAAGTATGCCATCAAGTTTGTGAGGGGTTTAATCACTAAGTTTTGACATAACAAAATACTTTTTAATTGGAAGATAGATGAAAACAAGAATATACTTGGAATGGTGTAACACACCATGAATAGGAATTTATAGTGGACACTTTGGAATAACTTGGTTTCTTGGGAGTTGGATGCATGAGTAGAGCTTACTCATATAAGTGGAGGCTAGCAAAAGATTTGGAGCAACCAACTAAGAGAGCAATAATGGCCATAATCATGTAGATCGACAAAACATTACTAATCAAAGCATAAAGTGGTACTACAAGTCAAGGACTAGATGATCATAGAGGATATGGTGACTTTTTCATAGTCATAACATGGTGTAAGCATGTGCCAAGTCAACCCAAACAAAGCATCAAAGGATAATACCACAATACTATTATTTTGTATGCTAAAATAACGCATGATTCCTTCAAGGCACACTAAGAAATCCCAATTGTTTGGAACAAGTCATGCCACAACAATAATCACTAAGCATAAGGTCAAAACAACACCTAACATGACATGATAAAGTCTAAGTCACGGTCAAAGAAAGCTCATGTTGTACTATTCAAGCAAGGACTTTCTACTCCTCTCCAACACCAATCAACTTATTTGCAACAACACAATGAGAACGAGTTCCAAACTACTTTATTCCAGGAAACTAAGCAAACTAAACGAAAACTAAGACGCTCCAAGAATAACACAACAGTGCATGAAACAATAAAAACGAAGTGTCTAGAAAGACCTGAGCTTTTTATTGATGAAGAAGGGGATGCCTTGGGCATCCCCAAGCTTTGACGCTTGTACCTCTTGAATATTTCTCGGGGTGACATGGGGTGGCATCCCCAAGCTTGAGCTTTTGTCCATTCTTCATCTCATTACATCATTCTCTCTCTACACCTGAAAATATTCCTTCATAAAAAAATTCACACAATCTTCATTAGAAACATTAGTGTATTCAAAAGATAAACAGAAGCTACTGTAGCAATTCCCTTAAAAATTTCAATTTTCCAAGAAGAACCCAAAAAGGAATCAATAAGAAGCAAATGCAAATAATGACAGAAATCTGTCAAAACAGACCAGCAGGTACAAACCAATTTTTTCGACAACCTTCTGTTGCTCAAATAAAAAGGTTTTGAGCTAACAAAAGTTATCTAACATAGTGGGGGATTTATTCGCAAAATATCAGCTAAATCCAACATACAGATATTCCTCACGAATTTTTACGGTGGAGCACACAAATCTGTTTCGGGACAACAACTTCCCAAATCTTACTTCCCTCTCATTAGAGGTCATTCTTGGCAAAAAAAGCAAACAAAAAGGATAAAGAGAGATAATTACTGAAGTAATAACTTCCAAGACTCATGGAAACTCTTGGGTTATCTTCCAACAAGTACTTTTCTTTAACGCCTTTAAGTTAGGCACAAGAAGCAAGGATCAAGTATTTTCAAATGAAGAAGCATTAACATCAAACCTTGCTTTCAAAGGAGGAGCAAAAAGCAACCTCTCTCTCCTCATAGGGAATTGTTCAATACCTTTCTTGAATGGAAATTGATATTTAATGTTGCCTTCTTTCATATCAATGATGGCACCAACTGTTCTAAGAAAAGGTCTTCCCAGAGTAATAGGACAAGAAGCATTGTATTCAACATCCAAGACATAGAAATCAACAGGGACATAAGCATTGTTAACCATAATGAGGACATCATTAACACTCCCCATGAGTTTCTTTTTAGCATTATCATTAAGTGGGACATCCAAATAACAATCTTCCAAAGGTGGCAAATCAAGCATTTCGTAAATCTTTCTAGGCATAATAGAGACACTAGAACCAAGGTCACATGAAGCTTTGAGATCAAAGTCATTCACTTGCATATTAATAATGGGTTCCCAACTATCTTATACTTTCCTAGGAATAGAGGTTTTGTGTTTTAGCTTCTCTTCCTTAATTTTACTAAGAGCATTTGTAATGTGTTTGGTGAAAGCTACATGCATATCACTAGCATCAGGACTTCTCGCAAGCTTTTGTAGGAACATAATCACTTCAGAAATATTGCAACCATCAAGATCAAAATCAAACATAACATCACTAGTAGTAGACTCATTGGGCTTAGGCATTGTGGTAGGTGATGACCCACAAGTATAGGGGGTGTATCGTAGTAATTTCGATAAATAGGAGTGCCGATCCCAACGAGGAGCAGAAGGTGTTGACTAGTGGTATGGAGCAAGAAATCTCTGTAAATACTTAGCAAACAGATATTTAAGGGTTTTCTGATAAAGCAACAAAACAAAGTGCAAGTAATAAAGACAACGAACAACTGCAGCAAGTGGCCCAATCCTTTCTTAGCAAAGGACAAGCCGGTGGAAATACTTATAAGGACCAAACGTTCTCGAGGACACATGGAAATTCTGTCAAGTGCTTTCACTTCAAATAGCTAAGTACTCTTCTTTGGTGTTTTAAATGTTGTGTGGGTGAACCTGTGCTAATGTACCGACCTTACTTGGACTAATACATACTTGTGATTAAACCCCCTGCAAGCATCCGCAACTACTAGAAAGAAATTAAGATATAAACCTAACCACGGCCTTTAACTCTGAGATCCTACGCTCCCTTATGCAATGGTGTCCTAACGGGGGTTCATGTTTCTGTCACTCCGGCAACCCCACAATTAGTAGCCAAATACACAATGTATTCCCCTAGGCCCATAAATGGTGAACTATCATGTAGTCGACGTTCACATGACACCACTAGAAGAATAGCACCACAACTTAAATACTAAACCATTGAATAATAACTCAACACAAATCCACTACTAACAACATGACTTCTCCCATGTCCTCAAGAACTAAACGAACTACTCACAATACATCATATGGATCAAGATCAAAGATGATATGGTGATGGATAACAATCTGAACATAAACAATAATCCAATGGTTCCACTCACAAGCATAAACTACAATAGTAATCAACACCGAGAAAGTTTCCCCTAAGAACTAATGCAAGATCCAACACAATTGTTACAGCGAGATGGAGTGGTGATGATGGTGATGGTGGAGATGATGGTGTGGATGATGATGATAATGATCCCGATGAAGCCTAGCTTGATGACGGTGTTGATGGTGACGATCTCCCCTCTCTGGGAAAGAATTTCCCCAACAGAAATTTGTCTGCCGGAGAGCTCTTTCTCTCTCGGTGTTTTCCGCCCCGCAGAGGCGGCAAAAATCTTTCTGTGGTCGCTCCCCTGGTATTAGGGTTCCGAGAGGAAGATATAGGCGAGAGGGCGGAGTCGGAGGCCGGCCAGGTGGGCCACACCTCCTCCAGGCGCGGGGCAGGGGGACCCGTGCCTGGGGGGGTGGCCCCATGTGGCCCAGCTATGCCTCCCCTTCTGGCTTCCTTCATCTTCTGGGAAAATATAATTTTCCAATATTTTTCTGGTATTTTTCTGATGTTCGCGAAATTGCATCAAAACACCTCTTTTTCCATCAAAAACCTGACTCCGACAGTTCATCCTCCAAGAATCATCCAACATGCAAAAACAAAGGAAAAGACATAAGTAACACCTCATAATAAGACACATATCAATGAATAGAGGCAAATTATGATATTGAATGGTGATGCAAATTGGACGTATCAACTCCCCCAAGCTTAGACCTTCGCTTGTCCCCAAGAGAAAACTGAGCTCAGTAAACATGTCCACAGTTTTATGGAGTGAAGTGTCGATAAAAGAATACGGACAAGAAGCATCACACTTACCATTACACAACTCATAGAAGAAGGCAACTCACCATTATATAACTTAGCTTGCAACAAGTACATGAGTCACAATAGAGATGCATAAAAATAAATCATAATTGGAATCGACAAACTTTGTTCCTGGTCAAAGAACAACTGGCAAACAGTTTCACAAAAAGCTTTTTGAAGAAGTTTTACAACAGGAGCACTCTTTGCTCAAAAAGGTTTTTCACAATGATGGCTTTAAAAGTAATACTCAATAGAAAAGAGTCTTGTGCAAACAAGGAAGATAGATAACATGAGTGAATAAATTACCATATGAATGCTTGAAACACAACAACTCAAATGCTTGCTGGAGATAGAGAGGAAGTAGGCTTAGTGACTCAACTTAGAAAATAGGAGAAAGGTCCCTTCATAGAGGGAAGCAGGGATTTCAAGTCATAAAGAGCTTCCAAAAGATTATGGTACTTACTATGTTTGATCCCTCATTGCCCCTATCATAAGCATCTTGAGGTGCTTAAGGTTAAAGTGAACAAGGATGGAGTATATGCTTGAAGAAATATAAGTTGGCAATCTCATGTCCCTTGAATACGAGGGCCACTCCTCACGCTACTCAACTTTGGTCACAGGTAAGTTCTTGGCATTGTAAGTACATGTGTATCATAAAGAACCGCCAACGGGTACGCCTTGCACATGATACAGGAGCTATCCCATAATCAAAATGACAAGGCAAGCAAACAGTGAGCATCTCAACGATCTTTTTATTTACTATTTGCATAGCTTTTTTTATTAAGGATGCTTCATAGATTGTCCACTATGGTGATGCTGCAAGTTTCCACCATGATTAGGCATGACATAGGCTAGCGGCCCAGGCATTTCTCTAACACACATACATCACTCCATGGACTTACAAGCTCCCTTTTTATTTCACACCGACGACATCCGCAAACAAAAGAGCATGATATCAACCGGATAAGTATCCATAAGTGTTGAAAGCGTTCCCCGTGATAGCACGGTTCTGCTAATCCCAACGTATAGATCCAAGCATATACAACTTCGATGAAACAATGGTTCAAGTATATTAGGGGCAAGAAAATAAGGTGTGCCATCAAGTTCGTGAGAGCTTTACTAACTAGTTTTCTCATAACAAAATAGTTTTTAATTCGAAAGATAGATGAAGCTTGAGAATTTTCTTGGAATAGCAATAATGCTATTAGGTAGATATGGTGGACACAAATGGCATAGGTTTTGGTTCAAAGGGGTTGGAAACATGAGAAGTATGCCTTCTCAAAACAGGTTTTTGGCTAGCAAGGCTAGGTAGCAAGCAAAAGAGTTGAAAGAAACAAGCAAACCTACAAGTGATAAATCCAAACATGCAATCTTCCTTATAGACACAAAAGATCTTAAATAAAGAATACTAAGCTTATGAGCCAGTCAAGAAAGAAAATAAATGATACAAAATACCTGTAAGTTTTTTCTCTTTTCCTTTCAAACCTCAAAAAGTGTTGCTACTAACCAGAGCTCGGTTTGCCAAAACCAATTTAGATCTACTTAATGCTCCCAAAGTGATGCCAATACTGATCAACAATATCAATCATATAATAGAGATTGCACACTAAAATAAGAAGTGCAAAAACTAAAAGATAAAACTTCTCATTAATATTCCATAAAGGCACTCACACCAAGGGATACATAGATAATCAACTAAAGGAGAGATACTTCCACATGCAAACCAACCTATAAGATAACTTCTCTACCAAAGATATGAATCAACTAAAAAGGTAAAAGATAAAAGATAATGATATGATACCTGTCACATCCCAAGATTTTCCAAATCTTGTTATGTGAAAATAAATGAATAAAAATAAAACTTTGTTGATTTTCAGGGTGAGAAGAAACTTTTTGAATCCAATTGGAAACCTTCAAACCTATTTTGATCAAATAAATCCTAAAGGGATTTTAAAAAGGTAAACAATTAATAAAGGAAAATTTAAATAATTGGAAATACTATTTTAGATGTTTTATTAAAAAGATTTGGTTTTCAAATGAAAAGGTAGAATTATAAATAAGGATTATTTTATAAAGCCAAATGAATTCTTGGCCAAACTTTGTAGTAAAATATTTGGTTTTGAATTAAAAGAATAAAAGTCTTTTAAATAAAATAATGAGGATTTATTAATATCCAAATTTTATTAAAATAAAGGTTTTACCATTTTAACTAAATATCAAAACTTGTTAAATTATTTTAAATAAGTTTTCCAAGTGTTTTATATTTTCAAATAAAACCTACTGATTTGGTTTTGTTAATATTAGATTTCAAATGGATATTTTAATAATCAAATCCTATTTTGAATTTGTAACTAAGGACTATTTTATTTAATTATTAAATAGATCCTAAAAAGAATAAAAATATTATTTTATTTTTGGGACTTGGTTTTGTATTGTTAAACAGAACCAAACTCAAATGCAAAGTGTGGTGAAAGTTTGTTTTGATTTGAGTGTTTGAATTCTCGTTTGAAATTCAAAACAGAAAACCAAATAGAAAAAAAAGGATTACTGAATAAAAAAAAATGGAATCAGACTCAGCCCAACTCGTCTGGCCCAGCAAGCCCAATTCCAGCCCAGCTACTTTTCCCACGCGCGAAACGTTTTCACCCAAACACGCACCCACATCACGGGGTGGACCTCTCCTATCTCTCTTCCTCAATGGCAAGGCCCCACCCCTCTTGCTCGTCTCCCCACCTTCGCCACTGCCCGTTGGGGTGGCGTTGATTACGCATTGATGGAGGCGTTGATTCCTCCCAGTAACCACGCACATTTAACCGCCTGTGGTCTCTCTTTCCTTGCCCCCAAGCAGCCCCTCCTCTCTGCCTCTAGGCTGTCTCAATTCGCCCCCGCATCGCCACTGCTCCGGCGAGGTTCTTCATCGATTCCGGCCAGTAGACACCGCCCCTTGCCTCCCACTGCACGCAAGAGTGACCCCCAGTTCCAGGCGCATCTGTCAGTGCCTTTCGTTCATCCGCGCTCACCCCAGAGCCTCGGCTTCGACAAACCTCTGAGCGTCGCCGCGTCTGCTTCCTTCTCCGGTGAACTCCCCTTGGTAAGCCAGACCGCCCCAGCACCTCCTATTGATGCTCACTTCATCAGCAGATCAAACCGCGTCTAACCATGCCCTTATTCTTCCTCGGGGTGATCTGCAACGTCGCCTTCGATGACCTCCAGAGCCGTCTGACGCTGCCAACCTCTCCGGCGAGCAATCCCCGTCGCGTTTGAGCGCCCCTCGATGAACCGACCACGCCCCGAGCTTCACCACGACCTCGCGAACACGGTGAGACCCTCCTCTGTCATCCTTGCTTCCTGTAACCGCCGCTAGCACATCGTCCGACCGCGCGCCGCCGCCAGCCGCCGCTAGCGCCGCCAGCTCGTGGTCAAACGCACAGAGCCCGTCAGATCCAAATCCTGTGGCTATGATTAGATTAGATCGAAGGGATAAGTTTGATTCAGAGCCGTAGGATTTCCTTTAGATCTAACGCACTGCATCAGTCGATCCACCCGAAGCGGTATCGACGAATAGGAAAGCGCCGCGTGGCACCAGTTTGTTTTAAAACAGATTTTTGAATCAGATTGTTATGCAAATTTGAAAACCTAATAACTTTTGATCCACACGTCCAAAATTTGCAAATTTTATATCAATGGAATCAGCAAGACAAGCCCTAGCCAACCATGCAATTTGTTTAGTGTTTTGCTTCTGGGAAATTGTTTGTTTTTGCAGAAACATGTGTATGCTTGTTTAGGTTATAAAAAATATTTCAAAATGATTTTGAGGATGAAATCTTTGCAAATTGGTTTGTTGTGAACCTACTGACCTTAGGAACCAGCTTATGGATTTAAAAATGTATTTTGGTGAAGATTAGGATGGAATAATTGAAGTAGCTCATTTCTAGTCAAATAAAAATTTGATTTTGATATGGAAATGATTTTTGATTAAAACCCTTGGGAAAATGTTTTGATGCAAACCTACTGACCCTAAACACCAAGTTTGTGAATTAACAACCTATTTGGTGAACAATATAAAATTGTTGCTTTACTAAAAACATTTTCCACCACATGAAATAATGATTTGATTCAAAAATGGTTTATAGATAAAACCCTTTTTGCAAATGGTTTTGCCACTTTAGGAATTGACCACTTTGAACCTTCCAAAGTTTAGAGCCTAATAGAAACCCCTTTGCAAATAAAACTATCTTTTGCATGCTTGCATGCATGACTTTGTTTCTATTATTTTATGTGTGTTAATTTGTTTGAATATTTGTTAGAATGTTAGTTGAACCTATGTTTGCTTGATTGAATTGTAGTGCAATTAGAAGAGTGTAAGATTAGCAAGATAAAGAAGTGAACCGACATTCCCTACCAAAAAGGCAAGTGACACTATCATCCAAGTCCTACTATTTTCATTATACTTAGTGGATTTTGAAACATGCATGAAAAGAATTTCTATACTTTATGCTATGCTAAATCCTAATAGGATACCCTTATATATTCCTTAGTGAAAACAATGTAGTGGTAAAAGCTTAGCCCTGCAAAATATTTTGAGAAGAGATACATGTTGAGATTATATGAAGTTGAGAAAAGACTTATGTTTTATATAATAAAACAAGTACTCAATGAACCACCTGGGTGGACAAGGATACTCAAGTTTTGGACAAGGTGGCAACAAGAGGAACCATGTTTATATGGTAATCTCTTTTGTTGTGCACCAGATGAAAACCACCCAGGGACTTAGAGATTGAACATGTTTCTCCAACAGTGGCTTTCGTGTACAGCCACATGCTAAATGGGCATTGGCTTAGTCAACTACATTGGGAAGACCCATGCATTGGTCTTCAGGTTAACTGGAAATGAGGGAACTAGGAACCCTACATTGGTGCCTGAAGACAAGCTAGCATTGTATTGGGACCCTATGGAAAGACTTCGTCACATTCTCAATCTGCCAGTACTCCATCTTGGTGAGTACTTATCCAGCGGCCACTGGTGGCAACAAGATGAGATTGTGTCATGTGGGTAAAGTATACAACTTCTGCAAAAGATAAAAATCTAAGTACTTAGCCGTGTCCCCGGTTATGGACAATATTGAGCAACTAAGGCCTGAAGCTATGGGAAATCTCGACATTCCAATTTCTAAAAGTAAAACCAGAAAGATTTTAACAAAAGTCTTGAAGTACTTGGGGTGTACCAAGGAGCTCAAGAAGATTTTGAATAAAGACTTGAAGTACTTGGGGTGTACCAAGGATCTCAAGAAGAGTTTTGACAAAGACTTGAAGCACTTGGGGTGTACCAAGGAGCTCAGAAAGATTTTGACCAAAGATCAAAACTATTTTGAAAAAGATAGGAAAAACTTTATTGCTTTCTGCAAACAAGCCTAAACCCTACCTAGCCAAATATGCATGAAATGATAGGATCCACTTATCTCTACATAGTAGTGAAACTTGCCAATACAATTCAAATGTATTGACCCTTGTGGATGCAAAATATTATGTTGCAGGTTTGTTTGATGTTAGTGAAGTGTGTTAAATAGGATTACAACTCTACAACCAACATGACTGCCTGTGGCACTTTGAAGATGAAGGACCCCATGCTTATAGTTATTCCGCTGCAATGTAATGTGATAGCCAAATGAGCTATGTAAGATGTAATGTATTATTTTATTCCTGGTTATAAAGTTGTATTATGACCTTTGTTTCTTGATATTACATCTTAAACTGTGGATGCTAGCTATTGATCCAGGGACTAGCATTGTAAACACAGGGATCTCTACCTTATTAAAGGTTGGGAACTCTTGCAGTACCGCGGCACTCCCCCAAGCTTGGAATAATCCAAGGGGATGCCAAACCTGATGACGAATTACTCCTTCGGTGGTGGTGGTCTCTTGTCATCATCAAACTTCCAAGGCAAAGGTTCCCCATCCAAAAAGGACGTTCTTGTTTTCGCAATTCTGAAACTAGCAGCAGAGCTTATACGATTAAATCTAGCCTCATACTCACAATTTTGATTTTGTATGTCATAGAGTTGTGCTTGTAATTGGTTGGTGGTCTGTTGGAGCGAGAAGATTTCTTCTCGGAGCTCAGCAACCTCCTCCTCGTGCTTTGCGATGAGTTCTGAACTTATCTTGTGAATAACATCCACTTCGCGTTCTGTCATCTTCTTGTACATGAAAACTTTCTGCTCCAATGCTTCCATCCTGTCTTCCAGACGGCCTTCTCCTTTAGGGCCTTGAACTTCTTTCATCTGCACCTTCCCATCATTGAGAATCAACTCCTTGGGATGATTCCTTAACTCATACATGTACGGGTTGATGACATCCGTGGAGGAATTCTCCATGGGTGATCCAAAGGAGGGCATTGTGACTCCAAAACTGAGAATCTGCCTGACAGAAACAGAAATAAGACGAGAACACGATACACGAACATCGGGTGATCCGGGGGAATATATATTACTAAGTTTCAATGCATAAGGAAGGTACTGGTACGAAAACAAGGCGGAGATGGAGCTCGGGGGGCTCACACACCCTCTAGGTGATGCAGCGCTGAGTTGATGTAGGAGCGCTTCGTTGGGAACCCCAAGAGCAAGGTGTGAAGTAGCACAGCAGCAAGTTTTCCCTTAGTAAGAAACCAAGGTTATCAAACCAGTAGGAGGAAGGAAACGTCACACAGGTGTTGCAAGCAACGCGGAGACCTACACAACACAAACTCAAGACTTTTCCCCAATGAATCAGTGAGGTTATCAAACTCACCGGTTTGCTGTAACAAAGGATTAAACGTATGGTGTGGAAGGTAATGGTGGTTTGCAGCAAGTAAACAATAACAGTGGAAGATGTATCAATGGTAAAGATTGGACTGGGGTCCATAGTTCACTAGAGGTGCTCTCCTTAAATAAACAACATGCATGAAGGGTAAACAAATTATAGCAGGGCAATGGACAGGAACTGAGCAAGGCATAACAATGCAATTACTAGTCAGAAAGATCCTATGAGGTTGATTGGGCAATACAACAAGATACATAGACCGCCATCCAACTGCATCTATGACTATAAGTCCACCTTCAGGTTATCATCCGAACCCCCTCAAGTATTAAGTTGCAAGCAATAGACAATTGCTTTAAGCAAAGTGTGTAAGGTAGACAGTCCACATGTTCCATGAACAAGAGGCCGTTGTTTTCTCCCTAGTAGCAATAGCACATCTACAACCGAAGAGATTATTGTCACTTCCCTTGGAAACTAGAGGCATGAACCCACTATCGAGCATAAATACCACCTCTTGGAGTCACTAGCAACTACTTGGCCAAGATAACCACTAGCAACAGAGAGCATGCAAGATCACAAACAACACAGACATGATAGAATCATAAAGACAAAACCATTAATCAAACCAACATAAAAATCTCAATATCCATCGGATCCCCGCTGAAAGAGCATGTGTATCCCTAGTGATTTTGGTGTTTGATAACAACACACATATCAGACTAATGTTTTGCTAAGTGTGTCACAGGTACATTAAAAGGGTTTGCAAACATTCAAAAACTGTCTGCCTGGCGCGGTACCAAAAAGCGGTAGTACTGCTTTTTGCTACCAGACCAGACAGAAGCAAATGACTAACTGTCAAAAAGTCTCTGCCAATCCAGGTACTAAAAAGCGGTAGTACCGCATTTTAGTACCTAGCGCGACAGAAGCCTTTTTACAGCTTGTCAAAAGCTTATGCCTGCTCCGGTACTAAAATGCGGTAGCTGCGTTTTAGTCTTGCTTTCGAGATGAGCCTTTTGAACGTTGCAAAAGGCTTCTGTCTGCACCGGTAGCAAAATGCGGTAGTACCGCATTTTACTACCTGGCGTGACTGAGACTTTTGTACATTAAAAGCTTGTGCTGCGGGTAGCAAAATGCGGTACCGTGATTTACTACCCTGGCGTGATGTAGACTTTTGTATGTTACAAAAGCTTACATCTGCGCTGTAGCAAAATGCGGTCGCATCGCATTTTACTACTGGCGTGTAGAGTTTTTATGCGTTGCAAAAAGCTTACATCTGCCGGTAGCAAAAAGCGGTAGTACCGTTTTACTACTGGCGTGTGAGTTTCAGATGGAAAATGCTGATCCCTCAGGTCCGGTAGTACCGGTTGCCTCAAGCGATTACTACGCTTTCCGCACTCAACGATAGTAGTACTGGGGCGAGACTTGATGCGGTTTGAAAAGGGTGGTCCGGTACCAGGTCGGTAGTACTGAGTTTTCGGTACCGCTTGGACTTCCGGTACTACCGCTGCAATAAATGCATCAACGGTCAGATTTTGTGGAGGGGTATAAATATACCCCTCCACCTACCTTGGGACAAAGTGCTCAGCTCATTAAAGTCATATCCCACCATTGGAGTCCATTGGAGCCACTCAAATCCTCAAGATCTCCTCATCCAACCACCCAAAGTCCTTGATCTTTGGGGAATCGAAGGAGGAAGCCCCGATCTACTACTTCACCAAAAGAGATCTTCATTTCCCCCTCATTTCATTGAGGGCCCCTTTGCTCTAGTGTTTTGTTGGAAACCCTAGCTCTTGTTTTTGTTCTTACAAGCTTGTCTTTGATTGCTTTGACAACTTGCTTGCATTTGGGAGCCTCCGATTAAGTTGTGGATGTGTTCCCCAAACTTGTAACGGTGCCGGCTTCCACCTTGAAGGTTGCCGATATAGTGGAAGGTGAATCGATCCCGTTGGGGTGAGATTCATCGGAGAACAAGGGAGGCCTCTCGTGGCGTTGGTGGTTTGAAACCACCCCTCTCCAAACGTAGACGTACTTCCCCTCAAAATGAAGGAACTACGGGAAACAAATCCTTGTGTATCCGCGTCCACTTTTCGGTTACCTCTATCCTTTACCGCACCTTACTTACTTGCTACTACTTTGTGTTGTGGTAGCTCTTGCATAATTGTCATATAGGTAAATTCACCATAGTTGCATTATCTAGAGAATTTACCTTATTGTCAAACCTTAATTTGAAAAAGAAGAAAATTTGAAGTAGCACCTATTCACCCCCCCTCTAGGTGCCCATACGATCATTTCAATTGGTATCAGAGTCTCGGCTCTTTATTCGGGCTTTACCGCCTAAGAGAATATGGGTAGCCAAGAAGGGGATGGTGGTAGTGAGTCGACTCCGGTGACCATGGAAGATCTCAGAAACTTGGAAACAAGATTGAGCTCTTCCTTGGTCAACAAAGTCAAGAAGATGCTTGAACAACTTCTTAAAGACAAAGATGGCTCATCACCCCCATCTCCTCAAGAGGAACTACCATCCGTTGTACCTAAAGGGAATACTCCGGTATCCCCCGAGGGTATGGTGGTAGGGACAAACTAGACAATGCTAACTCCTCCACACGACTTGATGGGGGGAAGGGTGATCACCGTGATTCTTGGTACTCCCCCGATCCTCCCATCCCTCACCCTCATGTGTATAATAGAGGTGACCCACCTAAGCTAGAAGAGTCTGCTACTTTTGCTCAATGGCAATCACTAATGAGGACTCATATGCGCAGCTCTTGCATTGAACTATGGAACATCATCGAGCATGGACTCTTTATTGGGGATCCAAACAACTTGACAAGAAGAGAGGTTGTCAATAGTCAACTCAATGCCACTGCTCTGCATATGATTCAACAAGGATTGGGAACAAAGGATTACCCACACATTGAGCACTTTAGCATTGCCAAGGAAGCTTGGGATGCTCTCACTGTGTTGTTGGTTGGAAATGAGAGTATGAGGAGGAACAGATATGATGCTCTAAGCAATGAAGCCGAAGGTTTCTACATGAAAGAAGGTGAAGATCACGAAGACATGTATCGAAGGCTCAAGACCACCGCCATCGCCTTTAGAAATGTGGGTGCCTCACATGTGGATGATGCATGGATAAAACGGAAATATGTGAGTGCACTCATGCCTTTTGAGCCCACCGACTTGAAGAGCTTACAAGGAAGACACAACTATCATCTCATGACCTCAAATGAAGTTATGCAAGAGATGGCCGCTTTCAAGGTCGCCGCCAAGAATGCCAAAGATGCCCGTCCTCGTGCCCTCGGTATGAGCAATGTGGTCAATGTTGCTTTGAAGGCCAAAGTTGTGGACTTTGAAGATGAAGATGATAGTGATGAAGGCCTCTCCTTGGACCATCCCGATGACGTCAAGATTGCTCATAGTCAATATATGGCTTTCTATGCAAAGAACTTTTGGAAGAACCCCGCCAAGGCCAAGATGGAAAAGCAACGAAGAAGCAATCCAAATGGGAAAAGAGAGAATACCACTAGGTTGAGAACTTGCTTTAATTGTAGTGACCGCTATCACTTTGTGGCAAGCTGTCCCTATGAGAAGAGAGAGGATAACGGTGGTAAGCTTGTGTTGAAGAAGACTCTCAAGGCACCTTACAATAAACCCTTCATCAAGAAGAATCCCGTCAACAAGAAGTCGGGAGAAATTGTCTTGATCACTCATGAAGAATACTCCTCCGACAATGAAGATGATGAAGATGAGGAAGATGAAACTTCGCATGGTGTGGCTGCTCTAGCCACCACCTCTACTCCGACACTCTCACTCTTCGATTCGCCAAATGAGAACTCTTCCACCAAGAACGTCACTTGCCTTATGGCAAGAGGAACGGAGGTATCATCATCATCCCACTCTACTCAATTAGATAATGATGAATGTGATGATGAAATGTCTCTTGATGTTAAAAAGGAATTAATTGCCTTTGATGAGTTCATGACTAACCTAGAAGGTGATGCTAAGCTACATTTTGGGAACATCTTAGATCAACTCTCCCATACTCAAGAGCTTCTAGATGTTAGATGTAAACTTGGGCATGAACATATGATTGAACTAGAGGCTTTGAGCAATGCTCTAGAAGAAGAACAAGAGACTAGGTTGTCTCTTGAGTCAAAGCTTGAAGGGCTTGATGAGGCCAATGACATCATTGTTAACAAACTCATCAAAGAGCGTGATCATGCTATTGCTAAATACAAACGTGCTAAAAAGGACAAGATTAAGTTTGGTGTGGTTCATGAAAAACTTGCCGAGGATTTTAGCTTGCTCAACAAGGCCCACAAGGCCTTGGAGAGTGAACTATTGTCACTCACAAAGTCCCATGAAACACTTCAAACTCAATTGGCCAATATTCCTTCACCTAGTAACTTCATTCCATCTAGTAGCACAACTATTCTTGAAGAGAATGCTAGGTTGAAGGGAGAGCTTGCTAAGTCCACATTTCCACAAGGCAACAAGTCTATTAATGATCTTTTGAGCAAGCAAAGGAGTAGTGGTGATAAAGGGGGCATTGGTTTTGTCTCCAAAACAAAGAAGAAGAACAACAACAAGAAGAAGGACATACCCGCACAAGTGACCAACAAGACCCTTGTGGAGTGTAAGACCACAAGTGGTAAAACCATGTCCCATGATGACTTTGCGGGTAGTGCTAACCCTCACTATGTTCTAATGCGTGATCATTATGGTGGTGTGTATGCACAATACGTGGCCCTTATGATGGTTATATTGCTTGGTCTATTTGGGTTCCCAAGACCCTTGTTGCTAACAAAAGAGGACCCATTGAAAAATGGGTACCTAAAAACTAGCTTGATCTTTTGTAGACATACTTATGGTTCTGGAGGGTCAAAATGGGTGATCGATAGTGGTTGCACAAATCATATGACCGGAAGCTCTTCTTTGGTCAAGGACTTGGTGTCAAATGAAGATCAAATCACTGTCACATATGCCGACAAGTCAAAATCTACGGTAATGGGTTTCAGCAAGGTTGTGGTGGCTCACGACATTACACTCGTGAACGTCATGCTTGTTGAAACCCTTAGATACAATTTACTTTCTGTCTGTGCTCTTGGAAAGATGGTCTTTGCCGTATTTATTGATAATGATATTGTGGTCCTCATGTGGAGCAAGTCTCTCAAGGTCGCTTTCGTTGGGTACGTCGAAAATGACTTGTATGTGGTGGACTTTTCGGGGCAAGCCACTGCAGGTCCGATGTGCTTATACGGGAAGGCTGATGTGGGTTGGCTATGGCACCGCCGACTAGCCCATGTCAATATGAGAACTTTGCAAAGTCTCCATAAATAGGGCCATATTGTTGGACTAAAAGAAAATGTTTCCTTTGCCAAAGATCGTGTTTGCAGGGCATGTGTTCTAGGGAAGATGCATGACGCTCCTCACAAGCCCACGAACCAAATCAAGTCTAACAAGATCTTGGAACTCCTCCATGTGGACCTATTTGGTCCTCCATCTCATGCAAGTCTTGGAGGGAAGAAATATTGTTTGGTGATTGTTGACGACTTCTCAAGATACTCTTGGGTTTATTTCTTCAAGTTGAAGAGTGAAACTCAAAAGACTTTTATCGACTTCATCAACTTGGTTCAACGGCAACACAATGTTCCCATTGTGATTATAAGAAGTGACAAACGACACCGAGTTCAAGAACTACACCTTGAATGATTTTCTTAGTGATGAGGGGATTAAACATCAATATTCCGCTGCATACACCCCTCAACAAAATGGTGTGGCCGAAAGGAAGAACCGGACTCTTATTGAGATGGCTAGGACCATGTTGGCGGAGTTTAAATCTCCATACAACTTCTAGGCCGAAGCCGTCTCCACCGCTTGCCATGCCTCAAACCGGCTCTACCTCCGCAAGAAAATCAACAAGACTCCATATGAGATACTTACCGGTAACAAGCCCAACATTTCTTATTTCCGGGTGTTTGGTTGTAAGTGTTTCTATCTCATCAAAGGTGTTCGTTTGTCTAAATTCGAGTCTAAAGCATTAGAGGGTATTTTTGTTGGCTATGGTCTCGAATCTCACACTTATAGAATCTATGACAAGCTCTCCGGAGCCGTTATAGAATCTTGTAGTGTGACCTTCGAAGAATATGATGGTCCCCAAGGGGGGCGTGTTGATGCTTGTGATGCAGATGATGAAATGCCTCAGGATGCCATAGGAAGAATGGGTGTGGGTTATATCCTCCCCGTTGAGGAACCCCTTATGGCGGATCAAGAAGAACTATGCTCCACTCGAGTGGAGCCCTCATCTACACAACCTCAACATGCTCCATCTACTGATGAGGACATTGACTCAAGCCAAAGACAAGATGTGGACCCTCAACATAGTGATCAATGTGTGAACTCTAATCAAAGGGAGCTTGGTCCATTCGATGGGTTGTCAAGTGGTGCCAAGTCAATTTGTCAAGGAAGATCCATCCAAACTGTTTTGAGACGAGCTCAAATTGAGGCTAGAAGAGCACTTGATCAAGACCAAGGTCAATCCGTGCCTCCCAATGTAGAGGATGACTCCAATGATGATCAAGGTCAAGTTTATGGTCAAGACAAGGATCAAAATGATGAAGAGGGACCTCCAAGAAACAATGAGGAGATCCACGCTCGTCGCGAAGCTAGAAAAGAAAGAATGTTGGAAATAAGAGACCACACCCTCCAAAATGTTGTTGGTGATCTAAGGAAAGGAATTTCCACAAGAGCACAATTGAAGAGGTTCAGTGAACACCAAGAACACATCTCCATGATTGAACCAAAGAAAGTGTGGGAAGCCCTTGAAGATTCGGATTGGTTAGAAGCTATGCACAAAGAGCTCAACAACTTTGAGAGAAACAAAGTGTGGAAGTTAGTTGAGAAGCCAAAGGATTGCCGCAATGTTATTGGAACAAAGTGGATATTCAAGAACAAGCAAGATGAGCACAGGATTATAGTAAGGAACAAGGCTAGATTGGTTGCACAAGGATATTCTCAAATTGAAGGCATTGATTATGGAGAGACCTATGCACCCGTGGCTCGCCTTGAGTCCATCCGTATCCTTCTTGCTTATGCGGCACATCATAACTTTAAGTTGCAACAAATGGATGTTGAAAGTGCATTCCTTTATGGTCCCCTAAATGAATTGGTATATGTTAAGCAACCCCCGGGTTTTGAGGATCCCAACTTCCCAAACCATGTCTACAAACTTGATAAGGCGCTCTATGGGCTCAAGCAAGCCCCACGCACGTGGTATGAGCACCTTAGAGAGTTATTGTTTGACCGTGGCTTTGAGGTTGGGAAAATCGATCCCACTCTTTTTACTAAGAGGGTTAATGGGGAGCTTTTTGTATGCCAAATCTATGTTGATGATATTATCTTTGGCTCATCTAACAAAGCTTTTAATGATGAATTCTCAAAGCTTATGACTAGTAGGTTCCGGATGTCCTTGATAGGGGATTTGAAAGTATTCCTTGGTTTTGAGATCAAGAAATGTAACATCCCTAAAATCATGATTTCAAAGCTTGCATATCATTCATTCATACATAGAGATTTGAGATCAAACTCATTTCAAGAAAACAGAAGCACATAGTGCTATCATTTTATGTGAGCAAACTTAAATCAAATGGCCATCCCCATTTGAGAGCTTGAGTGTTTTAAACCAAGATTGTTTGTCTCCCTTGTTGATTGGTTTGAAGTGTAGAGTTTGAATAAAATTTTACAGAATGAAATTGGTTTCAAAACCAATTCCAAAACATTTGCAAACAAAGTGCTATGGCACTGTTTATTTTGTTATTTCAAAAGAACCAAGCTTGAACAGAGAGACCACTTGATTTTATGCCCTGAAGTGTGATTGTTGCACACTGCAAAAATCCCCAAAAGATTTGAATTCAAATAGCTTTTGAAATCATTTGAAAACCATTCCTGAAAATCAATTTAGAAAAAGAAAAGAGAAAGGAATTGGAAAAGGGCCGGCGCCAGGAATTAGGCCCAACAACAGACTCAGCCCAGCTAGCCCACCCGGCTCCCTTCTTTCTCTCTCGCACGCGCGGGCGCACCCAGCAGGTCGCTGACACCCAGACCCCACTCCCTCTCTGCTTATTTCGCTGACGAGCGGGCCCTCTCCACGTCATCGTCGTCTTCCCCAAAATTCCGCGCACGAACTCCGCCGCTGCCCGTTGCTGCTTTGATTCCACGAGGTAATTGGCATTGATTCACTGGGCATTTCTTGTCGAGCCTCTGGCTACTTAATCCCCTCTCTCTCGCGACCATTTCCCCTCAACCAATTTCCTCTCCACGCCGCCAGGCTGCTCGCAACTCGCCAGACGCCGCCGCTGTCCTGACGATCTCCGGCAGCAATTCCGGTGAGTCCCGACCATCCCTGTGCCTCTGGTTCAAACGATTATGCTCAGCATGATCTCGTGCATCTTCTGACACTCGTCGCTTGCCTGCTCGTGACCCAGGACACCGTCCCCGTTCGTGCCGCAACCGACTGAGCCGCCACCCAACTCCGGCGACCAATCATGGTAAGTCCCGAGCGCCCCTTGCCCCCTCTTGCATACTAGGTTGTTCGCCTTCATCTTGCGCGTCTCCTAATCCCTCTGGTTTGTGCTAGGGCGACGCGAAACCTCGGCAACTACATCGTCTGCAACCTCCCAACGCCGTGCACGACTCCGACGAGCTCCAGCAGCCCCTGCCGTGCGCCCCTGTCCAAGCAAAGACCACGTTGAGCTTCCTCATGACCGTGCGAGTCTGGTAAGCCATACCACACACCCAGCCCTTCCTGTATTCGCCGGACCATCACCGCCAGTAGCGCCGCCGCTGCCAGCAACCATTTGCGCCGCCCATCCTTGGTCACACGATTAGCAGCCGTAGGATCTAGATCCAACGCTCCAGATTAGATCTGCATCGAAGGGGTAAGTGACAATCTGATCCGTGCGTGTTTAGTTAGATCTGACGGTCCATGCTGGTTGATCCACGTGAAGCGGTACCGACGAATCAGAGTGCGACGCGTGGCTAGGGTTTAGTTTAAAAACAGAATTTGAATCAGATTTGTAACCAAATTTGATTTAGCTATAACTTTTGATCCACATGTTAGAATTTGACAAATTTTATACCGTTGGAATCAGGAGAACAAGCCCTTTCTGTTTATTCAATGTGTTTCATGTTTAGTTTCTGTTAAAATGATTTTATTTGCAGAAACTTGTTTAGGACTATTTTGAGTATAATAATTGTTTAGGAAATGTTTTAGTGTTAAATAAACTTGATTTAGCAAGTTTTTGACTTGTTTATGATTCAGTACTATGCACTTGCTTGGTGGAGTTTCAAAAATCATCACTTAGCATCTTGCATGCATGCATATATATTTTTGCTTGTATATGACTTGTATGTGATTGTGGTTATATTCTTTGTGTAGACTTTGGTGCTAGTGATTGTGATTGTGAAGAGTGCTACTCTCCCAACTACCAAGGCAAGTGGTACTTCATGAATATGTCTATCCCTATATTTTATACAAGCATTAGAAATATTTTGCTAAGTCTTGCATGTTACTATTTTTTGCCAAATGCCATGTTGGGAAATCCTAAGTAGTTGTAGAATTGCTAGGAAATTTCTAAGTTAGATTACTATCTATGCCATGCTTAGCCTAGCTAGTAGCAAACAAGGGTTGGTAAGATATATACATGCTATGATAAAAATATTTCTAAGTCTTTGGACTTATGTTTTCTTAATAAAACAACTAAGTCAATGAATCACCTGGGTGGAATGGGACTTGATTGGTGGTTTTTGGTTGAGTGGTTACACAAGGCCCATGGATATGGTTTACCTTGTGTATCTCACTTGTGGAAAGCCACCCAGGAACAAAGGGATTTTAGAGGCCAAGTGTGGAGAAGCTTCTAGTGCAGCCACTTGGCAATATGGGCTCTGCCTGGATCACATAGGTTGCTAGAACCTAGTCATTTGGACAGTTGGTGGTAGTGGGATGATAGGTTGGAACGCGTCCATTTGGCTAAGGGAAGGCTTCTGAAAGGTCCTGTCTTGGTGAAACCAAGTCTGGTGTGGAAAGTGCACAACCTCTGCAGATGGAAAAATCTAAGTACTTAGCCAAGTCCATGGCAATGGACAGCTTGAGCATCAAGACATGGAAGCTATCAAGAATCTCATCACTCCAACTTCTAAGTAAAACTTGTGGGTGAACAAGGGTGAAGGACCTCAATGTCTATTGGTGGTTCCTTGGTAAAAGTGTTGACAAAGAAAAACTTAGTGATTTCAACTAATAGGAAAAACCTATTTTTGAGCAAAGCAAGCCAAGCTACACTTAGCCAAATTGCATATAGTAATATAGTCCACTTAAAATTTACTAAGGTATCACTTGCCAATACTATTCCAAAGTATTGACCCACTGTGGTTGTAACTTGTGATGTTGCAGGTTACTCTGATGAGGATTAGGTGTCATGAGTCTACACTCAACATGTTTGCCTGTGGCACATGAAGATGAAGACTTATAATTATTTACTTATTCAAACTCTTGTATTAGGCTTGTGGCCTTGAGTTGTAAAAACTATGTTATCTCCGGAATGGATGTAATAAATGACCTTTGTATCTGTGTACTTCATCTTAAACTGTGGATGCTAGCAATGATCCAGGGACTAGCATTGCAATCACAGGGATCCTTTTCCTTACAAAGGAGGGATCTTACAGATGGTATCGAACCTTTGTGTTGCTGTAGGATTATGACCCTAGGATTGGAAACCACTAAGGAAAATTTTCAACTACTTCTACACTTGTCTATTCTTCTCGTAAACTTTTTCTAATCTTCTTTCTCATCTCTATGTGTAGATGAATTCCATCAACGAAGCCGTAAGGAAAGGACCACTCATGACCATGACTTTTGAGTGTGAGACAGAGTTTCCCAAAGCTCTCAAGGACCTCATGGTGGCAATGGAAATACATGGTGCAACTATGTACAAAGGCTTTCCTGTGATGGATGAAGGAGTTGAGTACTGGTGGGTGCAACTTCACTTGTACAAAAACAAGGAAGACAACCACAAAGAAACAGGATTCTGCATGTACACCAACACTGTGGTGCACACCACATTCTTTGAGTCAGCAAGAGAAGCAGCTTGGAGGACTATCAAAGAACTTAGTGCTAGAGTCAAATGCAGAATGCTCAACCTCCAAAAAGACTTGAAGAAAGAGAAGGAACATACCCAAGAGTTGGAAGCTACCAACCAAACCTTAAGAGGAGACATTATAGACTTAGTGATGGAGTCATGTGAGCAAGATAGGCTGATTGCTTCTAGGAACATTGTGTTAGCCAACAGATCCAGTGAGATAGGATTGTAAACGTACTTCGTTAGTTGGACCACCACCTATCACCTTATTTTCCAAAATGTTGTTTTAAAATAAGATTGAACCTTAGTTGTTGTAATGGTTTCATGTATGCATGACTTGTGTGTTTTGCTTCCCAAGGATATGTATGTGATGTTTTGTCTTTTGTTTTATCTTGAAATGTGTTGTTCTAACTTTTCTATCTTATAAATAGATGCCTATTACCATCAGCACTGTTGAGGAGTTCTAGGTTACCCGCTTTGGTCCTCGTATCGTTGAGCTTACCACTTTGCTCAATCTCCCTCTTCCCACCATCATGGTGCATCCCCTCACCAAGTTCGAGAGGAAGGACTTCTGGGGCTTCAAGGTGAACCAGCCCGGACGCAGTGGCCTACTACGGAGGCCATCGTCTTCAAGCTCATGCACGATGACAGGGAGAGAGGCATGGAGGTAGTTATGCAGGATCTGATAGGACGTCTGCTAGGGCGACACTCCCGACAGGTTAGAGGCACTCACTTCCACGTCTTCGGAAGACGTGATGAGGGCGGAGAGTCCATCGACTTCGAGGACAATTTGAGGGACGCAACACAGCCGATACGCCTGTACCTCTAGGACTTAGAGTCTCTCATTAGGCACGTGGACACTGACAGGACCAATGTCATGCTCAGTAATGACGAGCTCAGTGCAACAGCGAGAAGGACAAGCTCTTCAAGGCAGCAGACGAGATAGTCAAGGAAATGGAGGCGAAGTTCGAGACCCAGGACAGGAAGTTCAAGAGTCAGGAGAAGCGTGTCCAGGATAGGAACAAGAAGATCCGGGATATGACTGAAGAACTGCAGTCCAAGGACTTCGAGTTAGAGCAGCAGTAGACAGTGATTGAGAGGCTTCGTTCCCAGAAGAGGGCTCTCAAGGCCAAGATAGAGGCTTTGACCACTAGCATCGAGGAGACCAAGGCCGCGATGGAGAACGCAGGTCTTACCTTTGTCGAGGAGGAGATTGATGCTGATGAGTAGACTTGACTACTCGTTTATGTTTTATTATCATACTTGTTATTTTGAGAACTTGTTATTGGACCATCCGACATGTGGATG
The DNA here is from genome assembly GCA_023614405.1 of Avena insularis. NCBI lineage: Eukaryota > Viridiplantae > Streptophyta > Magnoliopsida > Poales > Poaceae > Avena > Avena insularis. The sequence continues at coordinate 406,940,279 of CM042685.1, read as the reverse complement.
GATTGCTACTTGTGTGTTTTACTTTGGGAACTTGTTGCCTTGTTGTTGATCTTTTATCGTTTTGTTGCATGCTTGTGTTTGCTTATGTGATGTAATGTGCATGAAAGCATTTATGGGTATCTCATTCTTATCTCTATTTGAACAAACCACAGATGCCTCCCCGTCGTGCAAACCCCAACCCCAACAACATCACTCCAGAAATGCAGCAGATGATGAATGCCCAAACTCAGCTAATGCAGATGATGACCACATTCATCCAGAACCAAAACAACAACAACAACAATAACAACAACAACCCTCCGGGCTTTGATATGCTCACCAGGTTCTTGAGATTGAGGCCAGCTAAGTTCTCGGTGACGACTGATCCCATGGTGGCCAATGACTGGCTACACTCAGTAAACAAGGACTTGGTAACAGTAGGCTGTACGGATGCTGAAAAAGTCAGATTTGCAGCCCATCTGCTGGAAGGACCAGCCGCCACTTGGTGGGACAACTTCCAGATCACCACTCCCATAGATGAAGTGACATGGGCTATATTTGAGGATGGATTTCGCACTGCTCATATCTCATCAGGAGTGATGAGTCTGAAAAAGAAAGAGTTCCACAATCTGAAGCAACGCCACCGCAGCGTGGCCGAATATATTGAGGAGTTCAACAATCTGGCGCGTTATGCACCGGATGAAGTTGACACTGATGCCAAGAGGAAGGAAAAATTCCTTGAAGGCTTGAATGATGAGCTGAATCTACAATTGTCTGTGGCCTATGTTCCCACTTATCAGTCGCTCTGTGACAAGGCTGCTATTTTGGAGAACAAAATGAAGCAAGTTGAGAGTAGAAAGAGAAAGCACTCCGACAAGCACAGCTCGGGATCGTCTCACAAACGATCTCATTATGATGACAGTGGAAGCTCAGGATCCCACAAGCATGGGAAATTCAACAAGCACCACAACCACAACCGTCATGACAACAAGCATCATCGCAGTCATGACAATGACAAGTACAAGAACCACAAGAGTGGACATAAGAGCCACCACAGTGGTAATGGAAGTGGAAGTGGAAGTCAGCCTGTTAAGAGAGACATCAGTCAGGTTGAATGCTTCAAATGCAAGAAGATGGGGCATTATGCAAATGAATGCCGAGAAAAGAAAGTTGAAGGACCTAACAAGCCCAACCCTTTCCAGAAGGGACAAGTTAACCACATCAATGTGGAGGAGGTCTATGAGGAGCCTGATGCTGTTGCTGGTAAGTTCAGACTCAATTCTATTCCAGCATTTGTACTCTTTGATACTGGTGCATCTCATTCATTCATATCAAGAGCATTTGTTGAAATAAATGAACTACCGGTAGAAACTATTGGGTGTCCTATAAAAGTAAGTTCTCCTGGTGGAGAAATGATAGTGAATTCAGGATGTCATGATCTAGTCATAGAATTTGGGAAGTATAAGTTTCCCGTTAACTTGATAATTCTAAACTCCCAAGGATTGGATGTCATTCTGGGAATGGACTGGATGACCAAGTACAAAGGAGTGATAGATTGTGCCAACCATACCATCTCACTCACAACTCCAGAAAATAAAAGGATCAGATTCAAGACCAGCTTTGACTCCAAAGGAAGTAAGCTAAATTCTCTTAAGGGGGTTAGCATGGAAAGTGTACCAATTGTGAGTGAGTATCCGGATGTGTTTCCGGAAGAATTACCGGGAATGCCACCAGATAGAGATGTGGAGTTTCTGATAGGTTTGGTACCAGGTTCTGGGCCAATAGCAAAGAGACCTTATAAAATGTCAGTTGATGAACTGAAAGAACTCAAGAAACAACTAGGAGAGCAGTTGCAGAAAGGATTTATTCAACCAAGTTCTTCATCTTGGGGAGCCCCAGTTTTGTTCGTGGAGAAGAAAGATAGAAGTCAAAGGTTATGCATAGATTACCGTTCACTCAACGAGGTAACTATCAAGAACAAATACCCTTTGCCTAGAATCAATGACTTGTTTGATCAGCTAGAAGGAGCATGTGTGTTCTCAAAAATTGATCTCCGGCCAGGCTATTTTCAACTCAAGATAAGAGAACAAGACATACCTAAAACAACATTCACTACGAGGTATGGATTGTATGAGTATACCGTAATGCCTTTTGGCTTGACCAATGCTCCAGCATACTTCATGAACATGATGAACAAAGTGTTCATGGAATTCCTTGACAAGTTTGTTGTCGTTTTCATCGACGACATCTTAGTCTACTCCAAGAGCAAAGAAGAGCATGAAGGACACTTGCGTTTGATACTTGAGAAGTTAAGGGAGCATAAACTTTATGCCAAATTCAGCAAGTGTGAATTCTGGTTGGAGAAAGTTGGATTTCTTGGTCATGTTATGACAAAGGATGGTGTGGCAGTTGATCCTGCTAAGGTTTCAGCTGTGACTGAATGGGAATCTCCCAAGTCCGTGAAAGAAATTCATAGTTTCCTTGGCTTAGCAGGTTACTACAGAAGATTCATTGAAAATTTCTCTAAAGTAGCTAAGCCCATGACTGAATTGTTAAAGAAAGACAAGAAGTTTGCTTGGTCTAAAGGTTGTGATCTCAGCTTTCAGGAGTTGAAGAAGAGACTTGTGACAACACCAGTTTTGTGTCTGCCAGATTTGGAAAAGGATTTCCAAGTATATTGTGATGCATCTCATCAAGGTTTGGGTGCAGTACTTATGCAAGACGGTAAAGTTGTAGCTTATGCCTCGAGACAACTCAAAACTCATGAAGTGAACTATCCTACTCATGATTTAGAGTTAGCCTCTGTCGTCCATGCACTCAAAACATGGAGACACTATCTTTTGGGAAAGCGTTGTGAAGTGTTCACTGATCACAAAAGTTTGAAGTATATCTTCACCCAGAAGGAAATCAACATGAGACAAAGAAGGTGGCTAGAACTTATCAAAGACTATGACTTAAGTTTGCAATACCACCCCGGTAAAGCAAATGTTGTAGCAGATGCTCTAAGTCGTAAGGTATTTGTGAATGGCCTTACCAAAGGAGAATTGCCTGATGATTTGTGTACCCAATTTAGAAAACTCAGATTGGAGATTGTGCCTGAAGGACATCTCATGTCTTTGGATGTTCAACCCACTCTGTTGGACAAGATCAGAGAAGCCCAGAAGACTGATAAGGAAATTGAAGAGATTAAGGTAAAGATTGGCAATGGAAAAGCCAAAAATTTCCATGAAGACGAACATGGTATTTTATGGCATGGGAAGCGTATTTGTGTTCCACAAGACCCGGAGTTGCGGAAACTTATTTTGCAGGAAGCACACAACTCTCCGTATTCTATTCACCCGGGTAACACCAAAATGTACATGGGCATGAAAGAAAGATTTTGGTGGAACAATCTCAAGAGGGACATCGCCGAACATATTGCTTTGTGTGATGTGTGTAGTAGAGTGAAAGCGGAGCACCAGAAACCAGCAGGTTTACTTCAACCACTACCTATTCCTGATTGGAAGTGGGACAAGATTGGTATGGATTTCATTACCGGATTACCAAGGACCGTCAGATATTCTATTTGGGTAGTAGTGGATCGCCTAACTAAAGTGGCTCATTTCATACCCGTGAAGACAACCTATACAAGTGCTAAGTTAGCCAAGATCTACATGAGCAGAATTGTATGTCTACATGGAGTGCCCAAGAGCATTGTGTCTGATAGGGGAACTCAATTCACTTCTCATTTTTGGAGACAGCTACATGAATCATTGGGAATGAGGTTGGAGTTCAGTACTGCTTTTCATCCTCAAACTGATGGACAAACAGAAAGGACTAATCAGATTCTCGAAGACATGTTGAGGGCATGTGCCCTAGACTATGGAGCCAGTTGGGATGAAAGTCTGCCATACGCAGAGTTTTCTTATAACAACAGCTATCAAGCCAGCATTGAGATGGCACCGTTTGAGTTTCTCTACAGAAGAAAATTTACCACCCCATTGTTATGGAATGGTGTGGGAGAAAGAAGTTTATTCGGGCTAGATATTATCAAAGAAGTTGAAGAGAAGGTCAAATTGGTTAAGGACAGGTTGAAGATAGCACAGTCTCGACAGAAAAGCTACGCAGATCCTAAGCGTAGAGAAGTCACCTACGAAGTTGGTGATAGAGCCTATCTTAGAGTATCACCACTTCGTGGAGTGAAGAGATTCGGAGTCAAAGGAAAATTGGCACCAAGATATGTTGGGCCATTCAAGATTCTGAGTCGCAAAGGAGAAGTTGCCTATGAAATTGAACTACCAGAATCTTTGTCAGCTGTCCATAATGTGTTTCATGTGAGTCAGCTTAAGAAATGTCACCCAGAAATGGAAGAAACTTCTTTGAAAGATACTATACCTTTGGAAGAAGTTCAACTAGAAAGTGATCTCACTTATGAAGAGAAACCTATCAAGATTCTTGAGACTGCAGAAAGAGTCACGAGGACAAAGACTATCAAGTTTTGCAAAGTGCAGTGGAATCATCATTCCAAAGAGGAAGCAACATGGGAAAGAGAAGATGATCTTCAGAAAGACCACCCTCACCTATTTGCTAGCCAATCCGAATCTCGAGGGCGAGATTCATCTTAAGGGGGTTAGATTTGTAACATCCCTAAAATCATGATTTCAAAGCTTGCATATCATTCATTCATACATATAGATTTGAGATCAAACTCATTTCAAGAAAACAGAAGCACATAGTGCTATCATTTTATGTGAGCAAACTTAAATCAAATGGCCATCCCCATTTGAGAGCTTGAGTGTTTTAAACCAAGATTGTTTGTCTCCATTGTTGATTGGTTTGAAGTGTAGAGTTTGAATAAAATTTTACAGAATGAAATTGGTTTCAAAACCAATTCCAAAACATTTTGCAAACCAAGTGCTATGGCACTGTTTATTTTGTTATTTCAAAAGAACCAAGCTTGAACAGAGAGACCACTTGATTTTATGCCCTGAAGTGTGATTGTTGCACACTGCAAAAATCCCAAAAAGATTTGAATTCAAATAGCTTTTGAAATCATTTGAAAACCATTCCTGAAAATCAATTTAGAAAAAGAAAAGAGAAAGGAATTGGAAAAGGGCCGGCGCCAGGAATTAGGCCCAACAACAGACTCAGCCCAGCTAGCCACCGGCTCCTTCTTTCTCTCTACGCCGCTGGCGCACCCAGTCGGTCACGACACCTGCATTCCCTCCTCTCTGCTTATTTCGCTGACAAGCGGGCCCTCTCCACGTCATCGTTGTCTTCCCCAAAATTCCGCGCACGAACTCCGCCGCTGCCCGTTGCTGCTTTGATTCCGCGAGGTAATTGGCATTGATTCACTAGGCGTTTCTTGTCGAGCCTCTGGCTACTTAATCCCCTCTCTCTCGCGACCATTTCCCCTCAACCAATTTCCTCTCCATGCTGCCAGGCTGCTCGCAACTCGCCAGACGCCGCCGCTGTCTCGACGATCTCCGACAGCAATTCCGGTGAGTCCCGACCACCCCTGTGCCTCTGGTTCAAACGATTATGCTCAGCATGATCTCGTGCATCTTCTGACACTCGTCGCTTGCCTGCTCGTGACCCAGGACACCGTCCCTGTTTGTGCCGCAACCGACTGAGCCGCCACCCAACTCCGGCGACCAATCGTGGTAAGTCTCGAGCGCCCCTTGCCCCCTCTTGCATACTAGGTTGTTCGCCTTCATCTTGCGTGTCTCCTAATCCCTCTAGTTCATGCTAGGGCAACACGAAACCTCGGCAACTACATCGTCTGCAACCTCCCGACGCCATGCACGACTCCGACGAGCTCCAGCAGCCCCTGTTGTGCGCCCCTGTCCAAGCAAAGACCACGTTGAGCTTCCTCGTGAACGCGCGAGTCTGGTAAGCCATACCACACACCCAGCCCTTCCTGTATTTGCCGGACCATCACCGCCAGTAGCGCTGCCGCCGCCAGCAACCATTTGCGCCGCCCATCCTTGGTCACACGATTAGCAGCCGTAGGATCTAGATCCAGCGCTCCAGATTAGATCTGCATCGAAGGGGTAAGTGACAATCTGAGCCGTGCGCGTTTAGTTAGATCTGACGGTCCACGCTGGTGATCCACGCGAAGCGGTACCGAATTAATCGAGCGCGTGGCTAGGGTTTAGTTTAAAAACAGAATTTGAATCAGATTTGTAACCAAATTTGATTTAGCTATAACTTTTGATCCACATGGTAGAATTTGACAAATTTTATACCGTTGGAATCAGGAGAACAAGCCCTTTCTGTTTATGCAATGTGTTTAATGTTCAGTTTCTGTTAAAATGATTTTATTTGCATAAAATTGTTTAGGACTATTTTGAGTATAGGAATTGTTTAGGAATTGTTTTAGTGTTAAATAAACTTGATTTAGCAAGTTTTTGACTTGTTTATGATTCAGTACTATGCACTTGCTTGGTGGAGTTTCAAAAATCATCACTTAGCATCTTGCATGCATGCATATATATTTTTGCTTGTATATGACTTGTATGTGATTGTGGTTATATTCTTTGTGTAGACTTTGGTGCTAGTGATTGTGATTGTGAAGAGTGCTACTCTCCCAACTACCAAGGCAAGTGGTACTTCATGAATATGTCTATCCCTATATTTTATACAAGCATTAGAAATATTTTGCTAAGTCTTGCATGTTACTATTTTTTGCCAAATGCCATGTTGGGAAATCCTAAGTAGTTGTAGAATTGCTAGGAAATTTCTAAGTTAGATTACTATCTATGCCATGCTTAGCCTAGCTAGTAGTAAACAAGGGTTGGTAAGATATATACATGCTATGATAAAAATATTTCTAAGTCTTTGGACTTATGTTTTCTTAATAAAACAACTAAGTCAATGAATCACCTGGGTGGAATGGGACTTGATTGGTGGTTTTTGGTTGAGTGGTTACACAAGGCCCATGGATATGGTTTACCTTGTGTATCTCACTTGTGTAAAGCCACCCAGGAACAAAGGGATTTTAGAGGCCAAGTGTGGAGAAGCTTCTAGTGCAGCCACTTGGCAATATGGGCTCTGCCTGGATCACATAGGTTGCTAGAACCTAGTCATTTGGACAGTTGGTGGTAGTGGGATGATAGGTTGGAACGCGTCCATTTGGCTAAGGGAAGGCTTCTGAAAGGTCCTGTCTTGGTGAAACCAAGTCTGGTGGGGAAAGTGCACAACCTCTGCAGATGGAAAAATCTAAGTACTTAGCCAAGTCCATGACAATGGACAGCTTGAGCATCAAGACATGGAAGCTATCAAGAATCTCATCACTCCAACTTCTAAGTAAAACTTGTGGGTGAACAAGGGTGAAGGACCTCAATGTCTATTGGTGGTTCCTTGGGAAAAGTTTTGACAAAGAAAAATTTAGTGATTTCAACTAATAGGAAAAACCTATTTTTGAGCAAAGCAAGCCAAGCTACACTTATCCAAATTGCATATAGTAATATAGTCCACTTAAAATTTACTAAGGTATCACTTGCCAATACTATTCCAAAGTATTGACCCACTGTGGCTGTAACTTGTGATGTTGCAGGTTACTCTGATGAGGATTAGGTGTCATGAGTCTACACTCAACATGTTTGCCTGTGGCACATGAAGATGAAGACTTATAATTATTTACTTATTCAAACTCTTGTATTAGGCCTGTGGCCTTGAGTTGTAAAAACTATGTTATCTCTGGAATGGATGTAATAAATGACCTTTGTATCTGTGTACTTCATCTTAAACTATGGATGCTAGCAATGATCCAGGGACTAGCATTGCAATCATAGGGATCCTTTTCCTTACAAAGGAGGGATCTTACAAGCAAGTTAGAGGAGGAACATTCTTCAATCAAGCCAAGTATACTCAAGATATGCTCAAGAGATTCAAAATGCAAGATTTGAATGGAGCCCCAACTCCCATGGCAACAAAGACTCATCTAGAACAAAATCCAAATGGTAAAGATGTGGATCAAAAGGTATACCGGTCTATGATTGGTTCTTTGCTTTACCTTTGTGCATCTAGACCCGATATTGTGTTGAGTGTAGGTGTGTGTGCAAGATATCAAGCGGCTCCTAAGGAAAGCCATTTAATGGCGGTCAAGAGAATCTTTTGATATTTAGTTCATACCCCATTTTATGGTCTTTGGTACCCTCAAGGCTCAACATTCGCTCTTTGTGGATACACGGACTCGGATTGGGCGGGAGACAAGGATGATAGAAAATCAACATCCGGGGCTTGCCAATTCCTTGGTAGGTCCTTGGTATGTTGGTCTTCTAAGAAGCAAAATTGTATATCTCTCTCCACCGCCGAAGCCGAGTATGTTGCTGCTGCTAGTGCTTGCACCCAATTGCTATGGATGAGGCAAACTTTAAAGGAATATGGTGTCCATTGTGACAAAGTGCCTCTTCTATGTGACAATGAAAGTGCCATCAAGATTGCATACAACCCGGTGGATCACACAAGGACAAAGCATATTGAGATTCGACATCACTTTATTTGAGATCATGTTGCTAGAGGTGATATTGATCTATCCTATGTATCAACCAAAGATCAACTTGCCGATATCTTCACGAAGCCACTTGATGAAGCAAGGTTTTGCTACTTGAGGAATGAGCTAAATATCGTAGATTCTAGGAGTTTGACTTGATGATCTTGCACTCTCACCTAATACTCGACCCATGTTTGGTTTAGGTGTAGGCATGCACATAGGGGGAGTGCGGTCCTAATTGATTGGACTATCCCTCCCCCCATTATGCGCAAATTAAACAAAAATCATTCCTCTTAATATCATGTTGTGATATGTGAGCTCAATGATGAGTTTCGGTAATGTACCCAAGATATATGTTCGTGGTGCCAAGCCGAGTATACTCAAATATGGTGGCCTAGGCCACCGCCCCCTCTCAATCGAGAGGTTGATGTGCTTACTCGTGTTTGTCACTTTTTAAATTGGTTCTTACTCATGTTTGTAATCCTCTAGTTGGTGTTGATTCTTTTGGTCATGCACTCATATTTGGCTCTCCACATGTTTTTAGTGTTTTTCCTTTGAGTGCATTGGCCCATATCCGCGTGTCTCTCTAAACCCAGGCCACTCTTATCCAACAAAACCCATCTACTCTGCACAAGAACCTTCCATTTTCTCAGATCCTGGCTCTCTCTGATGGTAACGGTACTACGGATCTCATATCTTGTACTACCGCTTAACGGTACTACTACCGGAAGTTACCAAGGTACTACCGCCCCAGTTGTGTTTCCGTGTTCTGCTGAAAACTTCCCAGAGGCGGTACTACGCATGTACCTCCCGGTACTGTGTTAAGATCGAGAGGGAGAGGCACCCCTCGGTGCCTCATTCATCCCTTGTCTCCCCTCCTCACCAGCGCCACCACCAGAGCAAGACGACGCTGGAGGAAGCCCGCCCGTCCCTCCCTCTCCCAGATCCACACCGGATTCGGTCTCCCTGCGGGCTCCTCTCTCTTCCCCACCGTCATGGACACCGGTACTACCGCCCTCCTCATCTTCTTACTTGTTTTCTCCATTGAATCTAAGGTTACTTCGATTCTTGGTTAAAACTCGCATTCTTGAGGTTGTATCGTGAGCTATTTACCAGATCTATCACTTGGCCCGATGGAAATCGTGTTTTACAACAAATTTGTTGCCCATACTTGGATCTTAGTTCAGATCTGCACTGTAGTCGCGGGCCGGTAGTACCGGGAATCTTTTCCCATTACTACTTGGTGGTACTACTACCGCTTGTGCAGGTCCGTACTACCGCCAAGATCTTGGCAGACATTTAAAAAAACACTAACCTCCATCCTCCGTTTGCTCCAGGTTCTTGTGCCCTTACCCCTATGCTATCTCCCTCGTTCTTTCACAGGTGCAGGGGGTTCCCAGGGATCACGCAAGCGCTCCAAAGCTCACTATGATATCGAGGACTATGAGTCAGAATCTGAGACTGAGTCTGAAGAGGAGGTCATGCCTCAACCTAGTGCTCGTCTGAAACTGCCAACAACTCGTGGTCGTGGGGGTAAGGGGGTCAAGCAAAGTGCTGGTCGTGGTAAAGCTCCTCCACCTCCTCCTCCCTCTGGTCCTCGCAAGAGTCAAAGTTCCGGGCCATCTGGGCCCAAGCTGTTGTCTGATATCTCTGAGACAGAATTTCATGCTCTGCGGGTGGTCAGTTCGTATGGGGCAGCTCGTGCTTATGCTCAGGAAAACAGCCTCTTCTACACGGACTTTCAGGAGCGGGTGTACCATGAGATTCTCATGAAAGATGACAAAATTGTGGTTCCTCAAAAATGGATCGAGATGAATCATGTGAGGAAGAATCTGAACTACTTTGGTGAGGCCCTTGACATTTGCACCAACATTGGTTTGCTTCCTATTATGGAGTTCCGGTGCAACTATGATCCAATGCTCATTGCTCAGTTCTATGCAACTGTTCACTTTGCCAAGAATGATACTAGGACTCTCACTTGGACGACCGAGGGTGTTGTCAAACAAGCAACATTGGTTGAGTTTGGGGCTATCCTCGGGTACGAAGACCGTGGCAAGGATGTTCCCGTTGGCTTTCGGTGCCATGCCAATGACTACCATATGAAGAAAGATAGGCTTGCCCCACTGTACATCCGGGGGCGCGGAATCCCTAGTAAGATCAAAGGGCTCCTTCCTACTTATGACATCTTGCACCGCATCTTTCGCGAGACCATCGCCCCCCGTGCTGGGAATGTTGATGAGATTCATGCTTACATGGTGGATATTATGATGGCCACCTTTCACCACCGTGACTCTGGCCTACCTATGGATGTAATGGATGTTATCTGGAATGAGATGGTCTGTGCCACTTTTCAGAGAAGGGTGCCTCCTTTTGCTCCATACATCATGGCTCTCATCATTAGCAAGTGCCCTAAAATTGCTCGTGACTTGCCTCATCTTCGTCTTGCCACTCACCGCCACAAGAATCTTTTGATCAAGACCCATCCCAAACCCCGCAATGCGGATGGTCAGATTGTTGATGAGGATGGGAACCCGGTTGAGGAGGACTCAGGTGATGCTGCTGATGCACCACAGGGTGCTGCTTTTGTGGTCTCTCGTCGCCAGCCCGCACAACCATCTTGGGCTAAGAGGTTTGAGGCCAAACTCAGGAAGATATTCTGCCTCCAAGTGGACAACCAGAAACGCCTGTACGAGGCCCATGTCTATGCCAAGAAGGCATGTGCTCGTCAGAAGGAAATGATGGAGGCTCAAGGCTTGACTACTTCCAAGGGCTCCGAGAACAACATTACCCCAGAAGACCAATGGATCTCCAAGCACAGCAACTGGGAAGATGATGCCACCTCCTCCTTTCGTGCCCCTCCACCTCATGGTGGTGCATGGGACGACGTTGATGATGATGAGTGATCTCCGGGGCGTTAGTGTTGCTCTTGTCCCTTTTTGGCGTCTTGATGCCAAAGGGGGAGAAGTTGCACATTAGGTATGCGGGATATTTGCGAGGGAAAGTCACAAGCTCGTTCTTGCCTTTGATTTTATTCGCTTGTGAACTTTATTTGGTTGCCTCTTACTATGTGTGAACCTAACTATTTGTGTATGTATGTTAAGACTATGTGGTTATCATACGGATCCATCTTGTGTGTATTATGGCTATTCTTGTTGGATCCATCCTATGTGATGACATTCCTCATTCCTAATCAATATTGGTCATCACATGTTATTTAGCAAAGGTATGTCCTCTATGTGCGACTTCTTATCTCAGTTAGCTTGTTAGAATGTATGGGGCTTGTTTCTACATATCTAGGGGGAGCCCCATCTACATCTTGTCATCACTAGATTTCCCTGCAAAATGTGTGTTGTCATCAAACACCAAAAAGTGGGTGATTGAAAGAGCATGTGCTATCCCTAGTGATTTTGGTGTTTGATAACAACACACATATCGGACTAATGTTTTGCTAAGTGTGTCACATGTACATTAAAAGGGTTTGCAAACATTCAAAAACTGTCTGCCTGGCGCGGTACCAAAAAGCGGTAGTACCGCTTTTTGCTACCGGACCAGACAGAAGCAAATGACTAACTATCAAAAAGTCTCTGCCATGCCACGTACTAAAAAGCGGTAGTACCGCATTTTAGTACCTAGCGCGACAGAAGCCTTTTTACAGCTTGTCAAAAGCTTCTGCCTGCTCCAGTACTAAAATGCGGTAGTACCGCATTTTAGTATACTCGAAATGAGCCTTTTGAAAATTGCAAAAACTTGTCATCTGCGCCGGTAGCAAAATGTGGTAGTACCGCATTTTACTACCTGGCGTGACAGAGACTTTTTGTACGTTACAAAAATCTTCTGTCTGCGACGGTAGCAAAATGCAGTGGTACCGCATTTTACTACCTGGCGTGATAAAGACTTTTATGCGTTACAAAAGCTTCATGCGTCGGTAGAAAAATGCGGTAATCGCATTTTACTACTGGCGTGATGTGAGTTTTTGTACGTTGTAAAAGCTTCGCTGCGCAGTAGCAAAATGCGGTAGTACCGTGTTTTACTATTTGGCGTGACAGAGAGTTTTCATATGGAAAAATGCTGATCCCTCCAGGTCCGGTAGTACCGGTTGCCTCAAGCGGTACTACCGCTTTCCGGTACCAACGATAGTAGTACCGCTGGGGGCAGGACTTGATGCGGTTTGAAAAAGGGGTGGTCCGGTACCAGGTCCGGTAGTACCGGAGTTTTCCGGTAGTACCGCTTGGACTTCCGGTACTACCGCTGCAATAAATGCATCAACGGTCAGATTTTGTGGAGGGGTATAAATACCCCTCCACCTACCTTGGGACAAAGTGCTCAGCTCATTAAAGTCATAGCCCACCATTGGAGTCCATTGGAGCCACTCAAATCCTCAGGATCTCCTCATCCAACCACCCAAAGTCCTTGATCTTTGGGGAATCGAAGGAGGAAGCCCCGATCTACTACTTCACCAAAAGAGATCTTCATTTCCCCCTCATTTCATTGAGGGCCCCTTTGCTCTAGTGTTTCGTTGGAAACCCTAGCTCTTGTTTTTGTTCTTACAAGCTTTTGTTTGATTGCTTTGATAGCTTGCTTGCATTTGGGAGCCTCCGATTAAGTTGTGGATGTGTGCCCCAAACTTGTAACGGTGCCGGCTTCCACCTTGAAGGTTGCCGATATAGTGGAAGGTGAATCGATCCCGTTGGAGTGAGATTCATCGGAGAACAAGGGAGGCATCTCGTGGCGTTGGTGGTTTGAAACCACCCCCTCTCCAAACGTAGACGTACTTCCCCTCAAAAGGAAGGAACTACGGGAAACAAATCCTTGTGTCTCCGCATCCACTTTTCGGTTACCTCTATCCTTTACCGCACCTTACTTACTTGCTACTACTTTGTGTTGTGGTAGCTCTTGCATAATTGTCATATAGGTAAATTCACCATAGTTGCATTATCTAGAGAATTTACCTTATTGTCAAACCTTAATTTGAAAAAGAAGAAAATTTGAAGTAGCACCTATTCACCCCCCCTCTAGGTGCCCATACGATCCTTTCACCTGCAAACACAACATGCATGATTACAAATAGATTAGATCTTGATCATGAACGGAGATCACAAGATCTATACATGAAAGCACAAAGCAGGAGATACAACCATCTAGCTACTACATGGACCCATAGTCCAAGGTGGAACTACTCACGCATCATACCGGAGAGAAGGCCTCCGGGATGATCTCCCCTCTGGCAGGGTGCCGGGAAGAACTTCAGATCCCCCCAATCTAGGGATGATGGTGGCGGCGGCTATAGACAGTTTCGTGGAGTTTTGATCGGGTACCGAGGGTTTCTGCATCGGGGGCTTGTTATAGGCGAAGAGGCGAGGCCGGGAGGCGATCAGGGGCCCCACATCTTACCCAGGCGCGGGATGGGCCCACCCGCGCCTAGGGGGGTTTGGACGCCCTGGTTTGCTTCTCCATCTCGTCTTCTGGATTCGTGCCCCTCACGGTAAAATATTGACTTTGGATTTTGTCCCGTCGAATTCCGAGAATATTGATTTTCTGCCTTTCTGGAACCCAAAACAGAAGAAAACAGGCAACTGGCACTATGGCAACTTGTTAATAGGTTAGTTCCAAAAAAGATATAAAAACACCTCAAAGTGTAGACAAAGCAAAGCAAAGTAGATACTAAACAAGCATGGAGCATAAAAAATTATAGATACGTTTCTGATGTATCATGTAATAGCAAGGGCAAACCAGACCCTCTCTACCCCGGCTGAACCCAAAAGGGCTTGTGAAAGCCCCGCCGCCACACTACAATAAGGGTGTCACTATCACCATCAACCCTCGTCCCAGTCTCTACTCCTCCGTCCACCAGTGAGTCCGCTGCCAAGTAGCAGCGCCATACCCACCATGGTCACCCGGACCCGTCGGACCGCCACCGGTCTGAGGTATAGAATCCGCGGCGGCTACAGATGGTTTCATGGATTTCTGATTGGGTACTCAGGGTTTCTGCATCGGGGGCTTCTTATAGGCGAAGGGGGAGACCGAGGAGGCGTCCAGGGCCACCAAACCCTAGCCAGGCGCGGGCCCACCTATGGTCGCGCCTGGGGTGGGTATGGTCCCCCTGGCTGGCCCCTCCGGCTCTCCTCTGGACTTCTTGTTCCCCACAGAAAGTTATTGACTTTGTCCTTTGTCCCGTCCAATCCCGAGAATATTTCTTTACTAACTTTTCTGAAACCAAAAACAGCAGAAAACAGGCATCTGACACTGTTGCAACTTTTTAATAGGTTAGTACCAGAAAACATGTAAAAAGCAACTCAAAGTGTAGACAAGTAAAGCAAAGTAGATACTAAACAAGCATGGTCATCAAAAATTATAGATACGTTTCCAACGTATCAACATCCCTAAGCTTAACTCCTGCTTGTCCTCGAGTAGGCAAGTGATAAACAAAATAATTTTTGAGGTGACATGCACCCTCACAATAAAGATCCAACCATTTGCAAGCATTGCAAGCTAGGATCAAAGAACTCTAAACATGTGCATGAAAGATGGAGTTCTAACAATAGGACATAGTAACTATGCATGCAACATGACAAGCTACAAACAAAGATCATGAATAACATGCATTGAAAAATGTGTGTTTGTTTCACATGCAGAAAACATAACATAGTGGCAATCAACTTGTCCCTCATAGAGTAGCAATATAGATGCATAGGACACCTGCAAAGTTCACAAGCGTGACTAGAAACAAGTAGCACAAGAACAAGTAATAACACAATATGCATCAATTAATAAGCTTTGGAACACTGCACACAGAATGACAACTATGCTCTCTTAATGGTGCCTAAAGGTAGAAGGTGGAGACTCAAAAGTGGTGAAAGAAAGGCCTTTTTGTAAAGGAAGCAGGGATTATAAGTTTCAAAAAGAGCTTCCAAAAATTATGGTACTTGTTAGCTTTCAGCCCTCATTGCCCCTATCATAAGCATCTTGAAGTGGTTAAGGTTAAAGTGGCAAAGCTAGAGTATATGCTTGACGAAGTATAAGTTGGCAATCTCAATTCCCTTGAATACGGGGGCCACACCTCATGCATACTAAACTTTGGGTCTAGGTAAGTTCTTGTCACTGTAAGTATTTGCATATCATTGAGAACCGCCAACGGGGTACCCCTTTCACATGGTACATGAGCTTTCCCATACCCAAAATTACAAGGCAAGCAGACAATAAGCATCTCAGCAATATTTTTATTTACCATATGCATAATTTTTATTGAGGATGCTTCACAGATAGCTCATTGTGGTGATGCTGCAAGTTTCCACCATGATTAGGTATGGCTTAGGCTAGCAACCCAGGCGTTTCTCTAACACAGAATACAGACTCCATGGACTTGCAGGTCCCCTCTTTATTTCACACCGGTGACATCCATAGACAAAAGAACATGATATCAACTGAGTACAACAAGGTACAAGTGCAATGTTGAAAATGTTCCCCGTGACAACACGATTTTGCTAATTCCAACTTATAAGTGCAAGCATATACAACAAAGTTGTCACAATGGTTCAAGTTTATTAGGGGCAAAGAATAAAGTGTGCCATCAAGTTCGTGAGGGCTTTAATCACTAAGTTTTCACATAACAAAATAGTTTTAATTGAAAGATAGTTGAAAACAAGAATATACTTGGATGGTGTAACACACCATGCATAGGAGTTTATAGTGTACACTTTGGAATAACTTGGTTTCTTGGGAGTTGGAGGCATGAGTAGAACTTACTCATACAAGTGGAGGATAGCAAAAGACTGGGAGCAACCAACTAAGAGAGCAATAATGGCCATAATCATGTAGTGCAACAAAGCATACTAATCAAAGCAAAGAGTGGTACTACAAGTCAAGGACTAAATGATCATAGAGGCTAATGGTGACTTGTGATAGTCATAACATGGTGTAAGCATGTGCCAAGTCAACCCAAGCAAAGCATCAAAGGAGAATACCACAATACTATGCTTTTGCATGCTAAAACAACACATAATTTATTCAAGGCACACTAAGCAATCCCAATTGTTTGGAACAAGACATGCTACAACAATAATCACTAAGCATAATGCTAAAACAACACCTAGCATTTCATGCTAAAGTCGAAGTCACAGTCAATGCAAGCTCCTCTTGCACTTCAAGCAAGAACTTACTACTCCTTTCCAACACGAAGGAAACTTATTTGCAAAACAACACAGCGAAAACGGGGGTCCAAACTACTTTAGCAAACTAAACAAACTAAGCAAAGCAAACGAAAACTAAGACGCTCCAAGAACAACACAACTGTGCATGAAACAATAAAAACGAAGTGTCTAGACAGACCTGCGATTTTTATTGATGAAGAAGGGGATGCCTTAGGCATCGCCAAGCTTTGACGCTTGTACCTTTTGGATATTTCTTGGGGTGACACCATGGTGGAATCCCCAAGCTTGAGCTTTTGTCCATTCTTCATCTCATTACATCATTCTCTCTCTACACCTAAATTTTTTCCTTCATACAAAACTTCACACAATCTTCATTAGCAACATTAGTGTATTCAAAAGATATTAGACCACTGGCAAAGCTTTGGAACAACAAGGATTTTCACTAAAAACACAAGCTACTGTAGTAAATCCTTTAAAAAGCTCAATTTACCTGAAGAGAACTCAAAAAGGAATCAATAAGAAGCAAATGCAAATAATGGCAGAAATTTGTCAAAATAGACCAGCAGGTAGAAACCTCTTTTTTAGAATATCTTCTGTTGCTCAAATAAAAAAGTGTTGAACTAACGAAAGTTATCTCACATACTGGGGGATTTATTCGTAAATTTGGAGCTCAATCCGAGTTATAGAGCCTCCTCACGATGTTTTTTGGTGGAGGACAAAAATCTGTTTCAGGACAGCAACTTCCCAAATCTTACTTCCCTCTCATTAGAGGTCATTCTTGGCACAAAAAGCAAACAAAAAGGGTAAAGAGAGGTAATTAATAAAGTAATAACTTCCAAGACTCAAGGAAACTCTTGGGTTATCTCTCAACAAGTACTTTTCTTTAACGCCTTTAATTTAGGCATGATAGTTTGAGAAGATGCTCACATAAGAATTATGAATTGAAGTCAAAGAGAGCATCAAGAAGCAAATTCAAAACGCATTTAAGTCTAAACCTCTTCCTATGCATCGTAATCTTGCACACAAATACCAAAGTGACAAGCATAGGAAGATAAAACAAGTGCAACTTCAAAACTTTCAACATAAAGAGGGGAAACTTAATATTGTTGAGATACATAAGACCATGTTTCCCTCTCTCATAATAATTTTCAGTAGCCTCATGAATAAACTCAACAATATAGCTATCACATAAAGCATGCTTTTCATGATCTACAAATACATAATTTCTATCAAGCTCAAAAATAGTGGGATTAAAACCTTCATGGGTTTTACCCAAAGTAGATATTTCAAAAGGATCCACATGAGCATAACATTCATCCCCCTTTGGTAAGCATGGGGTACAATCAAATAATGTAAGAGGTAAAGAGTTACTCTCATTAGAAGGTAGGCATGGGTAGATCCATTCTTCCTCCTTTTGTTCATCACTCTCCAACTCTTTTTCATCTAATGAGCTTCCGGTTTCAACAATTTCTTCTTCCATAGGCTCCTGCAAGGCATTAGTATCTTCCATTTGTGGAAAATGCCTATTAAAATATTCAAGAATATAACTATTTTCTCCCTTATAATTATCAAAGCAAAATTTAAGTATCTCAAAAACCTCATGTCCATAAGGTGCATCATCAGTATTTTCAAGAAAACTGGCAAGTTCAAATGCACCCTTGAAGGCAATAAATTCTTCAATTTGTTCCACATCATCAAAATCATAATTTCCTTTAACATAAGAAGATATGGTAACATTATCATTATACTCACATTGAAACGGTAGGTGTTTATACCTCCTGCAGCAACAAGCTTTATCAAAGCAATAAGTAACATTATAAGTAGAGCACACGTCTCTAGCAATAGTATTCAACTTATCAATTTGATCCCATAAGTGTTTCCCTTTTTGTGACAAACGGTGTTCCTTATAATAATACTTTTGTTCTTCGTGAACCCACCTTGCAAATAAGAACTAGTTTCAAAGAAACCATCCATTGATAGAAAGCATGACCAAGCAAGGCAATAACAGACCAATAACCAGAGTGGGAACTATTTTTGTGTGTTTTTGAATAAAGAAAGCAATCCAAACTAGACTATTTTTTTGGTTTTTTTAAAAGAGGCAAACAAAACCAAGCAAAAGAAACTAAGCAAACTAAAAACAAAGTAAAGATAAAGGAAGTGAAGGAGTCCCCTAGTGAAGACGTCCTTAGCCTCCCCGGCAACAGCGCCAGAAAAGCTTGATGCAGCACTGAGTTGATGTAGGAGCGCTTCGTTGGGAACCCCAAGAGCAAGGTGTGAAGCAGCACAACAACAAGTTTTCCCTTAGTAAGAAACCAAGGTTATCGAACTAGTAGGAGGAAGGAAACGTCACACAGGTGTTGCAAACAACGCGGAGACCTGCACAACACAAACTCAAGACTTTGCCCCAACGAATCAGTGAGGTTGTCAAGCTCATCGGTTGGCTGTAACAAAGGATTAAACGTATGGTGTGGAAGGTAATGGTGGTTTGCAGTAAGTAAACAAGTAACAGTGGAAGATGTATCAATGGTAAAGATTGGACCGGGGTCCATAGTTCACTAGAGGTGCTCTCCTTAAATAAACAACATGGCATGAAGGGTAAACAAATTACAGCGGGGCAATTGATGTGAGGCGAGCAAGGCATAACAATGCAATTACTAGTCAGAAAGATCCTATGAGGTTGATTGGGCAATACAACAAGATACATAGACCGCCATCCAACTGCATATATGACTAGAAGTCCACCTTCAGGTTATCATCCGAACCCCCTCCAATATTAAGTTGCAAGAAATAGACAACTGCTTTAAGCAAAGTGTGTAAGGTAAACAGTCCACATGTTCCATGAACAAGAGACCGTTGTTTTCTCCCTAGTAGCAACAGCACATCTACAACCGTAGAGATTATTGTCACTTCCCTTGGAAACTAGAGGCATGAACCCACTATCGAGCATAAATACCCCCTCTTGGAGTCACTAGCAACTACTTGGCCAAGATAACCACTAGCAACGGAGAGCATGCAAGATCACAAACAACACAGACATGATAGAATCACAAAGACAAAACCATTAATCAAACCAACATAAAAATCTCAATATCCATCGGATCCCCGCAAACACAACATGCATGATTACAAATAGATTAGATCTTGATCATGAACGGAGCTCATAAGATCTATAAATGAAAGCACAAAGGAGGAGATACAACCATCTAGCTATTACATGGACCCATAGTCCAAGGTGGAACTACTCACGCATCATACCGGAGAGAAGGCCTCCGGGATGATCTCCCCTCCGGCAGGGTGCCAGGAAGAACTTCATATCCCCCAATCTAGGGACGATGGTGGCGGCGGTTATAGACCGTTTCGTGGATTTCTGATCGGGTACTCAGGGTTTCTGCATCGGGGGCTTCTTATAGGCGAAGGGGGAGACCGAGGAGGCGGCCAGGGCCACCAAACCCTAGCCAGGCGTGGGCCCACCTGTGGCCCGCCTGGGGTTGGTCTGGCCCCTAGCTCTCCAATGGACTTCTTGTTCCCCACGGAAAGTTATTGACTTTGTCCTTTGTCCCGTCCAACTCCGAGAATATTTCTTCACTAACTTTTCTAAAACCAAAACAACAGAAAACAGGCATCTCGCACGGTTGCAACTTGTTAATAGGTTAGTACCAGAAAACATGTAAAAAGCACCTCAAAGTGTAGACAAGTAAAGCAAAGTAGATACTAAACAAGCATGGAGCATCAAAAATTATAGATACGTTTCCAACGTATCGCCAGGCGCGGCCAGCTGGGACCCGAGCCTAGGGTGGGTGTGGCCACCCCAGCCTCCGTTTCCTTCTCGGTTTCATTTCGTAACCTTCCGTATGTATTAAAAACATCAAAAATATAAAAAGACTAGGCTTTCACAAACCTTCTATTTTCACCACCTTTACCTAATCCGAGACGAACTCTGCAGACTCCTGTGTTTGGTTTCTAATAAATTCTTCCGGAGTCACCATTTGAATAATGTCAACGTCCTCATTATAAGAGTCTCCAGAAATATAATGTTTGTGCCTTTGGCCATTCACCACATGTGTAGTGTTGTTCTTCAAAGAAGATATTTTGATAGCACCTGAATGATATACTTCCTCAATAACAAAAGGTCCTTACCATTTTGAGAGTAGTTTCCCTGCAAAAAATCTGAGACGAGACCCATACAAAAGAACTTTCTCACCAACATGGAACTCCCATTTGAGAATTCTCCTATCATGCCATCTTTTTACCTTTTCCTTAAAGAGTCTAGAATTTTCATAAGCTTCACTTCTCCACTCATCTAAGGTACTCATGTCAAGCAATCTCTTCACACCAGCTAGTTTAAAATATCTATTCAACTCTTTCACTGCCCAATAAGCTTTGTGTTCTAATTCTAAAGGCAAGTGACAAGCTTTCCCATAGACCATTTTGTAAGGACATATCCCCATAGGATTTTTATAAGCAGTTCTATAAGCCCATAAAGCGTCATTCAACTTTTTAGCCCAATTATTTCTAGATCTATTAACAGTCTTTTGCAAGATAGATTTAATTTCCCTATTGGAGAGTTCTACTTGCCCACTGGTTTGGGGGTGATAAGCTGAAGCAATTCTATGGTTTACATCATACTTAGCGAGAGTTTTTCTAAAAACCCCATGAATAAAATGAGAGCATCCATCAGTCATGAGATATCTAGGCACACCAAACCTAGGAAAAATAACATCCTTAAGCATTTTTAAAGAGGTCTTACCATCAGTGCTGTTTGTAGGTATGGCTTCTACCCACTTAGTAACATAGTCAACAACAATAATATGAGTATACCCTTTTGAAGGAGGAAAAGGACCCATAAAGTCAAATCCCCAACAATCAAAAGGTTCAATAACAAGAGAATAATTCATAGGCATTTCATTGCGTCTAGAAATGTTACCAGCTCTTTGACATTCATCACATGATAAGACAAACTTCTTGCATCTTTGAAAAGGGTAGGCCAATAAAATCCAGATTCTAAAACCTTTTGTGCAGTCCTATCCCCAACATGATGTCCTCCATAAGCACTGCCATGACATTTTCTCAATATCTCTTGTTGTTTAAATTCTGGAACACATCTTCGCATAATACCATCCACTCCTTCTTTATATAGATGTGGGTCATCCCAAAAGTAATGCCTTAGATCATAAAAGAATTTTCTTCTTTGCTGGGTTGTAAAGGTTGGAGGCAAATACTTGGAAACAATAAATTTAGCATAATCAGCATACCAATGACTCTCATGCGGACTTACCCTTATTGCAGCCAACTGCTCATTTGGAAAACTGGCATTAACAAGCACGGGGTCAAAAGAAATGTTTTCCAAATGAGATAAATTGTCAGCAACACGATTTTCAACACCTTTCCTATCTACAATATGCAGATCAAACTCTTGTAAAAGCAACACTCATCTAATAAGCCTAGGCTTAGCATCCTTCTTTGTCATAAGGTACTTAATAGCAGCATGATCAGTATGAATAGTGACCTTTGAATCAACAATATAGGGTCTAAACTTATCACATGCAAAGATTACAGCTAAGAACTCTTATTTAGTAGTATCATAATTCTTTTGAGCAGCATCTAGAGTCTTGCTAGCACAATGAATAACATTCAACTTCTTATCAATACGTTGCCCAAGGACAGCACCCACAGGAAAATCACTAGCATCACACATAATTTCAAAAGGTAAACTCCAATCAGATGGTTGAACAATAGGAGCAGTAGTCAAAGCTTTCTTCAAAGTTTCAAAAGCTTCCTTATAATCATCATAAAAAACAAAAGGTACATCTTTTTGAAGAAGATTGGTAAGGGGATTTGAAATTTAGGAGAAGTCTTTAATAAACCTCCTATAGAAACCAGCATGACCTAAGATACTACGAGTACCTTTTATATCTCTAGGGCAAGGCATCTTCTCAATTGCTTCAATTTTGGCTCTGTCAACTTCAATACCTCTTTCAGAAATTTTGTGTCCAAGAACAATCCCTTCATTAACCATGAAATGACATTTTTCCCAATTAAGAACAAGGTTGGTTTCTTCACATCTCTGCAAAACTTTATCAAGGTTGTGCAAACAGTTATCAAAAGAAGTTCCATAGACGGAGAAATCATCCATGAAAACCTCCACAATTTCTTCACAAAAACCATGAAAAATAGCAGACATACATCTCTGAAAGGTAGCAGGAGCATTACATAAACCAAAAGGCATGCGCCTATAAGCATAAGTGCCATAAGGACAAGTGAAAGTGGTTTTCTCTTGGTCTTGTGCTTTCACAGCAATTTGAGAGAACCCAGAATAACCATCAAGAAAACAAAAGTGAGTCTTTTTGGACAACCTCTCAAGCATTTGATCAATAAAGGGCAAAGGATAATGATCTTTCTTAGTAACCTTATTAACCTTTCTAAAATCAATGCACATCCTATACCCAACCACTACTCTTTGGGGTATAAGCTCATTATTTTCATTAGGTACAACAGTTATCCCCCCTTTCTTGGGAACACAATGAACAGGGCTAACCCATTGGCTATCGGCAATAGGATAAATAATACCAGCATCAAGGAGTTTTAACACCTCATTTCTTACCACATCCTTAATCTTAGGATTTAGACGGCGTTGGTGCTCAACAACTGGTTTTGCATCAGGTTCTATATTAATAGCATGCTGACATATAGTGGGAGAAAATCCTTTTAAATCATCAAGAGTATAGCCCATAGCTCCTCGGTGTTTATTCAGTATTTCCAATAACTTTTCTTCTTCCTTTCCCAAAAGTTTAGAACTAATAATAACAGGATATACTTTCTTATCATCAAGATAAGCATATTTAAGATCATCAGGTGAAGGTTTTAATTCAAAAATAGGGTCCCCTTTAGGTGGGAGTGTGGTACCCAAATATTACATAGGTAGATTATGCTTAAATAGCTTAGGCTGACGAAGGAAAACCTCGTCAATCTCATTTCTTTCCTACATGAAGACATCGCTTTCACGGTCTTCCATAAATTGCTGCAAGGCATTGTTAGGAGAAAGAGAAATAGCAGAAAGTTGTTCAACCCTGAAATCCTCATTAGGCAGTTCATTTTCATAAGGAGTTTTAGCAAATCTGAAAAATTAAACTCATAAGACTCTCCATCAAACTTAGTCAAAACTTTTTCCTTCCTATAATCTATGATAGCCCCACAAGTATTCAAAAGGGTCTACCAAAGATAATGGGATAGGTTCTACTAGCTTCAGAACTAAGTACTAGAAAGTCAGCAGGATATTTAATCTTACCACAAAGAACCTCCACATCTCTTACAATACCAATGGGACAGACTGTCTCTCTATTGGCAAGGTGAATAACCACATCAATGTCCTCAAGCTCACAAGGACCAATTTCATGCATAATTTCCCTGTAAAGCTCATAAGGAATACCACTAGAACTAGCACCAATATCACATAAACAATAATAACAATGATCACGAATTTTAATAGAAAGCATAGGGACACTAGATTTTCTAGCTTTTCTAGGATGAGAGACAATATTAGAAGCGTCTTCACAGAAGACAATATGCTCATTGTAGAGGTCCCAACCTTTAATAAGGTAGAGATCCATGTGTTTACAATGCTAGTCCCTGGATCAATAGCTAGCATCCACAGTTAAGATGTAATATCAAGAAACAAAGGTCATAATACAACTTTATAACTAGGAATAAAATAATTCATTACATCTTACATAGCTCATTTGACTATCTCATTACAATGCAGCAGAAATAACTATAGCATGGAGTCCTTCATCTTCAAAGTGCCACAGGCAATCATGTTGGTTGTAGACTTGTAATCCTAATCAACACACTTCACTAACATCAAACAAACCTACAACATAATAAGTTACAGCCACAAGGGTCAATACATTTGAATTGTATTGGCAAGTGATACTATGGTAGTATAGTGGAGTCTATCATCTATATGCATCTGGCTAGGTGGAGCTTAGGCTTGCTTTGCTCAAAATAGATTTTCCTTATCATTTGAAAACACTAAGTTTTTGTTTGGCAAAAATCACCCAAGGCATCTCCCAATAGAAATTGGTGATCCTTTAACCCTTGTTCAACCACAAGTTTTTATCTTAGAAATTGGGATGAGGAGATTCTTGATAGCTTGCATGTCTTGATGCTCAAATTGTCCTTTGCGAGGGACATGGCTAAGTACTTAGATTTTACACTCTGCAAAGGTGGTGCACTTTCCCCACAAGACTTTGTTTCACCAAGACAAGATCTTTCAGAAGCCTTCCCTTAGACCAGAATGGACGCGCTCCAACCTATCAATCCCCTACCACCAACTGTCCATTTGGCTAAGTTATTGCAACCTATATGATCCAGGCAGAGCCCATAATGCCATGTGGCTGCACTAGAAGCTTCTCAACATTTGACATCTCAAATCTCTTTGTTCCTGGGTGGCAATCCACAAGTGAGATACACAAGGTAAACCATATAAATGGGCCTTGTGTAACCACTCAACCAAAAACCACCAAGCAAGTCCCTTTCCACCCAGGTGATTCATTCACTTAGTTTTTTATTAAACAAAACACAAGTCCTTGACTTAGAAATATTACATAGCATGAATATAATCCAACCTTGTTTTCTACTAGCTAAGCTAAGCATGATAGTAGTAGGAATCTTAAATTATGAAAATTCTACTAAGGTTTCATCTACTAGGATTTCCCATGGCATGGTTTACACTTAGCAAAAATT
The DNA here is from genome assembly GCA_023614405.1 of Avena insularis. NCBI lineage: Eukaryota > Viridiplantae > Streptophyta > Magnoliopsida > Poales > Poaceae > Avena > Avena insularis. The sequence continues at coordinate 406,914,935 of CM042685.1, read as the reverse complement.
CCATGAAAGTCTTACTTAGAAATATCACTAATGCATAGTGAGAATAATGGGACAAAAGTATGAAGCATCACTTTACTTTTTGGTAGAGAATTATAAGTTCACTCCTTGATCTTGAAATAGTCACACTCTTCAAATTGCACTACAATTCAATCAAGCAAGCAAATATTCAATCTACCATTCAAGAAATCATCACATAGAATAATAAAACAAAGCAATGCATGCAAGCATGCCAAATATTGTTTTATTTGGAAAAGTGGTTTCTAATAGGTTATAAACATTTGAAAACACCTATTGGTCATTTAAAAAATTGGTAAAACCATTTGATATTAAGTTAGTGAAAAATGGCCACTTTAAAACATTTTTGTTTTGCTAGAAATGATTCAAACCAAAGTAATATCTTCTAGTGTTTGAAAAATACATTTTTAAACACAAATGTTAGTGTTTCATGGTCAAGTGTTCAATATTGAAACCATTTGCAAAAGGTTTTACCTATAAACCATTTTTATACCAAATCAATATTTTATGTTGTTGAAAATGCTTTTTAGCAAAGTAATAATTTTTATAGGGTTCACCAAATATATTTTTAAATCATAAAACTTTGTGTTTAGGGTCAGAGAGTTTAATTCAAAACATTTCCCAAAGGTTTTTCTCCAAAAAGCATTTTTAACATATAAACAATATTTTTATTTGACTAGAAATGTTCTAAATCAAAGATTTATTCTCTTGCTTCAAAAAATATGATTTTGAATCCACAAGTTGGTTTCTATGGTCAGTAGGTTCAAAACAATCCATTTGCTAAATATTTTACCTTAAAAATATTTCTAGAATAATTTTATATTCAAATTATGCCTACACAAGTTTCTGCAAAAACAACCATTTTAACATAAGCAATTAACTAAACAAAGTACATGGTTGGGAAGTGTTTGTTTTTCTGATTCCATTGATATAAAATTTACAAAATTTGGACGTGTAGATCTAAAGTTATGAATTTTCCAAATTCCATCATCTAATAGATCAAATTTCTATTTAAATCAGCACGCAGGGCCACGTGGCTTAATTCTATTGATCTGTACCGCTTCGGTTGGTTTGCGCTACGAGGTGCATTGGATCTAAGTGAGATTGAAAGGTGAAGATTAGCTCGTACCCCTTTGTTGAGTCATTCTATTGCATCCCTACGATCTAGATCCGACGGTCCTCAGTGCATTGACCTAGAACTAGCGGCGCTGCCGTCTGACGCGCGGCGGCGACGTTCTGGCCACGGGCGTGTCACATCCCAAGATTTTCCAAATCTTGTAATGTGAAAAATAAATGAATAAAATAAAACTTTGTTGATTTTCAGAGTGAGAAGAAACTTTTTGAATTCAAATGGGAACCTTCAAACCTATTTTGATCAAGATAAATCCTAAAGGGATTCAAAAAGATAAACATTTAATAAAGGAAACTAAAAATATTTAGAATTACTATTTTGAATCTTTTAATAAAAGGATTTGGTTTTCAAATGAAAAGGATAGAAATAAAATAAGTATTATTTTATAAGCCAAATTAAAACTTGGCCAAGCCTTTGAAATAAAAACATTTCTATTTGATCAAAATAATAAAGGTTTATTTAAAATAAAATAATAAGGATTTAATATCCAACTTTGTTTTTAATTAGAAATAAAGGTTTTACTATTTTAAATAAACATCAAAACTTATTTATTTATTTTAAAACAAGTTTTCCAAGTATTCTTTATTTTCAATTAAAACCTACTGATTTGGTTTTGGAAAATATTTAGATTCAAAAGGAGATTTTAAATAAATTAAACCTATTTTGATTTAATAAACAAGGTCTATTTATTTAATTAATAATGGACCCTAAAAATAAAAAAATATTATTTTTATTAGGACTTTGGTTTATGTTGCTGAACAGAACCAAATTCAAAGTTGTAAAGTGTGATGATTGTTTGAATTGATTTGAATGTTGATTTGTTGTTTGAATTTTCAAAACAGAAATTAGAATCAGAAAAGGAAAAACAATTAGAAAGGAAAAAAAATGGAGTCAGACCTGACCCAGCCGGGCAAGCCCAGGAAGCCCAACAACCAGCCCACTCCCCTCTCCCGAAGGAAACGATTCACACTCAGCTTTTAACCCGCGCAGACGGTGACTGGTGGACCTCTTTTCCCTCTCGCTTTCTCGGCAAGAAGGCCCCACAACCTTTGTTCCTTCTCTTCTTCCTCGTGCCGACACTCCCCGCTTGCGGCCATTACTCCCGGCGATCAATACGTTGATACCACGTTACTGCCGTGGATCGACCTATTAACCGCCCAGGCTTCTCTCCATTTCTCACGCCTCCTCTCTCGCCTCAGCCGACGGAATTTCGAGCCACACTCCCACTGCTCCGACCACCGTCCCTCCTCGATTCCGGCGACTCCACACCACCCCTTGCCTCCCCGAGCACACGAGCACACTCCCCAGACCTAGGTGCTTCTGCCAGTACCTCCCGTTCAACCGCAGGCGTCCCTGAGCGTCGACTTCGACGACCTCTGAACGCCGCCGCGTCTGCAAGCAACTCCGGCGACCCTTCTGGTAAGCACCTGACTGCCCCGCTCTTTTCCGATGACGCTCCCGCACTCCCCAACCTCGGCTGCATCTAACCCTGCCTTTGCTTTTCCTCGGGGCGAACCGCAGCACCACCTCCGACCACGACCAGAGCCGCCTGACGCAGTTCCCCGCTCTAGCGAGCGATTACTCCTACGCCAGTGCGCCCCTCGACCAACCGACCACGCCTCGAGCATCACCACCACCCTGCGAGCACGGTGAGACCATCCCCTGCCCTCTTTGCTTCCTGTAACCGCCGTTAGCTCCTTGCCCGACCATGCGCCGCCGCCAGCCGCCGCTAGCGCCGCCAGTTAATGGTTGAGCTGCTGTGAGCCATGCGATGCAAATCGTCTGGCTAAGAACAGAACCTGAGCGAAGCGGTATGAGCTAGCCTGAGCCGTGCGATCTGCTTAAGATCTAACGCACCAGAGAGGCTGATCCGCACGAAGCGGTACCGCCCAATAAGAAAGCGACGCGTGGCCAGACTTTGTTTAAAACTGAATTTTGAATCTGATTTAGATGCAGATTTGAAAACCCTATAACTTTTGATCCACACGTCCAAAAATTACAAACTTTATATCATTGGAATCAGTGGAACAAACCCTAGCAACACTGCAGTTTGTTTAGTAAAAAGCCTCTGGTAGATTGTTTGTTTTTGCAGAAACATTTGTATGCTTGTTTAGATTAGAAAAATTATTCAAAAATGTTTTTGTGGTTGAAATCTTTGCAAATTGGTTTGTGGTGAACTTACTGACCCTAGGAACCAACCCATAGTTTTGAAAATGGATTTGGTGAAGTTTAGGATGGATTAATTAATTTAGCCCATTTCTAGCCTAATAAAAATATTGATTTTTGTTATGGAAATGATTTTGGAGTAAAAACTTTGGGAAAATGATTTGAATCAAACCTACTGACCCTAAACACCAAGTTTTGAGAATTAGCAACTTATTTGGTGAAAGTCATAAAGTTTTTGATTTGATAAAAACATTTTCCACCACATAAAATGATGAATGGATTTAAAAATGGTTTATAGGCAAAACCCTTTTTCAAATGACTTTGCCACTTTGGAAAATGTCCACTTTGAGCCTTACAATGTGTAATACCTAGTAGAGACCATCTTTGCAAATAAAACTATCTTTTGCATGCTTGCATGCATGACTTAGATCCCATTATTTTATGTGTGTGTTATTTTGTTTGAGTGTTATTGGTTCGAATGCTAGTTGATATTGTGTTTGCTTGATTGATTTGTAGTGAAGTTAGAAAAGTGTGAAACTAGCAAGATCAAGAAGTGAACCCACATTCCCTACCAAAAAGGCAAGTTACACTATCATCTAAAGTCCTACTATTTTCATTATACTTAGTGGATTTTGAAACATGCATGAAAAGAATTTCTATACTATATGCTATGCTAAATACTAATAGGATACCCTATAAATTCCTTAGAGAAAACAATGTAGTTGTTACATGCTTAGCCATGCTATATTTTGAAAAGAGATACATGTTGAGATTTTATGAAGTTGAGAAAAGGACTTGTGTTTTATATAATAAAACAAGGACTCAATGAACCACCTGGGTGGACAAGGATACTTTGAGTTTTGGAGAAGGTGGCAACAAAAGGAACCATGTCTATGGCAATCTCTTTGTGTTGTGCACCAAAAGAAAACCACCCAGGAAACTTAGAGATTGAACATGTTTCTCCAGTTGTGGCTTTCGTGTACAACCACATGCTACTTATGGCTCTGGCTTGGTCAACTACATTGGGAAGACCCATGCATTGTCTTCAGGTTACTAAAAACGAGGACCTAGAATCCTACATGGGTACTGAAGACAAGCTAGCAATGGTGTATGGGAGGACCCTTTGGAAAGACTTCGTCACATTCTCAATCTGCCAGTACTCCATCTTGGTGAGTACCTATCCAGCGGCCACTGGTGGCAACAAGATGAGATTGTGACATGTGGGTAAAGTGTACAACTTCTGCAGAAGAAAATAAAATCTAAGTACTTAGCCGTGTCCCCGGTTATGGACAATACTGAGCAACTAAATTTTGAAGCTATGGGAAATCTCGACATTCCAATTTCTAAAAGAAAAACTTTTAAGTAATAACAAAAGACTTGAACACTTGGGGGTACCAAGGAGCTCAAGAGATTTTGGATAAAACTTGATGCACTTGGGGGTACCAAGGAGCTCAAGAGATTTTGGATAAAACTTGATGCACTTGGGGGTACCAAGGAGCTCAAGAGATTTTGATAAAACTTGATGCACTTGGGGTTACCAAGGAGCTCAAGAGATTTTGATAAAACTTGATGCACTTGGGGGTACCAAGGAACTCAAGAGATTTTGACAAGGACTTGAACACTTGGGATTTTTACCAAGTAGTTCAGGGAGGTTTGACTAAAGACCAAAACCATTTTGAAAAGATAGGATAAATTATTGCTTTCTGCAAATAAGCCTAAAAACCCTACTCAGCCAAATATGCATGTAATGATAGGATCCACTTAAATTCTACATAGTAGTGAAACTTGCCAATACAATTCAAATGTATTGACCCTTGTGGCTATAACTTGTAATGTTGCAGGTTTGATTGCTTTTAGTGAAGATTGACTGATTAGGATTACAAAGTCTACAACCAACATGTCTGCCTGTGGCACTTTGAAGTTGAAGGACTCCATGCTTATAGTTATTCCGCTGCCATGTAATGTAATAGACAATGGAGCTATGTAAATATGTAATAAAATTATGTTATTCCTGGTTATAAAGTTGTATTATGACCTTTGTTTCTTGATATTACATCTTAACTGTGGATGCTAGCTATTGATCCAGGGACTAGCATTGTAAACACAGGGGACTCCACCTTACCTTATTTTAAAGGTTGGGTCACTCCCTCTACAGGGCGGTACGGCGAATCTAGGAAGCGAGAGGAGGTTTGGGAGGTCTCACCGGGTTCGCAAGGTCATGGTGATTCTCGAGGTGGCCGTAGAAGGGACAGGGGCGCACGGAGATGATGGCGATTCCTCGCCGGAGCTAGCGTCGGCGTCGGGCACGTACTGTTGTTGTCAGGGGCGAGCTCCTGGGGCATAAGAAGTCAAGGAAACAAGTCAGGGAGATGCGCACGGTCTCGAGGGTTGCAGGAGTGCTCACCAGAACACGAGGGGCGCTCGGGGTTGGCGTCAGTAGCTCGCCGGAGTGGAGGCAGACGGCGGCGATGTAGTGTCGATGTCGTAGTCGAGGCTACGGTGCTCGCACGGGCAAACTGGAGCTACTGGGAGATGCGTATGGAAGAGGGGAGCAGGCTCGAGTGGTTGAGGGGGCAAGGCGGTGGCTGGTGCTGCCGGAATCGTCTCCGGAGTATCGTCGGGCAGAGGAGGTTCGAGCGTGCAATTGCAGCAGCCTGGTGGCGTTCAGGGCGTGGGGTCTGAGGGAAAATGAGGAGGAGGGCGAGGCGATTAAGAGGGAAAGGTCTCGGGTGGAAATTACGCGGCCATTAACGCGAATTGACGCGAGGAATTAACAGCAGAAAACGGTAGCGAGGGAGAGAGGGGAACGGGTCGCGCAGAGACAATGAGCTGAGTTGGCAGGTGCGTCCCTTTTGTCAGTGGGTTGAGGGGTACGCGGGCTGGTGTGAAAAGAATAACAGAGAGAGGTGAAAATGCCGGGTGGGCTGGTTGCTGGGCGTGGGGCTTGTTGGGCTGACTGGGCTGGCTTCTCTCATTTTATTTTTGTTCTGAATCCTTTTCTTTTTCTGTTTTTCATTTTTCTGTTTTGATTTTGTTTAAATGATTTCAAATCTTGTTTGAATTCAAACCTTTTTCAAATATTCAGTATATTTCTATACTATTTAAACTTGTATTTTAAATACCATTTTAGGAGTAACTCTTTTATTCTTCTTATGGTTTTATTCTTAGTGAAATGAGCATTTGCCATTAATCAAATAAGATTAAATATATTTTCAAAACCCTTTATTTGAATCCAAATTTTTACTAAACCTTTTTCAGTAGGTTTCATTAATTTAAAAGGGTGTTAAATAATTCACTTTGAATTATAATTTAAAATACTTTAATAAGTTTTAATGTTCATTCAAAATAGGAAATGTCTTTACTTAAATAAAATTGGATAATAATAAATCCTCATGATTAGATAATCCTTTACTCTTTTTATTTAATAAAAATATTTTATTTTATTTGATTGGCCAAGTTTTAATTTGGCTCTTTAAAATAGTCTTTGTTTATTTATTCCTTCCTTTATTTTATAAAATCCATATCTTTTTATTTAAAAATCCAAAAAATGGTGATCCCACCTTTTATAATTTTATTTAATATTTGTTTATCTTTTTAAATCCCTTTAGGATTATTTGCTCACCATTTGGTATGGATTTTAGATAGGAGCTTTATTAGCTTTGGAAATTTAATTTCCTTATCTTATTAAATTCATAAGTTTTTATCCATGGTTCCAAATTGAATGAAATAAATTTCTATGGTTTTATAATATTTCCATTTGTCATTCTTGATCATTTATAAATGTTTGTTGACAAACTTTATATGGATCAAATCCTTAGTCTTTGAGATACTTGGAAATGTTTTTCTTCCATTTAGGGTTTTGGTTTATTTTCCAAGTATTTAAATTTCAAGATGTATTTATGAAGAATGCATTTCACTTGATTTGAATTTAGTTGGATTCAAATTTTATTCAAAGTTTGTTCAAGATGGGTTTTGATGTTTCCACTTTAAAACAAAAGTTTCTTTTCACCCTAAATTTCAACAATTATTTATTTTGTTTATTTACTTTTCACATTTCAAAATTTGGAAAATTTTGGGATGTGACAGGCTACCACCCTTAAAAGAAATCTCGTCCCGAGATTTGGGGAGGCTAGAGGTTACAAGTTGTCTTCGAAACAACTAGGGTACGACCACCCTTAAAAAGTTGTCAACTAGATTACATCTTGGCTTGCTTGGGATCTTGATGAATCTTCTCTGGACACTTGTTTGCATAATGGCCTAGCTCTTTTCATTTGAAACACATCACTTGGCTAATATCCTTCTTTTCCTTTGGTATCATTGCCTCTTGTTTGTTTCCTTGGTTCTTCTTCTTCTTCTTTTTTGGGCAATCACTGGCATAGTGTCCCATCTCTTTGCAATTGTAACATTGCAACTGGCTTATGTCCTTCTTCTTCTTTTTGGGTCTCTCCAAAGCTAGGAGTTCTTCTAGTTCATGCTCTTCATATCTCACCTCAAAGGTGGGAAATCTTTCTCTCTTCTTGGGGCAGTTACTAGAGATATGACCTTCTTATTCACAAGAGTAGCAACACTTTGTGGTCACTTTGGATTTGGCCTTGTGATGCATGGTTCTGACTTTGACTTCATCATTTTTGGTAGAAGTTGTTCCCTTATGGAGGTTTCCAAACATTTGATGCATTCCATCTTGCTTCATTTGTTGGACTATAGAATAGATGGGGCATTGGATAGGGACATGATTATTTCCTTCACATAGGAAACAAGTAGCTTGAGATGTGGGGCATTGTTTTGTTGGATGTTTTTCTTCACAATTAGGGCATTGATCTTCATGCTCTTTGGAAGTGTGATCCATGTCTCCACAAATATTGCAAGCTTGAGTTCCTTCTATAATATTATCCTTGACATCATTGTTGTCACAAACTCCTTGGGAAGGGTTATCTCCCATGTTGATCATTTGATTTGTCATCCTTTGCAATAATTGGGTTTGGTTTTCCATAAACCTTTGCATGGTTGGGTCTAACTCATTGTTGTTGGCCCAAAATTGACTGGTCAGTTGGTTTAACTTGGTTTGGGTTAATATGAGTTCTCTCATGTGCATCTCTTGGTTGTTGTTGTCACCATTCTTGATGTTGGAGTTTCTTGGAGAAGTCATTTGTTTGGGGTTGGATTGGGATTAGAATAGGTAAAAGATTTCTAAGGAAATAATTCTAATCACACACACCATAGTTCACACAAGCAATGTGCAAACAACCACAAACAAACATTCCGCTCAAACAACAAAGTTCAAGCACGTTTTTAGGCAACAAAATATTTTGCTACACCACATAAGTTGGTGTGTTTGATCTAAACTAAATATGGTGGTCCAACTATATGGTTCACTTGAGATCACTCCATTCTTCTTTGTTGTTTCTTCTTGAATGAGATCATGGTTTCCTTGGGAAGATTCTTGTGTCTTGGTCACAAAACTTCAAAGGTGATGATGGTTCCTTCTAAGTTGTGTTTCCTTAGTCTTCAAGTCTTGAGTGACATTTCTTGTCTCACTTGTAATCCTTGGTGATGTACAAGTTGAAGTCCTTGTTGAAACTAAAGTTGAAGTCATTGTTGATGTTGAAATCTTTGCTCAAGTTGAAGTCTTTGCTTATGGTGAAGTCTTTGCTCATGTTGAGGTCTTGTCCATCAAGTTTGAAAAGGAAGAGATGTAGAACTAAAACCAAAAGGTTGAGGGAAGAGTATACAAGATTGTTTGTAAATAGGTTTTGGAACAAATACAACTCCTATTTTTCTAAGGGGTTTTGTCCAATCCTAGGGTTACAATCCTACAGGCAACACAGTCCTCTGATACCATCTGTAGAGGTCCCAACCTTTCATAATGTAGAGATCCCTGTGTTTACAATGCTAGTCCCTGGATCAATAGCTAGCATCCACAGTTAAGATGTAATATCAAGAAACAAAGGTCATAATACAACTTTATAACCAGGAATAAAATAATTCATTACATCTTACATAGCTCATTTGACTATCTCATTACAATGCAGCAGAAATAACTATAGCATGGAGTCCTTCATCTTCAAAGTGCCACAGGAAATCATGTTGTTTGTAGACTTGTAATCCTAATCAACATACTTCACTAACATCAAAGAAACCTACAACATAATAAGTTATAGCCACAAGGGTCAATACATTTGAATTGTATTGGCAAGTGATACTATGGTAGTATAGTGGAGTCTATCATATATCTGCATTTGGCTAGGTGGAGCTTAGGCTTGCTTTGCTCAAAATAGATTTTCCTTATCATTTGAAAACACTAAGTTGTCGTTTGGCAAAAATCACCCAAGGCATCTCCCAATAGAAATTGGTGATCCTTTAACCCTTGTTCAACCACAAGTTTTTATCTTAGAAATTGGAATGAGGAGATTCTTGATAGCTTCCATGTCTTGATGCTCAAATTGTCCTTTGCGAGGGACATGGCTAAGTACTTAGATTTTACACTCTGCAGAGGTGGTGCACTTTCCCCACAAGACTTGGTTTCACCAAGACAAGATCTTTCAGAAGCCTTCCCTTAGACCAGAATGGACATGCTCCAACCTATCAATCCCCTACCACCAACTGTACATTTGGCTAAGTTATTGCAACCTATATGATCCAGGCAGAGCCCATAATGCCATGTGGCTGCACTAGAAGCTTCTCAACATTTGACATCTCAAATCTCTTTGTTCATGGGTGGCAATCCACAAGTGAGATACACAAGGTAAACCATAGAAATGGGCCTTGTGTAACCACTCAACCAAAAACCACCAAGCAAGTCCCTTTCCACCCAGGTGATTCATTCACTTAGTTGTTTTATTAAACAAAACACAAGTCCTTCACTTAGAAATATTCCATAGCATGAATATAATCCACCCTTTTTTTCTACTAGCTAAGCTAAGCATGATAGTAGTAGGAATCTTAAATTATGAAAATTCTACTAAGGTTTCATCTACTCGGATTTCCAATGGCATGGTTTACACTTAGCAAAAATTCCATGCAATTCTTACTTAGAAATATCACTAATGCATAGTGAAAATAATGGGACAAAAGTATGAAGCATCACTTGCCTTTTTGGTAGAGAATTATAAGTTCACTCCTTGATCTTGAAATAGTCACACTCTTCAAATTGCACGACAATTCAATCAAGCAAGCAAATATTCAATCTACCATTCAAGCAATCATCACATAGAATAATAAAACAAAGCAATGCATGCAAGCATGCCAAAGATTGTTTTATTTGGAAAAGTGGATTCTAATAGGTTATAAACATTTGAAAACACCTATTGGTCATTTAAAAAAGTGGTAAAACCATTTGATATTAAGTTAGTGAAAAATGGCCACTTTAAAACATTTTTGTTTTGCTAGAAATGATTCAAACCAAAGTAATATCTTCTAGTGTTTGAAAAATACATTTTTAAACACAAATGTTAGTGTTTTATGGTCAAGTGTTCAATATTGAAACCATTTGCAAAAGGTTTTACCTATAAACCATTTTTATACCAAATCAATATTTTATGTTGTTGGAAATGCTTTTTAGCAAAGTAATTATTTTTATAGGGTTCACCAAATATACTTTTAAATCATAAAACTTTGTGTTTAGGGTCAGAGAGTTTAATTCAAAACATTTCCCAAAGGTTTTTCTCCAAAAAGCATTTTTAAAATGTTCTAAATCAAAGATTTATTCTCCAAAAACAATATTTTTATTTGACTAGAAATGTTCTAAATCAAAGATTTATTCTCTTGCTTCACAAAATATGTTTTTGAATCCACAAGTTGGTTTCTATGTTCAGTAAGTTCAAAACAATCCATTTGCCAAAGATTTTACCTTAAAAATATTTATAGAATAATTTTATATTCAAATTATGCCTACACAAGTTTCTGCAAAAACAACCATTTTAACAGAAGCAATTCACTAAACAAAGTACATGGTTGGAAAATGTTTGTTTTGCTGATTCCATTGATATAAAATTTGCAAAATTTGTACGTGTAGATCTAAAGTTATGAATTTTCCAAATTCCATCATCTAATAGATCAAATTTCTATTTAAAACCGCAGGCAAGGCCACGTGGCTTAATTATATTGGTCTGTACCACTTCGGTTGGATTGCGCTACGAGGTGTGTTGGATCTAAGTGAGATTGAATAGTGCAGATTATCTCATACCCCTTCGTTGAGTCATTCTATTGCATCCCTACGATCTAGATCCGACGTCCTCGGCATCATCGACCTAAAGCTATGGCGTCGACGCCTTGGGAGACGTTACACGGCCACTGCAACGAATCTAGGAAGCGAGAGGAGGTTTGGGAGGTCTCACCGGGTTCGCAGGGTCACGGTGATTCTCGAGGTGGCCACAGAAGGGGCAGGAGCGCACGGAGATGATGACGATTCCTCGCCGAAGCTAGCGTCGGCGTCGGGCACGTACTATCATTGTAAGGGGCGAGCTCCTAGGGTGTAAGAAGTCAAGGAAACAAGTCAGGGAGATGCGCACGGTCTCGAGGGTTGCAGGAGTGCTCACCAGAACACGAGGGGCACTCGGGGTTGGCGTCAGTAGCTCGCCGGAGTGGAGGCAGACGGCGGCGGTGTAGTGTCGATGTCGTAGTCGAGGCTACGGTGTTCGCGCGGGTGAACTGGAGCTACTGGGAGATGCGTATGGAAGAGGGGAGCAGGCTCGAGTGGTTGAGGGGGCAAGGCGGTGGCTGGTGCTGCTGGAATCATCGCCGGAGTATCGTCGGGCAGAGGAGGTTCGAGCGTGCAATTGCAGCAGCCTGGTGGCATTCAGGGCGTGGGGTCTGAGGGAAAATGAGGAGGAGGGCGAGGCGATTAAGAGGGCAAGGTCTCGGGTGGAAATTACGCGGCCATTAACGCGAGGAATTAACAGCAGAAAACAACAGCGAGGAAGAGAGGGGAACGGGTCGCGCAGAGACAATGAGCTGAGTTGGCAGGTGCGTCCCTTTTGTCAGTGGGTTGAGGGGTACGCGGGCTGGTGTGAAAAGAATAGCAGAGAGAGGTGAAAATGCTGGGTGGGCTGGTTGCTGGGCCTGGGGCTTGTTGGGCTGACTGGGCTGGCTTCTCTCATTTTATTTTTGTTCCGAATCCTTTTCTTTTTCTGTTTTCATTTTGTTTAAATGATTTCAAACCTTGTTTGAATTCAAACCTTTTTCAAATGTTCAGTATATTTCTATACTATTTAAACTTGTATTTTAAATACCATTTTAGGAGTAACTCTTTTATTCTTCTTATGGTTTTATTATTATTGAAATGAGCATTTGCCATTAATCAAATAAGATTAAATATATTTTCAAAACCCTTTTTTTGAATCCAAATTTTTACTAAACCTTTTTCAGTAGGTTTCATTAATTTAAAAGGGTGTTAAATAATTCACTGTGAATTATAATTTAAAATACTTTAATAAGTATTAATGTTCATTCAAAATAGGAAATGTCTTTACTTAATTAAAATTGGATAATAATAAATCCTCATGATTAGATAATCCTTTACTCTTTTTATTTAATAAAAAAATTTATTTTATTTGCTTGGCCAAGTTTTAGTTTGGCTCTTTAAAATAGTCTTTGTTTATTTATTCCTTCCTTTATTTTATAAAATCCATATCTTTTTATTTAAAGATCCAAAAAATGGTGATCCCATCTTTTATAATTTTATTTAATATTTGTTTATCTTTTTAAATCCCTTTAGGATTATTTGCTCACCATTTGGTATGGATTTTAGATAGGAGCTTTATTAGCTTTGGAAATTTAATTTCCTTATCTTATTAAATTCATAAGATTTTATCCATGGTTCCAAATTGAATGAAATAAATTTCTATGGTTTTATAATATTTCCATTTGTCATTCCTTATCATTTATAAATGTTTGTTGACAAACTTTATATGGATCAAATCCTTAGTCTTTGAGATACTTGGAAATGTTTTTCTTCCATTTAGGGTTTTGGTTTATTTTCCAAGTATTTAAATTTCAAGATGTATTTATGAAGAATGCATTTCACTTGATTTGAATTTAGTTGGATTCAAATTTTATTCAAAGTTTGTTCAAGATGGGTTTTGATGTTTCCACTTTAAAACAAAAGTTTCTTTTCACCCTAAATTTCAACAATTATTTATTTTGTTTATTTATTTTTCACATTTCAAAATTTGGAAAATTATGGGATGTGACACTCATCCTCTATATTTTTAGTGACAAGATCTTTCACAATAGCTACCACATGCTCTATATTTATTTGCTCATTGGGTTCCACAGTTTTCTTTGCACTTTTTCTAACCACATTAGCTATGATAGAATGTTCCTTTACCTTAGCAGGAAAATGGATTTTCTCAACATAAGGTTTAGGAAAAATAGGATCAACAGTACAAACTTCTATGCTAGCAGGAACATGGGTAACAATGTCTTTATAAGGAGCATGGTACTTGTCCCACTCTTTTTGGAATTTCAATATAAGAGGCAAAGGCCTTAAAACACTTTGCAAGAACTTGAGAATCAAGACCATACTCATTACTAATATCACGGAAGTCATTAGTTCCCATAAAAGATTTAATGCATTTATAATCATAGTTTATACCTGACTTTCTTCCTTTGTCATTCTCCCAAGCTTCAGCGTTCTCTTGAATACGGTCTAGGAGATCCCATTTAGCTTCTTCCTTCATGCGTGTGAATGATCCAGCACAAGAAGCATCTAGTAAATCTTTATCATGAAGAGAAAGCCTAGCATAAAAGTTATTGATAATGATATTGTTAGGGAGTTCATGAATAGGACATTTAAGCATTAGTAACTTCAATCTCCCCCAAGCTTGAGTTGTACTCTCTCCATCACAAGGCCAAAAGTTATATATTAGATTTCTATCCTTATGAATTTCACTAGGAGGATAGAATTTAGAATAAAAGAGAGAAGCCATTTCCTCCCATTCCATGGATTGTCTATTTTTCAGCAGCTTATACCATTCTTCAACTCTCCCTTTCAAGGATATAGAGAGTAACTTATTCTTCACCTGTTCATTTGTGATACCTGCACACTTAAACAACCTGCATAATTCATGTAAAAAGCAAGTGATCACTAGGGTGGACAGTTCCATCCCCTAATTAATAATTATCCATAAAACGATCAGCAATACTTGTAGGTATCTTAAAAGGATCTATCTCAACAGGTGGTGGTTCATCTACTACCCTAACAGTGGTAGTAGTTCTCCCAAACAGAAAACCATGTGGGTTATCCGTATTGGAAACAAAGTAACAAACAGAAACAAAAAGCAATACTCATAGTAGAAGTTTCATTTACTAGTTCCACTCTTCAATAGCGCTTCACTCCCCGGCAACGAGGCCAGACAATAGTATTGATGACCCACAAGTATACGGGGTGTATCGTAGTACTTTTGATAAATAGGAGTGTCGATCCCAACGAGGAGCAGAAGGTGTTGAATAGTGGTATGGAGCAGGAAATCTCTGTAAATACTTAGCAAATGGATTTTTAGGGGTTTTCTGATAAAGCAACAAAACAAAGTGCAAGTAATAAAGACAACGAACAACCGCAGCAAGTGGCTCAATCAATTCTTAGCAAAGGACAAGCCGGTGGAAATACTTATAAGGACCAAACGTTCTTGAGGACACATGGGAATTCTGTCAAGTGCTTTCGCTTCAAATAGCTAAGTACTCTTCTTTGGTGTTGTAAGTGTTGTGTGGGTGAACCTGTGCTAATGTACCAACCTTACTTGGACTAATACATACTTGTGATTAAACCCCCTGCAAGCATCCACAACTACATGAAAGCAATTAAGATATAAACCTAACCACATCCTTAAACTCTGAGATCCTACGCTCCCTTATGCAATGGTTTCCTAACGGGGGTTTAGGTTTCTGTCACTCCGGTAATCCCACAATTAGTAGCCAAATACACAATACATTCCCCTAGGCCCATAAATGGTGAAGTATCATGTAGTCGACATTCACATGACACCACTATAAGAATAGCACCACAACTTAAATACTAAACCATTGAATAATAACTCAACACAAATCCACTACTAACAACATGACTTCTCCCATGTCCTCAAGAACTAAACGAACTACACACAAGACATCATATGGATCAAGATCAAAGATGATATGATGATGGATAACAATCTTAACATAAACAATAATCCAATGGTTCCACTCACAAGCATCAACTACAATAGTAATCAACACCGGGAAAGTTCCCCTAAGAACTAATGCAAGATCCAACACAATTGTTACAACGAGATGGAGTGGTGATGATGGTGCTAGTGGAGATGATGATGTGGATGATGATGATGATTCCGATGAAGCCTAGCTTGATGACGGTGTTGATGGCAATGATCTCCCCCCTCCGGGAAGGAATTTCCCCGGCAGAAATCTGTCTGTCGGAGAGCTCTTTATCTCTCGGTGTTTTCCCCCCGCAAAGGCAGCAGAAATCTTTTTGTGGTCACTCCCTTGGTATTAGGGTTCCGAGAGGAAGATATAGGCGAGAGGGCGGAGTCGGAGGCCAGCAGGTGGGCCACACCTCCTCTAGGCGCGGGGCAGGGGGAGCCAGCTACGTCTCCCCTTCTGGCTTCCTTCGTCTTCTGGGAAAATATAATTTTCCAATATTTTTCTGGTATTTTTTGATCTTCGCGAAATTGCATCAAAACACCTCTTTTTCCATCAGAAACCTAACTCCGGCAGTTCATCCTCCACCAATCATTCAACATGCAAAAACAAAGGAAAAGACATAAGTAACACCTCATAATAAGACACATATCAATGAATAGAGGAAAATTATGATATAGAATGGTAATGCAAATTGGACGTATCAGTAGGAGGAATAGGGACTTCTTGTGGTTTAGTGGCATCTATATTGGTGGTGGTGATAGTGCACCCACTATTGTTTCTAGCAATTTCAGCTTCTCTTTCCCACTTAGCATGTAGTTGGGATAACAGTCTAACATTTTCATCAATAGTAACTTGTATGGCATGAGTAGAAGCAAAGGTATTTTCCAAAGTTTCAGGTTTAGCAGCCATTTTATTAATCAAAGAGGACTGTGCTTCAGACAAAGAGGAAATATTTTTCTCAACATTCAAAAGGTTTTCCTCCATAGTCTTGTTGAAAGTGGTTTGTTTACTAATAAAGTCTTTGAGCATGACTTCAAGTTGAGAGGGGGCACTTCTAGTATTGTTGTAGGAGTTTCCATAGGTATTGCCATTATTAGGAGGATAAGGCCTATAATTATTGTTACTACCAAAATTATTCCTATAGGCATTGTTGTTGAAATTGTTGTTTCTAATGAAGTTCACATCAACTTTCTCTTCTTGAGCAACCAAAGAGACCAAGGGAACATTATTAGGATCTATATGAGCTTTCCCATTAACAAGCATAGCCATGATAACATCAATCTTATCACTCAAAGAAGAGGTTTCTTCAAAAGATTTTACATTCTTACCATGTGGAGCTCTCTCAGTGTGCCATTCCGAATAATTAACCATCATATTATCAAGGAGATTTGTTGCAGCACCCAAAGTGATGGTCATAAAGGTAGCTCCAGCAGCTGAATCCAACAGGTTTCTTGAGGAGAAGTTCAAACCTGCATAAAAAGTCTGGATAGTCATCCAAGCAATAAGTCCATGAGTGGGACAATTCTTAACCAAAGATTTCATTCTTTCCCAAGCTTGAGCAACATGTTCATTATCAAGTTGTTTAAATTTCATAATATCACTTCTCATAGATATAATCTTAGCAGGAGGGTAGTACTTTCCAATAAAAGCATCTTTGCACTTAATCCAAGAATCAATACTATTTCTAGGCAAGGATAGCAACCATTCTTTAGCTTTTCCTCTCAAGGAGAAGGAAACAACATGAGCTTAATAATATCTCCATCTACATCCTTATACTTTTGCATCTCACAAAGTTCAACAAAATTATTGAGGTGGGCAGCAACATCATCAGAACTAGCACCAAAAAATTGCTCTCTCATAACAAGATTCAACAAAGCAGGCTTAATTTCATAAAAGGTAGCATCAAGATCAGGTGAAGCAATAGGAGTGCTAAGGAAATCATTGTTCTTTGTGCCAGTGAAGTCACACAACTTGGTACTCTCAGCAGAGTTCATTTTGGAAAAAGTGGAGCAAGCCAAAAGCAGTAGCAACTAGAGCAGGAACTAATTTTTTTGTGTTTTTGATAAGACAAAGGAAACCAAACTAAACTAAATTTTTTTGGAGTTTTTGATAAAAAAAAGGCAAACAAAACCAAGCAAAAGAAACTAAGCAACACAAAAACAAAGTAAAGAGAAAGGTTGTGAAGGACTCCCCTTGTGAAGACGTTCTTAGCCTCTGTGGCAACAGCGCCAGAAAAGCTTGATGATGAGCGTGTTGATGACGCCTTGTTGGGAGACCCCAATAGCAAGGTGTGAAGAGCACAGCAGCAAGTTTTCCCCCAGTAAGAAATTGAGGTTATCGAACCAGTAGGAGGAAGGAAACGACTCAAAGGTGTTGCTAGTAACTTGGTGACCTGCACAACACAAACTCAAGACTTTGCCCCAACGAACAGTGAGGTTGTCAATCTCACCGGTTTGCTGTAACAAATGATTAACTGTATGGTGTGGAAGGTAATAGTGGTTTGCAACAAGTAACAGTGGAAGATGTATCAATGGTAAAATTGGACCGGGGTCCATAGTTCACTAGAGGTGTTCTCCTTAGATAAACAAACATGGCATGTTGGGTAAACAAATTACAGCAGGGCAACTGACAGGACTGAGCAAGACATAACAATGCAATACTAGATTCATGATCCTATGAGATTCGATTGGGCAATACAACAAGATACATAGACCTCCATCCAACTTCATCTATGACTAGAAATCCACCTTCAGGTTATCATCTGAACCCCATCCAGTATGAAGTTGAAAGCAACAGATACCTGCTTTAAGCAAAGTGTGTAAGGTAAACAATCCACTTGTTCCATGAACAAGAGACTATTGTTTTCTCCCTAGTGGCAATAGGACATCTACAACCTTAGAGATTTCGGTCACTTCCCTTAGATTAAATAGAGGCATGAACCCACTATCGAGCATAAATACCCCCTCTTGGAGTCACTAGTATCTACTTGGCCAAGATAGCTACTAGAAACGGAGAGCATGCAAGATCACAAACAACACAAACATGATAGAATCAATAAGACAAAACCATTAATCAATATGACATAGTAATCTCAATATCCATCGGATCCCCGCAAACACAACATGCATGATTACAAATAGATGAGATCTTGATCATGAACGGAGCTCGCAAGGCCTAAACATGATAGCACAAAGGAAGAGATACAACCATCTAGCTACTATATGGACCCGTAGTCCAAGGTGGAACTACTCACTCTTCATACCGGAGGCTGGCATGATGAAGAAGAAGGCCTCCGGTATGATCTCTCCTCCGGCAGGGTGCCGAGAAGAGCTTCAGATCCCCCCGGTCTAGGGACGATGGTGGCGACGGCTACAGACCGTTTCATGGAATATTGATCGGGTACTTAGGGTTTAGGCATCAGGGGGTATTTATAGGCGAAGAGGCGAGGCAGGGGGTCGCCAGGGCGGCCGCACCCCCCCAGGCGCGGGGTGGGTCCTGAAAGAACATTTCATATTCCCTAGTGTTTTGTGTGTTAGATAACAATATCAAGGATTATTTAATGTGTGTTGAAGTGTTGCAGATCTCTCTAAGGAAAAAAAGGGAAAAGTAACTGCCTTTGGGGGGCGGATAATCCGTCCCTCCCTCTTCCCAAATAGGCGCAAGCCCCAGAAGGGGGCGGAGTTTTGGCCAGATTTTCCGGCCTCGCCGGATAATCCGCCCCTCAGGGGGGCGGATAGTCTGCCTCCCTTGCCCACCGCCAAGGCACAAGCCCCAGAGAGGGGGCGGAGTTTTGGCTGGACTTTCCGGCTAGGCAGGATAATCCGCCCCAGGAGGGGGCCGGATTATCCGCCCCCCAAGATCTTCATCAAGTGCGCAGGCGCCAGCCCCAGAGAGGGGGCGGACTTTCTCCCGGAGTATCCGCCCTTGGGGCGGAGTTTTCCCAGGGGGGCGGATAATCCGCCCCAAGTGGTGGGACGGATAATCCGCTCCCAAAGTTGCACAATGGCCAGATCTGGGCAGGGGGTATTTAAGCCTTCTTCCCCCTCCTGCCAGAACTCTTGATTCATTCGAAAAAGACAAGATCTGATCTGCAACCTTCATCCAAGAGAGCTCCACCTAGATCCACCCAAAGGCCCCGTCCCTTGGGGAATCGAAGGAGGAGAACTCGATCTTCATCATCAGCAATCAAGCGCTTCATCTCCTCTCCATTCAATTGGATAATCACGGATCTAGTATTTCTTGCAAATACCTAGATCCTTGTTTTGTTTATATTGATAAACCTTGTTCTTGTGATAGCTTGTTGTCATCTCGGGAGCCCCCAATTCAGTTGTGGGTGTGTGCCCCGGTAGCATTGTAAAAGGCACCGGTTCCCGCCTCGAAGGGATCCAATAGTGGAGAAGGTGGATCAGGCCTCTCGTGGCGAGATCCATCAGAGAATAGGGTGAGGCCTATTGTGGCGTGGTGGTCTTAGAACCGCCCAGCCCTCCAACGCAGATGTACTTCCCTTAACAAGGAAGGAACTGCGGTAAAACAAATCCCTGTGTCTCCGCGTGCTCCACTACGGTTCCTTCGTTCCTCTCTTTACGTGCTTAGTAGCTAGGGTTGCATATAGGGAAATTATCGTAGTTACATATCTAGAGAATTTACTTTGTGTCAAGCCTAAAATTGAAAAAGTATTAAAGATTGGTTAGCGCCTATTCACCCCCCCTCTAGGTGCCCATACGATCCATTTCAATTGGTATCAGAGCCCCGGCTCTTATTTCGGGCTTAACCGCCTAAGAGAAGTATGGGTTTCAAGGTAGATGGGAGTGATGCTCTGGATGTAGTCACCATGAACGATCTCAAGACGTTGGAAACAACCATGGTGAGCTCAATGGAGGCTAAGATGGAAGAGATGCATCAATTGATAATGCGTCTCTCCACATCCACAACATCACCTCCATCTAACTTTGAGGCTACCACTCCGCAATCCAAGGAAATGGGTAAAACCGATTCCAAAGAGAACGAAGTGGTTGGTGATGACACTAGCAAGAGCTCCTCCTCGAAAAAGGATAGTGGTAAGGATGGATACAAT
Source organism: Avena insularis (assembly GCA_023614405.1). NCBI lineage: Eukaryota > Viridiplantae > Streptophyta > Magnoliopsida > Poales > Poaceae > Avena > Avena insularis. Next base: position 406,894,416 of record CM042685.1, on the reverse strand, counting down.
GAGGTTTCTCATGTGTATTCTCCTGATCCACCTATCCCTCACCCACATATACATAATAGGGGTGATCCACCCAAACTTTCTGCATCTACTTTTACTCAATGGCAATTTTTGATGAAGTCTCATGTGTGTAGTTCCTCCATTGAGTTGTGAAAAATCATAGAAAATGGTCTTCATGTTGGAAACCCCAACAATCTCACAAGAAGAGAAGTTGTCGATAGCCAACTCAACACTATAGCTGTACACATGATACATCTAGGTGTGGGTGACAAAGACATGCCACACATTCAGCATCTTAGCACAGCTAAGGAAGCTTGGGATGCCCTCACCGAGCTCTTCATCGGAAATGAAAGTATGAGAATGAATAGATATGATGCTTTGAGCAACGAAGCTAAAGGATTTTATATGTTGGATGGAGAAGACCACGAGGACATGTATAGGAGGCTCAAGGAAATATCCACAACTTTCAGAAACCACGGTGCAGCTCATGTTGATGATGCATGGATCAAGCGCAAGTATGTCAGTGCTCTTATGCCATTTGAGCCCACAGATTTGAAAAGTCTCCAAGGTAGGCATAACTATCACCTCATGACATCCAATGAGGTAATGCAATAAATGGCCGCTTTCAAGGTGGCTGCCAAGAATGCCGAAGATGCTCGTGCTCGAGCTATGGGGATGCAAAAGGGGGTCAACATGGCCTTGAAGACTAGTGTGATTGATCATGATGAATACGCCATAGAAGGTCTGGACTGTCCCGAGGATATAAAAAGGATCCACGGACAATACTTGGCTCTTTATGCTAGAAACTTTTGGAAAGATCCAGCCACGGCTAAAGTTGAACTAGAACGCAAGAGTGGAGCCTATGGAAGAAAATAAAATGGTCCCAAGCTGAGAACATGTTTCAACTTTGGTGACCAGCTGCACTTTGTAGCTGAGTGTCCATATCAAAGTAGGGAAGATAATGGAGGACGACTTATTTTCAAAGATAAGTCAAAGGCTCCACGCAAGAAACAGTTTGTAAATAAGAATGCTCCCTTCAAGAAGCAACCAAAGATTGTTCTAGTGGCTCAAGAAGAATATTCTTCGGGAAGTGAAGATGAGGACAAGGACGATAGCTCTCAAGAGGTGGCTGCTATAGCCACCACATCTACATCAACATCTCTCTTCGACTCTCCAAACGAAAACATCATCAACAAGAATGCTACTTCTCTTATGGCAAGAAGCTCTGAGGTAACGACTTCTAACTCTTCTTTTACTAAGGCTATGATTGACATGGATGATCCTACTAGTATTAATGTTAAAGAAGGGATTATTGCTTTGGATTACTTCTACATTAACTTGCAAGGTGAGCACAGAATATTTTTTGAAGCTCTTATGGATCAGCTGGCCCAAAACGAAGCTCTCCTCGAAGAAAAGGGCAGAATTGAAAGGGAGGATGCAATGGAAATTGCATCCTTAAAAAATGCTCTTAAGAAAGAAGAAGAAGAAGAAGAAGCTCGGGTCTCTCTTGAAGAGAGGCTTGAGTCCATTGAAGAGTCGCATGAAGAACTTGTGGCTAGACTTGTTAAGGAACGTGACAATGCAGTCACCAAAGCAAAGAAGTTAAAGAAAGAAAAGATTGACTTTGGGGATGCTCATGATAGACTCTCCAAGGAATTGGAGAAACTTGACAACGCTCACAAGGTGTTGAAAAACGATTTCTCCATCCTCAATGAGTCACATGATCAGCTCCAAAGTCGATTGGCCAAATATGATGTTCCTAGCTCATCCAACTCAACATATAGTCACAAATAAAATGCTAGTGTGGAAAAATAAGTGGTCAAGGACGTCACTCCCAAGGATAAGGGTGTGCTTGATGAAGTTCTTGGCAAGCAAAGGTCAAATCATGGTAAAGAGGGACTTGGGTATGTCACCAAGTCCAAGAAAAAGAAAAACAAGAAGAACAAGATCAAGAATATTCAATCAAAGACAAGCACCGCTGAGAATAATGTCACAAAAGACAAGACTAACAATATTGGTTTTGCAGGGTCTCACAATCCAAATTATGAACTCTTTTGTGATGACTATGGCGATGTTTATGCTTATTATGTCGTTCCCTATGATGAATATATTGCTTGGTCTATTTGGGTCCCAAAGACCCTATTACTAACATGAAAGGACCCATTGAAAAATGGGTACCTAAAACCAAGAAGTAATTCTCTTGCAGGGCTATGCTTCCGGTGGGTCGAAATGGGTGCTAGATAGTGGATGCACTAGTCATATGACCGGAAGCAAGGAGATCATCACGGAGATGTGACCAAATCATGATAATATTACAGTCTCCTACGGTGATAAGTCTAAATCTCAGGTATTGGGTCTTGGCAAGGTTGTGGTTGCCCACGATATCTCTCTTGTGGACGTCATGCTTGTTGAGACCCTCGGTTACAACCTTGTTTCTGTTTGTGACCTTGGCAAGATGGGTTTTTCTATTTTTATCGATGATGATTTGGTGGTACTCTTGTGGAGCAAGTCTCTAAAGGTTGCTTTCGTTGGGTACGTCGAAAATTACCTGTATGTGGTGGACTTTTCAGGGAAAACCACTTCAGGTCCGATGTGTCTATTTGGAAAGGCCGACGTGGGATGATTATGGCATCGCCATTTAGCCCATGTCAACATGAGAACTTTTCAAAGTCTCCACAAGGGTGGCCACATCCTTGGACTAAAAGACAATGTCTCCTTTGCCAAAGATCGTGTTTGCAGGGCTTGTGTTGAAGGAAAAATGCATGACTCTCCCCACAAGAGGAAGACTATTGTGTCTTCAAATAGGATCTTGGAACTACTTCATGTGGATTTATTTGGTCCTCCTTCTCATGCAAGTCTTGGTGGGAAGAAATATTGCTTGGTCATTGTCGATGATTACTCAAGATATACATGGGTCTATTTCATCAAGCTAAAGAGTGAGACTCAACAAACAGTAATTGACTTTGCCAATGAAGTTCAACGTCAACACAATGTTCCTATCTTGGCAATAAGAAGTGACAATGGCTCCGAATTCAAGAACTACACTTTGAATGAGTTTCTAAGCAAAGAGGGGATTAGACATCAATATTCCGCTGCGTACACCCCTCAACAAAATGGTGTAGCCGATAGGAAGAACCGGAATTTGATGGATATGGCAAGATCAATGTTGGCTGAATTCAAGTCTCCTTACAATTTTTGGGCTAAAGCCATATCCACTGCTTGTCACTCATCGAACCGGCTCTACCTCCAAAAGATTTTGTACAAGACTCGTTATGAAATACTTACCGGTAACAAGCCCAAGACCTCATACTTCAGAGTATTCGGGTGTAAGTGTTTCTTTCTTATTAAAGGTGTTCGCTTGTCTAAATTTGAGTCCAAGGCTTTAGAAGGTATTTTTGTTGGTTACGGTGCCGAATCCCACACTTATAGAGTCTACAACAAGCTCATTGGGATTGTTGTAGAATCTTGTAGTGTGGAGTTCGATGAAAATAACGACTCCTTTGTAGGGCAAGTTGATGTTTGTGATGCAGATGTTGAAATACCCCAAGATGCCATAAGAAGAATGGGCATGGGATTTTTCCACCCCATTGAGGAACCCCTTGTGGCGGATCGGGAAGGACAATGCTCCACTCAAGTGGAGCCCTCATCTACACAAGATTAACAAGCTCCTACTGTTGGAGAAAACTCTGCACCGACACCTCAACCTGTCGAAGATCATCAGTCTCCTGGACAAGATGGTAGTCCCAGGCCGGACTATCCGCCCCCTCCAAGGGGCGGACAATCCGCCCCTGGCACTCCAACTTGTTCCAGAGGATCCGAAGTGGATGACAACTGCGAACAAGTTCCCAGGCTGGATTCTCTGGCCCCCGAGGGCGGATTATCCGGCTCTGGTTCTCCCAGTTCTGTCAGGCATTCTCAGGAAGAAGGATCTGGTGCCTCATCTCCCAGGCCGGATAGTCCGGCCCCTCCAAGGGGCGGATTATCCGGCCCTGAAGAACTAATTCTGCAGCAACCTCCTGTTGTTAACTCAGATCAAGATCAAGGGGAAGGCAGTGGTCAAGACAAGGATACTAATACTGAATCAACTCCTTCTAGAAACAATAAGGACATTAAGGCTCGTGCTGATCGGAACCTTGAACTAAGGGGTCACACTCTTGACAAGGTTGTTGGTGATCTACGAAGAAGGGTGTCTACTAGAAGAGAACTTGCAAGCTTCTGTGATCACCAAGCTCACATTTCCATGGTTCAACCAAAGAAGGTCTTTTATGCTCTTGAAGACCCCGATTGGGTTGTTGCAATGCATGAAGAATTAAATAACTTCGAACGCAACAAAGTTTGGAAGCTCGTAGAGAAACCCAAGGACTACCGCAATGTTATCGGTACCAAGTGGATCTTCAAGAACAAACAAGATGAAAATGGCATTGTTGTGAGGAATAAAGCAAGACTCATGGCTCAAGGATTATCTCAAGTGGAAGGAATTGATTTTGGCGAGACTTATGCTCCTGTGGCTCGTCTTGAGTCCATCTGTATCCTTCTTGCATATGCAGCCCATCATAACTTTAAATTATAGCAAATGGATGTTAAGAGTGCGTTTCTTAAGGGTCCTCTACATGAGTTAGTATACGTCAAGCAGCCCCCGGGTTTTGAGGACCCCAAATTTCCGAACCATGTCTACAAACTCGATAAGGCGCTCTATGTCCTTAAAGAAGCCCCATGTGCGTGGTATGAGCACCTTAAAAAGCTTTTGTTAGACCGTGGATTCGAAGTTGGGCAAATCGATCCCACTATTTTTACTAAGAAGGTTAATTGAGAGCTTTTTGTATGCCAACTTTATGTAGATGACATTATTTTTGGCTCTACTAACCAAGCTTTTAACGATGAATTTTCAAAGCTTATGACTGACAGGTTTGAGATGTCAATGATGGGTGAGTTGAGGTTCTTTCTTGGATTCGAGATCAAACAACTTAGAGAGGGAACCTTTATTAATCAAGCTAAGTACATCCAAGACATGCTAAAAGGTTCAAGATGACGGATCTCAATGGCGTTGCTACTCTAATGCAATCAAAGTGTCATCTTGAGCTCAATCCCAAGGGTAAAGACGTGGACCAAAAGGTATACCGATCCATGATCGGCTCTCTCCTTTACCTTTGCGCATCTAGGCCCGATATCGTGTTAAGTGTAGGAGTGTGTGCAAGGTACCAAGCCGCTCCTAAAGAAAGCCACTTAGTGGCGGTCAAACGAATCTTCCGATATTTGGTTCATTCCCTGAATTTTGGGTTATGGTATCCCAAGGGTTCGAGTTTCTCTCTATGTGGTTACACTGATTCAGATTGGGCTGGTGACAAACATGATAGAAAATCAACTTCTGGTGCATGTCAATTCTTGGGTAGGTCTCTAGTATGTTGGTCTTCAAAGAAATAGAATTGTATTTCACTCTCAACCGCCGAAGCTGAATATGTTGCTGCTGCAAGTGCTTGTACTCAGTTATTATGGATGAGGCAAACTTTAAAGGAATACGGTGTCAATTGTGACAAAGTGCCTCTATTATGTGACAATGAAAGTGCTATCAAAATTGCCTACAATCCCGTGCAGCATACAAGAACCAAACATATTGAGATTCGCAACCACTTCATTCGGGATCATGTTGCTCGTGGCGGTATTGCCCTATCCTTTGTGAGCACGAAGAACCAACTTGCGGATATATTCATGAAGCCCCTTGATGAAGCAAGATTTTGTTATTTGAGGAATGAGCTAAATATCATAGATTCAAGGAGCTCGGCTTGACTACCCTTGCACACTCACTTGCTCTTATTCATGTATTTGGTTTAGATGCGGGCATAGACATAGGGGGAGTGTGGTCCTAATTGATTGGGCCAACCTTCCCCCCATAATGCCGAAAGCAAGAAAAATCATTTCCCTTAATATCATTTTGTGATATGTGGGTCATCGATGAGCATTGGTTTTGAACTCAATATACATCTTCGCGGTGTCATGCCATGCGCTCCAACATGGTGGCTTCGGCCACCGCCCTCTTCTTTGAGAAGAGTTGGTTTCTAATGGCTCTCTTTGGATTTTCTTGCATATTTCTTGTTGTTATGGAAAACACACTCAACTTTGGCTTTTGTTTGATTTGATTCTTGCAAATTTGGGTGTGTAGTACCATCTCAGTTTGTTGCTCTAAACCCAAGCCTTTCTTTCCTTCCTTGAACCATCTATTCTTGCACACAAGTCCTCTATACACCAGCGAGGGGTTTTGCAAGGTTGCTCTGGCCTGGATCTGTATTTAACAGAATTTTTAGAGTGGGGGGCGGATTATCCGCCCTAGGCGAAATCGTCCCTTTAAAGGATGGGTCGGGGAGGGCAGGCTCAAACAGACCAGCCAGTCCTCCCCCACCCCTACCTCTGCCCCCAGCCGCCGTTGGAGCCTCCGCCCCTCCCAGAGTCGATTTTGTTGGAATTATGCCCTAGAGGCAATAATAAAGATGTTATTATTATAATTCTTGTTCATGATAATGTTTATATTCCATGCTAGAATTGTATTAAGCGGAAACTTTGATACTTGTGTGGTTTATGAACATCACCGTGTCCCTAGTACACCTCTATGGACTAGCTCATTGATTAATGATGGTTAAGGTTTCCTAACCATAGACATGAGTTGTTGATTAATAATGAGATCATGTCATTAGGAGAATGATATGATGGACAGACCCAAATTAAGTAGAGCAATTAGATCGTGTCATCATGTTCATCTTTGCGAAGCTTTTCCTATGTCAAATATTGTATTCCTTAGACCATGAGATAATGCAACTCCCTGGTATCAGAAGAAAGCTTTGAGGTCATCAAATGTCATCCTATGTGAGGGTGATCATAAAGGTGTCTCTCAGGTGATTGGAAAGTACTTGTTGGGTTGTATGTATCGAGATGGAATTTGTCCCTCCCAAGTCGGAGAGATATACTTGGGCCCTCGGTGTCGATATCAACACCGCTTGCAAGCACGTGGTTAAGCAGTTAATCACAAAGTGATATCGGATTACGGAACGAGTAAAGTACTTGCTGTGAACGAGATTGAACTAGGTATACCGATACCAACGATCGAATCTCGGGCAAGTAAAATATCGCGTGACGAAGGGAATATATATATGGGATTAATTGAATCCTGGCATCGTAGTTCATCCGATATGATCATCGATGAATATGTGGGAGTCAATATGGGTTTCCAGATCCCGCTGTTGATTATTGATAGAAGATCATGTCTGCATATTCTCGAACCTGTAGGGTCACACACTTAACGTGCCTCGACGCTAGGATAGAATGGATAATTGGTTTATGAGTTTTTGTTCGGAGTCTCGGATGAGATCCAGGACATCACGAGAGGTTCCGGAATGGTCCAGAGAATAAGATTCATATAAAGGAAAGCAGGTTTTGGATTTTGGAATCGTTTCAGAGTATTCGGTATTGTACCGGAAGGTTCTAGAAGCTTCCGGAGTGGGACCAACGTGGCCCCACTTGTCGGAGGGGTGCGTGGGCCTACAAGGGAGTGCCTTGGCCGCTTTGGGCCAGGGGCACAAGGCCCCATAGGCCCATCCGGCCAAACCCTAGGGAAACCTTCTAGAAGGGGGGAAGACTTTCCCCCTACTCCACCCTTGGGGCCGCCGCCCTAGGGCTTGGAGTAGGGGCCAAGGGGGCTGGACAGCCCCCTATATAAGGTGGGAAGGGGCGCACCCTCCCCTCACCCCAAAACCCTAGCCGCCAGTTGCTGCCCTTCCTCTCTCTCTCTCTCTCTCTCTCTCTCTCTCTCTCTCTCTCTCTCTCTCTCCCGACTACGTGTAGGCAAAGCCCTGTTGCATAAACTCTCCACCATAGCACCACGCCGTCGTGCTGCAGATCCAATTCATCTCTCCACCCCACTTTCTGGACCAAGCAAGGAGGATACGTCGCGGCACCGTACGTGTGCATCTCTCGAAGGCACCGCCACTTGTGGCGTAGGATCGGATCGGATCGGATCGCGAGGAGGAGACGACTAGTATGACTACATCAACCACGTTCTGTTGAACGTTTCCGCTGTGCGATTTCTTCAAGGGTATGAAGATCTCATTTATCCCTCTCGTTGATTGCATCTCCTAGATTAGATCTTGGCTTTCCCGTTCACATCCGTAGATAATTTTTGTTTACTATGCCGCGAAACCCTTCAGTGGTATCAGAGCTAGATCTATGCGTAGATGTGTTTCACGAGTAGAACGCAACATGCTTGTTGCGGGCGCTGATGTTTTTTGTTGCAAGCCTCTTGTTGTGTACTTCTTATGACGCGGGATAGTGAGATCGAAGCGGTCCAGGCCAACTTTACGCGACCTCGTTCGCGAGACCGGCTCCACACTTGTCGTGTGGCTTGTTCCACACATGCGGCTGGTGGATGCCAGTTTCTCTCACTATAGTAGTCATGGAATTTACACCGGATGTTGGCAACCATATTATCACCGTTGTGGCTTTCCATAGGTAAGAATCGTTCTTAGCTTGTTACTCCCATAAGCCACGTAAAACATGCAACAACAAAGTAGAGGCGTCTAACTTGTTCTTGCAGGGAGTGTTTTGTGATATGGTATGGCCCAAGATATGATGTGTATGTTGTATACAATGATCATGTTTTGTAATATTTCACGACACATCATGTCGATGAGTACACAACCGGCAGGAGCCATATGGTTGTCTTTATAATTGTGTATGACCTGTGTGTCAACTTCTTATACACCATGTAATAGCTTCACTTTATCGCTAAGTAGTTAGCAATAGTTGTAGTTGCTATTCGTGGTGGAGGCAATCATGGTGGAGTGATGGAGATCATGTGGGCGCGCACAAGATGGAGATCATTGCGTGGAGATTGGCTATACCATGTCACATAAAATTATATGCATGTGATGTTTATCCTTTTATGTATCTTATTATGCTTAGATCGCGACAGTAGCATTATAAGATGATTCCTCACTTAAAGATCAAGATAAAATTGTGTTCTCCCCATGTATGCACCGTTGCGAAAGTTTGTCGTGTTCAAGCACCTCGTGATGATCGAGTGCTATAAACTCTACGTTCACATACAACGGGTGCAAGCCAGTTTTGCACACGCGGAAATACTTGGGTTTGACTTGACGAGCCTAGCATGTACAAACATGGCCTCGGAACACACGAACCGAAAGGTTAAGCATGAGTCATATGAATGATATGATCGACACTTTGTTGTCCACCATTGAAACCACATCTCTTCTCGTGAAGATCGGATTAGGTGTGGTGAATTTGGATCGTGTTCACTAAACAACTTGAGGGATGTTGAATTTAGTGGGAGTTCATCTAGTAATTTGATTAAGTTGAACTAGTTATCATGAACATAGTCTAAATTGTACTTGCAAATTTTGTAGATAAAATGGCTAAGTCCAACTTCAACTTCAACGTTTTTGCTGAGAAAGAAAAGCTTAAGAATAATGGGTCTAACTTCACCAACTGGTTCCGCAATCTGAGAATCATTCTCGCTGGTGGACAAAAGGACTATGTCCTAGAGAAAGCGCTAGGTGACGCCCCTGCCATTGATGCGCCGGCTGATGAAAAAGTTGTTTATCAGTCGTGCAAAGATGATTATGGAGTGATTAACAGTACCATGTTGTTTGCTATGGAATCGGACCTTCAAAATCGTTTTGAGGAGTTCGCCAGGCCCTTTGAGATACTTGAGGAACTGAAAACCATGTTTCAGACTCAGGCCCGTTCTGAGAGATATGAGATCTCTGAGAAGTTCTTTAAATTCAAGATGGAGGAAGGGAGTTCCGTTAGTGAGCACGCCATTAAGATGTCGGGCTACACTCAACATCCTGAGCAACTGGACTGCAAGATTCCAGAAGAGCTCAAGATTGACAGAGTTCAGCAATCACTCCCTCCTAGCTACAAAGGTTTTGTAGTTACTCACAATCAGATTGGTTCCACTGATACGATCACTGAGATCTTTGCTAAGCTGAAAGCTGCGGAGGTGGATATCAAGAAAGATAATCATGTGTTGATGGTCAACAAGACCCCTAGCTTCAAGAAAGGTAAGGGTGCAAAGAAGTCATTCAAGAAAGGCAGCGGCAAGTGCGTTGCCCCTGCTGAGAAGAAGCTCAAGTCTAGACCTAATCCGGACACTGAGTGCTTCTATTGCAAGGACAAGGGTCACTAGAAGCGCAACTGTCCAAAGTACTTAGCGGACAAGAAGGCTGTCACCATTAAAGGTATATTTGATATACATGTTATTGATGTTTACCTTACTAGCGCTCGTTGTAGTGCCTGGGTATTTGATACTGGTTCAATTGCTAATATTTGTAACTCGAAATAGGAGCTACGGAATAGACGGCGGCTAGCAAGGGATGAGGTGACGATGCGCGTTGGCAATGGATCAAGAGTTGATGTGATGGCCATCGGCACGCTCTCCTTAGTTTTACCTTCGGGATTAGTTTTAAACCTTAATAAGTGTTATTATGTGCCTGCGTTGAGCATGAACATTATATCTGGATCGTGTTTATTGCAAGACGGTTATTCATTTAAATCGGAGAATAATGGTTGTTCTATTTATATGATTAACATCTTTTATGATCATGCACCTGCTGTGAATGGTTTATTTCTTCTGAATCTCGAAAGCAATGAAACACACATCCATAACATTGAGGCTAAGAGATGCAAAGTAGATAGTGATAATTCGACTTATTTGTGGCACTGCCATCTAGGTCATATTGGTGTAAAACGCATGAAGAAACTCCATTCTGATGGACTTTTGGATTCTCTTGATTTTGAATCATTTGACACGTGCGAGCCGTGCCTCATGGGCAAGATGATCAAAACCCCGTTCTCCGGAATAATGGAGCGAGCAACGGACTTGTTGGAAATCATACATACCGATGTATGCGGACCAATGAGTGTTTCGACGCGCGGTGGATATCGCTATTTTCTCACTTTTATTGATGACTTAAGTAGATATGGGTATATCTATTTAATGAAACATAAATCTCAAACGTTTGAAAAGTTCAAAGAATTTCAGAACGAAGTGGAAAACCATCGTAATAGGAAAATTAAATTTCTACGATCCGATCGTGGAGGTGAATATTTGGGTTATGATTTTCTCACGCATCTTAAAGCAAGCGGAATCGTTTCGCAACTCACGCCACCCAGAACACCACAGCGCAATGGTGTGTCTGAACGCCGGAATCGAACTCTATTAGATATGGTGCGATTGATGATGTCTCTTACAGATTTGCCGTTATCATTTTGGGGTTATGCATTAGAAACCGCTGCATTCACTTTAAATAGGGCACCATCTAAATCCATTGAGACGACACCTTATGAACTATGGTTTGGTGCTAAACCTAAGTTGTCGTTTCTTAAAGTTTGGGGATGTGAAGCTTACGTCAAGAAGTTGATGCCGGACAAGCTCGAACCCAAAGCGGAGAAATGCGTCTTCATAGGATACCCTAAGGAAACGATTGGGTATACCTTCTACCATAGATCCGAAGGCAAAGTGTTTGTTGCAAAGAACAGATCCTTTCTTGATAAGGAGTTTCTCTCGAAAGAAGTGAGTGGGAGGAAGGTAGAGCTAGACGAGGTTATTGAACCTTATCTCGAGTTGGAGAGTAGCGCAACACCTGCAATTTTTCCAGTGCCGTCTGCACCAACAAGAGAGGAAGCTAATGACGAGGATCATGAAACTTCAAACGATGCTACTACTGAACTTCGCAGGTCGACAAGGTCACGTTCCACTCCTGAATGGTACAACAACCCTGTCTTACCCGTCTTGTTGTTAGACAACAGTGAACCTGCGAACTATGAGGAAGCAATGATGAGCCCAGACTCTGAGAAATGGCTATAGGCCATGAAATCCGAATTGGGATCCATGAGCGAAAGCCAAGTATGGAATTTGGTGGACCCTCCTAGCGACCGTAAGGCCGTTGAGTGCAAATGTATTTTCAAGAAGAAAACGGACGCGAATGGTAATGTTACTGTCTATAAAGCTCGACTTGTTGCAAAAGGTTTTCGACAAGTTCAAGGTGTTGACTACGATGAGACTTTCTCTCCCATAGCAATGTTTAAGTCCATTCGGATTTTATTAGCAATTGCTGCATTTCATGATTATGAAATATGGCAGATGGATGTCAAGACTGCATTCCTCAATGGCAACATTGATGAAGAGTTGTATATGATGCAGCCCGAAGGTTTTGTCGATCCTAAGGATGCTGATAAGGTGTGCAAACTTCAGCGTTCCATTTATGGACTGAAGCAAGCATCTCGGAGTTGGAACCTTCGTTTTGATCAAGTGATCAAGAGCTTTGGATTTGTTCCAAATTGCTACGAAGCTTGTATCTACAAGAAAGTGAGTGGGAGCTTAGTGACATTTTTAGTACTATATGTGGATGGCATATTGATTATTGGAAATGACATTGGTATGCTTAACGATGTGAAGATTTATTTGAATAAATGTTTTTCAATGAAAGACCTAGGAGAAGCTGCTTATATATTGGGCATCAAAATCTATAGAGATAGACAAAGACGCCTAATAGCTTTAAGCCAAAGTACATACCTAGACAAAGTTCTGAAAAGGTTCAGAATGGATAAAGCAAAGAAAGGTTCATTGCCCATGTTGTCAGGTAAGATATTGAGCAAGGCTCAGTGTCCAGCTATGGTAAACGATAGAGATACTATGAGCAAAGTACCATATGCCTCGGCCATAGGTTCTATCATGTATGCCATGCTATGTACTAGACCGGATGTGTCCAATGCTCTTAGTTTGGCGAGCAGATACCAAAGTGATCCAGGAGTGGAACACTGGACAGCCGTGAAGAACATCCTAAAGTATTTAAATAGGACTAAAGAAATGTTCTTGGTCTATGGAGGTGATGAGCAACTCGTCGTAAAAGGTTACGTCGATGCTAGTTTCGACACCGACCCGGATGATTCTAAAACTCAGATAGGATACGTTTATACTTTGAATGGAGGAGCTGTGAGCTGGAGAAGCTGCAAGCAAAGCGTGATAGCGGGATCTACAACAGAAGTGGAATACATGGCTACTTCAGAAGCGTCAAGTGAAGGAGTTTGGATCAGGAACTTCATCACTGAGCTTGGTGCGGTTCCAAGTGCCTTGGACCCACTGGAGATATTATGCGACAACACTGGTGCCATAGCACTGGCTAAGGAACCAAGATATCATCCAAAGACTAAGCACATCAACCGCCATTTTCATATAATTCGAGATTATATAGCAGATGGAGATCTGAAGATTAGCAAAGTACATATGGATCTGAATGTCGCAGATTCGTTGACTAAACCTCTTCCACGAGCAAAACATGATCAGCACCTCAATGCCATGGGTGTTAGATTGTTGCCAGATGTAAACTAGATTATTGACTCTAGTGCAAGTGGGAGACTATTGGAATTATGCCCTAGAGGCAATAATAAAGATGTTATTATTATAATTCTTGTTCATGATAATGTTTATATTCCATGCTAGAATTGTATTAAGCGGAAACTTTGATACTTGTGTTGTTTATGAACAACACCGTGTCCCTAGTACGCCTCTATGGACTAGCTCATTGATTAATGATGGTTAAGGTTTCCTAACCATAGACATGAGTTGTCGATTAATAATGAGATCATGTCATTAGGAGAATGATATGATGGACAGACCCAAATTAAGCAGAGCAATTAGATCGTGTCATCGTGTTCATCTTTGCGAAGCTTTTTCCTATGTCAAATATTGTATTCCTTAGACCATGAGATAATGCAACTCCCTGGTATCGTAAGAAAGCTTTGAGGTCATCAAACGTCATCCTATGTGAGGGTGATCATAAAGGTGTCTCTCAGGTGATCGGAAAGTACTTGTTGGGTTGTATGTATCGAGATGGAATTTATCCCTCCCGAGTCGGAGAGATATACTTCGGGCCCACTCGGTAATAGATATCAACACCGCTTGCAAGAACGTGGTTAAGGATTTAATCACAAAGTGATATCGGATTACGGAACGAGTAAAGTACTTGCTGTGAATGAGATTGAACTAGGTATACCGATACCAACGATCGAATCTCGGGCAAGTAAAATATCGCGTGACGAAGGGAATATATATATGGGATTAATTGAATCCTGGCATCATGGTTTATCCGATATGATCATAGATGAATATGTGGGAGTCAATATGGGTTTCCAGATCCCGCTATTGATTATTGATAGAAGATCATGTCTGCATATTCTCGAACCCGTAGGGTCACACACTTAACGTGCCTCGACGCTAGGATAGAATGGATAATTGGTTTATGAGTTTTTGTTCAGAGTCTCGGATGAGATCCAGGACATCACGAGAGGTTCCGGAATGGTCCGGAGAATAAGATTCATATAAAGGAAAGCAATTTTTGGATTTTGGAATCGTTTTAGAGTATTCGGTATTGTACCGGAAGGTTCTAGAAGCTTCCGGAGTGGGACCAACGTGGCCCCACTTGTCGGAGGGGTTTGTGGGCCTACGAGGGAGTGCCCTGGCCGCTTTGGGCCAGGGGCACAAGGCCCCATAGGCCCAGCCGGCCAAACCCTAGGGAAAACCCTAGGGAAACCTTCTAGAAGGGGGGGAAGACTTGCCCCCACTCCACCCTTGGGGCCGCCGCCCTAGGGCTTGGAGGAGGGTCCAAGGGGGCCGGCCAGCCCCCTATATAAGGTGGGCAGGGGGCGCACGCTCCCCTCACCCCAAAACCCTAGCCGCCAGCTGCTGCCCTTCCTCTCTCTCTCTCTCTCTCTCTCCCGACTGCGTGTAGGCGAAGCCCTGCTGCAAAAACTCTCCACCATAGCACCACGCCGTCGTGCTGCAGAGCCAATACATCTCTCCACCCCACTTGCTGGACCAAGGAAGTAGGAGACGTCGCGGCACCGTACGTGTGCATCTCTCAGAGGCGTCGTCACTTGCGGCGTAGGATCGGATCGGATCGCGAGGAGGAGACGGCTAGTACGACTACATCAACCATGTCCCGTTGAACATTTCCACTGTGCGATTTCTTCAAGGGTATGAAGATCTCATATATCCCTCTCATTGATTGCATCTCCTAGATTAGATCTTGGCTTTCCCGTTCGCATCCGTAGAATTTTTTGTTTACTATGCTGCGAAACCCTTTAGATTTGACCACCGGATTCTCCGGGCTCTCCCCGGATCTTCTTCACCTCGCCTCCGAGTATCTTCTCCTCCGCGATTTTCCTCTAATGAGTGAGGGTAACTCCCTCATCTCTCTCCTTTTGTATGGGATGCATTTTATTTGGTGGAAATCTTGTTGTAGAAGATCCTTGGTGTTCTTCCTTACATGCTAGAATCAGTAGAATTGCAACCCTAGTGCCCGATCAGTTTTGCCATGGTAGATCTGGGCCATTCCAGAAAATTTATGTGGGGGGCGGATTATCCGCCCCTGCCAGGGCCGAATAATCCGGCCTGGAGATTCAACCCTGGTCTGGTTTGGTCCTGACACATGCAATGCACATCATTCACTCATGGATTGTTTTTCTACTCTTTCTATTGTTTCTCCTAGACTTGTGTGTGTCCTTATCTCCATGCTATCCCTCTCATGCTTTTCACAGGTGGTTCCAAGCCGACCAAGACCTTCTCTCGTCATTCCCGTGCCTTTTATCTCAAGCCCACTGCAGAAGGGAAGTTCATTAACGAAACCGAGGTCAGCAGAGCAGCAAGAGAGGCTGAACGGATGGCAGAGGCAGGCAAGAAAACAAAGAGGACCGCATCTCGCAAGGGTAAACAGTCTCGGCCCAACTACAAGGTTATGGACAATATTCAGTATGCCTCCATTCGCCAGACTGATTACTACGATGAGGCTGACAGTGATGGTCCCCCAGAGGACTCTATGTTTTGGAATGCCCACTTTCGGGCTATTCATGATGATGTGTATGCCACCCTCAGGCTTCGCCCCATGCATCCCATCAACTTGACCGAGGCTCAATACAAGGCAAGGCTCCTTGAGGCACTGGATGTGACCAACAAGATGGGCCTCCACAACCTTATGACTCTTCAATGCAACTATGATTCCTCCGTGGTGAGGCAGTTTTTCTCGACACTTGTGATTTGCGGTGATGAGCGCCGCACTATGAAGTGGATGACTGGGACTACAATGATTCAGTCGGACTTCCGCATCTTTGGGCAGGTTCTTGGGTATGCGTCCCATGGCCGTGACACTCCTTATGGCCATCGCATCATTTCTCCACTGAAGCCATCCAAGGACATTGTGCTCGCCCCTTGTCTTACTTCTGATGGTATTGCTGGTACTTTCACTGGACTCTCTCACTTGTATGTCTCCCTTGTTGGCATATTTAGGGACTGCATCGCTCCTAGTGGTGGCAACAATGACAAGATCCGTGGCCACCTGGTTCCTCTCCTTGCTTTTGCTCACGAGTGTGCCACTAACTCTGGTTTAGCCACAGGTTACAAACTGGATGTCATGGACTACATTTATCATGAGATGACGGATGCTATGATCAACAGGCTCTTTATTCCTTATGCTCCGTTCATTATGATGCTCATCAAGCATATGTTGCCCCATGAGGACTTTGGCACTGCTTTGGATGGGGTTCACAAGCCCAAGAAAATCTACAACAAGGCTCAGAAGACCCATCACCCTTCCACTGCCCCTGAGTCCTTCATGCGTGATGCACGGGCTAGTGGTCGTCGTTCCGCGGAGTCCCCAATGGCACGCGAGGTTAAGCAGATCACTTGGTTCCAGTGGTACATCCTTTGCATGGGCATTGACACTCACAAGGGCCAATATGAGGCGTACCGCAGGGATCATGGGAGAGATCACACTCAGCAGCTTATTCTTCACCATGTCTCAGGTGCCACGGGCCATCCACCTCCTCCCACTGCTCCGGAACCGTATGCTCAGTGGAACACTTCAGGGATCAACTACGGCGAGCTCGAGAGTTGCCTCTTTCCTCCACCACCGAGGGCACCCACTCCTCCAGCTGATGACGATGATGATGAGTATGATGAAGAGGAAGGGGACGGGAATGACTACGACGAGGATGAGAAGGAGTGATCTTCAGGGGCGTTAGCATCGCTTTTCTTCCTTTTTGGCGTTTCGATGCCAAAGGGGGAGAAGTAGTTCTATTAGGTCTCGTGGATTTGCAAGGGTCGGGCGCAAGCACCTGTCTTTCAGGCGTTTTCTTTGCTTGCTTGTGCCTTTTTAGCGTGAACTTATTTGCTATTTGTGTTTGGTTATGTAAGACTATGTCATGCTTTACTCTGCGTGCTTGGTATTCTGGAATTCCAGAATTATATTGTAGATCTCATGGAATTCTGGATTTATCTATGTTGATGGCATATGGAATCATGGGATTATCTAATGTATGAATCAATATTGTTGGGCGCCAGTTGATCCTTGGAACACTCACTCCTCGGTTTGCTTGCTCCTTGGGCCGCTTGCTCTTCGAGTGCTTCTTGGTATAGTGGCGATCGTTGGTGAAGATAGCACTGATGGAGAATCTACGCCCGCACCCCTCCCTAGCGTGCCAAATGATGTAGTCCTGATTCATGTACAATGCAGATACGACAATACCCTTTTTAGTTCATCTAGAGGCGTAACATGCAGCAAGCTCAATCGATCAGCACGGAACAAGACACAAACACACAGTGGTATTTTAGCCAGGTCCGGGCCGCATTGTTTGAAACCCTACATCCTGCAACTAAGATGTATATGGTAGATATCTCTTTGTTACAACTCTTGTCTTCGGGGACAAGTCTCGGTGTAGCTTCTCAGCCAAGCCTTCTCCTCTATGACTCGTACCACGTATCTGGCTTACTCTATGCCCCTCTCCTAACCCGACTCACGTCTCCTTTTATAACTGCAAGGGGACACCAGCTGCGACCCGTCGACACGTTGCCCCACACCCGACGTGTGGTGGGAACGTGGCGCGGGGATTCTTACACTCATGGCGTGTGGCGAGAGTTGTCTGTATTTCGAGGTAGAGCATCTGGTTTGCCATGACATGAGGGCATGACTCGTCACATCAAGGTTGCTTCTCTCCTAGAAGTGGGCTCTGACTTGCTATGCGTCAATTGCCAAGTAACGAAGAGCGCCACTATTCTGCTTGAAGGCTCGAGGTGGGCATCATGGGTGACGTCAACCATCCTTCCCGGGTGAGTCGTACCTAGGTGCTTGTGTCCGTGCCAAACTACACATGACTGCTCCTTGGGTCTTCATGGGGTGGTGGTAGCGGGCCCGTCCAGGTGGATCCACGATACCCTTTTTTCATGGAGACGACACGTAGTAAATCATTTAGTGGATTAGTTCAGTACCCTTATACTTTCCAACAATGTACTCTCACTATTGGTGATATCCTTTGTTACTATAGAAGTTATACCCATGATGAGGAAATTAAATCACCGCACAACACATAAGCTAGTCCTAGAGGCGTGACTAGGAACAAGTCGATATTTATCTTTCCACACGTGCTTATGAGTTTTCCTTCAATTCTCACAATTAAGATACATAGCAGTTATAACATAGAGTAATAAATATAAATAATAAAAACATGAAAATAAATAATAATCATTATTATTATTGCATTTAGGGCTTCCAAAACTAGCCTTGCAGGTGGAGCTAGAGGTCTAGGCTTCACTGCCACGTGATTGACGGCCTTCGCAACGCGTACCGTTTCTTCCTTGCGCCTTGCCATGAAGGATCTCCTCCTCCTCCTTGGCCTCGTGTTTAGCCTCCTCCCAGGATTCTAGAGCATAATGCTTCGGCGTCGGCGACGACATGCCCTTGGTGTCCTCCCAATTCCCTTTGGAGTTGCCGTCCGAGGAGGACCAGTCAAAGTACGGAGGAGGAGGAGAGCCGACGTAGAGGTACGATGACAGGAGGGAGTGGTCCTATCCCGCGCCAGAGACACCTGCTCAACACGGCGATGCCGCATCAGCCGTCACTACCACACGCAAGAGGCGAGCATTTTTTTTTACCGTGAGCCATGTCGATCTCCCTTTGAGTTGTTGTGTGCCTAGAGGGCGGCGATACACAACTTTATAGCGTTTGATGACACGGACAAGAAAGTTGCGTCGTCACCAACGCGTGATGCGCGGGAGAGGAGAAGGCGAGCAGCTAGCCTAGGTACACGCGTCGAACGGATCCCATGAGGCAACTTGGCGGGAATTACACACGACCAAATGTATCCCGTCCATCTGAGAAGGTGCGATGAAACTGAAACACGACAAACATTGTAACCATAGCAAAATAATCCCGCACGTTCATCTTAAAAATGAGTGGTGTGCGATGTGTGATAAAGAAAAAACTGTGTGTGAGAACTTTACTCACCCTTTATTTTTCTACATCGTGTGCGATGTCCATACGAGTAGGCACTCCTGGGCCGCGGACGAATATTTTGGTCTGTAAGTGATGGTTCCAAGTTTACACGGAACACCGCTTCCGGGTACGATGCAGGGATTTAATATTCCCGATTTGTACTACTAGTGCGTTGTGGTGGGCCGAGTTGAGCAAGGGAATGTTACTACTCCCTCTGTCTAGGTTGCGTATAATTCTGCGTGCTAGTTAAACTATATAAAGTTTGATCAAGATTATACAAAATAATATAAATTTGTATGATAAAATTTATATAATATAAAAGTATACACTAAGTCAATTTAATAATATTATTTTTGTATTTTATAAATTTATATTATTTTGTATAATCTTGATCAAACTTTGTATAGTTTGACTAGCACGCAAAATTATGCGCAGATTGAGGGAGTAATTTCTCGGGAAAACGACGATGTGTAGTTAATTAGTTTGGAATCAGATATGCGTTACAAGGATCACTGTAATTCAGTCATTCATTCATTCATAATCGGTAGCATACAAGCAGGGACGGAGCTGCCTTATGGGTATTGGGGTCAGCTGACCCTAATGAAAACTAGCAAAACCCTCACTAATTTGTACTAAGTGATATTTATTTATAAAAGATGACCTCAATGTAATTTAGAGGTTATAAAGCTGACCCCATTAAAAGATTTTTTTAGCTTCGTCCCTACATACAAGCCATCACAAAAGTAGTGCAAGCTTTACAGTTTATACCCATGCATGGACCCTACGGTCACACAAGAGGATCGCGCGCACACATACACACGTACTAGTACGCACGTAGTATTGTCTCGCGACAGAGCTGTATGCTTATACTATACCTATACTCCAAGACCCAAACATACGTCATACGGAGTACGTACATAAACACAGCACGCTTGCATAATTTGCTCGTACTTGTACTTGTGCTTCATCCATTTTCGACTCTGTATAAATCCCCTCATGTCTGGGGTCGGTTGGCTCTGCAGGCGACAGCACAAAGTTCTTGTAAGCGTTTGATCGGAAGTGAAATATGCATGTACCCTATACTTGCGTGCGTGCGTACCTGTTCCTGCCGTTGCTGCGATGGTTGTTGTTGGCGCCGCCGGTACCGGTGGGGTAGCCGTAGCGGCCGCGCTCGATGTCGCCGACGTCCACCGTGAGCAGGTCGTAGTGGCGCCTCACATCGTCGGCCGTCTTCCCGCCGCCGACCGCCGCCGCCACGCGCTCCCAGAGGCCGGCGGCGCCGTGATCGTACGTGGCCAGCGCGTGCTCGAACCTCTCGTTCTCCGCCGTGCTCCACTCCATCTCGATCTCTCTCTCACACTCGACTGCAAACACAAGATCTCGCTAGGCTTCACTATATATCTACCAGTTTGGCTTCTTGTGGAGACCAATGGATGGATCGACTTGTGGCCGGAGGAGTACTCGATGGATCCATATTTATAGGGCCGGCCGGCGCGGGAGGAAAGCCGTACGTTAGTTTTGTGGCAAGATGGATCTGATTAAACCTGCCGCAAATGGCGCAGCAGAGCAGTGCCGCTAGCTCCACTAAACTAAAGATGCTAGCTAGCTAGCTAGTGGTATTTTTCTAAAGTTTGGAAGCCAATTGCACCAGGCAAAGGCAAAGACGCCGCATCCCAGGAGGCTACGAGGTCGAGGAAAATGCCTAGCTAGAGCGTGCGCGCGCGCCGGACGGCGATTGGGGAACGCGTACGGTTTATTCGGCCGAGCCAACGTACGTAGGAAAGCATCGTTGCTTTGGATGACAAATCAGCTGATGATCGTTTATTAATAACTGCCTCTTGCTAGGATATTATAATTCATTAATGATTTGTGGAGATAGCTTGTTGGTTTCCAGATCAGCGGGATCGATGCCATATCTCACGATGCATCCTCGGCGAATTAACCTCAGTTCTTCGTTTTTTTTCCTCCAAGAAGGAAAACGAAAAGTCTTCGTTTCTTCGGACGCAAGGATGTGACATAACTTGTCCATGTTGAACACTGCATACGACTGACATCTGTAAGTATTTATACACTAGCCAATTATTCTAAAAAATCGATTTGATGAAAAGAGGATAGACAGTATATTTATATTCAACACCCCCTCATGTTTAGAGTATTTTAGTCCTTACCGTGGATAGAAAAAGGCCACAAAATCTTTTTTTTTACGTGAGTAGGCTCTTGAACTCAAGATCTTTTGGCTCTGATATCATAAAAAAGTTATGCATAGCTAATTATCTCAAAAGATCAATCCAATGGAAAGAGGCTAGGTAGTATATTTATATTCAACAATCTGAACCCTGAAGATCGCCGGCTCTATCGATCATGAGCTAAATTTCATGCAATATAATCCCAAAGCAGGATTGTCTACCATTGCTGAAACTACATAATCAATGTGAATTAGTATTACCACAGCTGCACAGCAGTCCGCAGTCGGCACGGGTAGCTAGTAGATATGTATGGATGTAACTAGATAGTCTAGAATTTTCTCCTCTACAGAAACAACTTTTGGCTTTTCTTAGGTCAGGGCCATACAAAAAGCAAAAATTCCGACGAGCTAGATCTGCATCCTGGATTGCTTGCCTTATATTGAAAAGAAGATAATAAGCCAATAATGTATGATCTCACAAATTTGGCATGGCCCATGACTAGCACAGACATGTTCCATCACAAAAAATAAGAGAAGTAATGGGCCAAGTTGTCAAGCTGACTTTATGCCCAACATTTAACAAGCATATACTATGTCACAGCCTGCCCCCCAGCTTTTAGGCTCGAAGATTACTGGCTTAGACATCATGGACAAAAAGCAAAGCAAATGACAAGGAATAATGCGTCCCCTGTTAATCTGTAATATCTAGCGCAAGTGTTCACAAAAGGGGACGGAGGCCATCGATTCCTTCCAACACTATGCGACATTAACAACTTCACAAGTGGATTATTATTGCAGTTCCCTGAGATAATCACGCACCAGGTAGCACATATTATTTGGAATCAAGGAATCATGTCTGTGTTTGTAATGATAGTGCTAATGGGCTTTGGACATCATGCATAGTCGGCTAGAGCTAGCCTCCTACTGGTCTGCCGTAGCTAGCTACTATTAGCATGCATTGCTCTCAAAAAAAAGCTATTAGCATGCGCATGCAGCCACGACGAATGGTGTCTTGACGAGTAGTCAGTTGCTAGATAGTGATCAGTGATGTGCTTTCAGTTGACTAGTGTTCTACTGTCCAAGTCAGGCGGATTCAGCTGCCAATATATACCAAGCTCTTTGGCTGGTGCTGCTGTATTTTGAATACTCCTACTAGTATATATGATTCTAGTAAAAAGCATGAGCACTTCCCAACCGAATAAAACTGTATGCTGGTTGAAAGCTAGCTAATGCATTACCTATTCATAAGAAAACAAAATAGCATGTATATACTTGATCAGTGAATACTGACGTATATCTTCTTTAGCTAGAGGTCAGAAGAATCGGAGAAAGGGGCTCCACGAGAATGCACAACAATTGGTTGAAGCTATGTGAAGAAAGAATTGGTTGCAGGCATGTCTTGGAAGTTGGAAGGTGCTAGATGGAGAATTTGAGAATATACATTCCATGCAAATCGACAATTTGACTGTATGCTATATATAATGCTAATAAAGATTTCCTTCGAATCTGTGAGCGCACGCCGAAAGATTAGATGCTTCAACTGCGTACTAAAGATTTTGTGCATTGCATCATGATCTGTAACTGTTTTTCATGACTATATATTTCGACCCGTACGTTGTAAACTATTTCTGTTGTACCCATGACTCTCTTTAGAAGAATCTTCTGTCAGAAGGTTATCACAATTCACAAGGAATGTACCGATATCGACGCATATATTGTTCCCAACTTATATCTCTCTACGCGTGTGTATCCGTGTGTTGTGTTGTCGCCTCACGGCACTCGTGTGTGTGTACTTTATTTTCTCAGTGATATAAGTATGCAGCTGAAAGACTACCAGTGTTTGATATGTTTATGAATCATGTGCCAAGTCTGCGTCGATCTGAACTCTCAACACTTCCATTTCTCATGCTATACACAGAGATGGACAAGTTCACTTTGCAAGAGGTTTTTGTACACTATTGACAAATTGCTCCATAATGTTAGATTTATCACCACTTTGCACATGATTTTGAAGATGTATTGACAATTTTCCCCATTCCAGCAGCACGAGGCCAGCTAGTCCACAATGCAAAATAAGACGCCATGTCATGTATCGGGGCGTCTCAAATGTTGATTTAAGCTCGGTCATAGGAAGCTTGAGGTCGACCGTAAGAAGATTTAAATATTGTGGAGGTTGGTAGTAAGGAAATAAAGTTTAAAGTCGACCGCACCGGTAAAACCCACTACAGGAATGGCGATGTGTGCCGACGGCCGGCCGCTACGCCGACGTCCAAAGGTCGGGGCCGTCGGCGTAGCACCGGGCCAGGCCAGCCCAGCTTCCGAGCCCTCGGCGTAGCGGCAGGTACGCCGAGGGTGACCGTCGGCGTAACGTAGTCGTCGGCGTACAGGGTGGCCGCGTGGCACTAGACAGGCCAAGCCGGAACAGGCCCTAATGGTGTCAGCATTACACCGAGAGCCGCTGTCGGCATAGGCTACGCCGACGGTCACCCTCGGCGTACGTCCCTCCTATGCCGACGGTGACCCTCGGCGTACAGGTGCACATTTTTTTCCTTACCAAATTATTTGTATTTATTTATTAGTATCAATTATTTAGGTTCTATTTTATCAATTGGATGGATTCGTAGCCTCCGAATAATAGTCTTCACGCCCATATGAAATGTCGAATCTTCTCACAAGCTGAGAAATTTGCATGTTTGTGTGTTATTATCACATGTGCGTGAAATTTATATGTCACAAATTTTTGTGAAGTTGTTCAAAGATTCAATCACATGTGCATGTCCCCCCTCGTATGCATGCGGAAACGAAGGTTCTGGACCCGTATAAGGGGGAATCTCCCCGTTTAGGTGAAACCGGGTAGGATAGTGCCCCAACTTGTGAACCAACATGGTTTTACATCACCCTATGACCTAAACAAACATAAAATAAGAGAGAGCTACGCCGGGCTACCCCTGTCAGAGGAACATCTAGGAGGGTAGACGATCCGAGTGTGCACAGATCAGGGTTTCGCCGGAGGAAGACCACGGGAACATCGGAATCAGATGAAAACTTGCATGTGTCCCTAGCATATGTGTGTGAGTGTGGTGAGAGGTTGGTATATGTGCTTGCATGTGTCCCCCCTCGCATGCATGCGCTCTAACCTAGAAGCGAAGGTTCTGGACCCGTATAAGGGGGAATCTCCCCGTTTAGGTGAAACCGGGTAGGATAGTGCCCCAACTTGTGAACCAACATGGTTTTACATCACCCTATGACCTAAACAAACACAAAACAAGAGAGAGCTACGCCGGGCTACCCCTGTGAGAGGAACGTCTAGGCTGGTAGACGATCCGAGTGTGCACAGATCAGGGTTTCGCCAGAGGAAGACCACGAGAACATCGGAATCAGATGAAAACTTGCATGTGTCCCTAGCATATGTGTGTGAGTGTGGTGAGAGGTTGGTATAGGTGCTTGCATGTGTCCCCCTCGCATGCATGCGCTCTAACCTAGAAGCGAAGGTTCTAGACCCGTATAAAGGGGAATCTCCACGTTTAGGTAAAACCGGGTAGGATAGTGCCCCAACTTGTTAACCAACATGGTTTTACATCACCAATTGTTTCTCTCCATCTCCTCATTGTGCACGTAGGCTCATGGCAGTTTTTCCATCTTTTGGGCAAATAGAAAAAGAAATCAGCCATGTGGGCTCTAGCTTAAGGCCTCGGTCGTCTTTAAACATTATGAGGGATTCAGTCTACTATAGCACATGTAGTGGGGCCCAGCTTATGGTCCAAGTTAGAATTAAACATTGGATACGCCCATTCAGATAATGCAAAACTTACTACCCTGGCCTCCGCATCATATATATGAGGAAGATGAAGTGGCAGGTCGTTGGAATTTTTCCTAATATAGCCTAGTGCATTTATTATATTGCAGTAATTTCTAAAATTTCAGAGACCCATTTGATCAATTTATGCGTGGAAAGTGGTGGGACAAAATTTAGCCCACATGTTAAGTGAGAGTTTGAACTTCTTATAAGGGAGGCTGCTCCACCACTTGTAATAGCATGGGAAGAGAAGAGACATACACACGTACTCCTCCTCCTCTGCCCGTCTCGCCACAGGTTGTGGGTATGAGCCGAGCCGAGGATCCACCTATGCATTGCGTTTGAGTTATCTCTCTCGTTTGCCACGAAGGAATATGAAAGAGCCAGCGAAGTTGAACAGTTTGTGTGAGTGGATTTTTAATACGGACTCTTTGCTTCATCTCCTTACGTAACATGTTCGCCTGTTCCTCTGGTGCCTATATAAGAGAGGTCGCTCCTATCTACACAAAATACAACAACACTACCAGCGCCTCTAGTTCCAGAGCTTGTGCGATCTCCACGTCTTCCCCATCCCTACTTGCGGCGTGCACCTTTAGATGGGATAGTGGGCCTCTAAAACCCCGCCTCTTTCCGGGGGAGCGCTTCACGTGACTACTGGGTCGTCATGGACGACGACAACGTCTTACCGGATGATGACTTATTCCCCGATGTCGACCACCTCTTCAACGACATGGCTAAAAACACCAACATCAACGCGAGCGGTTCCTCTTCTGCACTGTACGTGTTCATCAATTATCTTGGTAAGATCATATTTCTACTATTGCAAACTATGCCTCATATACTATGTGTAGCAATCTCTTTTAGAATTGATGTTTACACTCTCTCTGTTAGATTCCATGATTAGTCATATTACTATATTTCTATTCACGTTTTATCTACTATTTTTGTTGATTAAAATTCTATGGTAAATGAAGTAGATATACTCTAGAGGCAAATAATAAAGATATTTATTATCATATCTCAGTACTTCATAATAGTTTTATGTCATGATATAATTGTATCAATAGAAAACATTGATATATGTTAAAATATAAACAAACTAAAGGTTGCTAGTAGCCTCTATTTAACTAGTTCATTGGACAGCTGATGATCAAGATTTCCTGATCTTGGTGCATTTATGCCAACTGACAATAAAGTCATATCATTAGTGAATGATGTGATGGACATTACCCAAGATCATGGTGCATTTATGACAACTGACAATGAAGTCATATTATTAGTGAATGATGTGATGTATATTATCCAATATAACTATTACAACATGATCAAGTCACATGATCATCATCGCAATAACTAAAAACAAAGTATCCTAATCCTTAGACCGTGACATCATGTTTAATCACTATCACTCAAGGCTACTTTGACAGCATCAACCGTCATGATCATAACTGGGTGACCATAAAGGTATATGTTGGGTATTCCAGAGGTACAGGTTAAGGCGCATGCATCGAGATCGGGATTTGTTGTCCTACGTGACGGGAAGATACATTAGACCCACTCAGTGAATTACATTCATAAGCCGCGCAACGTATGACTAGTTCATGGGAATGAATATCACGGGAACGAGTAAAGAAACACTTGTAATTAATGAGATTAAACAAGGTATCATGATACCGATGATCAGATATCAGATAAGTCAGGTATCGAAGTAACAAAGAGATTTGGACTCATAGTTTATGGTTCAAACAACATTGAAATCATGCAATGCATATGGCTCATTATGGGAATCCAGGTCCCGCTATTGATCACTTATCTGAGAGTCGTCTCGACCATGTTTGTGATGTTTCCAAACTGTAGGGTAACACACTTAAGGAATTTACGACACCTAGAGATCATTCTAGAATTGATGGAATCATATGAAGAAAGAGAAATGAACACTAGAAGTGTTCCGTAAGATAACCGGAAATCATTCTAGGAAAATTCCTAAGGAAATTGGTGTGAACAGAAAGGACTTTCGGATCAAAAGGATTTAAGGAATATGTATTTTATAGGGATTTCTATTTTCGTACCCTTGGTTCCTTAGTTGTACTCACTTTTTCCTAGACGTTTAACTTTTCCTCACTTTTGTCCATCTCCTAGTATGAAACTCTCGCACGTTCTGAAACTCGCTGTCCGTCAGCCTTGCCGTTACATGCTGACAAGTGAGGCCGTATTCGGTTGGGTCACGTAGTGGACCCTCGTCGTTACGTGCTGAAAAGTGGGGCCGCGTTAAGTTGGTTCCCATAGTGGACACCTCTCTCCACTTATCCATATCAGCATAGGACCTACATCATATCCACGTGAGAGTCGGACAGCTTATCCACTTGAGCCAGCCCCGCGCCCGTGCTATTTCCTCCCATTTCTTCTTCTTCTCCGGCGACGGCGGCTCTTTGTCGAGCTTCACTTCGGCCTCCCGTTCGTCCTGGCCACCGTATGGTGCCGTCCCGTTGACCTGTATGAAGGATGAAAATGGCAACCGTGTGCAGAGAAGGTTAGATCTCTCACCAAAATGTTCCGATTAGACGGGGGCGCTTGTTGTGGAGAATACGGTCGGCGAGCCGTTCCGATGATTTAATTGGTTTATCAAGTTAATGTCTCGGCTACAATCAAGTGAAAGAGTGTTTATAATTAAAAAAACAGGGAGATATATGTATAAGAAATAAGAAAATGACACAACTCTTGAACACTTTCAAATTAAAAAAATTATGCTACTCTTAATGTAAAAAAGTGTTTATAATTGACACAACACTTGACATTTTCAAATTAAAAAAATTATACAACTATTAATGTAAAATAGTGTTTATAATTAACACAACTCTTGAACACTTTCAAATTAAAAAAAATTATACAACTCTTAATATAAAAGAGTGTTTATAATTGACATAACTCTTGAACACTTTTAAATTAAAAAAAATTATACAACTCTTAATATTAAAGAGTGTTTATAATTAACATAACTCTTGAACACTTTCAAATTAAAAAAAATTAGACAACTCTTAATATAGAAGAGTGATTATAATTGACACAATTCTTAAACACTTCCAAATAAAAAATTATACAACTCTTAATGTAAAAGAGTGTTTATAATTGACACAACTCTTGACCACTTTCAAATTAAAAAAATTATACAACTCTTAATGTAAAAGAGTGTTCATAATTGACAACTCTTGAACACTATCAAATTAAAAAAATTATACACCTCTTAATGTAAAAGAGTGTTTATAATTGACACAACTCTTGAACACTTTTAAATTGAAAAAATTATACAACTCTTAATGTAAAAGAGTGTTTATAATTGACACAACTCTTGAACACTTTCAAATTACAATTTGGACATGATAATGTTCTCCTAAGAAAACTTTGAGAGTTTACCATTTTTAGAGCGTGAAAAGTAATCCTTAAACTTGCGTATACGAAAATTATAAACCTTTGAACACTGTGAAATCACACTTAATACATGATAATGATGTGCTAAGAAAATCTTGAGAGATTATCATTTTCATAGAATGTAATGCATACACTTACATATGGCAAAAATTATACACCTTTAAACTCTTTGAAATAGCACTTAGGACATGATAATGTTGTGCTAATAAAATCCTGATCATTTATCATTTTCATGAAGTGCAATATAATGCATAAACTTGCATATACAAAAATTATACACCTTTGAACACTTTACCTTCAAATTATATTCAAAATCATTTGTTTATGGAGTTAAAGTACCGGTGACAAACTCG
The DNA here is from genome assembly GCA_023614405.1 of Avena insularis. NCBI lineage: Eukaryota > Viridiplantae > Streptophyta > Magnoliopsida > Poales > Poaceae > Avena > Avena insularis. Next base: position 406,865,331 of record CM042685.1, on the reverse strand, counting down.
TTATTTTGCATGGATAGAGGGTGCCCCCCGACAGATACAAGGGTTATCATGCCCGCTAGATCACAGAGGATCAATCAGAGGATCAACGGTTGGTGGGTACGATCCGCGTGACAACTGTATCGACCAATCAGAGCATAGCAACCAAGATGAGCACAGGTGTGAGAGTTTGTGACTAAGAGAGAGAGAGGAGAAAACTGAGTAGAACTTAAAAACCAAGGGCAAAACTGACAAAGGGGTTCAAATAGAATACAGAAAGAGATTTAGAAAATGGAAAATGCTTCTTTTATACAATAAAATACATCTTAGCATACATCAAAATATTTGCAATTCAAATATATATTAGTTTGAAAATTATTTCCTCATTCAGACAAACTATGTTTTGGGGAGGGATGTTTTGGGAAGAGGCTTGAGTAGAAAGCCTTGAAACTTCATAGATAGTAGGTGATTTGAGAAGTGGTGATTTAGGTTAAAACTTGATTTATATACATTTCTTATGGTTGCAGTCCACATAATAAGACTCCCTGGGTAGATGCCACTATGTTTTGATCTTTTTGAATTTGTTGTGCATAAAATGACTCAATTAGCTAACTAAAACCCATTAATTGACTCTCTGTTGACCAGCCACTGGAGGGTAAAAGTGAGTATATTGCACACGACAGTGTTAGTACTGGAGGAAAAAACTAAGTACAATCAAACTGACAGTATTACACTCGAGGGTATAACTGAGTACAACTAAGTGGACAAGGTTAGACACGAGGGAAAAAACGTGACACACGCTACGCGTGTCGCGGTGCACGGGGCGGTAGCGGACGCGTGTGGCCGTGCACAGTGCAGTAGCGTATGCGGTTACGCGGTGCACGGTGGTGCAACGAAACGTCTCCTCCCTTCACCTTTATAGAGGCCTCCTCACTCTCACTCATCACTTGCTCACTCACTCACACAACCATATCCACTGTCCCATCACCTTCTGCAAACCCCTAAGAAAACTCCAACCATGTCGGCGATGGATAAGAACGGCGCCGTGTCCATCATCGCCTCCAAGGCCACCAGCAAGGAGGCCCCCGTCCCTGTACATGCCTCCGTCGAGGCATCGAAGTCAGCTGCCGTCCCCGTCCAGACCCTCGTCCCTTCTTCCGCCATAGCCGCCGGCGAGGAGGCCCCCGTCCTCGTACAGGCCCCTGTCGAGGCATTGAAGGCAGTCACCGTCCCCGTCTAGACCCCCGAACCCGCTTCCGCCGTAGCTGCCAGCGAGGAGGCCCCCGCCGGTCTCCGGCAGACCCCGCATGGTTGGGACCCCTACGAGGAGGAGGATTACATCAGGCCGGAGAACCCCTACGACACCAGCATCGCGGACCCATGGTCGGAGGTAACTAGGGTTTTCTCCCTTTCCTTTGTTCTTCCCCCATTCCCATAGTTCGATGTTAGATCGTGTGTTATTAGGGTTCGATTGTTCGTATTTTCAATCGTTGGATGCTAGGTATTTTTATAGTAGCTAATCCTTTTGTGTTAGATCTCGTATTTCGATGAATGCCCCTGTTCTTATTTCAAACCTATTTTATGTTCCTCCGAGTTGAAGTTAAGGGATTCCCTAATTATACTAGCATCGATCTGTAGTTGGGATCAGTATTTGATTTGGTTATAGATTTGGGGATTGGGGAATAATTAGGGGTTCTCAATCGGTTAATTTATGCAAGTAATCAATCTAGATAATCAAGGTATCTCAATCATGTCCTTATTGCACTCTACTGTTTTTTCCAACAGGTGGATAGCAGCGACGTCTGCCGCAATGACGAGTCCACGGACACCAAGACTCGTTAGGTGCTGAGGAAGCTGAAGTCCGGCCAGTACGATAACTTCTTTGCCAACGACGTCTACAGGTGCCCCTTCTGCACCAGGAGGCTAGACACCATCGACTTCAACTCCCTCGTGAGGCATACCGAGGACGTGAAGACCTGTGGCCCGTCCGTGAACGTCAACGGCTTTAGAGCCAAGCACCAGGCGCTCGGTTTTTACCTCCGCAACCTCCAGAAGGCGCCCATCGAGGAGGGTCGCATGCTCCTGATCAAGCCTAAGGTGCCCAAGGTTAAGGGACTGGGCAGCAAGAAGTGGAGGAAGCGCTAGATGGAGGAGGCGGAGGCCCTCCTAGCGGAGGCCATGAGGGGCCAATAATCTTGTGCTACTGCCGCTGTAAAGCAGCTTCGTTTATATTGTTGTCTGTTTTGAACTTGTCCGCTACTGCTGCTGAGTAGTCTAATTATCGAACCTCGTTTAAGTACCATACTATATATCCTATATTAGCTACTTTATCTATATCTGCTTTGTTTATATATCATATATTAGCTGCTTTATCTACATATGCTATGTTTACTGAATGTATTTATGGTGCTGGTTAGATTTGCTGTTCTAGATTTTCTACCAGATTGAGAAAAAACAAGGGCCAAAAGGAACCATGAATGAAGAGAGAAGTTGCTCTAGATCCGCTACCTTTTTGGATAAAAATTAACACAACTCTTAGTGATATAAAGGAGAAAATACGCTCTTAAAAAGGTCAATCATAAAAATAACAAAAAATAAATCTTCCAATTTAGACGACAGGGCGCACGTAACTACCAAACGTGCCCCACACCACATCCCCCAAAACGCGTTCCCAATAAGCCGGCCCCACGTAGTCCAATATGGAAGGGTCCTACTACGGGATTCGACTGAATATGGCCCTACTTGTCAGCACGTAATGATGGGATCCTACTTGTCAGCATATAACGGCGAGGGTCCACTATGGGACCCGACTGAATGCGGTCTCACTTGTCAACATGTAACAGCAAGGCTGACGGACAATGAGTTTCAGACCATGCGAGAGTTTCGGACAAGAAGATGGGCAAAAGTGAGGAAAAGTTAAGCGGCTGGAAAAACTAAATACACCTAACGAACCAGGGACACGGAAATAGAAATCCCTATTTTATATTAATTATTGTAATTAATAATAAAATACTATTTAAATTAGATTTAATGCGACGACTTTCCTATTGGACCAAGTCCCCATAGGGAACAAGGACCAAGTAGAAGGGCCGCATGGAGCAGTCGTCGCTGCCTGGAGGGCGCATGGGTGGGGACCACCCTGGCCGCTGATGCCTCCATGGGCTGCGCATGGGTGGCCCACCCGGTCCTGGCTGGTCGACCGCCGCCTCTCCTCCCGTGCATGTGTGCCTCCCCTCCTCCTCCCTTTAGTCCCACCCTGGTACTTTAGTGGATGGGGAGCCTCTTTTTCCCTATATAAGAAGGTCCATATGGGAGGGAAAAGGGACACCATATCCAACCCAATATTCTCTAAGGCATTTTTCTTAGAGGATTTTATCTCTCATCTCTTGCGACTGCGGCCCCAAAGTAAGGGCTGTACGAGCGAGAGACTGCTTTGCTACATCACGCTGTTGTGCTGCAGTGATTCCGTCCAGAAGATCTACTTTCGTAATCTTGGTAGGGATCAGAGATCCAGGAGTCGTTGTCTTGCACCGCACGTGTGCGATACCTCGGGGGTGCTATCACTTATGGCACCAGATCGTCGCGACCAAGCATGACTTGCGAGGAGCTTTGCGACCTTGAGGTCGGGCGAGTACAACTAAATCATCCATGTTCTGCATGAGCCTTATGGGCTTTTGGTCTAAAGGGTATGTTACCAAAGCCTCTCTCCGTTACAACGTTACTCCTAGATAGATCTTTGACAGTTTGGTGTTTCATTAGCCAGGAAAAAATTATTTTCTACTACGAACCCCTTTAGTAAATTTCTCATATTTCCAACAATCCAAAAAGAAATTATTATATTAAATTTACTCCAGGTGGCTTAGCCACGACTATGAAGCCACCAACCTTTGAGGGTATGCACTATAAGAGGTGGCGTGTGAGAGCAGTCTGACTTCAGACAATGAGCTGCTATGACGCCACTCTTGACAAACCAGATGATGAACTCACTCCTGTTTAGGAGGCAGAGTTTGAGAAAACCGATACCCTCTTTAAGGCGGCTTTGTTGAGCATTCTTAGCGAGAACATTGTTGATCCTTACGCATCACTTGATTCTGGCAAGGCTATGTGGGATAAGTTTGAGGCTAAATTTGGGGTCTGGAAAATTGGCACTGAGTTGTATGTCATGGAACAATTCTATAACTACAAGATGACTGATGACCGCTCCATGGTTGATACAGCTCATGAGATACAGTATCTTGCCAGAGAACTTGAGCACTTCACTAGTGTGTTACTGGACAAGTTTGTGGCTATAGACATAATTGTCAAGCTTCCTCCCTTATGGAGGAATTTTGCTATTTCTCTAAAACATAATAGAAAAGTTTTTTCTGTTCCGGGATCTCATTGGGACTTCTAATATGGAAGAGAAGGAGAGAGCAAAAGACACACACTCTCGAGGTGTTGTGGGTGGTTCTAGTGCCAACTTGGTACATAAGAAGAATTACCATCCTCACAAGTTCAATAACAAACACAAGTTTGATGGAAAAGAAAAGTTTGATGGAAGAACAAGTAATCACAGCCTACCAAATTTAAGAAGACTAATAAGAAGAAAGGCGCTTGTCATGTGTGCGGTGAGCCTAATCGTTGGGATCCTAACACTACAAGAAACGTTTCCATCTACCATGACCATATTTTGTGGTAGAAGGTCGTTATTTCGTAGTTAAAGGTCTGTTACCATGGATGGACATCCGTGGTAAAAGTCATGTCAGAAAAGGTTCTACCACGGTTTTTCAAAAACTGTGGCTACCACGAAAATTCAGACCGTGGTAGATGTGTTTCGCCAGCCTTGTTGACTGCTGACATCATGTAAGCTGCCATGTGAAAAATGCCGTTATAGGGTATCTAACATCATCAACTCTTGAAAAGTCCGTGATAGATGTCAGGCCCAGCCAAGACCTACTAAATATAAAGTGAGCCGATCCATGAGAGAAGACCAATAAGAATATAGCAAGTTGTTGTTAATGACCCACAAGTATAGGGGATTGAACAGTCTTCGAGGGTAGTATTACCCAATTTATTGATTCGACACAAGGGGAGCCAAAGAATACTTGCAAGCCTTAACAACTGAGTTGTCAATTCAGCTGCACCTAGAAATAGTTCTTGCTCATAGAAGTTTATCAGTAGCAATAGTTTGTAGTAGCAACAGCAAAGCAACAGCAGCAGTAAAACAGGAGCAATAGTAACAGTAGTAGCAAACAATAGTATATGAGCGCGGTAGGCATAGGGATAGATGGACATGTGTTGCATGGATGAGTCTAAACAAGTAACTTCAAGATATAGGGCAATTGTAGATAAATGATAATAAGCACCCAAGTACTAAGCAATCATAGGCATGTGCTCCATATATAGTCATGCGTGCTCGCAATGAGAACTTGCACAACATCTTTTGTCCTGCCAGCCCATGGCAGCGAGGCCTCAAGGGAACTACTAGCAATTAAGGTGCTCCTTTTAATAGAGCACCAGAACAAAGCATTAACACTCTATGAACACATGTGATCCTCACATCACAACCATCCCCTCTGGTTGTCCCAATTTCTATCACTTCGGGGCCTTTCGATCCGGACAATGATATGTGTACACAACTTGCAGATAAGATCACAAACAATACTATCATAATGATTCAATAATAAGTTCAGATCTGAGACCATGGCACTCGGGCCCTAGTGACAAGCATTAAGCACAAAAAGTTGCAACAAAGTCAAATAGCACTAAAAGAGATACTAGGCATCATGCCCTAACAATGTTATTCGATTACATGATAGAACTCATCCGATCCCTACCATCCCCATAGCCTGTAGTGGAGGATTACTCACTCATGGATGAGGGAAACATTGATGGTTGATGGAGAGGCGTTGGTGATGACGATGACAATGATCCTCCCCAAATTCCCGTCCGCGAATGCCGTAACGGAGTTTCGGATCCGAATCATGATTTCGTGGTGGCGGTGCAATGAACTCTTTCTGGAAAAACGTCAAACCCCCCTGAGTTTTTAGGTCAGAAGACAACTTATAGGCGAAGAGAGAGGCCGAGGGGGTGCCTGGGCTGGCCACACCCCTCCGAGGCGCTGGGTGGGCCCACCCGTGTGGCAGGGGGTGTGGGCCACCCAGGGCTCCCCTCCGTCTCGTATTCTGGCTCTGTGGATCTTCTAGTGAAATAGGATTTTTGGCATATTTTCCGGAATTTTTCCTGATAGTTGATTTTCTGCACAAAAACTAGACACCAAGGTAATTCTGCTGAAAACAACGCTACCAAGTTAGTTGTATCCAAATCACACAAGTTTAGAGGAGAAACAATAGCAAAAGTGTTCAGGAAAGTAGATACGTTTTGGATGTATCAACTCCCCCAAGCTTAGCTTATTTCTTGTCCTCAAGCAATTCAGTTGAAAACTGAGTGCGATAAAAGAACTTTCACGAACACATCTGCTTCATATGATGGATATATTCTCAGCACAGGAGTAGATACTTAAACCATTCATAATAAGAAGTATGCAACTAAGTCTACTCAATAGCCATTGCAAGATGTGAAGAGAAACCAACTCAATAATAATAAGTAGCATGAAACGTAAACATAAGCAACATTGCAATGATCATAAGAAGGTATGATAGAGTGGTATCCCGTTTGCCTTTGTTTGTAGAGCATAGTATAATGCCAAGGCACCTCTGAAGTTCACATGAAGACTAGAAGTAAAGATATCAGAGATACAAGCATCACCGGTTTGTTGTAACAAAGGATTAAACGTATGGTGTGGAAGATAATTGTGGTTTGCAGCAAGTAAACAGGTAACAGTGGAAGATGTATCAATGGTAAAGATTGGACCGGGGTCCATAGTTCACTAGAGGTGCTCTCCTTAGATAAACAACACGGCATGAAGGGTAAACAAATTACAGCGGGGCAATTGACAGGAACTGAGCAAGGCATAACAATACAATTACTAGTCAGAAAGATCCTATGAGGCTGATTGGGCAATACAACAATATACATAGACCGTCATCCAACTGCATCTATGACTAGAAGTCCACCTTCAGGTTATCATCCGAACCCCCTCCGTCATTAAGTTGCAAGAAACAGACAACTTCTTTAAGCAAAGTGTGTAAGGTAAACAGTCCACATGTTCCATGAACAAGAGACTGTTGTTTTCTCCCTAGTAGCAACAACACATCTACAACCGAAGATATTTCTGTCACTTCCCTTGGAAACTAGAGGCATGAACCCACTATCGAGCATAAATACCCCCTCTTGGAGTCACTAGCAACTACTTGGACAAGATAGCTACTAACAACGGAGAGCATGCAAGATCACAAACAACACAGACATGATAGAATCATAAAGAAAAAACCATTAATCAAACCAACATAATAATCTCAATATCCATCGAATCCCCACAAACACAACATGCATGATTACAAATAGATTAGATCTTGATCATGAACGGAGCTCACAAGATCTATACATGAAAGCACAAGGAGGAGATACAACCATCTAGCTACTACATGGACCCATAGTACAAGGTGGAACTACTCACGCATCATACCGGAGAGAAGGCCTCCGGGATGATCTCCCCTCCGACAAGGTGCCAGGAAGAACTTCAGATCCCCCGATCTAGGAACGATGGTGGCGGCGACTACAGAAGGTTTCGTGGATTTTTGATCGGGTACTCAGGGTTTCTGCATTGGGGGCTTCTTATAGGCGAAGGGGCGAGACTGGGAGGCGGCCAGGGCCACCAAACCCTAGCCAGGCATGGGCCCACGTGCCCCCACGCCTGGGGTGGCTCTGGCCCCCCTGGCTAGCCCCTCCGGCTCTCCTCTGGACTTCTTGTTCCCCATGGAAAGTAATTGACTTTGTCCTTTGTCCCGTCCAATTCCGAGAATATTTCTTTACTAACTTTTCTGAAACCAAAAATAGCAGAAAACAGGCATCTGGCCGTGTTGCAACTTGTTAATAGGTTAGTACCAGCAAACATGTAAAAAGCACCTCAAAGTGTGTACAAGTAAAGCAAAGTAGATACAAAACAAGCATGGAGCATCAAAAATTATAAATACGTTTCCAACGTATCAACATCCCCAAGCTTAACTCCTGCTCGTCCTCGAGTAGGTAAGTGATAAAAAGAATAATTTTTTAGGTGACATGCACCCTCACAATAAAGATCCAACCATTTGCAAGCATTGAAAGCTGGGATCAAAGAACTCTAAACATGTGCATGAAATATGGAGTTCTAACAATAGTACATAGTAAATATGCATGCAACATGGCAAGCTACAAACAAAGATCATGAATAACATGCATTGAAAAACGCTTGTTTGTTTCACATGCAGAAAATATAGCATAGTGGCAATCAGCTTGTCCCTCATAGAGTAGTAATATAATTGTAACATCCCAGCATTAGAGCCTAGAAATAATCTGAACACAGATGTGTTCATTGTATTCATGCATAGAAAATCCAAATAATTTTCGCGCTTTTAAATAAAACTTGTCAAAGTGATTGAAACCTCTCTCAACTTGATGTAATTAAAGTAGATCATCAAGTTGACTGTGGTATGTTTCAGAATGACCTTTGTTAAGACCTTATTTGGGAGAACATGATTTGATCTAAGGGTAGATCAAATATAATCAAATTCAATCCTAATGCATTGCTTGATGATTTATATCTGATCCTTAGGGGATCACATCATAATATTCATCACAACAATTCATGGATACTAAGTTATAAATATAACCTAAATAATAGGAATGTAACAACTAAATCTTGATCTATCTTAACCTCATCCACTTATACCATGAGTATCATGGTAATATCTAACCTTAACTCTTTAGTGAGATTGAGTAGGAAAGAAACCAAGTCAAGATCATTCACCATCTATATTTCTTTACATAATCTTTATCATCTCTAATGAACCCTAACTTATTATCTGATGATTCATCAATGTTGAGTAATCAACTATTGATTCACAAATTCTTAAACTATCAATTCTTAATCTATCAACTCTTGTCCTTATCATAGCCTCCACTCTAAAACCTTTAGAGGAAGAAGTAACAAGAGATAAAGGGTAATGTTAGATTTAAATATCATTTATATGATGGGAGTGTTGGAAGAGAATAAGATCAATGTGATAATTGATGGAGTTAACCCACTTCTGTAATGATAGAAGAATTAATTGGAATATATATTCATATGGTAACAAAGAGGATTCCAAGGATGAATATTGGAGATAGTTACCAAGGAGCAATCCTATTGGATCAAGTAGGTATAGTCAATGAATATTATCTCTTAGTCCAATAAGGATAAACAGAAGATAATTTCAATACAACTATAATGTTGTATTGATGAAGGCCTTGATTAGCCAACTGGAAACCTAAACCATCAAGGATCAAAGGATTATAATGATCATGCTTTAGTCACCAAGATTGAATGCTTATCTCATGTATAAGTGACATTGATGGATAGAACATGATTGATCCCTAGTATACATATGTTATTCTAGGTTAGCCATGACAAGTCATCATGATGTGATGTAAATTTTGTATATAAAATACAAGAGTTAAGTAGATATAAGACAGTATAATTAAACTGAAGCTAGAGTAGTGTGGAGTTATTGAAGTAGTATTACTCCTCTTATAGGATAGTAACCTTTTGAGGAGAATAGAATTTGATATATACATTTATTGGAGTAATGTTGGTAATGGATGATAAAGGAAGAGTATGAATGGAGGTAACTGTAATCATTTGTTGGATTGGAGATTATTAGTAGTAGAATAATTTGATAACCAAGTCAGGATATGAGAAGATTATGAAAGCTTTAGTGTTAAGACATTGGATTAATAATTGGGTTTAGAAGAATAAAAGGTGGATAAGAATATTTTGTGAAGTAAAGCTCATCATGTTAACACATGATGATGCATAGGAGGAAGTAGAATATCTAGGAAAGGAATTCCTTAATCAGAAGTCTAGGATTGTGAATTATGGAAAATAGGAATTCTTGGTAAACACTCAACTTTAGATCTTTAACCAAACATAATATCCAATTCATATGATTGATCAATTATCTTATTCCCACAAAGCTTTATAGGAATATTTTCCTATAGCAAATCACTTAAGCACATCTTTGTCATTTTCAATTACCATAACCATATGTGCTTAGGAGTTATCTTTATCAATTCTTTTCCATAAGACCTTCCAGAAGATAACTTTCTATTTTAAAGGGGATATCATTAAAGATCAAAAACATGAAGACAATTCATTTAGTCATTAATCTTTGTTCATAACAATAAAAAGATATAAGTATATTAAATTATCTAAAACTCATAGATAATGCTGATAATTCAAAACCCTAAATTGATTAATGAGTTTAATCATCAACACCTCATAAATATTCAATTTATATTCGTTAGGCAAATTCTTTGAACCATTTCCCTAACCACTCATCTCATATTAGCATAGAATAAGTAGGGATGCCAAAATTATAAATCACCTATGAATTACCCCATAATAAAATTTATAGAAATAAAACCTATAGTTATCCTATAAAACTTTAGAACTATATTACTCTAAATAAAGTGAAAACAATGTTGTAGTGAAGCTTTCAGATCTTAAACAAAATTCTAAAACCTTAAACCCTAGTTTTTAAGTATTCTACTTAATAAATAATTTCTAATGTAATTATGAGTGTTGAAAATACAAACATCATTAGGGAAAATAATTAGTATAGTTACCTTTGGAATATTTAATATACTGTACAGAATTTCTGGTATTCAAACCATTGAGGAAATTTAAATTCAAAACTAGTTGTTAAAAATAGAATACAAAAATGAATAAATAAAAAGTTTCTGCTTCATAAAAAAAGCCAGAGCAGCAATGTCCCACGGCCCACTTCCTCATGGAACTAACTACCGCTCACGCGCGTTCCACCGAAGCCTAGTAGCAGCCCATCAACTGGCTCGATCTGTCTTTCTCTCTGGCTGACGAGTGGGTCCGTGGAGGGACTGCGGAGCAAATCCGAAGAACGCCAGGGGGTTTTCCACAAAACAACGTCGTTGTCTTCCTCGACGATTGGAAGCAGCTCGTTGGCGAGTGCTCCGCCGTACGCCGCCGTTGCTCCGTGATTCGTGCTATCTCCGATGTCAATTGGGAGGATAAGAATGCCACCGCGACGCCTTCTCACCTTCATCCTCTCCCACTTGCCCGCTCTCTTCTCCTCTGCTCTCCTGTGGCAACCGAACCCTAGATCAGATGCCCCGGTGTTCCCGACGCCTCTGGCCATCCCGAACCTCGCCGTGATGCTAGGGAGCTCTGCCTCGTTCGTGCAAGCAAGCGAGGACTCCACTGCCGCAATCCGACCCTCGTTCCCCGCCCCCGGTCATCGCGCTCGCCATCGATTCTGTCCACCTCGCTCCTCGACGACCCCTCTGTCCGCCTTGTGGTGAGCTCCTGGTCCTTAGGGATCTCCCCTTTGCCTCTCTCTTTTCCTCTACCGAGCCCACGCCGTGTAACTGTCGCCGTTGTTGCCGTTCACCGCCGCCGCAACGGCTGCTCCGGTGACAATTTTAGAGCGGCGCCGCCACCAATAGGTTCGTCGTGGATCCCTTGTTCGAAAACGACCATCCTCATGTGCCCGCGCACCTCCAATCGCAGGCCCGTGCGTCACCAGTGGGGATCTCCATTGCTGAGGTCACGTTGATGTCAGGATGAGGTCACCCTGGACCTAGGTCAGCGTGTTGACTGGTCCACGCCTAGGTGGCATGCCAACGTGGCTACTGGCCCACATGTCTGTGACCTTAGGACTAGGTTTGCTTTGGTATCAAAAGTTTTATCCACACAGCTATGTCATGCTGATGTCACTCTTACGCAATAAGTCCTTTAATGATTAGTTTATTAATTCTAGAAATTGATTAAACTTTAGAAATACAATATCTTTTGTTTTATAATTCAGAAAAATATTTTTAATATATGAAAAATTTCAGAAAAATAAAATCTACAACTTAAAACTATTATCAAATATTATTATGATAATTATTTAAATAAATATTATTTAATAAAGGTTTTATAAGTAATAAAACATAGATAATTCATAATTAAATAATGATAAATGAAAAAATATAAATAAAATACCAAAAATCTTAGAAAAATAAGAACTATAATTTAAAACTATAATCATGCATTATTATTTCACTTAATTAAATATTTATTATTTATTAAGTATTTATAAAGTAATAAATCTTATAAAATCATATCTTATTATTTATAAATCACAAAAATAAATGTAATATACCCAAAAGATCACAAAAATAATACCTACATATTAAAAATGTAACATTCCACTTTTAAAGTAAATAAAAAACTTAATACCCTAAAGACTTGAATTTAAACTTATTTCCTTAGTTAATAATTCATATAAGGGTAAATAAAATTGCTAATATTTCTAAAAAATTATCCAATTGAGTCTAATAAATAGCATTAGTCCTATATATTGATAGTATGAAGTCAAAATGGTTTAACACAATTTAAATACAATTTTTTTGAATTATCCTTCAACCATAAGTGTAGATTATTTTATAAAAGGATCCTTATCCAATATAAAATCTCCAAGAATAATTTGTAATGAGATAAAACCTATTCCTTTACTTTAACCACAAGTTTATAAACAAATCAAAACACTATAGTGAATTCTTAAGTAGTAAATAATATTGTTTACTTATTCATAAACCATAACCACATCCTTATAGGGAGATAAATCCCTCTATACATTTATAATGTAAAGAAACCATTACCAAATAAAAGTATAACCATTCTTAAGTAACTTTAAGGAAACAATATGTCAACACCCGGATTTTTCAATCCTAGATGCCTGTTATGCCATACATCGCAATCCCAGGATTACCATTTTTGCGAGACATAATAGAATTGGATACCATAGTACTTCATCCATTACAAACGATACATAAGTTCTTACACAAATAGGGATCTCATGATCCAGTTCTTAATACAACTTCAAGCAGCGGAATACGTAATAATAACGGTAGCGTAGTCGAAGCTCCATCTTCGGGGTCACAGGCAATGCTGACGATGGGAGATGATCCTAGTTGTCGTAACCTTCCTGGGGTCCATCTTCCAGGTACTCCTCTTCATAGTCTGGCCATGGGAGCCAGGGACAAAGCCATGAGTACTCTTTAAGTACTCGCAAACTAATACTAACAAGTAAGGGGGTTTTGGATAATAGGACACTAGGCTCTAGGGTTGTTTTGCAAAAAGCCAGGTTTATCTCTACTTAGTTCCAAAGCTAGTCACAAACTTATAACTCCTAAGTGGGATCTTGTAATTCTAGTCACAACTCTGTTGTGGTCAAGTCAAAGTCTCAATTCATTTCACAAGTAATTTTGGAAAGTTTGACGGGGGAACAGTATGGCCACTCCAACTGTCCATAACCGCGGACGCGGCTATTCGAATAGTTTGACACTCTGCAGAGATTGTACACTTTCACCACAACATTCGATACATCCGTCAGGAACAAATCCTGAATTCACCATACTCAAGATTGTCGGATAATCAATCCTAACCTTTCAATTACACTCCCTAGTATAAGCACCTCTCCGTGAGTTTGGCCTCCCAACCATGACTCACTGTCATCTTGGGTCTGCAATTGGACAATCTTCACAAGGTAGCCTCAGCTCAGACCTTGGCCGGGAGGGAACTAATACTAAGGTATATAAGTTTCCTGTTAAGCCCTACCCAGTATTCGGGTATTGTGGTTGTACGATAAAATTGGAATGGTATCGCATCCAGACAACCATCATTTTTATAAAGGGCTAAGGCTCATGCCTCAACATTTTCATCACCAAAATCCTCAAGTGTTTGGAAACACATGTCCAAAACATTTCAATAGAATGATCCATCATTCCAAGGTTTTCATAACCATTTTTCCACCAAGTATTCCCATCTAAGGTTGATCAAGTTTTATGCTTAGCACTAGCATCTATAAGTGGGGGTAGTACTAAGGAGGGGTGGTAAACTAGTGGGGGTTTCAACTAAGTACAACCTTATATCTTAGGATTATATCAAGGTTTTCTAGCTTAGGCCAAATTTTATGCTCTTTATGCAACCTTCAGCACAACTGTCTAGTATTTACCAAACTCTTAGGTAGACTCTAAGTAAGCTTCGATAAAGAAATCAAGCAAGAAGCTTGCCATAAAACTAGGATTTGGTTCATCAAGTGGGTATGATCACATATGCTTAAGGCATATAGTAGTCATATCACAAGTATGGGTTTGTGGTATCAGTAGGGTATCTTGCAAGGGTTAGCTTGCATCAGTATAAGCTTGCATAGGTCAACTTGTTTAGTAAGGCTTGCATTGGTATAGTATCAGCTTGCACATTCAACTAGTAGTATTAGGCTTTCCTTGTGCAGAGCAGTGGTTGAAGTTCTCCTCGGCTTCCTCTTCGTAGTATCCTCATTCCTCCTCGTATCCTTGGTCGGTACTAGCGTCTATGAATAAATACGAGGTACACAATCACCAAACAATACTTAACTACTTGCAATCATCACACACAAGGGTCTTACAGATGATCTAGCATCATCTCTAACATTACAAGGTTAAGGCTTGGTTTAAATCTTTTTATTTTTAGAAAAGTAATTTCTACTCATTGAAAAACTACTTAAGATTTAATATTCTCCAAACTAAACATGGGATCATGTTGACACATGTCATCACCACATATTGTAGTCCAAGAGAATGTGATTTAAAGTGGTGTCACAATTTAATAAAGTTTTACCCTTTTATTTTAATTAATTAAAGTGGCTAGAAATGCTTATGTAGCATTCTTTTATTACTTGAACAATATTTCTGCAAGTAAACCTATATATTTTTATATATTCTGAAAGGTATGGTTGAATGTGACTTTTGAGAGTTGGAATCAACTCAAAAGCTAATATGGTTTAAATTTGAAAAATGTTTGAATGCAGAAAAGCTTCTGCCTTGTTATTTTTGCTATGGGTGATCTACAGATCCAAATGACTTGAATCCAATGGGCTTGGATTCAGCATTCACAGACCTTTCCAACAAAATTGGTTTCATCCAATTTGATGCACTGAATCGATCTGGGTTGATTTTTGAATTTGGGTGCTGAAGTGTGTTTGAAAAGAAAAAGAAAAAGAAAAAGGTTTAATTTGAATAACTGGGCTGCGCGGGAAAATCTAACGGGCCGGCCTGCTAAGCGCAGTGCTCCCGCGGGCTGCGTAAGTGGGTGTCCCCACTCGTCAGTGACACGGGGCTAATCAAAGCGGTATGGGGCAACGTGGATCGTTCGATCTAGTTCTAATCTAACGGCTGGGAGTCATCATCGACGCGAGACAGTTCCGGCGAGAACAAAACCTAGCGTGGCTAGTGAGGGTCGCTGGGGGCTCACCGGGGTACTGGCGAGGGTCGAGGAGGCGGGCGAACGACGAAGTCGACGACGGCGAACTCAAGGGTTGTCGCGGCAGCTCCTGGGGTGGCTCCAATCGCTGGCTCCTTTCTTCTCCGGCAGCGGCAGGCTCCAGTGAAATTCCGGCGAGGTGGTGCTCGCCTTGCTCTGGGAATGGTGTGGCACGCTTAGTGAGGAGAGGGGAGTGAGATGGTGTGAAGAAATCGTGTGGGGGTGGCCTCTATTTATAGTCGAGCGAGGGGACCGTCGGGGCGCACGGTGAGCTCGTCGGGGGCGACGTTACAGGCGGCTAAAGGCATGGGCAAGGGTAGGGGACAATGCTGTGTCTCCTGGCGATGCTCAACGACATGGTCGCGAGGCATGGGGTGGTGTGGTTTGGTGGAGCAGACGATGCTCTGCTGGCGTGGCGGGCGACTTCGGACGTGAGCGGTGGCTGTATGTGGCACGGGTTGGCAAACGGGATGTCTGGCGGTCTCTGGGTTGGTGGCGATCGTGTATGCCTTGGGCGGCGCCTGTGATCATGGTGATGGTCGAGGTGGCGCTCTGGCGCACGCTCGGCATGGTCTGGCGCGGCTTGTGCGCGTGGTCCATGGCTTGGCAACGCTTGCTGGGGACGATGAGTGGCGGTGGACGGTGGTGCCTCCGGACATCTTGGCTAGGCTTGCTGCTGCTCCTAGCTTGTTGTCCACAATGGGGTGACATGGGTGTGCTCAGTTGTTCACCATTAATGGCAATGGCAAGCTCACAGGGGTGCTAGTGTTGGGCTAATCTTTCTAGATGATCTACTGAGCTATGTGTGAGCTAACTAGGGAACAAGTTAGGCCAAATTTACTGCACACTATAGTGTTTGAGGTTTTGTTTGATTTGTGTCTGCAACCTGTTTGATGAAATGGCCGCATGAACACGACGCTGGTGAGGTTTGATGAAATTTACTGCACACTATAGTGTTTGAGGCCAAATTTTGAAATGATTTTTGGTGGGTTTGCTAGATTGGTGCTGGTGAGTCTGCAGATGCTTGGGTTTTGAAAGTTGAGCTTGTTTGAGTGGTTTTTGAAAAAGTGGGATCTTCCCATATGAAGAAGATTCAATTTTGAAATTTCATTTAAACTATGCATTCGAAAGTTTCTGGATGATCACAAAGTGGGCCTTGATACTCTGTTATGAGTACATTCAAGGGGTGCAAAGATCCAGAAAAGTTTCTGTTAGGTTCTGAAAGTTTGAGATGGCCAATTAGGAATGAGAGTTAAATTGGCCAAAATGACCATTCTCTTAATATATTTGTTTTGATTTACTTGTCTTTAGGAAAAGTGTGGGAAATGTTTTAGATGATGTTTATTTCATCTAAGAAACATTTTACAAGCAATGGTTCACACAAGAAAGTGGTTTTAAAGGATTTCAAAATCTATGCATACACATATGCATGCATTCATGGGTTTAGTTAGAAAAGTTTTTGTTAACCCTAATCTTGATGATTAGAATTTGGTGATCTAAGTTTGGAATTTTTGGGATGTTACACAATATAAAGAGAACAAGATACAAGTATCATAAGAAATACACCTTAAGTCTATCTATGTCTTTAAAGTTAACTTTAGTCTATAATAATTTAAATACTATGCTAAAGACTTTGTTATGTGTTTTATGGTTAACTTTGGTCTGTTATAATTAAGTTATAAAGCATCTTAGTACCAAACTAACCAAGTTAAAAACCAAGATAGATAAGTCTCAAATACTACTAATATCATTATTCAAATAGAGTAATTATTTCTTACTTAAAGACTAAAACTAGAAATAACACCTAATAAGGTTAACTTAAAATTTAAATACTTATCCTTAGCTAAGTAAGATTTTCTTCAAAAGTTATTATTTTAAAGTACATTATAAAGCAAAACATAAGCATTTTTATGAAAACTCTAAATGATGAACAAACCTTATATATAGTCTTCAGATTGATTTCCCACTTGAGTATTCTATTATTGTGTGTGCTTTATTATAATTACATATTATTTCACACACACTCACAAACCCTAATAAGAAGCACAAATGTGAAACTTATAAAAAGGGACAACACATTCTACAGGAAATCATTTCCAGTATCCAAACCCTAGAACCATGCTCATTCCGGGATTCGAGTTTACGAAATTGCATTACATTACTTATGCATAATAGCATCTTTCTTATTTAAAAATTAGTCCTTACCGGACCAATGATGCTGATTTCAGATATTGGTATTGGATCTTATATTATCTCGAAGCCCGTGAGTGCATAATCTTGCAATCACAAAAGGCAAGTTCACACTTTCTTATGTCCTTTGATTATTTTCTGTAAAGTATTTTGCAAATCCAATGTTGTCATAACCCGCATTTGAAAAAGGACATAAAACACTATTTTCATAATAATGTGATTATAGGTTATTTACCATGAGGTAATAACCTACTATGAAAGTTCCGGTGGTAAAGGAACATATTATCTAGGACTTAACAACCAATGTCGCCAGTGATTCTTGCGTCGTATATCACGCGTTAACCATGAGATTTGGAATGGGGCGGAGAAGTCAGCTGTATCTTCTTCCTCTCGTATGTAGCCGGATGTGCAGGTCGTGGCTGTTATCACTCGTAGGGTGCATATTAATTGGTAATTCGTAGAGGATATGCAGCATATGGGTGGGAACCCTCAACGTCCCACGATAGTTCTGGAATCTAACGGTCTGTACAAACCATTGCCGTAATTCAATATGTGAGCATGGTGTACACCAAGGAGGCATGCGAGGTCGCGAAGGGGACAGTGATTGGCTTGGATCATCTACTAGGCCCCACACCATAGGAAGTGTGGACGGGAAAGATCGCCCGGTTGTGCAACAAGGATTTGATCTCTCATGGGTAAAGTAACGCACCTCTGCAGAGTATAAGAACTGTAACTTTTTACTCCCTGTTCCGGGAAGGAGCTGTGAACGCGGCGGGAAAGGAACTCCATGAAAGTTCTAGTAAACTCGTGAAGGCTGACGGACATAGCTTTTCAGAATAAAAGCAACCTTTGAAGAAAGGTTTATGAAAACTTTCATTGCCTACGACCTACGGTCTGTGGCTGTACATATAGTGCATCAAACACTCCTTTTCTAGTGAATTTGCTGAGTACGCTCGTATTCAACGTATCTTCTTAACCCTTGCTAGATTCTGAAGCCATTAAGACGACGTCTACATCAAGACATGCTCCAAGAATCATCATCAAAAGATAAAGCTCTTCGATAAAGTCAAGAAGGTCAACATATACACCAACTCAAGTGAAGTCAAAGTTACTGATTAGCTAGGAATATAATCTCTAGCCATAGAACCTATTTCTGTAGCGTATTGCAATAGCAGCAATGCCAGACCATTAGTTAAAATACTAGTCTTAATAGTATGATGGTTTTTGAGTTGTTTATTCCTGATTCTTCTTTGTAAGAAGCTTCTTTCTCTCTCTTTAACCTAGAGTGTTCTCTGGATCTTATGTAAAGAGTTGAGTTGTAACCTATAGTCATGTCTTGGACCTGTTGTGTTTCTGTTGTACCACTCTGAGGGATGTAATACTAGTGAACGGTGTTTCATTGGTGTTATGTCAACGACTATAGTGTACTACATCATGCAGTGGTATGCTAGGTCACCGCAATAATGCATGGGACACTTGCAAAGTTCACAAGGGTGACTAGAAACAAGTATCACAAGAGAAAGTAATGACACAATATGCATCAGTTAATAAGCTTTGGAACACTGCACACAGAATGACAACTATGCTCTCTTAATGGTGCCTAAAGGTAGAAGGTGGAGACTCAATAATGGTGGAAGAAAGACCTTTTTGTAAAGGAAGCAGGGATTAAAAGTTTCAAAAAGATCTTCCAAAAATTATGGTACTTGTTAGATTTCAGCCCTCATTGCCCCTATCATAAGCATCTTGAAGTGGTTAAGGTTAAAGTGGCAAAGCTGGAGTATATGCTTGACGAAGTATAAGTTGGCAATCTCATGCCCCTTGAATACGAGGGCCACACCTCATGCATACTCAACTTTGGGTCCAGGTAAGTTCTTGTCACTGTAAGTATTTGCATATCATTGAGAATCACCAACGGGGTACCCCTTGCACATGGTACAGGAGCTTTCCCATAACCAAAATGACAAGGCAAGTAGACAATGAGAATCTCAGCAATCTTTTTATTTACCATATGCGTAGATTTTTATTGAGGATGCTTCATAGATAGCTCATTATGGTGATGTTGCAAGTTTCCACCATGATTAGGCATGGCTTAGGCTAGCGGCCCAGGCGTTTCTCTAACACAGGATACAAACTCCATGGACTTACAAGTCCCCTCTTTATTTCACACCGGTGACATCCATAGAGAAAAGAACATGATATCAACTGAGTACAACAAGGTACAAGTGCAATGTTGAAAACGTTCCCCGTGACAGCACGGTTCTGCTAATTCCAACTTATAAGTGCAAGAATATACAACAAAGTTGTCACAATGGTTCAAGTTTATTAGGGGCAAAGAATAAAGTGTGCCATCAAGTTCGCGAGGGCTTTAATCACTAAGTTTTCACATAACAAAATATAGCTAAAAACAAGAATATACTTTGGAATGGTGTAGCACACCATGCATAGGAGTTTATAGTGTACACTTTGGAATAACTAGGTTTCTTGGGAGTTGGAATCATGAGTAGAACTTACTCATACAAGTGGAGGCTAGCAAAAGACTGGGAGCAACCAACTAAGATAGCAATAATGGCCAAAATCATGCAGTGCAACAAAGCATACTAATCAAAGCAAAGAGTGGTACTACAAGTCAAGGACTAAATGATCATAGAGGCTAATGGTGACTTGTCATAGTCATAACATGGTGTGAGCATGTGCCAAGTCAACCCAAGCAAAGCATCAAAGGAGAATACCACAATACTATGCTTTTGCATGCTAAAACAACGCATAATTTCTTCAAGGCACACTAAGCAATACCAATTGTTTGGAACAATACATGCTACAACAATAATCACTAAGAATGTTGCTAAAACAACACCTAGCATGACATTCTAAAGTCTAAGTCACAGTCAATGCAAGCTCCTCTTGCACTTCAAGCAAGAACTTACTACTCCTTTCCAACACCAAGCAAACTTATTTGCAAAAGAACATAGTGAGAACGGGGGTCCAAACTACTTTATTCAAGCAAACTAAACAACCTAAGCAAAGCAAATGAAAACTAAGACGCTCCAAGAACAACACAACTGTGCATGAAACAATAAAAACGAAGTGTCTAGACAGACCTGAGCTTTTTATTGATGAAGAAGGGGATGCCTTGGGCATCCCCAAGCTTTGACCCTTGTACCTCTTGGATATTTCTTGGGGTGACACCATGGTGGCATCCCCAAGCTTGAGCTTTTGTCCATTCTTCACCTCATTGCATCATTCTCTCTCTACACCTGAAATTTTTCCTTCATACAAAACTTCACACAATCTTCATTAGCAACATTAGCTTATTCAAAAGATATTAGACCACTGGCAAAGCTTTGGAACAGCAAGGCTTTTCACTAAAAACACAAGCTACTGTAGTAAATCCTTCAAAAATCTCAATTTACCTGAAGAGAACTCAAAAAGGAATCAATAAGAAGCAAATGCAAATAATGGCAGAAATCTGTCAAAACAGACCAGCATGTAAAACCGATTTTTTCGAACATCTTCTGTTTCTCAAATCAAAAAATGTTGAACTAACGAAAGTTATCTAACATAATGGGGGATTTACTCGTAAATTGTGATCTCAATCCGAGTTACTGAGCCTCCTCACGAATTTTTTTGGTTGAGGAGAGAAATCTGTTTCGAGACAACAACTCCCCAAATCTTACTTCCCTCTCATTAGAGGTCATTATTGGCACAAAAAGCAAACAATAAGGATAAGGAGAGGTCATTACAGAAGTAATAACTTACAAGACTCAAGGAAACTCTTGGGTTATCTCCCAACAAGATGCTCACATAAGAATTATGAATTGAAGTCAAAGAGAGCATCAAGAAGCAAATTCAAAACACATTTAAGTCTAACCCACTTCCTATGCATAGGAATATTGTATGCAAATAAATTCATAAAGAAGAAAGTGACATGCATAGGAAGATGAAACAAGAGCAACTTCAAAACTTCCAGCACATAGAGAGGTGTTTCAGTACCATAAAAACTTCTACAACCATACTTTCCTCTCTCATAATAATTTTTAGTAGCATCATGAATAAACTCAACAATATAGCTATCACATAAAGCATGCTTTCCATGATCTATAAACACATAATTTCTATCAAGCTAAAAAACAGTGGGATTAAAACCCTCACAGGTTTTATCCAAAGTAGATATTTCAAAAGGATCCACAGGAACATAACATTCATCCTCCTTTGGTAAGCATGGGGGACAATCAAATAATGTAAGGGATAAAGAGTTACTCTCATTAGAAGGTAGGCATGGGTATATCCATTCTTCCTCCTTTTGTTCATCACTCTCCCCCTCTTTTTCATCTAATGAGCTTCTAGTTTCAAAAATTTCTTCTTCCATAGGATCCTACAAGGCATCAGTCTCTTCCATTTGTGGAAAACGCCTATTAAAATATTCAAAAATATAGCCATTTTCTTCCTTGTAATTATCAAAGCAAAATTTAAGTATCTCATAAACCTCACATTCATATGGTGCATCATCAATATTTTCAAGCAAACTAGCAAGTTCAAACGCACCCTTGAAAGCAATAAATTCTTCAATTTGTTCCACATCATAAAAGTCATAATTTCCCTTAACATAAGAAGATATGGTAACGTTATCATTATACTCACATTGAAAGGGTAGGTGTTTATACCTCCTGCAGCAACAAGCTTTATCAAAGCAATAAGTAACATTATAAGTAGAGCACACCTCTCTAGCAATAGTATTCAACTTATCAATTTTCTCCCATAAGTGTTTCCCTTTTTGTGACAAACGGTGTTCCTTATAATAATACTTTTGTTCTTCCCTTAACCCACCTTGCCAATAAGAACTAGTTTCAAAGAAACCATCCATTGATAGAAAGCATGACCAAGCAAGGCAATAACAGACCACCAACTAGAGTAGGAACTATTTTTTTTGTGTTTTTGAAAAGAGGCAAACAAAACCAAGCAAAAGAAACAAAGCAAACTAAAAACAAAGTAAAGAGAAAGGAAGTGAAGGACTCCCCTAGTGAAGACGTCTTTAGCCTCCCCGGCAACGGAGCCAGAAAATAGCTTGATGGCGCCCAGTACTTGTCGTGGGACGCTTCATTGGAAACCCCAAGAGCAAGGTATGAAGCAACACAACAGCAAGTTTCTCTCAGTAAGAAACCGAGGTTATCGAACCAGGAGGAGGAAGGAAATGTCACACAAGTGTTGCAAGTAACGTGGAGACCTGCACAACACAAACTCAAGACTTTGCCCCAACGAGTCAGTGAGGTTGTCAAGCTCACCGGGTTGCTATAACAAAGGATTAAATGTATGGTGTGGAAGATAATGATGGTTTGCAGCAAGTAAATAGGTAACAGTGGAAGATGTATCAATGGTAAAGATTGGACCGGGGTCCATAGTTCACTAGAGGTGCTCTCCTTAGATAAACAACATGGCATGAAGGGTAAACAAATTACAGCAGGGCAATTGACAGGTTACCAGCCTCTTACCACACCTCAAGTTGCCTTAATCTTCATTATTTCCCTTCACTTGTGTGACTTGAATAATAACATGAAACCAAACTCCACTAAGGATGGCTGAACCCTGCAAATAACTCGCAAAACCAAAGAAGAACAACAAATATTTTTGGTGTTTTCGATTTTTTAAAGAAAGCAAAACAAAGCAAAAACAAACCAAGCAAAAACAAACAAAGCAAAATCTTTTTGGATTTTTCTTTAAGGCAAACCAAAGCTAAAAAGCAAAGAAACAAACCAAGAGAAATAACAAAAATATTTTTGGTAGTTTTGTGTTTTAAGAAAGCAGAAACAAAAACCAAAAAAGCAAAACAATGGATATACAAAGAATCGACGAAACATGATATATAGATGAGTGTGATGTCGGTATACCTCCCCCTAAGATTAGGCTTTTGGCCTAAGTGGGGCTCAACTCCATGGTGACCAAGAAGGTGCACCTCCGTAGTACGACGAGGAGGCTCCTTCGTCCTGGTATGAGCTCGAGGACTCCGCCGTGTAGTGTAAAAAGGGGTCGTATGTGGGCGAGTCCCCCTGATAGTGCCCATGGAAGCCAAGAATGCGCATCTTCTCGTCCATCTCCTCCTTGGAGTGTGATAAAGGTCCCTGGGAAATACTGAACATAGTGGTTTGGGGGAGAGGGATCTCTCTCTCTTCCCCGTCAGTAAACAACATTCTATAAACCAAGCTCTCAAGGGTAGAGCCAGCAGTGACAAAGTGATGCACTTTCATTGCAGCAAGATCAAGCCTCTGAGGAGCCAAGACTGTATCACTTGGGTCAACAGCAAGGTCCAAGGAAGCAACAACACGTGCATCAATAATTCCCTCATAAATGGGTCCCTTAGCAGCTAAGCGACGAGCAATGAGAGAACCAAGATTGTACCTACTTTCATTGTTGAGTGCAGCAGCTATGAATGCCAAATGATAGTTGGAAATATTGCTAGTGTTCTCCCTACCAAGAACACTAGTGGCAAGATAACAAGCAAAGTACCTGATAGTTGGGAGCTGAATATTTCTTATCTTTCCTCGTTGGGCTCTACGGCTATCATCATTGGTTATCCCGCGGTAGAGCTCCAACAAATCAGTAGGTTGAGCTGGAATCTTCTTCGCCGACCCATCTGTACCAAGACCCAGAGCCTCACAAAATTTCTTCAATGTCATAGTGTAAGACCTGCCATAAATTTTGAAAGACGCATCTGGTTTGAACAAGCTGTTATAAAAAGAGAAACTCTCCACGAAGGTTTTAGTGAGCGTAGCATATTGCACGCTCTCATCCTGCATATAACTTGTTAGTCCAACCCTCCGAACCAAGGTTAGGAAATCCTCAAGAATCCCAGCAGTTTGCAAGAAGGTTGGGCAAGGAAAGGTGGAAGGGTGCGCATCCCCCTCATCTCCCTCGTTGCCAAATCGCGGTGCAATGAGATCCTCATTGTATGAGGGCTTAGCTTGGGAGGATGATCTTGAAGGCTTGCCCTCCTAGGTGCATCACTCTCAAATATTTTATCAAAGGTGTGGTTGTCCATGACCTCTTTTTTTGAAATTTTTAGACAAACATCAAACAAAGTGATTTCCAAGTTGATAATTGATGAGAAACTACTATAGGAACTTGCTAGAGGGCTACACATGCATCAAAATGAAATATCTAAACATAGAACAAGCATGCAAGATCACACAACCTGTCACCTATAGCAGCAAAATACTCAAGATACAATCTACCAATCACAAATTGTAACACCCCTATTTCTAATAATAGTAATTAGGGTTTGTATGTGCATATCATGAGCATCATTATCATTGCTAAAGAAAATTTCATTAAAGAAAAGGTTCCTAAAAACCCTAAACCCTAGCTTCCCCTATCTCTTTGAAATCAATTCAAATGGATTTTGGAATTTTGAAAAACCTTAAAATATTTGGATCCCAAATGGTTATAAAGGGCTCCTCTAGTATTTCAATATGTTGTAAAAGCTCTGGTATTTTAAAATATACCAAAACAGATTTGAAAATGAAAATGCAAAAGAGGAAATGGAAAACAGAAATAGGAAAAGATTCCAGAGAAGAAAAAAATAGAGCAAACTAAATGACCCATTTCCTTCCCTCTCCTTCCTGCCGTAGCATAAGCCATGACCAGGAAGCCCACGTCTTGTTCCAACTTACCTTCTTTTCTTCTTCCTCGCGCAGAGAAGCTGCTGCGTGCCCTCGCCACCGCCGTCGATCATCGCGCACGCTACGATGCTCGCCGCTGCTCTCGGACGCAAGGATAAGAACGGCCGTGTCTTCCTCTCTCTCCCCATACCAGTATCATCTCCTCTCGTCCTATCTAGCAGTTTCCCACTTCGGCCCCGAAACCCTAGCTCCAGCCGCCGATGAGCTCTGCCGTTTTCGGCCTCCCCTCGTGTCGCTGAGTGGCCAGGGAGATCCCCATGATCTCCTCTATCTCCTTGCTAATCATCGCCAAGCGAATCGTCGCTGTTTCCCCTGTCTCTGACGAAGCTCGACGTTGTCTGTGTCGTCGCCTCCGACCTCGCCTCGTCACCCCGACACCACCATCGCGTTCGTGGTGAGCCACTGGTGCTCTGGCACCCTTCCGTTGCCTCCCTATCTTCCTCTGTTGAGTCCGCGTCGAGCACCGTCGTCGGCCGCCGCAAATCCTCGTAGGGAAAGCATCTCCGACGACCATTCTTAGGCGGCGCTGCCACCAGATGGTCTGCCTCGGTCTTTCGCGTCCAGCGCTCCCGTCGCCCCGCATCGCCCCTAGCGCCGGGCCCGTGCTTGAACAGAGAGAAGCTCCATGGATGACGTCAGCCTGAGGCTATATTCCCCTTTTTCTTTATATTAAATGTTTTTAGCAATTTTTTCTATATTTATTTTTGTAAATGACAAATATATGACATGTGGGCCCCATATGTAAATCAAATAAACATTTTCAGAAATGTTTTGTATTTAATAAAATGTTTAAGTAATTCCAAAATGTAAAATTATTTTATAATATTACAAAAAT
The DNA here is from genome assembly GCA_023614405.1 of Avena insularis. Taxonomy (NCBI): domain Eukaryota; kingdom Viridiplantae; phylum Streptophyta; class Magnoliopsida; order Poales; family Poaceae; genus Avena; species Avena insularis. Next base: position 406,839,221 of record CM042685.1, on the reverse strand, counting down.
GATTTAAAATGAAATAAAAATGGAGAAAATTCATAACTAATTCATTTTAAATCAGAAAATACAAATAATATATCAAAATGTTCAGAAAAATAGGATCTACACAATAGACCTATAATCATGCATTGTTAAACAACTTCAATTGCAAGTTTAATTAGAAGAACAAAATGAACCCCAAAGGTGATTCTGAGGATCCCCCTATTCTAGGGTTTGCACCTCACAGGCCCTGTTTAAAATGGTCGAGCATGTTTAAGGTTACAATTCAATAACTTTTAACTTGTCATATCATCATCCTTGCTTGAGAATTGCATCGGTGCCATGTGTTGATTGTTTTCCCTCTTTCCGGTATTTGGTTCTTCTTCGGTAGAATACAATATCGGAATCAAGATCAAGATTGAAGACCGAGATCAACACCGTCGAAGCTCAAAGACCAATACTTGACCAACTATAATCAAGTCAAGTATCAGATGTCCGAAGCTCTGGTTTCTGGATATCAACAGGCAAAGGCAAGCGAAGCCCCACACATACATATAAATCCTATGCTTTCAAAGTATTTCATTCTTGCCATGTGCATATGATTCCAAAGTCTTTTATCGATAGATGGAGTAATCCTATCTAATGCATGTTACCTTTGTAGCCTATATTCCCTGATCCACTGCTCCTAGCATAACTAGGGTTTGGCTTGTGAAGCGTTGCTAGAGCCGTTACATCTGTTGTGCATAGCCATGCTTAGTTGTTACTACTAGTCCATCCGGTTGATGAATCAGAGTTGCGAATGAACCTAGTATGACAGGATGACGTGGTATGATCAGAGATGGATAATAAACATGCTAAGGCTTGTATGGGAGGCCACGGTGGGTTGTCGTTTTTGTAGTCCCATACTTGCCACTATTAGGACCTGAGTTCTTGCCTATGGTCCAAGATGAGCGTACACCCACACGGGGGCCTGGAAAACCCCTCGACCAACTAACTTGCCAAGTAGATTCCATGAGTCACATAGTTCGGGCTTTCCATTCGACATAACAGGTAGGTAAGCATGGTCAGGAACAAGAGATGTCTGGCATCCGTAATCTTGAACCCTGCGCACATCATTAGGGGGCTTCGGAACTCGACCCGTTACGACGGCATCTCCCTAGTGCGTGACTCATGGTCTCGGTGAAAGCAAGGTAAAGGTCGTGTCTAACCACCCTCTGCCGGCCTTCCAAGGAAGAGGGATTATCTAGTGGCATTAAGAGAAGGTTAGTACGTGTGGGTAAAGTTGTGCACCCCTGCAGGGTTAAATCTTTGCGAAAAGCCGTGTCCATGGTTATGGACGAACTTGGAGACCAGATTCTAAGATCATAGAGAACTTTAACCTAATCGTAAAACTTGGCAGATCAATGTATGCTTAAGGATGCTTCCTCATGGGTACGAGGGGGTGATCCTAGATAGGTTCAGCTGATGATGATTCGGTGGATATCAAAAGATGATCAAAGCTAGAGATACCGTTCACTTATCCCCTTTTAAAATATTCTGATTAGTCTTGTTTTACAAAACAGAGATGGATTTATGCAAAATAACTCCACCAGCCATAAGTCTTGTGGAGTACACCCTGTACTCACCCTTGCTTCGTTGACACTTTTGCAGCAGGGTAAGTGTTACCATAGAAGATGTGTTCTTCACGGCATCGACATCGACAAGTAGTTTGGAGTTCCCAGTCAGCAGTCTGGGATCTATGGATTGGACTTCATCATTATGCTTTAGGCCTCTTAGGACATTTGTTAAATTTGCTATACTTAATAGCATAATTTGCCTTCCGTTGTTTGATGTTTTGTGGTCAGTGACCTATGCTTGTAATATTTTGGTTCTTCGCTCAGTTATGAGCTTCCTGTAATAATTTTGTGTCATAGGGTCAATGTTGTGTTATCAATTCTCTCTTTGTACGCTTTCGAGATTTAGGTTAGGCTTATATCAGACAGAGGTCTGGGATTTGTCTAGCCCTAATCCCGGGGGTGTCACACAAATCTAATTGGACAAGCGGAGGAGGCACATACCAAGGAGCAATCTCTCCAAAAAATCAACAACAAAGATGGGCTGAGCAAGGAGATAGAAAATCGGGAGCAAGAACAGCAGGAACTCGAGCTTGAGAGAGTTTTCCGGTGTTTTTCGGGAGAGAGAAAAAAGATGGCTGGGAGGAGGCATCTTGGAGGGCCACAGGTGGGCCACATCCTTGCCAGGCGCCACCAGGGGGCTCGGCGCGCCACCCAAGGGTGTGCTGGCCTGGGGTGGCCCCTGGTCACTCCAGGTGTCCCTCTGCCCCTTTTTTCCAGGAAAAAATTATTTTGAATTTTTTGGGATTTTTCGGGAAACTTTATTTTTGGCCAATTTTCAGGGTATGAAAATTGATTTTCTCGCAGAAAAGATTTTTTTAGAAGAATCAAAAGCAAACCAAAACCAAAACTACAGAAGTTCTAAGACACTCTAACAAGCAAACAACTAGCAAAACCAAAGCTAGCAAGAGAAAAAGCAAAGACTAGGACGGAGAAGAGTAAAAGTGAGCAAGTGTAACCATAGTGAAAACATTATTTTGTTCATTAAAATCCTTTGTTAACAAGGTTGATCAAGTCTTGTTACCAAAAAAATCTTATATAAAACAAAACTTTGCATTCCACAAGTTGATTATGTTACCTCAAACTTGATAGCAATAGTCCCAATCATAATAGTTTCAAAATTTTCTTGTGGAATGGGACAATATATTTTTCCAACCTTGATGCTCTCAATATTTTCAATGGAATTAAGGCAATAGATCTTAGCAACCTTCTTGGGTAAATAAACAGTATGCTCTTTGTCATTAATATTAAATGTTACTTTTCATTGATTGCAATTGATGGAAGCACCTGCAGTATTAAGAAAGGGTCTCCCAAGAATAATAGACATATTATGATCTTCAGGCATTTAAAGCACAACAAAATCAGTCAAAACCAAGCAATTATGATCTACTTGAACAGGAACATCCTCACATGTACCAACAGGAATAGTAGTTGACTTATCAACCTTTTGCAAAGATATATCAGTTGGTATCAACTTTTCTAGATAGAGTCTCTTGTAGAGAGAAAAAGGCATAACACTAACTCCAGCTCCCAAATCACATAAAGCAGTTCTAACATAATTATTCTTAATACAGCAAGGAATAGTTGGTATACCTGGATCACCAAGTTTCTTTGGAACCTTACCATTGAAGGAATAATTAGCAAGCAAAGTAAAAATTTCCTCATTAAGAATCTTCCTTTTATTAGAGACAATATCCTTCATATACTTTTTATAAGGAGGCAAATTTAATAGCACGAGTCAAAGGAATTTGCAAAAATAAAGGTTTCATCCACTCACAAAACTTGTTGTAGTGTTCTTCCTCCTTTGACTTGTGTTTCTTACCTGGAAAAGGCATAGGTTTCTGCACCCAAGGTTCTCTCTCACTACCATGTTTCTTAGCAATAAAATCTTCCTTAGTGTACCTAGTGTTCTTAGTGTGCTTCTGAAAGGATAGAGATGTCTCCTAGATGGGGGGTGAATAGGAAATTTCAAAACTATTTTGGTTTTGGCTTGATAGAATGCGGAATTAAACTAACATTTATTTTACAAGCACAAAACCTAAATACACTAGGCTCAACTAAGTGCACCAACAACAAATTAAGCTAAGCAAGATAGCACAAGATAAATGTACCACAAGTGATAAGCAAGATATAAGTACTTCAAGCTCGATGGCTATCACAAGGAAAGTAAGCTCGAATATAGAGATAACCGAGGCACGTGGAGACGAAGATGTATTCCCGTGTTCACCACCTTTGGGAAGGGGGCTACGTCACGTTGGAGAGGTGTGAGGTTCCACGAAGGATTCCTCACGCGCCACAAAGGCTCACCTTCTTCTCCGAGTCTATCCCACTAAGGAATAGGCCCTTTCCTTATGGCTAGCTTTTCCTCCACACCGGAGATGGCAAGCTCCACAACCACTTCACAAGCTCCATGAAGGAGAAGCCCGGGTCTCTTCACAATCTTCCACGAAGAGAACACCGCGGCACCAACCGTCAAGACAACTAGGAGGTCACCCTCCAAGAGTAACAAGCTCACTGTCTCTCACTCGAACAAATCGTAATGGAGAGCTCAACACTTATGCAAGAATGCAAAGCAAGACCACCAAGGGTGCTCAAGTCCTTCACTCTCAAATCCCACCAAAGCAACAAGTGCTAGGGAGGAATTAGAGAGGAAGAACAATGGTGGAAGTCAACAAATGACTCCAAGATCTAGATCTAATGGGTTCCCCTCACTTAGAGGAGGAATTGGTTGGTGGAGATTATAGATCTAGATCTCCTCTTCCAAAGCCCTAAAAAATATGCAAGAATCATAGGAGGGAAGGGGGAGGAAACAAGCTCAAGAGGTTCAACAATGGAGGTCAATTTCGTGGTCAAGAACACCATAAAATGTTGGGGGAAGAACCCCCTTTTATAGTGGAAAGCAAATATGGTCGTTGGAAGAAATTTGTGCGAACTCGGTTGAAAGTTCGGTTGGACCGGCTCCAGAACCGGACGGTCTGGTTCCTGGACCGGAAAACCGAACTTAAAACCGGAATTAGGGTCAGTACACAGTCTCGGATAGACTCAGTATAGCAAAACCGAAAATCCCGGTTTCAGATCCGGTTTTCCGGTCCTGGCACCAGACCACCCGGTCTGGGAGCCGGTTGAACCGAATCCACAACCAGGATGAAACAGGCTTCACGAAAAACGCAATAACTTTTGCATCCGGACTCCGATTTCGATGATATTGGGCTTGTTTTGACGAGGACAACAAGCTCTACAAGATTGTGAAGAGAAACATCATATCCCAACAAAGGAGGATAAAACCAAATGAATAAAGGTAAGAAGCCTCCCTAAATAAGAATCGATAAAACCTTCAAACTCGAAAACTCCATAGAAGATGCATACGGATTCCGTTTTTGATGAACTTGGGCTTGTTTAAGAGATAGAAACAAGCTTAAGAACTTCACATGGAGAAACACCAAGAAGCAACAAAATAGGAAGATTCAAAGTATGCAAAGGATTGAGCTCCCTATGACGATGTGATCAAGTTAAACAACCGAAAGCCCCTCTTGATAGTGCGGCTATCTATCCTATAACCCGGTCTCCCAACAACCACCTTAAGACCGGGAAAAGGAAAACCTAGCAAGGCCATACCTTTGCCTTGCGCATACCGCTTGATCTTGATGACAACGCTTCAAGCTCCACCCAAGCCGGAATGTAACACTTGATCATTGTTGCTTCGTGAAGACTCCTAATTTTCTTCCCCATACACCACTATGGGATAGCTTCATTAATACATGTCTTCACATGTCCATTATCACCAATATGGACGGCAAGCTTCAAGCAAATGATCTTCTCGAGATGCTTATCTTGAACTTGCCCTTCTCAACCTTGATGACGATCACCACTTGATGTCATCCTCTCATGGTCTATATAATATCTTCATTTTGAAGCATGCCCATGGAAAGATACCTGTCCCATATAGAAAACACAAAGGCAAATATATAATGGGTTAGTTCATGATGCATAATCTACAAGGCTTACCATACCACAAGACCATGTGGTACATTCTTTATGCTTCATGTGTTGCCAACTTGAAATCACTCTTTGTTATTGGTCAACCAAGTATCTTCTCATGCTCCATCTTAATATCTCGAGGTACATAAGGAACTATTCATTTGATTACATGCTCTAAATCTTAGGCAACCATAGCTCGACTAATGAGGCTATCATGACACCGACTTAGAGCCATATCTTGAATTATTCTATTGAGATCACATTCTCAAGATCTTGATTATATCATATTCTTCTCTTCAACACGATGATTTTGATGCCAATACTCAAGGTATATTTTTATCTTCATGGCATCCATACTTGAATCCAACACATGGACTATAAGCATGACCTATGGAATATTCCTTCATATAAAACTCAATGAAAACATTAGTCCATAGGGATTGTCATTAATCACCAAAACCACACATAGGGGCAATTACCCTTTCAATCTCCCCCATTTTGGTAATTGATGACAATCACAACAAGAGGGTTTATATAATGAATATTAGAAACAAGTACGCAGCTTATCCAAGAATAAGTTGTATACAAGAGGTTGTATTTGATATGGTTAAGTAACATAAAGATACTATCCCATATCAAAACCGATTCTACTCACATAAACTACAACTAATGCAGGAGATGTGAGTAGAACCAAGATATATAGACCAAACTCCCCCACAATATATGCACGTGTGATGATCTTGAATTTCATTGCATACATTATCAAGCATAACCTTTGGGAGAGTTTCCACTATATATACAACCATGCAAAACATAATAAAGATGAAATGCATGAAAGGCAAACACTTAAGAACAAACCAATCTTAAGTAGAAAACCATTTCCCTTAAAACCCTCTAAACTTCTCCCCCATTGACAACAAGTGCCAAAATGGATAACAAGGTTAGAAGGACAATATAGTATGAGTTCCTACACAAGGTGTGCATTACTCGTAATATGAGTGAAATCACATGCACATCCAATGACAAACACTTGGAGGAAATCAAACTATATTGAGGATCAAGGATTGCTAAAAGGATAACAAGGTGAAGGAACTTCAACGGATGAAGCAAACAATCAAAAGATCCAAATAATCAAATGGACAAATAGTGCTCTAAGTGAAACAAGGAAGCTCCCCAAGGTTCGTGCATAAATTGGTTATTCATTTTAGTACAATATGCACAAACATGGAATCCTCACTCCCTCTATATTATTTAGAACACAACCAAGATACAAAGATTAGATATAAACCAATACACTTGTCAAGACAAGCTTAAGTCCAAAAGAAACCAAATATGAGATATGAGTGCATGAAGATGAAATAAAAGTAAACCAAGCACTCATAAATCAAGACCTTACCAAAACCATTAAAAATCAAGAGGATAAGAGTGATGGTTGGAAAAGAGCAAGCATATCAAGGGGAGAGATTAACACTCTCGTGTATATAAGTTTCTAAGGGGAAAAACATGAGAATAATCCACAAAGAAACATCCACACATAAGAGGTTAATAAAAAGAATACATGATATCCAAGCGGAAGTCATGAGATATACTATAACATCCCTAAAATCATGGTTTCAAAGATTGCATATCATTCATGCATGCATATAGTTTTGAGATCAATTTCAAACCAATCTCAAGAAAACAGAAGCACATAGTGCTATCATTTTATGTGAGCAAACTTAAATCAAATGACCATCCTCATTTGAGATCTTAAGTGTTTTTAACCAAGATTGTTTGCCTCCTTGTTGTTTGGATTGAGTGTGGAGTTTGGACAAAATTTTAAAAAATAAAAATGGTTTCAAAACCATTTTTAAAACATTTGCAAATCAAGTGCTATAGCACTGTTTATTTTGTTTATTCAAAAAGAACCAAGCTTGAACAGAGGGACCACTTGGTTTTATACCCAAATTTGTGACTATTGCACACTGCAAAAATCCCAAAAAGATTTGAAATCAAATAGCTTTTGAATTCATTTGAAAATCATTCCAGAAAATCAATTCAGAAAAAGAAAAGAGAAAGGAATAAGAAAAAGGCTGGCGCCAGACTTTGAGCCCATCAGCATATCCAGCCCAACTAGCCCACCCGGGTCTCCCCTCTCTCTCTCTCACGCGCAGACGCACCCAGCGAGTCGCTGACGCCAGGACCCCACTCCCTCTCTGTTCTATTCGCTAACAAGCGGGCCCTCTCCACGTCGACCCCTTCTTCCCCAAATCTCGCGCGCAGACACCGTCGCTGTTGGCCGTTGCTGCATTGATTCCGCGGCGTAATTGCCATTGATTCACTGAGCGTTCCTTGTCGAGCCTCTGCCTACTTAAGCCCCTCTCTCTCGCGGCCATTTCCCCTCAACCAATTTTCTCTCCACGCCACCAGGCTGCTCGCAACTCGCCAAACACCGCCGCAGCTCCGACGATCTCCGGCAGCAAATTCCGGTGAGTCCCGACCACCACTGTGCCTCTGATTCAAACGAGTGTGTCCAGCAGGACCTCGTGCATCTTCTGATACCCTTTGCTTGCCTGCTTGTGGCCCAGGACGCCGTCCCCATTCGTTCCCACAAACGACTGAGCCGCCGCTCAACTCCGACGACCGATTACGGTAAGCTTAGTGCGCCCCTTGATCTCTCTCGCATACGAGGTTGTTCGCCGCTGTCTTGCGCGTCTCCTAAACCATCTGGTTCATGCTAGGGCGACGCGGAACCTCGGCAACGACTTCGACAGTAACCACCTGACGCCGTGCGCGACTCCGACGAGCTCTAGCAGCCCATACCGTGCGCCCCTTGCAAAGCCACCGCCACGTTGAGCTTCACCTCGTCACTGCGGTTCTGGTAAGCACCCTATCCCCTCCCCGGGCGACCTAGAACACCAGCGCCGCCACTGACAGACGCGCCGCCGCCAGTCGCCGCCGCTAGCGCCGCTAGGCTATGGTCAGAGCAACAATAGCCGTTAGATCTGTATCGTAAGGACTAGATTAGATCTGAGCGAAACGTTTTCTTTGAATCTGGCGCGTTGGATCTGACTTGATCTGACGGCGCGGAAGGGTGATCCTGAGTGAAACGGTATCGGCCAATATGATAGCGCCGCGTGGCTAGGGTTTGAGTTTAAAACAGAATTTGAAATCTGATTTATATCCAATTTTGAAATAGCTATAACTTTTGATCCCCACGTTAGAATTTGACAAATTTTATACCGTTGGAATCAAGAGAACAAGCCCTTTCCATTTATGCAATGTGTTTAAAGTTTTGCTTCTGTTAAAATAGTTTTATTTGCAGAAACATGTGTAAGGATTATTTGAGTATATGAAATGTTTAGGAATTGTTTTTAGTTCTCAACAAAATTGTTTTGGCAAGCTTTTGACTTGTTTAGGATTCAGTACTATGCACTTGCTTGATTGAGTTTAAAAATCATCACTTAGCATCTTGCATGCATGCATATATTTTTGTTTATTTGTATATGTTGTGTGTAATTTGTTGCTACCATTCTTTGTGTAGACTTTGGTGCTAGTGATTGTGATTGTGAAGAGTGCTGCTATCCCAACTACCAAGGCAAGTGGTACTTCATGAATAATTCCATCCCTATATTTTGTACTAAGCATTAGAAATATTTTTGCTAAGTCTTGCATGTTACTATTTTTGCCTATATGCCATGTTGGGAAATCCTAAGTAGTTGTAGAATTGCTAGGAAATTTCTAAGTTAAGTTTCTATCTATGCCATGCTTAGCCTAGCTAGTAGCAAACAAGGGTTGGTGAAATATACATGCTATGATGAAAATATTTCTAAGTCTTTAGACTTTGGTTTTGTTTAATAAAACAACTAAGTCAATGAATCACCTGGGTGGAAAGGGACTTGATTGGTGGTTTTGGTTGAGTGGTTACACAAGACCCGTGGCTATGGTTTACCTTGTGTATCTCACTTGTGGAAAGCCACCCAGGAACAAAGGGATTTTAGAGGCCAAGTGTTGAGAAGCTTCTAGTGCAGCCACTTGGCAATATGGGCTCTGCCTGGATCACATAGGTTGCTAGAACTTAGCCATTTGGACAGTTGGTGGTAGTGGGATGATAGGTTGGACGTGTACATTTGGTCTAAGGGAAGGCTTCTGAAAGGTCTTGTCTTGGTGAAACCAAGTCTGGTGGGGAAAGTGCACAACCTCTGCGGATGGAAAAATCTAAGTACTTAGCCAAGTCCCTGGCAATGGACAACTTGAGCATCAAGACATGGAAGCTATCAAGAATCTCATCATTCAAACTTCTAAGTAAAAACTTGTGGGTGAACAAGGGTGAAGGACCTCAATGTCTATTGGTGGTTCCTTGGGAAATGTTTTGACAAAGAAAAACTTAGTGATTTCAACTAATAGGAAAAACCTATTTTGAGCAAAGCAAGCCAAGCTACACTTAGCCAAATATGCATATAGTATCTAGTCCACTTAAAATCTACTAAGGTATCACTTGCCAATACTATTCCAAAGTATTGACCCACTGTGGTTGTAACTTGTGATGTTGCAGGTTACTCTAATGAGGATTAGGTGTCATGAGTCTACACTCAACATGTTTGCCTGTGGCACATGAAGATGAAGACTTTTATTTATTTACTTATTCCAAACTCTTGTATTAGGCTTGTGGCCTTTGAGTTGTAAAGACTATGTTTATCTCTGGAATGCATGTAATAATGAACTTTGTATCTGTGTACTTCATCTTAAACTTTGGATGCTAGCAATGATCCAGGGACTAGCATTGCAATCACAGGGATACTTTTCCTTTACAAAGGAGGGATCTTACAGATGGTATCAGAGCACTGTGTTGCCTGTAGGATTACGACCCTACGATTGGAAACCACTAAGGAAAAAATTTCAACAACTTCTACACTTGTCTATTCTTCTCGTAAACTTTTCTAATCTTCTTTCTCATCTCCATTTGTAGATGAATTCCATCAACGAAGCCGTAAGGAAAGGACCACTCATGACCATGACTTTGGAGTGTGAGACAGAATTCCCCAAAGATCTCAAGGACCTCATGGTGGCAATGGAAATACATGGTGCAGCTGTGTACAAAGGCTTTCCTATGATGGATGAAGGAGTTGAGTACTGGTGGGTGCAACTTCACTTGTACAAAAACAAGGAAGACAACCACAAGGGAATAGGATTCTGCATGTACACCAACACTGTGGTGCACACCACATTCTTTGAGTCAGCAAGAGATGCAGCTTGGAGGACTATCAAAGAACTTAGTGCTAGAGTCAAGTGCAGGATGCTCAACCTCCAAAAAGACTTAAAGAAAGAGAAGGAACATACCCAAGAGTTGGAGGCTACCAACCAAACCATAAGAGTAGATATTATAGACTTAGTGATGGAGTCATGTGAGCAAGATAGGCTGGTTGCTTCTAGAAACATTGTGTTAGCCAACAGATCTAGTGAGATAGGATTGTAAACGTACTTTGTTAGTTGGACCACCACTTATCACCTTATTTTCCAAATGTTGCTTTAAAAATAAGTTGAACCTTGATTGATGTAATGGTTTCATGTATGCATGACTTATGTGATTTTGCTTTCCAAGGATATGTATGGGATGTTTTGCCTTATGTTGTAACTTAAATGGTGTTGATCTAATTTTTTTTCTATCTTATAAATAGATGCCAACTGTTACCATCAACACTGTTGAGGAATTCCAGGTTACTCGCTTTGGTCCTCGTATTGTTGAGCTTACCACTTTGCTCAATCTTCCTCTTCCCACCATCATGGTGCTTCCCCTCACCAAGTTCGAGAGGAAGGACCTTTGGGGCTTCAAGGTCAACCAGCCCGGACGCCAGACAGAGCCTACCACGGAGGCCATCGTCTTCAAGCTCATGCATGATGACAGGGAGAGAGGCCTTGAGGTAGTGATGCAGGATCTGATAGGACGTCTGTTAGGGAGACACTCTTGATAGGTTAGAGGTACTCACTTGCACGTCTTCGGTAGACGGGATGAGGATGGAGAGCCCATTGACTTCGAGGACTATTCGAGGGACACAGCATAGCCTATTCGTCTATACCTCCAGGACTTAGAGTCTCTCATTAGGCACGTGGACACCGACAGGACCAACGTCATGCTCAGCAATGACGAACTTCAGGTGCAGCTTCGCGAGAAGGACAAGATCTTCGCGGAGCAATACGAGATAGTCAAGGAGATGGAGGCGAAGTTCGAGACCCAGGACAGGAAGTTCAAGAGTCAACAGAAGCGTGTCCAGGATAGGAACAAGAAGATCCGAGACATGACTGAAGAACTGCAGTCCAAGGACTTCGAGCTCGAGCAGCAGCATACGGTGATTGAGAGACTTCGTTCCCAGAAGAGGGCTCTCAAAGCCAAGATAGAGACCTTGACCACTAGTGTTGAGGAATACAAGACCGCGATGGAGAACGCAGGTCTTACCTTTGTCGAGGAAGAGGTGGATGCCGAGGAGTAGATTTGACTACTCGTTTATCTTATATTACCGTACTTCTTATTTGAGAACTTGTTATTGACCATCCGACATGTGGATGGCTTGTCATTTGTGTGTGTTTTACTTTACGAACTTGTTATCTTGTTGATTGATCTGTTATCCTGTTGTTGCATGCTTTGTGATTGTTTATGTGATGTATTGTGCATGAAAGCATCTATGGGTATCTCATTCTTATCTCTATTGAACAAACCACAGATGCCTCCTCGTCGTGCAAACCCCAACCCAACAACAACAACATCACTCTAGAAATGCAACAAATGATGACCGCTCAAACTCAGCCGATGCAGATGATGACGACGTTCATCCAGAATCAAAACAACAACAACAATAATAACAACAACAATAACAACAACAACCCACCGGGTTTTGATATGCTCACCAGATTCTTGAGATTGAGGCCAGCAAAGTTCTCAAGAACAACTGATCCCATGGTGGCCAATGATTGGCTATGTTCTGTGAACAAGGACTTAGTAACCGTGGGCTGTACTGATGCTGAGAAGGTCAGATTTGCAGCACATTTGCTGGAAGGACCAGCCGCCACTTGGTGGGACAACTTCCAGATCACCACTCCCATATAAGATGTGACATGGGCAATCTTTGAGGACGGCTTTCGTACTGCTCACATCTCATCCGGAGTGATGAGTCTGAAAAAGAAGGAGTTCCATAATCTGAAGCAGCGCCACCGCAGCATGGTTGAATATATTGAAGAGTTCAACAATCTGGCGCGATATGCACCGGATGAGGTTGACACTGATGCTAAGAGAAGGGAGAAATTCCTTGAAGGCCTGAATGATGAACTGAATCTGCAGCTATCAGTGGCCTATGTTCCCACTTATCAGTCGCTCTGTGACAAGGCTGCTATTTTGGAGAACAAAATGAAGCAAGTTGAGAGTAGAAAGAGAAAGCACTCCGACAAGCACAGCTCGGGATCGTCTCACAAACGTACACACTATGATGACAGCGGAAGCTCAGGATCCCACAAGCATGGGATATTCAACAAGCACCACAACCACAACCGTCATGACAACAAGCATCACCGTAGTCATGACAATGACAAGTACAAAAACCACAAGAGTGGACATAAGAGCCACCACAGTGGAAATGGAAGTGGAAGTGGAAGTCAGCCTGTTAAGAGAGACATCAGTCAGGTTGAATGCTTCAAATGCAAGAAGATGGGGCATTATGCAAATGATTGCCCAGAAAAGAAAGTCGAAGGACCCAACAAGCCCAACCCTTTTCAGAAGGGAGAAGTAAACCACATCAATGTGGAGGAGGTCTATGAGGAGCCTGATGCTGTTGCTGGTAAGTTCAGACTCAATTCTATTCCAGCATTTGTACTCTTTGGTACTGGTGCATCTCATTCATTCATATCAAGAGCATTTGTTGAAAGAAATGAACTACCGGTAGAAACTATTGGGTGTCCTATAAAAGTAAGTTCTCCTGGTGGAGAAATGATAGTGAATTCAGGATGCCATGGCCTAGTCATAGAGTTTGGGAAGTATAAGTTTCCCGTTAACTTGATAATTCTAAACTCCCAAGGATTGGATGTCATTCTGGGAATGGACTGGATGACTAAGTACAAAGGAGTAATAGATTGTGCCAACCATACTGTCTCACTCACAACTCCAGAAAATAAGAGGATCAGATTCAAGACCAACTTTGAAGCAAAAAGCAGTATGCTTAATTCTCTTAAGGGGGTTAGCATAGACAGTGTACCAATTGTGAGTGAATATCCGGATGTGTTTCCGGAAGAATTGCCAGGAATGCCACCAGATAGAGATGTGGAGTTTCTGATAGATTTGGTACCAGGGTCTAGACCAATAACAAAGAGACCATATAAGATGTCAGTGGACGAACTGAAAGTACTCAAGAAACAACTTGGAGAACAGTTGCAGAAAGGATTTATTCAACCAAGTTCTTCATCTTGGGGAGCCCCAGTTTTGTTTGTGGAGAAGAAAGATAGAAGTCAAAGGTTATGCATAGATTACCGTTCACTCAACGAGGTGACTATCAAGAACAAATACCCTTTGCCTAGAATCAATGACTTGTTTGATCAGCTTGAAGGAGCTTGTGTGTTCTCAAAGATTGATCTAAGGTCAGGCTATTTTCAACTCAAGATAAGAGAACAAGACATACCTAAAACAACCTTCACTACTAGGTATGGATTGTATGAGTACACCGTGATGCCATTTGGTTTGACCAATGCTCCAGCATACTTCATGAACATGATGAACAAGGTGTTCATGTAATTTTTAGACAAGTTTGTTGCCGTTTTCATCGACGACATTTTGATCTACTCCAAAAGCAAGGAAGAGCATGAAGGACATTTGCGTTTGATACTTGAGAAGTTAAGAGAGCATAAACTTTATGCTAAATTCAGCAAGTGTGAATTCTGGTTGAATGAAGTTGGTTTTCTTGGTCATGTTATGACAAAGGATGGTGTAGCAGTTGATCCTGCTAAAGTTTCAGCTGTGACTGAATGGGAATCTCCCAAGTCAGTAAAAGAAGTTCGTAGTTTCCTTGGCTTAGCAGGTTACTACAGAAGGTTCATTGAGAATTTCTCCAAGGTAGCTAAGCCTATGACTGCATTACTAAAGAAAGACAAGAAGTTTGCTTGGTCTGAAGGTTGTGAACTCAGCTTTCAGGAATTAAAGAAGAGACTTGTGACAGCACCAGTCTTGTGTCTACCAGATTTGGAAAAGGATTTCCAGGTATATTGTGATGCATATCATCAAGGTTTGGGTGCAGTACTTATGCAAGACGGTAAAGTAGTGGCTTATGCCTCGAGACAACTCAAAACTCATGAAGTGAACTACCCTACTCATGATTTAGAGTTAGCCTCTATGGTCCATGCACTAAAAACATGGAGGCACTATCTTTTGGGAAAGCGTTGTGAAGTGTTCACAAATCACAAGAGTTTGAAGTATATCTTCACCCAGAAGGAGATTAATATGAGACAACGAAGATGGCCAGAACTCATCTGTAGAGGGAGAGACCCAACCTTTAAATAAGGTAAGGTAGAGTCCCCTGTGTTTACAATGCTAGTCCCTGGATCAATAGCTAGCATCCATAGTTAAGATGTAATATCAAGATACAAAGGTCATAATACAACTTTATAACCAGGAATAACATAATTTTATTTCATCTTACATAGCTCATTTGGCTATTACATTACATTGTAGCGGAATAACTATGAGCATGGGGTCCTTCATCTTCAAAGTGCCACAGGCAAACATGTTGGTTGTAGACTTGTAATCCTAATCAATCAACTTCACAAACATCACTCAAACCTACAACATTACAAGTTACAGCCAAAAGGGTCAATACATTTGAATTGTATTGGCAAGTTTCACTACTATGTAAAATATAAGTGGATCCTATCATTACATGCATATTTGGCTAAGTAGAGTTTTAGGCTTATTTGCAGAAAGCAATAATTTATCCTATCTTTCAAAAGGGTTTTGGTCTTTTGTCAAATATTTCTGAACTCCTTGGTAAATCCCCAAGTGTCCAAGTCTTCATCAAAATCTCTTGAGCTCCTTGGTATCCCCAAGTGCTGCAAGTTTTTATCCAAATCTCTTGAACCCCTTGGTACCCCCAAGTGTCAAGTTTTTATCAAAATCTCTTGAGCTCCTTGGTACCCCCAAGTGCTGCAAGTCTTTTGTTATCACTTAAAAGTTTTTCTTTTAGAAATTGGAATGTCGAGATTTCCCATAGCTTCAAGCTTTAGTTGCTCAGTATTGTCCATAACCGGGGACACGGCTAAGTACTTAGATTTTATTATCTTCTGCAGAAGTTGTACACTTTACCCACATGACACAATCTCATCTTGTTGCCACCAGTGGCCGCTGGATAGGTACTCACCAAGATGGAGTACTGGCAGATTGAGAATGTGTCAAAGTCTTTCCAGAGAGTCCTCCCATACACCATTGCTAGCTTGTCTTCAATACCCATGAAGGATTCCGAGTTCCTCATTTTCAGTAACCTGAAGACAATGTATGGGTCTTCCCAATGTAGTTGACTAAGCCAGAGCCATAAGTAGCATGTGGTTGTACACGAAAGCCACAATTGGAGAAACATGTTCAATCTCTAAGTTTCCTGGGTGGTTTTCTTTTGGTGCACAACACAAAGAGATTGCCATAGACATGGTTCCTTTTGTTGCTACCTTATCCAAAACTCAAAGTATCCTTGTCCACCCAGGTGGTTCATTGAGTCCTTGATTTATTATATAAAACACAAGTCTTTTCTCATCTTTGTAAAATCTCAACATGTATCTCTTCTCAAAATATTTAGCATGGCTAAGCATTTCACAACTACATTGTTTTCACTAAGGTATATATAAGGTATCCTATTTGGGATTTAGCATAGCATAAGTTTAGAAATTCATTTCATGCATGTTTCAAAAATCCACTAAGTATAATGAAAATAGTAGGACTTTTAGATGATAGTGTAACTTGCCTTTTTGGTAGGGAATGTTGGTTCACTTCTTGATCTTGCTAGTTTCACACTTTTCTATCTTCACTAAAAATCAATCAAGCAAACACCATATCACTAGCATTCCAACCAAAATCAATTAATCAATTTAACACACATCAAATATTGGGATCTAAGTCATGCATGCAAGCATGCATAAGACAGTCTTATTTGCAAAGATGGTTTCTACTAGGTTCTAGACTTTGTAGAGTCCAAAGTGGTCATTTTCCAAAGTGGCAAAGTCATTTGCAAAAGGGTTTTATCCATAAACCATTTTCAAATCCAGTCATTATTTTATGTGGTGGAAAAGGTTTTTATCAAATCAAAAGCTTTATGTCTTTCACCCAATAAGTTGCTAATTTTCAAAACTTGGTGTTTTAGGGTCAGTAGGTTTGATTCAAATCATTTTCCCAAAGTTTTTACTCCAAAAACATTTTCATAACAAAATCAATATTTTTATTTGGCTAGAAATGGGCTAAATCAACTAATCCATCCTAAACTTCACCAAATCCATTTTTAAAACCATGGGTTGGTTCCTAGGGTCAGTAGGTTCACAACAAACCAATTTGCAAAGATTTCAACCCCAAAAACATTTTTGAATAATTTTTATAACCTAAACAAGCATACAAATATTTCTGCAAAAACAAACATTTTACCAGAAGCTTTTTACTAAACAAATTGCATGATTGGCTAGGGCTTGTTCCATTGATTCCATTGATATAAAGTTTTTAATTTTTGGACGTGTGGATCAAAAGTTACAAGGGTTTCAAAATTGAATCTCTAACAGATTCAAATCTGTTTTTAAAACGAAGTCTGGGCCACGTGGCGCCCTTCTATTTGCTGATACCGTTTCGTCAGGATCACTCTATGAGGATCATTGGATCTAATGCGAATCGCACGACTCAGATGCTCCCATACCTGTTCGCTTAAGTCATTCTGTCTACGCCACTGGATAGGGATCTAACGGCTCACGCGTGTTTGACCAAAAGCTGGCGCAATGGCGGCGGCGCGGTCAGAGGGTGGCGGTGCTGGTGAAGCAGGAAGCGAGAGAGGGAGGGAGTAGGCTCACCGTGTTCGCAGAAGCCTGGGGAAACTCAACGTGGCAGTATCTCGTCGAGGGGCGCACTGGAGTGAGGACAATGGCTCGCCGGAGTTGAGTCTGGTGACGGTTGCACGCGGTCGTGGTCGAGGGCGAGGCTGTAGATCGTCTCGAAGCAAAATAAGTGCACGATTAGATGCGCAAGATCAAGGCGAGGGTGCGTGCGTGAAGGAGAGGGCTCGGGGTGGTCTGGACTTACCAGGAATCTTCGCCGGAGTAAGATGCTGGCGCGGCGGCGCTCAGAGGTTGATGAAGCCAACGCTCTGGGGCGCCCGCGGTTGAACGGGAGGTACAGGAAGATGCGCCAGAGGCTGGGGAGTAACCTCGTGTGGTTGGGGAGGCAAGGGTGGCGAGGTTGGGCCGGAATCGACTGGGGACGGTGGTCGGAGTAGTGACGTTGCTGCTTCGATTCAGGGCAGCCTGATGGCGTTCAGGGCATGGAGTTTGAGGGGAAAGGAAGAGGAGGCCAGGGTGGTTAATAGGACGCGGTCACGGCGAGTAACGGTCGCGGAATCAACGTGTATTGATCGCCGGAGTAATGGCTGCAACGGCAGGGAGTAATCGGTGCTGGTTGAAGACGATGGATACGTGGCGGTGGGGTCTACCTGGCAGTGGAGGAGTGAGAGGGAAGGAGGGGCCACCGGTCAGTGTCTCTGCGGGTTCAAAAATGAGTGTGAATCGTTTTCTTTCAGGAGAGAGGGAGTGGGATGGTACTGGGCCTTGTTGGGCTGGCTCAGTTGGGTCAGGTCTGTTTCTATTTTTTTTTCTAATTGTTTTTCCTTTTTCTGTTTGAATTTCCTATTTTGAATTTCAATCAACCAATCAAACAATTAATTCAAACATTCACCAACTTTGCAATTGAATTTTTGGTTCTGTTTAACAACATAAACCAAAGTCCAAATACCAAAAATAATATTTTTATTTTTGGGTCCATTTATAATTAAATAAAATGGACCTTAGTTAGTAAATCAAAATGGGATTTGTTTTATTTAAATCCCCATTTGAAGTCTAAATACTTTCAAAACCAAATCAGTAGGTTTTATTTGGAAATAAGGAATACTTGGAAAACTTATTTAAAATAAATAAATAAGTTTTGATGGTTAATTGAAATAGTAAAACCTTTATTTTTAATAAACTTGGATATTAAATCCTTTTTATTTTAAATAAATTTTTACTATTTTTATTAAATAGAAATATTTCATTTCAAAAAGCTTGGTCAAGGTTTAATTTGACTCTAAAATAATCCTTATTATTTTATTTCCTTTTCATTTGAAAACCCAAATCTTTTTATTAAAAGATCCAAAATAGTAATTCTAAATATTTTTATTTTCTTTTATTAAATGTTTATCTTTTTAATCCCTTTAGGACTCTATTGTTCAAAATAGGTTTGAGGGTTTCCATTGGAATTCAAAAAGTTTCTTCTCACCCTGAAAATCAACAAAGTTTTATTTTATTCATTTAGTTTTCACATTACAAGATTTGGAAAATCTTGGGATGTGACATCATCAAAGACTATGACTTAAGTTTGCAATACTACCCCGGTAAAGCAAATGTTGTAGCAGATGCTCTAAGTCGTAAGGTTTTTGTGAATGGCCTTACCAAAGGAGAATTGCCAGATGATTTGTGTGCCCAATTCGACAATGACTTCGACATCAACCACCTGACGCCGTGCGCGACTCCGATGAGCTCCAGCAGCCCATACCGTGTGACATGGTTATACCCTACGGGTACATGACTTCAGCATACCTGGTCCAGCCCAAGGAAGGCCCATGGCAGATATACGCTGGCCCATGAAGATTTTCGGGCGGCCAAGGCCCATGACGCCTTCGAGTCCTTGGAGAACAAGACTAGTGCAGATAGGAAATTCAAAGGGGTAAAACCCTAGAACTTGTAACCGACTAGGACTATGCCCGGGACCTGCCTAAGTCTATATAAAGGCCAGGAGGGCACGCCCTAGATCTCTCGAATCATACTCTCGCACACGCATCCACGCCAGATCGAATCTGCGCACCCTGTAACCTTCGGTTCTGCCGTAATCAAAGAGCAGACAAGCAGGAGTAGGATTTTCCCTCCGGGGGCCTGAACCTGGGTAAATCTCGTGTCCCCTGGTTGCTTGTCTGTTAACCGTGCCACGATCTCCAGCATCCCCATCTTCTCCAAAACCCAAGTCCATAACAATGGGCATTGACGAGATTAAACCTCGTCAATTGGCGCCGTCTGTGGGAATTGGGGCTGCTGATTAATGATGCGTGGCGGTCTGACCCGATCGATCTACAACTCCGCGGCGATGGAGAATCACCTCCTCTTCGGCGCTTTCGACTTCACCGCTCACTCGCCGGTCACCATGAAGGATTTCGAGCTCGTAGGCGACGGACTCAAAATTTTGTTCGGGAGCTTCTGCTTCCAGGTGGGTCAAACTGGCACCCTCCGTCTCCCTGAGCGGGTGCCCGTGCCATCAATCAGGCCATGTTCGTGGGCTCCACACCCCGTGCTACGCACGTCACCATCAACAGATGAGTTTTACGACAGCAGCAGCTGCAACACCGATCTGTGTGATCCACCTGCGGATGAGGGGACCTACGGTTCCGGATCCGAAAGCCGCGGCAGCAGCCGACCAATCTGCGAGCGCTATCTATGCGCCGCAATCATCCTAGGCGACGAGGAAACACCTCACCCGCCGCCCAACCGGAACGGCGGAAACGGCGAAAACAGAAGAAGCCAGTCCCCTCCACCCAACAGGGAAAACAACGGCCACGTCATCCAACTTAGCAAAGAAGGATGGGTCCAGGCGCGCCGTGCCGTCGCAGGCGACATAGTCCTACCTTCGGACGCCCCGCGCGACCTACTGATGGCATACCACTACCTCCTCATCGAGGAGCACAAGAAGCAAGTCAAGATGCAGGAGACACTCGACAAACGCAAGCAAGCAGCCTCCGAGTCCAGTGCGTGATGAGCTGCGCTCTCCGCCATGGCACCCGGCTCTAGCACAAACGGAAACCAGGGAAACAAGAACCGCTCTCGGGTGGAGAATATGGATCCCAAGGAGCGCCGTGACGTGACCCAAACTCTCCACACATCGTTCATGGATATGGATGCCGACGGCAACATCATCCCGAAGACGCCACAGGTTGCGATCATGGCAGCCACTACGTATCTCGCGGCTCACCCACCTCCAGAGGGGGATCCGAAAAGGGCCATGCATAGGTCCGCACTTAGCGGACTAGGACTAGTCGGAGCTGCGCTCCACGAAGATGCTCCTACGGAGCCGAAGAAGAAAGCTCTGGCCAGGCGTGACCGGAGCCCCACCCCCTCATCCGAAGAGGAAGAGGAGCATGACCTTCCTCGAAGGAATAAGAGCTCGCGTCACCAAAAACGCGACTACGATGCCAGAGACAAGCTTACACAGCGCAAGATAGACAAAGCACGAGCCAAACGGGCATGCTCGTCTGAATCTGAGATGGATGAAGACGAAGGAGAACTCTGCGGGGCCCGATGCTTCAGCAGATCTGTTTGGCGAACACAGATGCCACGCAACTTCAAGCTTCCTTCGGATACTCCGAAGTTCAACGGCACGCAAGATCCAAAATCCTGGCTCAGTGACCATCTGTCATCCGTCAAGCTTCACGGAGGCAACAAAGAAACCGCCATGCAATGCCTTCAGCTGCAGCTGACGGGCGCGGCGCGAGTCTGGCTCAGCAGCCTATCATCAAGATCCATCCGAAGCTGGGAGGAGCTCGCTTACATCTTCATCCAAAATTTCAAGGGCACTAGCAAGAGGCCCGCCTCAATCGAAGAATTGCGGGCCTGCACTCAAAGAACGGGTGAATCTATTCGCTCGTACATACTACGTTGGTCTACAACCAAGAACTCCACAGCACACATCTCCGAAGAGAGAGCCATCGACGCCTTCAGGGACGGCGTCAAGCGCCCAGACTTCAAGGAGGAACTTGGGCACTAAGCCCAAGACACTCGACCACCTCATGGAAATTGCCAACAGCTGGGCAGACGGTGAGGACTGCATCCAGCGAACGCAGTCAGATGAAGAGGACGACTACAGCCGAAGGCGAGAACGCCGCAGCAAGAGGAGATCGCGCGTCTACGAGGACCGCGACGGACCCGACATGGTCGCAGCCGGCTACGCCGACCGCCGCAACGACAACAGCCGCAACAGCGGAGGGTACCGCGGCGGAAACACCCGTGACAACGGACGCCCAGCGTGCTTGACGCGACAACGGACCCTCTACATACGACAAACTTTCGGGTCCGTGCACCATCCACTTCTACATCGACAAACAGGATGGCAAAAAGAAAGCCAGCCACATGCTCAAGGACTGCCGCGAGTTCCAGAAACTCAGCGAAAGCATGGTGCAGATGAGGCAACAAGCCCCAATCCCTGTGTTTGGAAACGCACCTGTACAAGGAGAAATAGCACTCGGAGCTCCTCCACCACCACCTATTGGAGGTCCACACCAGCCAGTCGCACCAGCACAAAACAACGCCGGGGTCGTGTACCCCCCACCAAAGGGAGCACTAAACATGATCCAAAAAGGACGCCCCACAAACAGGGTGCAAAAGAAAATCACCCGACAAATCAACTTGGCCGTGGCAACTCCGCCCGCAATCCCTGAGTACCTCAGCGGATCGGAATCCTGCATCACATTCACTCGCGCGGATCACCCTTGCCAGATCCCTCGCCCGGTCATCTTGCCACAGTGCTGGAGGCCTGGTCGGAGGTTTCGAGATGAGCCGCGTCTTCATGGACGGCGGCAGCGGCATCAACCTAATGTTCGCAAGCACTCTAGCAGCTATGCAGATCCCGCAATGCAGCTTGGAACAATCAGACACAACGTTCCACGGCATTGTCCCAGGAAAGGGCATATTCCCCCTAGGCAAAATAGGGCTCGACGTCATCTTCGGAAAGCCGGACAACTTTCGGCAGGAGCGCCTAGAATTCGAAGTGGTGGACTGGCCGTCGCAATACCACGCCATCCTGGGGCGTGTAGCATTCGCAAGGTTCCTGGCGGTCCCACACTACGCGTACCTACTACTCAAGATGCCAGGACCAAGAGGCGTCATCACAGTCCACGGGAGCTTCACCCGATCGGACCAATGCGACAGGGATTTCAACAAAATCTCCCAGTCTTTCGGCATGCAAGACGAGCTTGTAAGGCTCCGCGAGGCGACGGACAATGGGCTACCCCCAGTCACAAGGCAGAACGCACCTGACATGTCCTTCGACTCCACCGTCAACACTAAGAAAGTGCAGGTCCATCCGACGGACGGCTCTGATCGCCAACGACCTCAGCACCGCATAGGAAGGCGTGCTCGTCGAATTCCTCCGTGAGCGCTGGGAAATCTTCGCCTGGTGTCCTACGGACATGCCAGGAGTTCCCAGGGAATTCGCCGAGCATGCACTCAACGTCTTTCCAGACACCAAACCAGTAAAGCAGTCCATCCGAAGACTGTCGGAGCCACGAGCCAAAGCTATCGGCAAGGAAATCAATAGATTACTCGCAGCAGACTTCATCCAAGAAATCAAAGAAAGCGAGTGGCTGGCAAACACAGTAATGGTCCCAAAGAAGGACACGGACATCCTACGGATGTGTGTGGATTTCACATCACTGAACAAGCATTGCCCAAAGGACCACTTCCCTCTTCCTCGGATTGATCAAATCATCGATTCAACTGCAGGTTGCGAGAAACTCTCCTTCCTCGACGCCTACTCAGGCTATAACCAGATTCGGCTCAAGGTCGAAGATCAAGAGAAAACGGCGTTCATCACACCGTTCGGAGTGTTCTGCTACAATACAATGCCCTTCGGGCTAAAAAAACGCAGGTGCCACGTACCAGCGATGCATGCAGGCCTGCCTCAAGGACCAGATCGGTCGCAACGTCCAAGTCTATGTCGACGACATAGTAATCAAAACCAAAGAGGCAAGGACACTTATCAACGATCTCCGCGAGACGTTCGACAATCTTGATCGCTACAGGATCAAGCTCAACCCCGAAAAATGCGCCTTCGGCGTCCCATCGGGTCAGTTGCTCGGGTACTTCATCTCTCAGCGAGGAATTGAGGCGAACCCGAAGAAAATCAGAGCCATCATGAGGATGGAAAAACCGAAAAACCTCAAGGGCGTCCAGCAGCTCGCAGGACGAGTAGCGGCGTTAAGCAGGTTCATCAGCCGCATGGGCGAGAAGGCCCTACCATTCTACCAGCTGCTGCGCAAAGTAGACAAATTCGAGTGGACACCGGAAGCCGACGACGCATTCAAAAGCCTCAAGCGGCTCCTCTCTACCTCGCCCGTTTTGGTCACGCCAAAGGAGCGCGAACCCCTGCTGCTATACATAGCAGCCACACACCAGGTGGTCGGCCACGATACTCGTGGTGAGCGACCGAAGAAGGCAAGACCCACGGGTCCAGCGTAATTACTACCTCAGCGAGGTTCTCACTCCAACAAAGCAGAGGTACCCTCACTACCAGAAGCTAGCCTACGGCGTATTCATGATGGCTCGACGGTTGAGCCATTACTTCCAGGAGCACCAAGTGTTGGTCGTCAACGAGGCACCCCTGAACAGCATCCTGAATAATCCAGAGGCAACAGGACGGGTTGCCCTGTGGGGCATCGAACTATCACCTTTGGACATCGTCTCTGAAGCGACATAATCAAATCTCAAGTCCTTCCGGACTTCACTGGTGCCTTGGATGGAGTTGCAGCTGCGGACACCCAGACATGTCGCGATCTGGACAATGCATTTCGACGGCTCCAAGCGCGAAGCCGAAACAGGGGCAGGAGTCATACTGACCTCCCCGCAAGGTGACAAGATGAAATACGTTCTTCGGATGAAATTCAGAGCCTCCAACTACGAAGCCGAATACGAAGCCCTCATCCATGGCATGAGGATGGCAAAGATATGCGGTGCAATGCGCCTGGTCATCTACGGTGACTCCAACCTCGTCGTCCAGCAGACGATGAATGAATGCGATGCACACGCCGAAAACATGATCGTGTACCGCGCGCTCTACAACGCACTCGAAGGAGAATTCGACGGCTGCGAGCTTCGACACGTCGGAAGAGAAAGAAACAAGGAAGCCGATAGACTCGCCAACATTGGCTCCACTTGTGCAAAGGTGCCACCAGGTGTGTTCCTCGAACAGATCTGCATACCATCCATCAAGCGGAAATTCCCCAAGGGATCACCCGAAGAAGCAGAACAATTGGGAGCTACGCTACCCGAAGGTCATGAAGGACCCGAAAAATTGGACACCGAGGTCGCCATGGTCAACTTGATGCAGGTCATGGCAGTCGAAGAAACTTGGACGCGCCCATACCTCCAGTTCCTGTTACATGGAGAACTGCCTGACAACCCGACAGATGCCCGGCGCATATCTCGTCGGTCAAAGGCCTTCACCACTATTAATGGCGAGTTGTACAAGCGCAGTATCACGGGTGTACTGCAACGATGTGTCACCATCGATGACGGCAAAACCATCCTCCAAGACATCCACGAGGGCATCTGCGGCCACCATGCAGGCAGTCGCTCCCTTGTCGCCAAAGCTCTACGAGCAGGATTCTACTGGCCAACGGCCATGAGCAACGCGAAGGACATCGTCCGAAGATGCGACGGGTGCCAACGGTTCACCGACAAACCGCACGCACCCGGGTCCGAACTCAGACCCATACCAATAGCTTGGCCCTTTGCTCAATGGAGCCTCGACATGATTGGCAAACTGCCAAAATCCTCGAAAGGGGGACACGTCTTCCTCCTGGTCGCAGTCGACAAATTCACCAAGTGGATTGAAGCCATGCCAGTCACCAACCAGAAAGGCAAAACCACCGTCAAATTCTTTGAATCCATTGTCTACAGGTTCGGCGTACCGCATAGCATCATCACGGACAACGGGTCAAACTTCATCTCCGAAGAATTCCAGGACTTCTGCGAAGGCCTCGGGATCAACATCACGTATGCCTCAGTGGCACACCCGCAAACGAACGGACAGGTGGAAAGGGCCAACGGCCTAATCGGCGCTGGCATCAAGAAGCGCCTCATGAGCTCCCTCGAACACAAAGCTGGAAACTGGACGAAAGAGCTACCATCCGTACTATGGAGCTTACAGACTACTCCAAACAGCGCCACCGGCTACACACCGTTCTTCATGGTACACGGAGCCGAAGCCGTGTTACCAGCCGAAGTGCGCCACCAGGCCCCACGGGTCGTCGCTTACAGCGAAGCCGAATCCACGGCTGCACTCGAAGATGCCGTCGATACACTCGACGAGGCAAGAGACATAGCAGCAGCTCGATCAGCGGTGTACCAGCAGAGTCTCCGCAACTATCACAAATGCCAAAGGTCCTTAAATCGAAGGAGACCTCGTCTTACGACTCAAACAAAAGCGACCGAATAAATTCGAGTCACCATGGGAAGGACCCTACGTCATCACCGAAGTGATACCAGGTGGCGCCTATCGCCTCAAGCACGTGGAGTCTGGAGTCGCATACTCCAACCCATGGAACATCGCGCACCTGCGGCGATTCTATCCGTAGCAAACTACCCCTTTACTTTCAATAAGGCTTTCAGCCAAGGCTACTCAGCCGAACAATGTACTTCCTCCATTACGATATAAATAAAGCTAAGTGTCCCGCCCCAAAACTTCGGTTCACTATTTCCTGCATATTTACTATATGCTACAAACGCGCTCGGGGGCTCCCCCCACCTCACGATTTCATCGACTGAGGACAAAACGCGCTCGGGGGCTCCCCCCCACCTCACGATCTCATCGACTGAGGACAAAACACGCTCGGGGGCTCCCCCACCTCACGATTTCATCGATTGAGGACTAAACGTGTACACCTGAGTAGCTGACAAACGTCAGGCAAACGAAAAGGGCACACACTTGATCAAAGCACTGCGTGCTCACAAACAAACAAATCTTTACAACAAAAGGCACAACGTGCCCAGCCGAAATATACAAACTTTACATCTCTCTCTTTTTACAGGTACTACCTATGTTGAAGAATAACTTGGGCACGCTGCTCAAAAAATCTACAATCTGTTCGGCATACTGCCTTACAGCGGCGTAATGCGGACGCATATCCCACTCGCCACCATCCGGTCGAAGAGGTGACCCAGCCGCCACAGCAGCCAAATTGACGTCAGGCCAGTGCAGCCTCACAAGAGACAAAGCAGCCTTCACTCCTGCGACGAGCTGCTGCCGCACCAGCTCCTTGACATTGCTGGCACTCCGAAACTTCGACAGAAGACCTGCAAGGGTCGTCGGCACGGCATCTAAAGGAAACATGACGTGCAGCACCGAGGCAAGCGACGTCTACACTTGACGGAGCACCCGCGAAACTTGATGAACACGATCCTGCACCGTCGCCAAGGCTATGGCACGATCACGGTCCATCCAGAAGAAGCCGCCGGCCTCCATGTCCTGTTGAGTCAAGCAGTTGACCCGAACAGCGACACGCTCTTTTTCTTCCCTCGGAGCAAGATTCGCGCCTACGACAACCGCGCAAGACAAGAATAAGGCCAGCAGGCTCATCCGAAGAACTGAGCTACAGCCCGAAAGAAGGGTCAACTTACACTGCAGTTGCTCGGACAGCCGACCCAGCTCCGCCATCAAGTACTCCTCTCTGGCTGCGCCACGATCCGCCTTGGACTTCCAAACGTCGGCCCGGCCGCGTAGCACGAGCAACTCCCTCTCCAGACTGCGCACGCGATCCCGAAGGAAAGTAAGCTGCGAGGAGTTATCCAAGGATGGACGCAACGGTGTTGCGGATGGGGCGTCAACGAACACCGACCAAGGAACCTAGAACGACAGCAAAAGAAAGGAACACAGACATTCAGCCAAGGATGAAGAACAACTCAGAGAAAATTCATTGAATATATAAAGCCACTACGTGGCACAAAGAAGATACTCCTCAAGATATTTACAACAAAAGTAAACTACACACTACCCTACGTCTACTAGGCCTAAGGGCGAGGCCGAGTCGCCTCGAGGAGCAGGCTAGCTTTGGCCTCACCTGCTGCCGCGATGCGTACTCGAACACAAGTCAATGAGCTTGGGCCCATATATCGTCTGCGGCGGAGTAGGCAGCGAAGGCTACCTCGGATCCATCCGCGTCGGCATCCGAGGCGTGATCAGGGCAAGTCAGCTCCGCTCCGGCCGCCAAGGCCATCGCCCGCCAGCCGACGCGCCGATGCCCTTACGCTTGTGCTTATGCGCCCAGTGCTTTGGTATGAGCCTCCGCCAGAGCGTCCACATCGTCAAGGGTTGCGCCCTTCGGGAAAAGCTCCTAGTAGAAGCGGCCAAGGACCTCTTTCGCCTTGGCAAGGGAGTTGACGACGGTGCTGCAGCGGTCTTCGACCGCCACAATGGCATCATCTAGAGCACTCCCGTGCTCCAGAGCACCGCGGTCGAACTCGATGCCCGCGGCATCTGAGACAAAAATGAAGAAAAGCATGAAGAAAGGCAGCATAGAAGAAGACCCGTAAAAAAAACAAGTACAAAATCCAGCACTCACCCGAAATAGCCTTGGCAGCGGCCATGAGCTTCGCCGCCACCCCTCTTTCACGAGCAGTCGCAACGGTGGCCAGCTGCTCCTCGCGATCTGCGGCCTCCTGCTGCAGGCGCTCCTTCGTTTCGGCTGCCTTCGACAGCTCTAACTCAAGGCGCTCTTTAGCATGCTAACGGCTTCGGCTTTCCGACGCCAAGGCTCTTTTTAAGAGCATCAACTTCACGGAGAGAGTCGTTATGCTCCTCTGCATTTGAGACAAGCAAGTGTCAAAGAATAGGACCAGGACAAACAAGAGAAGTACTAAAAGGCAGAAGGATACCTTGAAGCTGCCGAAGTTTCGCCTCCAGCGCCAGGCGTTCCTCCACCAGCCGCTTGGCCTCCTGTACAAAGGGCTGCAGGAAAAGGAAACAGAAGTAAGAAAAGGACTCGGGGGCTACGCCCAACACAAAGGAGTAAAAACAAAATTAGCATACGAAGACACTCGGGGGCTTCCCCCGTGACATGAGGCAAGAAAACTTACATGCTCTGTCGGCGATCCCGAAGCCCCGCCTGCGAAATTCTGAGGCGTAACCACCAGCACCTCCCGCACAAGAGGATCTGGAGCGGCGCCACCCGAAGTCGCCACAGTCTGCGGAGGAGGCGACGCAATGTTCGACTCCCCCATCATCTCCCGCGCACCATCACTAGAGTCGTGGGAGGATTGCCTGCATACGAACCAATCAACACAGGTGCAAAAATCATGAAGGGAAAAGGACAGCAGTACAAAGAAAAAACTTACGAGCCCAATGCGCTCAGGTCGAAGATAGGAGAAGCCCTTCGGGCCCTCTTCTCCTCTTTCTTCTCTTCCTTCTTCTCCTCCTTCTTTTCTTCCTTCTTAAGCTTTCTTTGGTCGGGTGCGGCGCATGTGAATGGCGAGAAAGGAGAGGAAGAACCTCCATGGTGCTCAAGGCCCAGAGGATTTCTGGGAGTCGGAGGAGTCGAGGCATCCGAAGACTCGCTCGAGCTCCGTGATTGCTTGCGCGTATGGTCCTCACTCGACTCGTCGGCATCCTCCGCCGGAGATCGCGTCGAAGGAAGCTCGGACACAGAATCAACCACTTCGTTGTCCGGGGCATTCGGATACCTTTCGGGCAATGGTGGTACCATGCCCGGCACTTTGAAGCTCTACAAGATGAGAAGGAACTTTGTTAGCAAACAAAGGAAACAAATACACAACCAACAAAAAAAGGGGGAGCACTACGTGCACAAATCTACACCTTCGGCACGGCCAACGTCGAAGAAAAGGGAGGAGTCAGCGACTTCCCTGGGATTTCTTCTCCGGCCTTGAACTTCAGCAGCACGCGAAGATCCTTGTCAAGATCCCCCTCGGAGATTTTCTCACTCGAAACCCTCGTCGGATCACGGCGCCCAGAATAAAGAAACATCGGGTGCGCCCTCGCTTGGAGAGGCTGCACCCGACGCTCAAGAAACGTCCGGATGATGTCCACGCCGTTCACCTCTTTCTCCGGAATCAATTGGAGATCCTCCACCCGACGATAAAGGGCCTCTATATCCGCCACTTCACCGTCCAGGATTTGGTTTTTCCAGGACCTTTTCTTCTCAATCAATTGCGAGGGGTCAAAGGGAACAAGACCAAAATCTTGCCCGGGCAAAACGGAGTCGCGGATGTAAAACCATCGCCTCCTCCAGTACTGGACAGATTCGGACATGGAAAAGGAAAAGAATTGAAATTGGGATTGAGGGAGATGATGAAACCCCCAATGGGATACACACCATCCGAACCAGATTGCCTCTTCACGGAATAAAGCTTCCGGAAGAGGCCAAAGTGCGGCTCAATGCCAAGCCAACACTCGCACAATGTGATAAAACACGCAATGTGGAGAAGAGAGTTGGGAGACAGATGATGGAGTTGAACCCCATAGAAGAAGAAGAAGCGATCCCACGGAGGAAGTCGTGGACCGAAAAAACCAGCGCTACGAAGGCAAGAAACATAACCCGGTACCCAGATGGGCGACGGGGGATTACCTCATTGCCGGGGAGTCTGACGGCCGTCGTATCTTGCGGGATCAGGCCTCGCTCGCGCAGTTTGCGGAGATCGCTCTCTCGCGTCTCTGATCGCTGCCAGCCACCATCAGTGACGCGAGCCGCGGCAGTGCCCTTCTTGCCTCCAGCGGCGCTGGTCCCAATCGCAGATGAAGACTTCTTCGTTTTCCCCATGGCGCTACGGCGGTGGTGGCGTTGCCAACAAAGAAAGAACGAAGGAAATGTGGAAGAAAATCTAGGCGCGCAGCAAGAATAGCTCAAGAACAAGGAGGCAGTGAACAGATGAACTGGTGCGGTGAAAAACAAACCACGATTTCACCAAGGATTATAACAGCGAAGACGACGCACGTTGGCCGTCCATCGAGAAGACCTAACACCAACGATAGATCTGGCCGTACATGTGTCAGCATCACAACGAACCGTCGTTACCACGCCGTCCACTACGCGCGGAAATCGAGGAGACGCCGTAATCATCTCCACACCTCGCGTGACCGGTCAATTCAAAGTCAGCAAGTGGGACCCACACTTCGTTCAGTCAAGTCATCTCTGGCGTAGCAGACGCTTGAGGTCATCGATCGTCAGCACTGACGTCATCAAAAGCTATACTAGCACCAACTTCGGCTGCACAGCTAAAAGTACTCACTCGAATCTTCGATTCGACTAAATACTCGGGGGCTACTCCTATCAGGAGCGCTGGCCGCGCACCCGAAAGACAAATGAAGACAAAGTACTTCTCTGAGCCCTACGTCGAGTCTACGACTCCACTACGGACTCGGGGGCTACTCCCATAGGGAGGATGGATTTAAGCATCCGAAATTTTCGAGTCCTACGGACTAAACAACTGAGCAATGCTTGAACTAAAGTCTTCATTCGAGTCTACGACTCGAACAGACACTCGGGGGCTACTCCCGTAGGGAGCGCTGGTCGCGCACCCTATGAAACTTTCGACTGCGATCTTTCGGATCAACATGCAAAAACTTTTTTTGGCAACTCTGCCCCAACAAAACGCTAAGTGAGCGACAATCTCCTTGGCCACCCGAAGCACCTCCGTGGTGACAAACATTCGGATGCTATGTCTGCGACACAAAGATAAGACCTACAGATATCATCTGATGGCCTGGCATCGCACCTGACTGCGCTCTGCTAGTATGAAGCCGTACCAGCAGGTACGATGAAAAATCCCGACGGACGCGTTGGGTACATAAATTAAAATCACTGGAATTCCACTCCTGTAAGTCCTCCGCGGCATGAGTCGAACTACGCCAGCATATGTTCCAGGTCCGGGTTGAGGGACCCGAACCTGAAGAAGATCGTGTCGTTTCGTCCTAAGACAGTTAACTGGCCCTGATCCGTCAGGTGAGTCAGGCACACGCATCAACAATCCCTACATACATATATGCTATTAAAATATAGTTGCACCCGAAGGATGGAAGAGTCCTCAGCCGAATCTACGATTGTTGATCACTCGAGACTCTTGACATGGTTATACCCTACGTACATGACTTGACATACAGTCCAGCCCAAGGAAGGCCCATGGCAGATATACGCTGGCCCATGAAGATTTTCGGGCGGCCAAGGCCCATGACGCCTTCGAGTCCTTGGAGAACAAGACTAGTGCAGATAGGAAATTCAAAGGGGTAAAACCCTAGAACTTGTAACCAACTAGGACTATGCCCGGGACCTTCCTAAGTCTATATAAAGGCCAGGAGGGCACACCCTAGATCTCTCGACTCATACTCTCGCACACGCATCCACGCCAGATCGAATCTGCGCACCCTGTAACCTTCGGTTCCGCCGTAATCAAAGAGCAGACAAGCAGGAGTAGGGTTTTCCCTCCGGGGGCCTGAACCTGGGTAAATCTCGTGTCCCCTGGTTGCTTGTCTGTTAACCGTGCCACGATCTCCAGCATCCCCATCTTCTCCAAAACCCAAGTCCATAACAATGGGCATTGACGAGATTAAACCTCGTCACCGTGCGCCCCTTGCAAAGCCACCGCCACGTTGAGCTTCACCGCGTCACTGCGGTTCTGGTAAGCACCCTCTCCCCTCCCCGGGCGACCTAGAACGCCAGCGCCGCCACTAACAGACGCTCCGCCGCCAGTCGCCGCCGCTAGCGCCGCTAGGCTATGGTCAGAGCAACGGTAGCCGTTAGATCTATATCGTAAGGACTAGATTAGATCTGAGCGAAACGTTTTCTTTGAATCTGGCGCGTTGGATCTGACTTGATCTGACGGCGCGGAAGGGTGATCCTGAGTGAAACGGTATCGGCCAATAGGATAGCGCCGCGTGGCTAGGGTTTGAGTTTAAAACAGAATTTGAAATCTGATTTATATCCAATTTTGAAATAGCTATAACTTTTGATCCCCATGTTAGAATTTGACAAATTTTATACCGTTGGAATCAGGAGAACAAGCCCTTTACATTTATGCAATGTGTTTAAAGTTTTGCTTCTGTTAAAATAGTTTTATTTGCAGAAACATGTGTAAGGCTTATTTGAGTATATGAAATGTTTAGGAATTGTTTTTAGTTCTAAACAAATTTGTTTTGGCAAGCTTTTGACTTGTTTAGGATTCAGTACTATGCACTTGCTTGATTGAGTTTAAAAATCATCACTTAGCATCTTGCATGCATGCATATATTTTTGTTTGTTTGTATATGTTGTGTGTAATTTGTTGCTACCATTCTTTGTGTAGACTTTGGTGCTAGTGATTGTGATTGTGAAGAGTGCTACTCTCCCAACTACCAAGGCAAGTGGTACTTCATGAATAATTCCATCCCTATATTTTGTACTAAGCATTAGAAATATTTTTGCTAAGTCTTGCATGTTACTATTTTTGCCTATATGCCATGTTGGGAAATCCTAAGTAGTTGTAGAATTGCTAGGAAATTTCTAAGTTAAGTTTCTATCTATGCCATGCTTAGCCTAGCTAGTAGCAAACAAGGGTTGGTGAAATATACATGCTATGATGAAAATATTTCTAAGTCTTTAGACTTTGGTTTTGTTTAATAAAACAACTAAGTCAATGAATCACCTGGGTGGAAAGGGACATGATTGGTGGTTTTGGTTGAGTGGTTACACAAGACCCATGGCTATGGTTTACCTTGTGTATCTCACTTGTGGAAAGCCACCCAGGAACAAAGGGATTTTAGAGGCCAAGTGTTGAGAAGCTTCTAGTGCAGCCACTTGGAAATATGGGATCTGCCTGGATCACATAGGTTGCTAGAACTTAGCCATTTGGACAGTTGGTGGTAGAGGGATGATAGGTTGGAACGCGTCCATTTGGTCTAAGGGAAGACTTCTGAAAGGTCCTATCTTGGTGAAACTAAGTCTGGTGGGGAAAGTGCACAACCTCTGCAGATGGAAAAATCTAAGTACTTAGCCAAGTCCCTGGCAATGGACAACTTGAGCATCAATACATGGAAGCTATCAAGAATCTCATCATTCAAACTTCTAAGTAAAAACTTGTGGGTGAACATAGGTGAAGGACCTCAATGTCTATTGGTGGTTCCTTGGGAAATGTTTTGACAAAGAAAAACTTAGTGATTTCAACTAATAGGAAAAACCTATTTTGAGCAAAGCAAGCCAAGCTACACTTAGCCAAATATGCATATAGTATCTAGTCCACTTAAAATCTACTAAGGTATCACTTGCCAATACTATTCCAAAGTATTGACCCACTGAGGTTGTAACTTGTGATGTTGCAGGTTACTCTGATGAGGATTAGGTGTCATGAGTCTACACTCAACATGTTTGCCTGTGGCACATGAAGATGAAGACTTTTATTTATTTACTTATTCCAAACTCTTGTATTAGGCCTGTGGCCTTTGAGTTGTAAAGACTATGTTTATCTCTGGAATGGATGTAATAATGACCTTTGTATTTGTGTACTTCATCTTAAATTGTGGATGCTAGCAATGATCCAGGGACTAGCATTGCAATCACAGGGATCCTTTTCCTTTACAAAGGAGGGATCTTACATATACCAAAAAGGATATTTTTCTTAAGTGCATATATAGCCCATGGCTCTATTTTATCTTATGGTATATCAATGAACTTCACCAAAGAAAAACAAAAAATCTCAAAACCATCACAACTAACACTAAGGGAACTAATGCTAGTTGGGATACTTTGATAAAGGCAACAAGTATCAAGAGGAATGATTCAATGCAATTTCAACAATATTGCACATGATAGTACCTTGAGGAGTTGATATGCAATAAATTGCTAGAAGGCACATTTGGAATTGGTGAATCATGAACATAATTTTATATACTTCCCATTATATTCATCATCTCAAATTACTCACATAAGCAATAAGGATACATAAGTCTTTCAAAGATAATTGCAAGAATCGAACATTTACAACCAAATAAATTCATGCCAAGATGCAACCTACAAGAGATTGGATGGAAGAATAGTATGCATGAATAAGATACTTGTTACCAAGATAGCAATGGTATGATGTAGTAGATACGAATCTTTAGATCATCCTAGCTTGGCTCCAATTATCATGTGGTGAAAACTTTCTTTATAGACGAGACAAGCATCCATTGCATCTTCAATGTACCTAAAACAACATTCAAGTACATATTGGTCCCCAAACAACATTCAAGTACATTGGGTCCAAAGTGGTTAGAATAACCACAACACATAGGATACACTCCATAAAAATATGTGCATATTTAGATATGAAATTTGAATTTCATGCACATCTTAGCCGTTTAAGGATTTGATGGAGTATACCCTATATATTGGATCAAAGAAAGCAAAACATGACATAAGATATACATTTATTAAACATGCATGCGCGAGAATTTCAAGATCCAACGAAGATATACTTTGGACAAATCACCAAAAATATTCAAGAAGGCATACAAGGTGTGACAAAACACATTTGTTGTCCAAACTATACCAAAGAATCAAATCAACACAAGATTTGTTCAACAAAGTTAAACAAATGAACCGAGCAAAAACTATGAAGCATGAAAGATGAATTAAAAACACAAATGCTCAAAGATTTATCTCATTCAAGAAAATAAAACAGAGGATAAAGAATGAGATAACAAACTCCCAGAAGAGCAAGGTTTCAACAAATAAACCAAACCCTTAACACTTTTCACAATGGCACAAGGTTCCGAGAAGAAAAGGTTTGTCTTCCACTAAAACACATTTGATAATAATCAAAAACATCATCAAAGATATGTTCAAAATCCAAGGAAGACAATGGGAGCCACACAATTGTTTTGGAAAGAAAGTAAGGCAATTAGAGGTTAACTCCAAAGTGAAGATGATCCACAAATGCTACCACACACAAGTATATCAATTGTTGAAGACAATGAGTGTATTGGAATAGATTTAGGTGGTATATTGCACGGATATTAAAGATAAATCTTCACAATAAAAAGCATAGGATAGAAATAAAAAGATTAAGCACTATGCAAAGATAGAGATTCTTGATAGCTTCAAATAGTCACACAATCATGCAAAACAATGATTAGAATAACTTGAATCAAATGGTATCCCAAATAATATATAGAGATATGTATTTGAGAAAGACCGCACCAAGAATTTATTACTCAAACAAGGACCAAAAAGACAAGCAATAAAAGCTTCTAACAAAAATAGGACCATGTTTGAGCCAACATGCCACCTAGAAACAAGATAATCAACAACATCGACCCTAAGTGGCACTACCTCATATGTTCACATTTCCTAGGATTGTGATATGCAAAAGAAGCATAGCACTCCCCCATAATGTGATATTCATTTTTTTAATAAGAGGCAAAACAACCTCAACTAGAAATAATTAATGGACATTTAGAATTTGAATTTCTCATGAGTATGATACACCACATAGTGACTAGATAAGCTTGCAATATCAATACTAAGTGGTAGAACTCATGTACACATTTTTTAAGGTTTGAGAGATGCGCGAGGCATGTCACTACCCCAAAATGGATGTTCCATTAACCACTCTAAAAGAGCCAAATAAGATATAATCAAGATGCATTAGAGGCTCAAAATAAAACACACGAGTAAATGATGTGCCAAACACCTAGAAATACTTGAATACACAAAATAATCAAGCATGAGGCACACCAAATACAAACACATACTTGGTATAAAACCAAAACATGTAAAGGGGCAAGTAACTTACAATATAAATGAGTTAATTACAAGTTACCGCGAAGAGGCACATTGGATATAAGATAGGGAAATAATAATCCAAAGGACTTGGCTTGATCAAATACAACATATGAAGATCCCTTAATTCTTCATGAGTTAGCCAAGTCTCCAATGCCCTCCATAAACACCTATTGATCAAGTTTGAGCTAGTTGATCCCCAACTAAGTTGGGTCCTAAGAGGTTAGTCACAATAGGCTTGGCAACCCAAATGGTTCTTTTCTTGACACCACTTTGAGTTCCAACAAACTTGGCAAACACATTGCCATCCTTATCCTTCCTAATAGAATAATCATCATCAACAATGATAGGGTTAGATAAGGTACCATTTGAACATGAAGAGGCAAAGTGCCCCTTCCCACGACATATGTAGCAACAAGTGCTCCCCTTTCTCTTCTTTATTGATTTCTTGGCTTGGGGAGCATTATCTTGATTCTTCTTCGGAAGTGGCCTCACTTCAACTTGGGCTTGAACATGAGCTTGTGGCCACTTCCCTTGTTGCTTCTCACTCAAGTGCTTTTTCTTCAATGGACAAGATCTTACATGATGTCCTTCAACCTTGCACTTTAAGCAAATAATCTTGGCTGAATTCTTTACTTGGTTTTGGCCCTTCTTCTTGTTTATATTGGACTTGTTATTGTTATTGGAGTTGAATCCAAGTCCACTTTTATCATTAGGGGATTTTTGCACACTCAAGATATTATCGAGTGTGGATTTCCCTTCATGACTCTTTTCCAAGTCATTCCTTAAGGAAGTGACTTGGGCCTTAAGCTCTTTTATTTCCTCTATATGGTTAGTATAAATACAAGTGCTAGAGGAAGTAAAATCTTCATTGTTAGAGAAACAAGGCAAAGCAATTAATCCAACACAAGGTTTATCAATAGTATGGCTAGATGGATTACTAGGACTAGCACATGGCAAAATAGCATTTTGAGTAGAAGTTGTGCTAATGTCCAAAAGAGGCTCATAAGATGTTATCTTAGTAATACTTGCCTCACAAGCTAACTTTAGCCCATCATGGGAGATTAGAAGATCATTATGAGAGCCCGAGATCTTTGCATGACTTTCTTCCAATTTCCTATACTTACTAGTTAGCAACTCAAGTTGAGCCCTTAGCTCAACATTCTCCTTTAGGGTAGATGCTTCACAAGAAGTAGAGTTAGTAGCACAAGCATCATTAATGGAATTTTCCTTTTCAAGCTCATAAGATTCAATTTTTTATGTGAGGAGACAATTAGTGTGCTTCTCCTCGGCAAGCTCTTGCTTAAGGAGATTGAATCTCCGACTCACATCATCAAGTTGGAAATCCAACTCCTCTATGGTTCCCGTTTGTTTAGTTATGGTGTCCATAACGTGTTTGAGACAAGTAATGGCCTTATTATTACCTCGAAGAGAGGTACACAAAAAAGTCAACTCAATCAAGAGAGCACTAGTATCCTCATCAATCTCATTATCGCTATCATCATTATCATTGCTATTATCTTTAAAAGATATATTGGGATCCAAAGTAGGAGATACATTTGATCCTCTTGCCATAAGGCACATGTGAGCATGGGAGAATTAAGATGACGATATTCTTGAATCTTCATTCATGATCATGTCTTGCTCCATAGAATATTTTATTTCCTCTACATTGTTAGATAAACAACTAGAGGAAATAGAAGCATTTTGTTCATGGTAACAAGGCAAATCAAGCATATCATCTACACTACTACTCAAATAATTTCTAGATGATATACAAGGACTAGAAACACAAGGGAATATAGCATTATTGTTGCAAGAAGTGCTTAAGTCCAAAGAAGAAACATTGCAATGGGATAGAGATGAAGGATCATCATTAGCGAGCACAATATCAACATTGCAATTCCCAACACCACTCACCATATATTTACCTTGTGTCTTGCCACACATTGGTGAAGTGGGTGAAGATGAGAACTCATCGCGGCCGGAGGTGGAAGCAACTTGGATCTCTTCATGATGTGAAGGAAAAGAGATCTCCTCGGAGAAACCACCAACAATATTAGAAATGGAAACACCAAATATTTCTTTA
Source organism: Avena insularis (assembly GCA_023614405.1). Lineage (NCBI taxonomy): Eukaryota > Viridiplantae > Streptophyta > Magnoliopsida > Poales > Poaceae > Avena > Avena insularis. Next base: position 406,800,786 of record CM042685.1, on the reverse strand, counting down.
AGCTTGGTCCACTTCTCATGAGACGACTTGCGATTTACAATCGTCAAGAACAAATTAACTGTGGGGCTCAAAGAGAAAATAAGGTCATTAGATACTTGAGCTTCGAGATGTAAATTTTTCTCATCCTCTAAAGATAGATTTTGAGGATCCATAGGAGGAGAAAAACCTACATCTAGAAATCTCTCAATATTTGGACACAAGGTCCAAAGATTACAAAGTAAGCAATTTCTCCACATAGAATAATTTGTTCCATCAAAGATAATTGTGTCATTGTGCACTGTACTGCTAGCTGACATCTTTACACTCTAGGCGGTGAATCCTAAACAAGGAGAGACCTTGCTCTGATACCAATTGAAAGGATAGAGATGTCGCCTAGAGGGGGTGAATAGGCAATTTCAAAACTATTTCGGTTTTGGCTTGATACAATGCGGAATTAAACTAACGTTTATTTTACAAGCACAAAACCTAAATACACTAGGCTCAACTAAGTGCACCAACAACAAATTAAGCTAAGCAAGATAGCACAAGATAAATATACCACAAGTGATAAGCAAGATATAAGTACTTCAAGCTCGATGGCTATCACAAGGAAAGTAAGCTCGGATATAGAGATAACCGAGGCACGCAGAGACGAAGATGTATTCTCGTGTTCACCACCTTTGGGAAGGGGGATACGTCACGTTGGAGAGGTGTGAGGTTCCACGAAGGATTCCTCACGCGCCACAAAGGCTCACCTTCTTCTCCGAGTCTATCCCACGAAGGAATAGGACCTTTCCTTATGGCTAGCTTTTCCTCCACTCCGGAGATGGCAAGCTCCACAACCACTTCACAAGCTCCACGAAGGAGAAGCCCGGGTCTCTTCACAATCTTCCACGAAGAGAACACTGCGGCACCAACCGTCAAGCCAACTAGGAGGTCACCCTCCAAGAGTAACAAGCTCACGGTCTCTCACTCGAACAAATTGTAATGGAGAGCTCAACACTTATGCAAGAATGCAAAGCAACACCACCAAGGGTGCTCAAATCCTTCACTCTCAAATCCCACAAAAGCAACAAGTGCTAGGGAGGAATTAGAGAGGAAGAACAATGGTGGAAGTCAAAAAATGACTCCAAGATCTAGATCCAATGGGTTCCCCTCACTTAGAGGAGGAATTGGTTGGTGGAGATTGTAGATCTAGATCGCCTCTTCCAAAGCCCTAAAAAATATGCAAGAGTCATAGGAGGGAAGGGGGAGGAAGCAAGCTCAAGAGGTTCAACAATGGAGGTCAATTTCGTGGTCAAGAACACCCTAAAACGTTAGGGGAAGAACCCCCTTTTATAATGGAAAGCAAATATGGCTGTTGGAAGAAATCTGTGCGAACTCGGTTGAAAGTTCGGTTGGACCGGCTCCAGAACCGGACGGTCTGGTTCCTGGACCGGAAAACCAAACTTAAAACCGGAATTGGGGTCAGTACACAGTCTCGGATAGACTCGGTATAGCAAAACCGAAAATCCCGGTTTCAGATCTGGTTTTCCGGTCCTGGCACCGGACCACCCGGTCTAGGAGCCGGTTGAACCAAATCCACAACCGGGATGAAACAGGCTTCACGAAAAACGCAATAACTTTTGCATCCGGACTCCGATTTCGATGATCTTGGGCTTGTTTTGACGAGGACAACAAGATCTACAAGATTGTGCAGAGAAACATCATAGCCCAACAAAGGAGGATAAAACCAAATGAATAAAGGTAAGAAGCCTCCCTAAATAAGAACCGATAAAACCTTCAAACTCGAAAACGCCATAGAAGATGCATACGAATTCCGTTTTTGATAAAGTTGGGCTTGTTGAAGAGCTAGAAACAATCTCAAGAATCTCACATGGAGAAACACCAAGAAGCAACAAAATAGGAAGATGCAAAGTATGCAAAGGATTGAGCTCCCTATGACGACGTGATCAAGTTAAACAACCGAAAGCCCCTCTTGATAGTGCGGCTATCTATCCTATAACCCGGTCTCCTAAAAACCACCTTGAGACCGGTAAAAGGAAAACCTAGCAAGGCCATACCTTTGCCTTGCGCATACCGCTTGATCTTGATGACAACGCTTCAAGCTCCACCCAAGCCGGAATGCAACACTTGATCATTGTTGCTTCGTGAAGACTCCTAATTTTCTTCCCCATACACCACTATGGGATAGATTCATTAATACATGTCTTCACATGTCCATTATCACCAATATGGACGGCAAGCTTCAAGCAAATGATCTTCTCGAGATGCTTATCTTGAACTTGTCCTTCTCAACCTTGATGACGATCACCACTTGATGTCATCCTCTCATGGTCTATATAATATCTTCATTTTGAAGCATGCCCATGGAAAGATACCTGTCCCATATAGAAAACACAAAGGCAAATATATAATGGGTTAGTTCATGATGCATAATCTACAAGGCTTACCATACCACAAGACCATGTGGTACATTCTTTATGCTTCATGTGTTGACCAACTTGAAATCACTCTTTGTTATTGGTCAACCAAGTATCTTATCGTGATCCATCTTAATATCTCGAGGTACATAAGGAACTATTCATTTGATTACATGCTCTAAATCTTAGTCAACCATAGCTCAACTAATGAGGCTATCATGACACCGACTTAGAGCCATATCTTGAATTATTCTATTGAGATCACACTCTCAAGATCTTGATCATATCATATTCTTCTCTGTAACATGATGATTTTGATGCCAATACTCAAGGTATATTTTTATCTTCATGGCATCCATACTTGAATCCAACACATGGACTATAAGCATGACCTATGGAATATTCCTTCATATAAAACTCAATGAAAACATTAGTCCATAGGGATTGTCATTAATCACCAAAACCACACATAGGGGCAATTACTTTCAGCTTCTCAGGTTCTTCCTCAACTTACTCCGTATCAGGAGCATCCTTTTTATCATTACCACTCTCAGTTTCAGCATCAGAGATAGATATACTATTAGTATCTACAGCAGGTTCAAGTGGTTCCTCAACTATTTTATGTTTCTTTTTCTTTCTCTTACGAGGACTACCACTACTCTCACCTTGTTGAGAATCCTGCTCAATTATTTTAGGGTGTCCTTCAGGATATAAAGGATCTTGAGTAGCTATACCACTCCTAGTTCTAATTCCATAAGCATGCTTATCTCCTGAGGCATTAACTAGCATATCCATTTGTACCTTAGCAAGTTGATCAATTTTGGTTTGAACCATTTGAAAGTGTTTGCAAAGCATTTTAATATCATTAGAACTTCTTTCCACAATATCTTTCAACTCTTTAATATCTCTAGAGTTTTCCAATAAATGATTCTGAACTTGTTTATTAAAATTACCTTGTTTAACAATAAATGTGTCAAGTTCCTCTAAGCATTGATCAGGAGGCTTACCATAGGGAATATCACCTTCATCAAAGTGGATAGTGTGTACCTCAATAGTAGATGAGTGGGGAATTGGCTTACATAATTCTTCTATAGGAGGTAGGTTCTTCACATCTTCAGCTCTAATACCTTTCTCCTTTAAACATTTCTTAGATTCCTTCATCACTTCATCATTTAATGCAATTACTCCCCTCTTCTTTGGTGTTGGTGTTGGAACTGGTTCAGGCACAACTAGTTCAGGAGTAATAGGCTTAGGTGTATTCAACTCAGTTGAAGTCCAATCATCATAATTCTTTCTTATTTTAGCCATTAATTCTTCAGCATCTGTAGGAGTTCTTTTCCTAAAAACACAAACAGCAAAGTTATCTAGGTATGTCCTAGAATCATCAGTTAGTCCATTATAATAAATATCAAGAAGCTCATTTGTAGGTAATGGACACTTATGATGTGCATGAATCAAGGCACAGAACCTTGTCCATGACTCAGGCAATTTCTCTTCTTCTCCCTGGTTAAAATAAAAAAGTCTCTGCAAAGCATCATGTCTTGCACTTGAAGGAAAATATTTCTGGAAGAAAGAAGCAATCAAGCAATCAGGGCTATCAATGGAACCAGGAGGTAATCTATTAAACCAAGCCTTAACTTCTACTTTCAGTGAAAAAGGGAAGATCTTTGTAACAAAGTACTTGCGCATCTTAAAACCATCAGAGAATAAAGCACTCATAGTGGAAAGCTCATTCATATGAGCCACAACACTCTCATTTTCAATCCCACAAAAAGATGGTACTCTTCATAGGAGCCACAAAACTTTCTCAACAATGTCTAAGTAGGATAAATCAAGAGAGAAATCATAATATTTATCTTTAATATCTATGGGAGAGGTGGCAAACTTAGGATCAGAGGACAGTTTAGAAATAATGGTACGTCTCTCAAGGAGACTGTTAATAGCACTGGCACCATGTGTGTTTCGGCACTCTTCAACAAATTCATCAGTAAACTCAATGTAACCATCATTGATATCGTATCTCTCTCTAGACTCAGGTGAGCTAACAGGTGTAACAGTGACTTCACTAGGAGTTTCAGTATTTCCTAGACTAGCCATAGTAGCATCTAGGAAAGGACCCAATGAACCACTCGTATCAAGCACAGTATAAGTAACATCATGATGTAGGGTTTCGTAGCATGAAAATAAAAAAATTCTACCGCATACAAACAAACAAGCCAAGATCTATCTACTAGATTGTAGCAACGAGTCGATGGAATAACTCACCCTCGAAGATTCCAAAGTGTTTAACGAGAGCGGATTCTCGTGGGTGATGTAGTCGTACTCTTCCCGATCTCAAGATCGCGTGAGCGATCCTTCCGCTGCGTTAGCAGCGCTCCCTTGATCGGTCACACGTTCGGTACTCGACGAAGACCTTCCTCTCCCTTGTTCCAGCAGGCAGCGGAGGTTGTAGCACTCTCCTCGCGATTCCGGCAACACGACGGCGTGGTACTGGAAGTAGAGGGGAGATCTCGCAGGGCTTCGCCTTAAGCCGGAGCGAGTATGGTGGACTATGAGAGAGCTCCTCGGCGATCTAGGGTTTAGACGCACCAAGGAGGAGGTGCTAGGGCCGGCGGCTAGGGCTTGGAGCTTTCCCAAGACGGCGGCTAGGGGAGCCCTAGGCGGCGGCAACAGGAGGTGGCGGCGCCGGGCTAGGGTTTTGGGTGGAGATCTTGTGTACTAGGAGGGGCAGCCCTGCCCCTTCCTTTATAGGTGGGAGGCGCCAGCCAAGGGAAGGGGAGTCCCTCCCCAACTCGGATCCCAAGTGGGCCGGCGGTGGAGGAGGAACTCCTCCCCAACTCGGTTTCCCACTTCCCTCCACTTCCCAAAACAGTCGTTTGACTTTTCAAATTGGCGTTTGACTTTTAGAACTAGGATTTGATTAAACCCTTTATTTTGTTCAGAGATGACACCTAGTACATGATGCAATCATTCCAACTTGGTATGACACATTCATGTACCCTTCCCCTTCGGAGTGCCGGACATTCCGGAACCTTCTAGAACATTCCCAATGAAAACACCGGAACCATTCTCCAACCCCGAAACAGGACTTTCCTTATATAAATCTTATTCTCCGGACCATTCTGGATCTCCTCGTGATATCCGGGATCCCATCCGAGACTCCGAACAACATTTGATCTCTTACTCATCATTCCATAACTACTCAAACAACGTCGAATCCTTAAGTGTGTCTCCCTACGGTTCGTGGATTATGCGGACATGATCGAGACACTTCTCCGAACAATAACCAATAGAGGAATCTGGAAATTCATATGGCTCCCACATATTTCTACGATTACTTTGCGATCGAATGAACCACTTACATACGATACCAATTTCCATTTGTCTCACGATAGTTTACTTATCCGAGGTTATGATCGTCGGTATCTCTACATACCTAGTTCAACCTCATTACTGATAAGTACTCTTTTCTCGTTCCCGTGATATGTGATCCCTTGTGAGCCAGTCACATGCTTGCAAGCTAATTGGATGACATTCCACCGAGAGGGCCCAAAGTATATCTATCCATCATATGGATGGACAAATCCCACTCTTTATCCATGTGTCTCAACCAATACTTTCCGAACACTCAATGCCACCTTTATAGCCACCCAGTTACGGTGTGGTGTTTGATGTCATCAAAGCATCCTTCCGGTGAAGGTGATATGCATGATCTCATGGTCGAAGGAATTAGGTTACTATGTATCAGAAAGCATATAACAATTGAACTATTAAAATGACTTGATCTTTATGCTACGCTTATCTATAGGAGTATGTCCACCATATCATTCTCCTAACGATATGATCTTGTTGTTAATAACATCTCAATGTTCATGATAGGGAAACCACAATCATTTATTAACCAACAAGCTAGTATTATAAAGAGGCTTTACTAGGGACTCTATTTTAGTTTACAAATCACACAAGTATTAATGTTTCCTTGTTAATACTATTATAGCATGAATGTAAACATTTATCATAAACACAAAGATATAATAATAACTATATTTATTATTGCCTCTAGGGCATATCTCCAACAGTCTCCCACTTGCACTAGAGTCATCTAATCTAGATTACATGGTAATATACCGAACACCCATGGCAGTTTGGTGTTGGTCATGTTTTGCCCTCGGGAGAGGTTTAGTCAATGGATCCGCCACATTCAGATCTGTGTGTACTTTGCAAATCTTTATGTCCCCATCTTGGACATGTTCTCGAATAGCATGAAAACGTAGCTTGATGTGCTTCAGCTTCTTGTGTGACCTTGGTTCTTGCGCATTGGCTATGGCGCCCATGTTATCACAGTAGATAGACATTGGGTCCAGCGCACTTGGAACCACACCCATCTCTGTAATGAACTCTTTCATCCATATTGCTTCTTGTGAAGCCTCCGAAGCAGCCATGTATTCCGATTTAGTTGAAGATCTCGCCACAACGCTTTGCTTTGCACTCCTCCAGCTAACTGCTGCAACATTCAAAGTAAATACGTATCCAGATTATGATTTAGAATCATCCGGATCATTGTTCCAACTAGCATTGGTGTAACCATTAACAACGAGCTGTTCATCACCTCCATAAGAAAGAACCATATCCTTAGTCTTCTCAAGTACTTAAGAATGTTTTTGACCGCTGTCCAATGATCCACTCCTGGATCACTTTGATATCTGCTAGTTAAACTAACAGCATATGCAATGTCGGGTCTAGTACATAGCATGGCATACATTAGAGATCCTATGGCTGAGGCATAGGGAGTCTTACTCATCCTTTCTCTATCTTCTGCCGTTGTCGGACTTTGAGTTTTACTCGTATTGGGCAACATGGGCAAGAACCCTTTCTTGCTATCTTCCATTCCAAACCTCTTTAGAACTTTGTCCAAATATGTACTTTGTGACAATGATATTAGGCGTCTCGATCTATCTCTATAAATCTTTATGCCTAATATGTAAGCTTCTTCGCCAAGATCTTTCATTGAAAAACTATTATTCAAATATTCCTTGACACTATTAAGAAGGTCTACATCATTCCCAATCAACAATATGTCATCTACATATAGTATTAAGAATGCTACAGAGCTCCCACTCACTTTCTTGTAAATACAAGCTTCTCCATAAGTTTGTATAAAACCAAAACTTTTGATTACCTTATCAAAACATTGACTTCAACTTCGGGATGCTTGCTTCAATCCATAGATGGACCGTTGAAGTTTGCATACCTTGTTAGCATCTTTAGGATCGACAAAACCTTTGGGTTGCATCATATACAACTCTTCATCAATGTCTCCATTGAGGAATGCTGTTTTGACATCCATCTGCCATATCTTATAATCATAATATGCAGCGATTGCTAACATAATCCTCACAGACTTTAGCTTCGCTACTGGTGAGAAAGTCTCATCATAGTTAACTCCTTGAATTTTTCGAAACCCTTTTGCGACAAGTCGAGCTTTATAGACAGTAACATTACCATGAGCATCTGTTTTCTTCTTGAAAATCCATTTTTTCTCGACAGCCTTCCGGCCATCCGGTAAGTCCACCAAAGTCCATACTTGGTTTTCGTACATGGATCCAATCTCGGATTTCATGGCTTCTTGTCATTTATTGGAATCCGGGCTCATCATCGCTTCCTCATACGTCGCAGGGTCATCGGTGTTGTCCACCAACATGACATTCATAATAGGATCATACCAATCAGGAGTGGTACGAGTTCTCGTTGACCTGCGAGGCTTTGTAGCAACTACAACCGAAGTTTCATGATCATCATCATTAGCTTCCTCTCTTATTGGTGCAGGCACCACAGGAACTTCTTCCGGTGCTGCGCTACTCGCAAGTTCGAGAGAAGGTTCGACAACCTCGTCGAGTTCTACTTTCCTTCCGGTCACTTCTTTCGAGAGAAATTCCTTCTCTAGAAAGGATCCATTCTTGGCAACGAAGATTTTGCCTTCGGATCTATGATAGAAGGTATACCCAATAGTTTCCTTCGGGTATCCTATGAAGACGCATTTTTCCGCTTTGGGTTCAAGCTTGTCCGGCTGTAACTTCTTTACATAGGCTTCGCAACCCCAAACTTTAAGGAACGACAATTTAGGTTTCTTCCCAAACCATAATTCATACGGTGTCGTTTCAACGGATTTAGATGGTGCCCTATTTAAAGTGAATGTGTCTGTTTCTCATGCATAACCCCAAAATTATAGCGGTAAATCTGTAAGTGACATCATAGAATGAACCATATCTAAGAGAGTTCGATTACGACGTTCGGACACACCATTACGCTGTGGTGTTACCGGCGGTGTCAATTGTGAAAGTATTCCGCATTTCTTCAAATGCTTGCCAAACTCGTAACTTAGATATTCACCTCCACGATCAGAACGTAGAAATTTAATCTTCTTGTTATGCTGATTCTCTACCTCACTTTGAAATTCCTTAAACTTCTTGAAAGTTTCGGACTTATGTTTCATGAAATAGATATACCCATATCTACTCAAGTCATCCGTGAAGGTAAGAACATAACGATAACCACCGCGCGATGCTACACTCACTGGCCCACACACATCGGTATGTATGATTTCCAATAAGTCCGTAGCTCGCTCCATCATACCAGAAAATGGAGTCTTAGTCATTTTTCCCATCAGACATTCTTCGCATCTTTCAAGTGATTCGAAATCAAGTTATTCAAGAAGTCCATCGGAATGGAGTTTCTTCATACGCTTAACTCCAATGTGACCAAGATGACAGTGCCACATATAGGTCGAGTTATCACTCGATTTCAAACGTTTAGCCTCAATGTTATTAATATGTGTATTTCCACTATCGAGATTCAATAAGAATAGACCATCTATCAAAGGTGCATGTGCATAAAACATATTACTCATATAAATCGAACAACCATTATTCTCGGACTTAAACAAGTAACCGTCTCGCAATAAACAAGATCCCGATATAATGTTCATGCTTAACGCAGGCACCAAATAACAATTATTTAAGTATAAAACTAATCCCGATGGTAGATGAAGGGGTAGCGTGCCGACCGCGATCACATCAAACTTTGATCCGTTTCCAACGCGCATCGTCACCTCGTTCTTCGCTAGCTTCCGTTTATTCTGCAGCACCTGTTTCGAGTTACAAATATGAGCAACCGAACCAGTATCAAATACCCAGGCACTACTACGAGTACTAGTGCGATACACATCAATAACATGTATATCGGATATACCTTTCTTCTTGATGTTGCCGTTCTTCAAATCCGCCAAGTACTTTGGGCAATTCCGCTTCCAGTGACCTTCTCCCTTGCAGTAAAAGCACTCGATGTCAGGCTTAGGTCCAGCCTTGGTCTTCTTAAATCGGTGGTAACTTTCTTACCACCCTTCTTGAAGTGTCCCTTTTGCTTAGACTTGCCTTTCTTGAATTTGGTGGTCTTATTGACCAACAACACTTGGTGCTCTTTATTGATCTCCACTTCTGCAGATTTCAACATGGCGAAGAGTTCTGGCAACGTCTTGTTCATGTTTTGCATATTGTAGTTCATCACAAAGTTCTTGTAACTTGGTGGTAGTGATTGAAGGACACGGTAAATCCCCAAAGCATTAGGAATCACTATACCCAAGCTTTGAAGTTTGTTTGCATGCCCAGACATCTTAAGCACATGCTCACTGACGGAGCTGCCTTCTTCCATCTTGCAGTTAAAGAACTTTTCAGAAGCCTCATAGCTCTCAATTGCCGCATGAGTCTCAAAGATCAATTTGAGATCATCGGACAATATCATGTGGCTCTGAATTCTCAAACCTTTTCTGAAGCTTCGATTCTATACCATACAAGATAGCACACTGAACTGTGGAGTACTGAGTCTTCCGAGTGAGGTAAACATTCTTTACTTCATCGGTAGCAGTAGCTGCAGGTGGGTCACCTAGCGGTGCATCCAGCACATAGGTCAAATTACCAGCTGTGAGGGCAATCCTCAAATTGCGGAACCAATCCGCGAAGTTGCTTCCATTGTTTTTCAACTTTTCTTTCTCTAGGAACGCATTAAAATTGATGGTAGGGGCCACCATTGATCTACAACATATTTGCAATAGTTTAGACTAAGTTTATGACAAATTGAGTTCTAATTAATAGTTAAATTAATCTAGGTGAACTCCCACTCAAAACAACATCCCTCACATTGTTTTAGTGATCACATGAACCAAATCCACCACATCAAAACCGATCATCACGAGAGTTGATGTAGCTTCAATGGCGAACAATCGTCATGTTCATCATATCTACTATATGACTCATGCTTTACCTTTCGGTGATCCGTGTTCCGAGACCATGTCTGTACATGCTAGGCTCGTCAAGATCAAACCTTAGCTTCCGCATGAGCAACTCTGGCTTGCTCACGTTGTTTACACTTGCGGAATCTAACACACCCGATCATCACGTGGTGCTTCGAAACAACAAGCTTTAGCAACGGTGCTTACTAAGGGTGAACACTTTAGGACTTGAAATTTATGTGCATGAGGGATCATCTTATAATGCTACCGTCGTTAACTAAGCAATACAATATGCATAAAGGATTAACATCACATGCAATTCATAATATGTGATATGATATGGCCTTTCTTCTTTGTGCTTCCGATCTCCATCTTCAAGCACGAACATGATCTCCATCATCACCGGCATTGCATCAAGGTCAATGACGCTTCTCCATGGTTGTCGTCCACTAGCTTCAACTATTACAACTACTTTGAATAGACACGCGGGTCTTAACAAAAATTAAAGACAACCATATGGCTCACGCGGTTGCCAACTTACAATAAGGAACATTGCATACATCAAATATAATCACAATCATGGCCATATCACATCACAGACACCCTGCAAAACAAAGTTAGGCGCCTCTACTTTCTTTGCATGTTTTACGTGGTTGGGCTTTCAATAAGTGTCGTTCTAACAAGAACCACAACATTGATACTAGTATTGTCAATCACCCGTTGTAAATTGGATCTTAACTATGTTGGGAGAAAGCAGGCACCATAAAGCCACTTATGCAATACAAGTTGCATGTCAAGCGTGGAGCAAGTCTCATGAACGATGTCATGTAAGGTTAGCCGGCCGCTTCATCCCACCATCCCCAAGATGCAAAGTACACAAGAAGCAATCGACAATAAAAGCATCAACGCCCATAATGACCATTGTGTTCTACTCGTGCAACAGATCTACATATAGACACGGCTCTGATACCACTGTAGGGTTTCGTAGCATGGAAAAAAAAGTTCTACCGCATACAAACAAACAAGCCAAGATCTATCTACTAGATTGTAGCAACGATTCGATGGAATAACTCACCCTCGAAGATTCCAAAGTGTTTAATGAGAGCGGATTCTCGTGGGTGATGTAGTCGTACTCATCCCGATCTCAAGATCGCGTGAGCGATCCTTCCGGCGCTGCGTTCCGGCGCGCTCCGCGATGGTCACCGTTCGATTTTCGACGAAGACCTTCCTCTCCCTTGTTCCAGCAGGTGGAGGTTGTAGCACTCTCCTCGCGATTCCGGCAAGACGACGTGGTACCGAAGTAGAGGAGATCTCAGGCTTCGCCTTAAGCGGAGCAGTATGGTGGACTATGAGAGAGCTCCTCGGCGATCTAGGGTTTAGACGCACCAAGGAGGAGGTGCTAGGGCCGGCGGCTAGGGCTTGGTGCTTTCCCAAGACGGCGGCTAGGGGAGCCCTAGGCGGCAAGGAGGCGGCCGGGCTAGGTTTTGGGTGGAGATCTTGTGTACTAGGAGGGCAACCCTGCCTCCCTTTATAGGTGGGGCGCCAGCCAAGGAAGGGAGTCCTCCCCAACTCGGATCCCAAGTGGGCGGCGGTGGAGGAGGAACTCCTCAACTCGGTTTCCCACTTCCCCTCCACTTCCCAAAACAGCCGTTTGACTTTTCAAATTGGCGTTTGACTTTTCAAACTAGGATTTGATTAAACCCTTTATTTTGTTCAGCGATGACACCTAGTACATGATGCAATCATTCCAACTTGGTATGACACATTCATGTACCCTTCCCCTTGGTGTCGAACATTCCGAACCTTCTAGAACATTCCGATGAAAACACGGAACCATTCTCCAACCCGAAACAGGACTTTCCTTATATGAATCTTATTCTCCGGACCATTCCGGATCTCGTCGTGATATACCGGATCCCATCCGAGACTCCGAACAACATTCGGTCTCTTACTCATCATTCCATAACTACTCAAACAACGTCGAATCCTTAAGTGTGTCTCCCTACGGTTCGTGAATTATGCGGACATGATCGAGACACTTCTCCGAACAATAATCAATAGAGGAATCTGGAAATTCATATGGCTCCCACATATTTCTACGATTACTTTGTGATCGAATGAACCACTTACATACGATACCAATTTCCCTTTGTCTCACGATAGTTTACTTATCCGAGGTTATGATCGTCGGTATCTCTGCATACCTAGTTCAACCTCGTTACTGATAAGTACTCTTTTCTCGTTCCCATGATATGTGATTCCTTGTGAGCCAGTCACATGCTTGCAAGCTAATTGGATGACATTCCACCGAGAGGGCCCAGAGTATATCTATCCGTCATATGGATGGACAAATCCCACTCTTGATCCATGTGTCTCAACCAATACTTTCCGAACACTCAATGCCACCTTTATAGCCACCCAGTTACGGTGTGGTGTTTGATGTCATCAAAGCATCCTTCCGGTGAAGGTGATATGCATGATCTCATGGTCGAAGGAATTAGGTTACTATGTATCAGAAAGCATATAGCAATTGAACTATTAAAATGACTTGATCTTTATGCTACGCTTATCTATAGGAGTATGTCCACCATATCATTCTCCTAACGATATGATCTTGTTGTTAATAACATCTCAATGTTCATGATAGGGAAACCACAATCATTTATTAACCAACAATCTAGTATTATAAAGAGGCTTTACTAGGGACTCTATTTTAGTTTACAAATCACACAAATATTAATGTTTCCTTGTTAATACTATTATAGCATGAATGTAAACATTAATCATAAACACAAAGATATAATAATAACTATATTTATTATTGCCTCTAGGGCATATCTCCAACACATGAGTATCAAAAGCAGTTTCTGATTCAGCAGTAGTAGCAGTGTGTGTAGCATGAGTATGTGGTGGTGGTGTGACAAGGTTACTTATAACAGACGGTGAATCAAGAGCAGCAGAGGTGTTTAGGACTATACCTCTTCTTGTAGTGGATGGTAAAATAGGAAACTTTCCATGACGAGACTTACCCATGATGAAAGGAGTAGTAGTGAACAATAGTAGATCCAAGTGAAATTACAAATAAAGCTATGCTCCCCGGCAACGGCGCCAGAAAATAGTCTTGATGACCCACAAGTATAGGGGATCGCAATAGTCTTCGAGGGTAGTATTACCCAATTTATTGATTCGACACAAGGGGATCCAAATAATACTTGCAAGCCTTAACAACTGAGTTGTCAATTCAGCTGCACCTGGAAATAGTTCTTGCTCACAGAAGTTTATCAGTAGCAACAGTTTGTAGTAGCAACAGCAAAGCAACAACAGTAGTAAAACAAGAGCAATAGTAACAGTAGTAGCAAACAGTAGGATATGAGCGCGGTAGGCATAGGGATGGATGGACATGCATTGCATGGACGAGTCTAAACATGTAACTTCAAGATCTAGGGCAATTGCAGATAAATGAGAATAAGCACCCAAGTACTAAGCAATCATAGGCATGTGCTCCATATATAGTCATGCGTGCTCGCAATGAGAACTTGCACAACATCTTTTGTCCTGCCAGCCCGTGGCAGTGAGGCCTCAAGGGAACTACTGACAATTAAGGTGCTCCTTTTGATAGAGCACCAGAGCAAAGCATTAACACTCCATGAACATATGTGATCCTCACATCACAGCCATACCCTCTGGTTGTCCCAATTTCTATCACTTCGGGGCCTTTTGATCCGAACAATGATATGTTTACACAACTTGCAGATAAGATCATAAACAATACTATCATAATGATTCAATAATAAGTTCAGATCTGAGATCATGGCACTCAGGCCCTAGTGACAAGCATTAAGCACAACAAGTTGCAACAAAGTTAAATAGCACTAAAATAGATACTAGGCACCATGCCCTAACAATCTTATTTGATTACATGATTGAACTCATCAAATTCCTACCATCCCCATAGCCTACAGCGGGGGATTACTCACTTATGGATGGGGGAAACATTGATAGTTGATGGAGAGGCGTTGGTGATGACGATGGCGATGATCCTCCCCAAAATCCCCGTCCCGGCAGGGTGCCAGATCGGAGTTTCTGGATCCGAATCGCGGTTTCTGGTGGTGGCGGCGTAGCAGAACTCTTTCTGGAAAAACGTCGAACCCCCCTGAGTTTTTAGGTCAGAAGGCAACTTATATGCGAAGAGAGAGGCCGAGGGGGTGCCTGGGCTGGCACACCCCTCCCAGGCGCGGGGTGGGCCCACCCGCGCGGCAGGGGTGTGTGGGCCACCCAGGGCTCCCCTCCATCTCGTATTCTGGCTCCATGGATCTTCTGGTGAAATAGGATTTTTGACATATTTTTCGGGATTTTTCCTGATAGTTGATTTTTTGCAAAAAAAAACTAGACACCAAGGTAATTCTGCTGAAAACAACGTCAGTCCATGTTAGTTGTATCCAAATCACACAAGTTTAGAGGAGAAACAATAGCAAAAAATTTCGGAAAAGTATATACGTTTTGGACGTATCAACTGTTTCGGTCTGCGGCGGGCCTACTCCAGTTCTTGGGAGTGCACACTTACTGATTTTTCGACAATTCATTTTGGTACCTCTTCCGTTTTATGAGGCATGAATTTTGGTTTGTGACATCACATCAATAATATTTCTTTAGTATCGCGGATTGTGTTATCATGTTAGTAGAACACTTATTTCTACATGTCCTTTTGCTAGATTGTTTTGGCGAATTCTTTATTCTATGTTTAGCATACCACCACCACTAATATTACCAATATGTTTGAGAATTGATTGAATGGCATCGATAAAAAAAACTAAAGCCAGGATTTGTATAGGAGTTTCACCTTTAGTTTGGTCGATATGGAACTGTAGAAATAATATTGTGTTATCAATTTCTTGCAGGATATTCATATGGATGCTCATTCATCCAGCTATGGCGTTTTCTGCTCCTGAAGGATCAGCGAAAATGAATGGTTATTGGATGCAACCGTCTGCTGATGGTTACAAAGTATATCTTCTATCATGCTACATGGCGGCCAATTAATCGTTTACATGATGTTTAGTAGTAGCACCTAGCTCTTTCTTGTTGGTTGATATTTGTATCGACTCTTTCTGATCCATGATTTGTAAACTTTATAATTCTCAAACTTTTTAATACACGATTGTGTGCTTTGATGCAGAGCCACGAGCTAAATTCGCCATTTCGAAAAAAACAACGAGGACTGAGTCACAGCTCACTTATTACTAAACTCCTGTCAAAACCGACAGTGTAAATCCTATCTGAAGTTTCTGACAAAACTGAACTTGTCTAAAGAATTACAGCAGGAATTTCGTGAGTTTGGATTTGGGAGGAGGGGGTACCATGCATGAAGAAGTGCTGCAGCAGAGACAGCTGTTAACTGACATAGTAGTAGGTGTACACACTAGCTCGAGTGAAGACGGCTAGCAAGAAGAACTGAAGGATTGGCCGGTAGCTTCTCTCAAACCTAAGTATTGTACGTGCCAAAAGCTAGCTACCATATATTCCTTCTCTACGTAAGCATATCGATCGAGCATGGATGCCCTGCAGCAGCAGCAATGAAAAAATGACGACCACTAACTTCGACCCTTCCTGGATTCGTGTCGATGCTCTCAAGGTACGTAACGTACAATCTTCGTACTCGCGTATTAATTTTAAAACATGTTAGGCTCGATCGGCATCTAATTGCTAGCCAGCTAGCTGCGGTTACAGTGAGATATCCAGTACTATTGAGCAACTTGTACTTTTTGCCGAAAGAGATTTTTCACGCTCATCGCTTGGATGCGACTTGCGAGTGGATGGGTGTGTAGACATGCTGAATCCTACGGTAAAGAAAAAGTGACTTTTTACCGTCTCACAATATCGCAGCATCGATTGGTTCTATTGCGTCCTGATTCTTTAGGACCGCTGATTAATTTATGCCGTAATAAGTACCAGCTGATAACGATGATCTCAGTTATTATTTGAACAAATTGGCCGGTGAATACTTGGCCGAAGGTAGAGTAGTTACGCTACGACACGTTCTATGACCCTCGGCATTTCCGAAAAGACAAGCAAGCTTTACAGCCCAGGTTTCCTACGTCGATCCTTCTGTCGTGATCCTTTCATGATTACCTTCTCGACCCTTCCTCACCAAAAGCACGGCCGACCAGAACCCGACCAAAAAGAAAAACCAAGCTGGTTATTCTTATCTTTACTCTTACAAAGATCTCTGCTATATATATAGTGATTATCATAGGTTTTGGTTGTACTACATAGATATATCACGATATTTTGGTTAACTGATTCGATTGGTTTGAGATACTTTTTATCCGTGCAATGTTACGAATTACGAATGACACTAAACCCTATCCATGAAAATACACTTATTATACAGTAATAATGCACGAGCTTCTGCGGCAAGCAAGGTATGAGTATTTTGCCAGTCCGTCAAGACGCCTTTGGAAACATCACAAACAATTAATTTTCAAGATGTGGTCGTCACAAGCAAACATGATAAAGCAACCGCCCCCTGAGTCGATGAAGTTTCCGACAAAATTTGAGTTTTCATGTAGTATTTGAAAGGTAGCTTAGACAAAATTCTTAATTCCGGGAAGAACTAAACTGGCAAACATTGTTTAGTTCCGTAGAGGTGCAGTACAATATGAGCACTGGCATCCTCCAGAAACGCACTCGCCCACTGCGCCGGGGCCGATGTTGGCTTGACAGTCGTGCATACATGCCTTGGGGTCACATGGCCCAGGAGCCACCGGCATCTGCCTGCAGTCTTCAGGGGCCAACGAGCCACCACCGTTTGCGGTCACCTTGATCACCACATTTATGTTTGTACCAATTCAAGACGAACATAAAAGTAGTGAAGATTATGAATAATTTTGCATTCAAAATAGTATATAATTGATCTAGGACGTACCTGAGGACACCAGGGCCACGAGAGCAAGCGCAAAGAGTAGCGTCTTGGAGAACGAACTCATCCTGGGGTGCTCCTGAGTCCTGGCAAGTGGTTCGGGCGAGCTGTGGTTATGCTAATTTTTGCACAGTATGTATTTGCAGCCTACCTTGGGAAGAGGGCTTGGCATGACTTTTATAGTCGAAATACACGCATAGCAATTCTTCATTTCCTTCCGTTCTCATCTACTCCCTCCGATCCACATTAATTACCTCGGATTTTTCTAGTTACAGATATATCTACCGTATCAAAATACATTTTGTATCCATATCTTAGCGAAATCAAGTCCATTAATTTGGATTGGATGGAGTATTAAGTGCAACTAATCGCTGGTGATTTAGTTTGTACAATTTACATGCATATTTGGTACTACAGCTATCAAATAAAGGTACTCAATCATATTCAGATTAATTGACAAAGATTTTTTTAGATTTGGATATATCTAGACATAATTTTGTGCTAGATATATCCGAATTTAAACAAATCTGAGTCGATTAATTTGGATAGTAGTGAGTAGTAAATATACAATTGCCAAAAATAACCACATATTACGTACTACATTTCTTATAGATATTAATCATGTTTATAATTTCAAATTATTTGTTTCCAAAAAAATACCAATACGAAGGGAGCCGTTTTTTGTTACCTTTTACTACCCTATCCGTAAATATATGATTTTTCAGAAAGCGATTTATAGATCTGGCTGCAAATTCATTAATACATTTTGAAAATAAACATTGTTATATTTGTTACTATGGAAAATGTTTGCATAATAGTTTTCTGCCAATATATGTCTGTCACATACATCTCACCGACTACTAGCACCTGAAAAAACAAACAGCCTACCGGCACGAGCGTCGGATGCTATGAACGGCACCCCTAGGCTAGCAACTCTAAAAGATCCGGTAAATTCACACGTTCCCTAAAATAATCGCTCAGTTCACAGTTTCCTGTGAAAAAACAGTGCCTAGCAGATCTTGTAAATTCGTCTTACCCTTAAAATATCTTACAGGGACAAAAACACTCGCGCCCCAACCCCTCCATACGCGGGTTGCGTGGTTGAAACGAGTGCGGCCGGTACTTGTCGAGGGATTAGCACGCGAGGACATTTCAGCTCGCCCTATTCCCACATTTGTGTCGCCGCCGCCGTCGTTGTGGATCTACCTACTCATCCACTCTCTGGAGCCGCCCGTCCCTTATTTGATGGCATGGATCAGACCGAGCTCCCGCCTGCCGCTTGCAAGGTCATAGGCCCTCAACCGCTGCCTCCTACGATTGCGGCGGCTCCGGCATGTAGTGCGGGTGCCCCGTCCGCCGACACGGTTTCTCATAGAATTTCTGTCACTGCTTCCAAGCAGAGGAAGCCCGCAGGCACCCACGTCATCCCGCAAGGCCTGCCGCTCGCTGGTGCTGCCATCGTGGGCCAGCCGGAAGAGCAAATCGATGTCGCCGCTCTGGCTCCCAAGCCGTGTCCTTGCATGCGGAAAACAGCGGGGATGGGCCAAAGAATAAGTAGGTCGTGCATCGGCGGTGGCCATCCTACTGTCATTGCGTCTCTAGCTACCGTCGACGCCCCACAGGTCAACCACCACGCTGCCAGCAACGTATTCGCCAAAAGTACTCCAAGGTATGAATCTCTTAACGAGAGTGAAGTTAACATCACCGAGGCGCGACTCGATCTGTTTGTCATGGATGTGGAAGAGGTGGAGGATGACATGCATGGATGGGGAGGAGGTGGAAGCGATCGAGGAGGAAGTGTTCAATTCGTCTCAAAATGGAAGGAATAAAAGAGCGGTGAACTACACCGAAGTCAAAGAAACTAGCTTGGTGCCAGCATGGTCGATGTTGTGCATGGATGCGGTGGTCAGAACACTCTATTATCAACATATCAAGGACAAATTCTTCATGTTCATGCCTCGGGTTACTTCACCGGTTGCTCGCTTGTATATATCCCTACAAGGACGGTGGGACGCGGTCAAGGGATGTTGTAGCCATTGGAGTGGAACTATGGAGCAAGTGCGTCTAGCACCACTAAGTGGCATAGGTATCGATGACTATGTGAGTTTGTTTTGCATCTCCTTTTGGTCACAAGTGCATGTACTTTATGTTCATGTTGGTAACAAACGAATTTATGTGTTTATAGGAATCTTGTTGCAATGGAAAGGTACAAAGCTATGGCCGAATCCAAGGGGAAACCATTCACACTTCAACATTGTTACAAGTTGCTAGAGTATATGGATAAATGGAGGTTGAGGGAACAAGAAGCACCACGAAGAATGTGGAAGAAACAATGGAAAGCCGGATGGAAACAAGAGGGCCAAAGAAAAGCTAAAGCTTGAAGCCGAAGTATCAAGTTTGAGAGATAAGATCGATGAAATGACCAAGTCGAAGGAAGCAGTGATGAAGAAGACATTGGAGGCAAAGATGGTCATGGCCGAGAAGAAGAATGAGATGAAGCGTGCAAGGTAGGAAGCACTCCGGGAAGATTCCAAGCGCAAGGCCGAATTGGAGGAGAGGATATTGCAACTCAAAGAGAAGACAATGAAGGAGCTCATTGCCGAGGAGAACAAAACAATGATGATAGATCCAACCAAAATGGATTCTTACCAATTGGAGTGGTGGAAACTTACAAGAATGGAGATCTTAGAGAGAAGAAAGCAAGCTCTTCTAGGTGGTGGTACTTCGCCAAGTGGTAGTGGTGGATCGGCAAGTGGTGGTGGTACTTCGCCAAGTGGTAGTGGTGGATCGGCAAGTGGTGGTGGCGATGGAGATGCCTACGGCTTCAGTGACCTCGACGAAATGACGATGCAACTTTTTGTCACTTGCTTTGATGAACTATTTATGCATGATATGCTGACTGCCTATGGCATAAAATCCAGGAACTATTGCATCTATTGATCACAAATAGATATCGCATTACGGACACAGGATGGCAGATCTGTCCGCGCCAGCCCAAATCAGCCCAATAAAATGAGTTTTCCACGGACCATAAACCACTTTTAAGGGCCGCACGTTTACGGGATCTATTAGAGTTGCTCTTACAACGTACACTACTAAACCTCAACACCAGCAATTTTAACATAAACCACCAAACTGTCACGAGTTTCAGATAGAGGTTTCAGAATTCAAACACCGAGTTCATTGCAAAAGCTACACTGCATCACGCACATCCCATGTCTACAGGCAATACATCAATGCCACGGGCAGGCTACCACGAGCTGCCCTTTTTATACACTCTTGCACTATCCTATCAAAGTACATCGTACTACGAACCTCCGTGCTGAGCACTTATTCTAACCAAGATAATTTTTGTCTGCTTGTGCTACTCCTAAATGAATGAAATACCAAAGCTACATCGTAGGGAATGATTACTGAATGTATCAACAAGAGTAATATCAGTTAATCTGTATGGATGACACAGCGGTTGACACCTCCCTTGTTCTTGGATCACCAGCTTCCAGTGAAACACCCCGAGAGTCTTCTCGAACAAGAAGCGGGAGCACGCCAGCGGAGCTCCAAGCATTCGCTACAGAGCCACTTGCTTCACCTAAGGTCACTGAGAAAACTGCATCAAAGCCACCGGCTCCAGGAACACCAGCTAGTAGAACACCTTCCATATTCATAGTGGCGTCCAGAAGTTGTGTCTGTGACTCCGGCTCAATCTGCAAATCAAGAACATTTAAACACACAATAATTATCCTAGTAAACTGTGACCATTATCTACAATTTCATGACAACAGCTTAGCAATTGTGTAGGTATAACTATGGCAGTCACCACACTGAAGAAACTTCTGTGAAAACACCATACTACAAGAGCTGTAATTTCACAATGCAGGCATAATTTCATCAATGGAGTCTTACTGGAATACCGGCTGCCACACCCATTTCTCGCATATGAAACCTTATTTCAAGGAAAGCATCTCTAGCAGCCAATAATGATCTGACAATCAATTCTTCATGCTCATTAGTAGCCACCTCTGTCCACTGAAGAGAAAAGGACAAAAAAGGTTTTAACACAGGGCATTAAAGAGTGTTTTTCTCTGCCTGCAGATGCACATGGAGACTGACTGATAATTAAGAATCAGCAGCATAACATAGGTAAACGTAAGGGTAACAGTCATTCGTATCTTTTCGTGGTACAATCTCCAGCTCATAAAGGAAAAAAACGCAATTTCTGGATTGATATTTGTTTGCATGTTGATGTGATCTTTGCTTCATTGCTGTGTTTTATTCATTGTTCAATTAGATTCAGATATTGGTTGCGTCGCAAAATTAACAACATAACCAAATAAGTAGATCCATTTTCATGATTTTGATATTGAAAAATATGCAATCCTGCTTCAATTAGTACAACTAATGAGACGTTATGAATTTTACCTTCATGAATGTCAGATGACTACAGGACCGCACTACGGATTCATAGGCCTCCCAGTGATCTTCAGCAAGTTTGTTCAAGTTTCTCAATTGTTTCTCCAGCACTGAATTAGCCATTCCCAACTTGCTCCATGTATCTTTGGATTTCTCAGGGTCAGACTTCTGCCACTTTTTCACAGATCCAACCATTGATGGAGTAGATGATCCTCCAGTTCCAGGTTCGCCCAGAAGCTAACAAAGAAATCCAACGCTATGTTAAATTCTGAATTGTATCCTTGATCAAGAAAAAAAACATCCTCATTGATAAAAAGCCAAAATGTCAAATAATAGTTTCATACTGCAAGAAAAACAATAGGCAGATGTTTGTTTTAAATTCTTGCAAATATTTTTCCCAGACTTATGAATATATTTGTTGACCACCAAAAAATCCCGTGCCAGGCACCAAAATTTTGCAATTTGTGCAGTGCATACCTCACGAGCTAAAACAGGAAATCAAGGTGAGTAAACTAAAAAAAATCGACAGGGCAATCTAAGAGAAGGCAAAGCTACAAGCTAAGGTGAAATCGGGCCTGACTAGTGATGCTGAAGAACATGAACTATAGATAAGTAATCTTTCCAATATGAAAGGAAGGTACTCATGAATATAAGTATATGCAACACTCATTGGTTACAAAGAGGGGGACATGACTCGGTGGTGCCCATGCTTGCAACAGTACTGCTCATGCTGTCACTATCATGGTTAAAAAAAGGCAGGTCCAGGAATGAGCTTAAGAACGCCTAGGTGCTAGGAAACAGCAAAACTCTTAGCGGTTAATCGTGCTATGTGTGTGCTTAAGCGCACCTAGGCATGCACTTAGGCAAGCTAGATGCTAGGGAGAGGAAAAACTAAGAATTAACACCTAGCTTTGTCACTATCACTCTGTCAATATCCGCCATGGACCAAGCATCATAGCAGTACAACTAACTACTACTAAGACTGAATCCTATACCGTCAAGGCATCAATAGCAGCCAGTAGTTCTGATGAGTGTTGACAATCAATATAATGATTTAATAGAAATTAGGAAAACCTCGCCATCAATCATCCAGACTAGTCGACTTACAAGGCACATCAGAGGAGGCAAACAAAATCGTTTCTTCTCATGATCCCACCTCCCAGTAGCAATATCTGCTACTACTTCTGGCAAGCAACTCCCACCTGTAACCTGTAAACATCTGGTAAGATTTCTACTGACAAAGTTGTTGGGGCTGGACAACTATCAGCCACTTGCAAGGATAGGCAACTATCTAGCACTAACAGTTTTTACCTGTGCCGAGGAGAGTATTTCTGGAGAAAACCGTGTGTAGCACTGACTACCATAGACAGCAGCACTAACATCAAAACCACTGCCAATCTTCCCTTGTGCTATACAATGTGCACTTTGAGCAATAGCATGCACCAAGTCAAGATCTCGTTCAGTTGCACTATCACTGGAAGATTGACCCAAACACGAAAGGTTAACAGCTCCAAGATAGTGAAGAAGAGCGGCGACAACTGATGCAGTCATGGCAGCTGATGACCCAAGTCCGGTTTTTGCCACTTCAGGTTTGCATGTTTCTCCAGTTCCATTAGCAACTTCTGAGTTAAATGTAATTGAACAAAATGGAGGCAATGAAAGCAATACCTCTGGAGATAGAGGCAGACCACGTGCTTCAATCTGAAGAAACGGTGAAATCCAGAGCTAGTTATTTACTAGTGATAGAATGCTTTCGGAGAAAGCTATGATTGTATGGATACATAGGTCAAACATGGGAACAATATTATCATTTCACTATATTTAGTGTGCACAAGAAAGGCATATTTGCATTTTATGAAAATAACATGAAAGGAAATAGCAACTCTGCATGCTTTACAGCTGGCTATCATGAAGCATGAAAAGAAACTAGCAATAATTTTTTAACTTAGAAATAATGTTAGCATGGCACTGCGTCTACTTCTCGTTTAGCAAGTAAATTACTCCTTTGTAGGAAGAATGCCACATTCAGATCGTTAAGTTAAACACACGGCCTGATGTTATAACCAATTCTACAACTCAATTCATTAAATTTTCTGATAAGTCAAGTGTAACTGCTTTGTCGAAACGATATTTTGGTCATAAAAGCTAAGATCATTAGTCATTCTACTTATTATAGATCATCAGTCGATTCTACTCAATTTATTCTACTCACTTTAGAGATCTTGTAAATTTGGTACACGCAACCATGCTAGAGGCTACTGTGCCATTTGAATGTGGGAACTATAATGTTCAAGATTACATTGTTCGAACCGAAAAGGAACAAAAGACCATATGTAAATATATTAAGATAAAATCTCTTGTTTTTTATTTTTAGAGGCTGTGATTCAAATAAGAAGCACTATACCTGCTTTCTATACGAATAGAAATCGTTGGAACCCAGGATTGTAATGCTCAAACCTGCAAAAACAAATCTGAAAGGATCAATGATAATGAATGAAATAAACAAACTAGTATAGCATGCAACAGATTCATAGCCAAATGTTGTGCTTTAGAGTTGATCAAGACGAGTAATGAATAGCTGCATCACCTTGCAGCAGCAGCTTGTCTAGTGTGTCTTTCTTCTCCTTATCAGTAATAGTGGCTTTAGCAGCTGCTATGGAGAACTGTATGGACTGCTCTACAAAAGGGTTTGCAGACTCCCTGCAAGATTTGCAGGGTCAATAACAGCACAGTACTCCCGAACTTGAATTCAAACAGGACTAGTAGAATAAATCAAGAGTGCTATGGCTAGGGCACTGCGAGGCAAGAGTGGTCTGGAACTCGCCTTGCAGAGGTCAACTGGAGCATCGTGTGTTTGAGGGATAGCTTGTAGGTGGCCTCCCGGGAGAGCTGAGGGGAGGTGACCTTCACATCCGTCCACCCCTGAATCAGCACGGACAAGGGTAAAAGGATAAGCAGCGATTCGGTGGTACTGGAAAGATGGAATGTGAGGAGAGCTCGCGGCCTCACCCATGCCCAGGAGCCGGGGCTGAGCTCGTCGTGGATCGGGCGGACGATGGCGTAGAAGCGGGCGCTGGTGCTGAAGACGAGGCCGGGGTTGGGGCGCTCCAGCACCAGGTAGCCTCCCGCGACGAGCACCTTCCCCGGCGCCGACGCGACCCTGGACGAAACACAGCCGCGCGGAGGTGAGTGAGATGACCGGATCGGAGCCTGCCCGGGGAGGGGAGGCAGACGCTGAATCGAACAGGGTAATAATTAAGCAAAATCCGGCAGTAGCCTGCAGCTAGCCACTCACACTTCCATTGTCTTCTCCGCGACCGGAGTAGAGCGCGATGCGGAGGTGTCCGATGCGGTGGGGAGGTCTTGTGGCTGCGGCTGCGGCTGCGGCGGAGGAACCGAGGAGGAGGGGGAGGGGTGGCTGCTTGGACCGTGGACTGGGATGGGAGTAGAATCTGCTAGATTGACATGCAGATGCGGCTGAAATCTGAAGAACTTAATAACTGAATAAAAGAGATGAAGTCTGACTGTCTGAAGAGTAGTACCTGGCCTCGGCGCCTCGCCAAGTCGCGGTCGCCTCCTCGCTCCGCTGACCCGCACTCCCGCAGCCTTGCCGCGCGGCTGCCTAGGCCTAGGGTTGCCCGCGCTGCCCCTGGTCGCGGTCGAGACGCACGCGTTAGTCAGTCCCCTGGCGGCCTGACGTGAGTGCGAGCGGAGGAGAGACGACACAGGCTGGCCTAGTGGGCTGTATGCTGTATGGGCTATGGGCCATCAGATTACGTGTATAATTTTTTGTTTTGCTCAAAATCATGGGTATTCGTAAGAATACACGTCAACTAGATGGCAAGACGAGCTTCGCCTCGCCGTCTACATTTCATTCTAACAGGTTGTAGCATGTATGGAAGAATTGTACGCATATTTCTATGCCAGTAACAACTACAAATATTTTACCTACAAATATTTACCGCTTCCATAACACTTAAGCCGATACTCAGTAAATTATAGACACATGGTTCTGTTCTGACACAGGCATTCATCCTGGCAAATATTCAGAGTACAGTTGTAGCTCCTTCTCAGCAATCTTTACACCAAAACATCGGGAAACCTTCCAATGCACTTCTCTATCAGTCGCCAAACGACGGAGCTCCTACATGGTACTCTACTTTCTACAATGTGTATTTGAGAGCATCATGATGAACATTAAGAAGTGGCTGAACACTTCATCAAGAGGACCTGTGGACCACCTTGTTTTTTCTTCTGGTCTTCCCTAATGTTGGTTCTACCTGATCGGGTCTTCTGGAGGTAAGTGTTCTAGGCCTGCGAATTACAGAAATAAATAACATTAGACTTTGGATCATTAGAACATGCAGCCTAGACAGCCAGGTTGTGAGACCTCCCTCTCCACTGTAAGCATATCGTGTAAGAGAAAGGTGAACGGTAGCCAAGGGACACCGATAGGTAGATGGAAAGTCATCATGTGCTCCACCACTCAAGGTCAATGTCGAGGAAGGGGTGGACGTCCTCAGCACCAGCCCTGCGATGAACAGGAACCAACCACTCACGCAACGATGCCTCCCTCCCCATCGACCTATGGGAGGGGAGGACAGAGAGAAAGCTCGAGGGTACCTCATGGATATGGACGCGGTTCCGAGAGGGGAATGAGATTCTTCGGGGATAGAAGATGGAAGGAAGGAGGCTGATGCCAAAGCTGTTTGGGATGGCAGTCGAGCTGCGTGGGGGCGGCGGTAAGAGACCTAGAGCCTAAGAACCCTCAAGAGGAAAAAGAGAAACTTTTTGGGAGAGAGTGGTCGAGTGGGTTGGGTATGAGCCTAGGTTTGGGGGTTCCGGGTGCGGTAAGCGATGCCAGATGAGCGGTAACAGGTTGTGTCAATGGTTGTGGGTCTGACTCTTAATGAGTCCTAATGCCAATCATATATGGAACTCATGCCACGGTAAATAAAATTTCACCAACCAGTAAAAACGAAGGCCCTAGATTCTCTTAAAACGAAAATCCAACGACCGGTAATGCCTTGTGCGGGAAGGGCTAAGCAGATGGGTAGGCAACCAGGCCTAAGACTATATAGGTAATACAAGTATACTGGAATTTCTGTACTGAATGATGGTTTTCAGTATGTTATTTCTTTTTAAAATTATAGATGTTAGCTCCTATCTAGGAAAAGCATGAGTGAACTGATGATAAGCGAGTTCAGGATAAAATATTGCACATAGGATTACTCTGAGTATGCTATAGTCCAAGTGAACACAATACATACTACTTCAGTCAATCTTTCTCTGGACCTAAAAAATTATTTTTGTCTAAAATAATGTGTTTATGCAAGAGATATTGCCTCCTCATAATACTACTTTGTAACTCCATTGTAGTATGCTACTTGATAATTCAAAACATCAAGTTATTTCGCACATGGCTAAATAAGAATTTCTAACATGATGTAGGTTTAGGAAAGAGTCATCATTTGTCCTATTCAGTGTACTACCTGGCTTGAAGGGCATCTCAACAGGCCCGAAGTTATAATCCATCTTTACCTTTGCACTTCTCTATCCTACTTTTACATGTACAATAATTACTTCAGGAAAATAACTTACAAATTCAAACCGGTACAAATAACATTCAAACAAAGCATAGCTAACACAGATGGCAGCAAAGTAAAAAAAATAGCACCAAGATAGCTATCAGCAAGACATAAAAAGAATGGTTTCACAGCATATTATGTTTAGAACGTAAAATTAGAAATTATGGGACATTTCATGGAAAGAATAAAAAAGATGAAACTAAGCTGATAAATGTCTTGAGAAACTAAACATGCTTCTTATAGCTTACTATTGGTGGCAGGTTGTCATGGCTACTGAACTGCATGCTCCTTACTTATGTGGTTGTATCTGAAATTTACAACAACATCTAGCAACTAAGTTATTGCTAATATTTATTATAAGGATAATTACCTCTCAAAAGGAGTAGAAAACTCAACTGTGCCATGCAGATATATCATTGGTTCCGAAGGTTATGGAAGTTGTATTTAGAAGATATCAAATATCATCAATGCATAATAAGAAACACCTGTATTAATTTCTAGCTTTACGGGATTAGCTATATTCAACCAAAAAGTTGCTAAAAATAGTGCAAGAGATACAGAAACGGGACTGATAGGACCTGACGAAAAGGGTGTAGTTTGGTTGGATAGTAGAACAATATTACCTATTGTTGAAGTCGTTTATGGAAAACATATTGGAGGGCCAGCGATACACTGCCTGCCCGGGCTAAGTGCTTGACGCCCTCTATCTTAGGTGGTGGTTAGGGTTGCAGATGCGGGGCCCGCGTTGGCCCACAAAACGGGATAGTTAGTACAAATTGTACTACATGTATAGATTAAAACCGGTCTAGAAATTATACTATGTTAACATGAGTTGAGACTATGTGCTGCTCGCATACCAGGCCCGTACAGGACACGTGTGCAAACGGTTCGATGGCACAGGGCCTCCAAATTAAGAGGGCCCCTAATTTTGTTGTTAAACTACTATTTGGTACTACTAATCATCTATCTACCGGAGGCTAATCAATTTTTCCAAAAAAAGTCAGAGGCTAACGACGGCTGCCTAGGAGTTTGGAACCGAATTAACTCCAGGGCCCAACTTCCGAACGCCCCTCCTTTCTTCCTCTTTTCTCTTCCAGCCTAAAGTGTCGTTCTGTTCATCTTCCAGTCATATCTTATACCAAGACAATTCCAATTCCAATTTCCCCAATGAACAAGTACAAGATACTGTACGTTTCAGGCTGCAACATCAATCTACTATTGATTTATTTGGTGTTTTCTTCTTAATTTCTTATCTCTCTGCTCTACTTCTCATCCTCTTGCTGCTTGCTGGCTTATCCACTAGAGCTGGAGGCCCCGTTGTGTGTGCTTTTCGCCGAACAATTCATCAAGAGGATGGGCAACTGGACTACAGAGCAGCACGTGCCACATTCTGATAGTCTGCTTTCAAAATCAAACAAAGGTTGTTAAATTCCATATTGTTTCCATGTTATGTTTTTGATACATGACACTTTGCAGAAGATTTCTTATGAAAAATTAACTGAAAGGATTCTTACGGTAGTACTTCTGAATTCTAGATAATCATTTTCTAATAAAAACATTTCTTTCAAAATTTGTACCACCAACATGATAAATCCATTATAAACAGTGTTTTCCAATGATGACGTCGAGGCCTAAATTTTTTGTATTGCACAGGGCCTCCATTTTTTCGGGTATGGCCCTGCCGCATACTTGCAGCCCTAGTGGTGGTGAATGTATCCATTCACAGGATCAGGTGACTGTATCCGTTCGCACGCTAGGTTGATGGGTCTTGCCACAAAGGATACAACCAGCGTATTGGGGGGTGCAAACTGAGACATCAATGGTCCATGGCCATGCTGCCGCGAGGGAAACTAACTGGCGTCGGGGCTTTTCGTGAGTCCTCGACGATGCGCTTCTCGCGTCGATGGCTATCCAGGCATCTGCAGGCCTGATGATGAATCCTCCTAAATCCTTTGCGTGTAGGTTGTGGGTGTTAGAGTATATCACGGTTTGGACATATTAGGTAGTTTTATATTGTAATCCAATTCTATCTCTAGTCGTCTTTTTGTCCCCTAAGTCTTCTAGTACTATATAAACAGTCCAAGGGCTCACGTTGTAATCACCACAAGCAATATCAATACAGATAATACTCCACAATTCTACATTGTATCAGAGCGGTTCGCTCCGCCTAGGGTTTAGCCACCGCTTCCGCCGCGCCGCTCCCGGGGAGATCCTTCTCCGCCGGGGGCCGCGCAATAGTAGATTAGATCTTACTTCGCCAAATTTTTCTCGTCGTCCGCTTGACCGACGCTTCTTCTTCTTTCGCCGATCATAGATCGGATTGCGTCGTCCACAACCACATGCCGTCATCACGCGCCTCTACTTCAACCTTGGCGTCGACTCATCTTTGGCAAATCATCGTCAACGATCGTGCCAAGGAGGCTCCGCGCGGCGCCCCAAGGGACGCCTTCACGCGCTGCGTCGGCTTCTCCGTCCTCACGTCGTCATCACGCCGGCCCGTCTTCGCCATCATCGATCGGGACGCACGTCCCCGAGTACGCGTCTCGCCGTCAACAAAGGGCTTCACATTCATCATCCGTGGTCATCATCGCCGACAACCATCTACACCAACAACATCGTCACATCGTCGCCGCCACCACCAATCGTGGTCATCGTCAATGCCAACAAGTTCATCTACACGAGCGACGCCGCGCTCATGCAAGTGGAAAATACGGGTCTAATCCCCGAAATCAACTACCGCAACAATTCAATCGTCATCAACATATACCTCGTCGTCTTCGTCCACCACGACCTCGCTGCCAGAGTCGCAGTCTAATTTTTATTTTGCACTAAATTTTTTTTTCTTGCAACCACTTCATCTACTCCAACACGGCGGACAAATTCTACACCGACCGTTTACGAAAATTTTCTTTGCTCCTCAATCCGGCTCTGACACGCATGGCTCATGATGGTCCCTATCTTCGCACGTTCGGTATCGGCAACACCGACGCGTGTCTTCGTCCCCGACACGCTCCCGAGTCTGGCAAGCTCGGCATTGCGAGTCGATCTACTTTAACTCAAACTACGTCTACCTCAACTACTACGGCGAATTCTCCAGGCTCAACGACGACATCGACTACAACACAACAACATCATCAACTTTATCGACTTCATCAACGGCGACAACTTCACCAACGGCATCATCGACCACGACCACAACGCCCTACTTCCGGCTACATCGACATCAACATCCTCTCCCATCTCCGCCTTCGGATTATGCTCCAGTCAGACCGTTCGCGTCACTACCGATCTGACTGCGAGGGAGTGTTAGAGTATATCACGGTTTGGACATATTAGGTAGTTTCATATTGTAATCCAATTCTATCTCTAGTAGTCTTCTTGCCCCCCAAGTTTTTTAGTACTATATAAACAGCCCAAGGACTCACGTTGTAATCACCACAAGCAATATCAATACAGATAATATTCCGCAATTCTACAGTGGGCTTGTGGCAGCAGTCATGCGCTGCCCGTGTAGCAATTGTAAGTCACAAACAAATAATTTGGCTATTATCTAGCACCATCATGTTTTCATCTTCTAAACATTAATAATCACTAAATATGAGGAAATAAAGATAAATCGTTGATCTAAACCTCACACAAAAATTATAGTTTTTAACAATTGCACATGAAACTATAAAACTTAGCACGGGTCTAGCTCAAAGTTGCTCTGGGCATTGGTGTTTACCAATGGACCGCGCTAGGCGTCCCCCGGACGATGGGGGCTTCCCATCGTCCTGGTCCCCTGTGCGCCACGTGTCCCCCAAATAGCTCAAAATCCCGCGTTTTGCTGCAAAACATCCCGCTTTTGCTACATATGTCTCCGCTTTTGCTTTCGAAGCAAAAAGACGGTTCGTTTTAGAAATAGAACGCCTCGCCGGAGACCTCACCGGAGACCTCGCCGGACACCATGCAGCAAAAAAATGTGCCAATGCAGCAAAAACGACTTCGCCAGAGACATCGTCGGAAAAAATCGCCGGTGACTCTCGCCGGAGACCTTGTAGCAAAAAGTTGACACTGTTGTAGCAAAACCACAAGACGGTTGTAGCAATAAAGTTCTTCTAATGTAGCAAAAAAGTGACTTCGTCGGATACATGGCCGGAGAATTTAGTCGGAAGAGCTCGCCGGAGAACTTGTAGAAAAAGCTAGACCAGCTGCCGTTGACAGCAACCACGGCCGCCCATGGAAGCAAGCTCGGCCACTGCTAGCAGCAACCACGGCCACCCATGGAAGCAAAGCTCGGCCACCGCTGGAAGCAAGCTTGGTCGCCCGTGGAAGCAAGCTTGCCCACTGCCGGAAGCAAGGTCGGCTGCCGCTGGCAGCACCCACGACCCCCGTGGCAGCAAGGTTGGCGGGGTTGGTCGCCCGTGGAAGCAAGCTCGACCACTGCCGGAAGCAAGGTCGTCCGCCGTTGGCAGCACCTCCCCCCCCACCCCCACCCCGTGGCAGCAAGGTTGGCGAGGGAACCAGGAGACGGTGCAGGGGACGCTCGGCGGTGGGAGCTCCAGGGTGCGGCGGCGGGAGTCCCCGGCGACGAGACGAAAAGGGTGGTGGTGCAGCGGCGACACGAGGGAAGAGGAGCGGCGCGGCGGCAACACGAGGGAAGGGGAGGCCGGGGAGGAGGCCGAGCGGGAGAGACCGGGGAGGAGGCCGGGGAGGAGGCCGGGCGGGAGAGGCGGCGTCTCCATCTCCCTCCTGTGGAGAAGGCGAGCGGCGGAGTTCTCCAGGAAAACAAGGAACAAGACGAGGGGAAAAAGCATCGTGAGCGGGTCCATCTCCGTGCGTGCATGAGCCACGACCCGGACGACAATCGTCCGGGTGATAGGTATCATTTTCCT
Organism: Avena insularis; assembly: GCA_023614405.1. Taxonomy (NCBI): domain Eukaryota; kingdom Viridiplantae; phylum Streptophyta; class Magnoliopsida; order Poales; family Poaceae; genus Avena; species Avena insularis. The sequence goes on along the minus strand of CM042685.1, from coordinate 406,768,309 downwards.
TTACCAATGAAGCCATAGAACGGATGTGTCCTTCTCATCGCATCTAGATGTGCTTTGGAGCAGGACCGGAGGCAGAGAGAGTCCACGGACAAATGCAGATTATGTGGACTTGGAAGAGGCACCATCAATGTCTAGAAAATTATGGCGGTCTGTACGCTAGTCCGTAGGAAATTTTTGTGGTGTGGCTGGAGTGGCGTCGCGGACGTGCGCATACACTTTTATTCTAGTGGGCTGATGACGGCAGGCCGACAGCGACGTAGTGTCCTCGAGCAGCACTCAGTCAGGCTAATTGCAGCGACGTAGTGTTCTAACTTTCGAGTTCAGCACGCGCGTTTCACGTCGACACAGAAGACCGCGGTCCAGGCCCACACGGCAGCGGCGCAACCCGACCAGGAGACACGCGGCAAATGGATTGAAAACGCCCACATTTCACCCAGCTTAAGACTATAGATAATGAACATGGCTAGGCAGCATCCGGTGCTGGTTAGTCCATCCTAGCATCCAGGTGCTGGTTTGTGTGACCCGGCATCTGGATGCTGGTTTGACTGATTCAACACTCGACCAGGAAAAGAAAGATTACACGCGAGGGAAAAAGCACCAGACGGGGTGCTAGTTTGATTGATTCGGCACACAATTAGAAAAAAAAAGGTTACACGTAAGGAAAAACAATTAGTAGACAACATCACACGAGATGCACTTGGCGAACTACTCCAGCTCTTTTTCCTCCTCCAGATACTTGTTCTACAAGACGAACTACTACACCAGCTCTTCTTCCTCTTCCAGATCTCCATGGAGATATGTTGACTGAATACCGCGACTTATGTAGATCACAAAACTAAACATGATCTCCACCTGCAGGAAAATCAACTTAGCATTAATGTTAAGGCAACTTCAATATTACCTAGAAAGAAACTTAGCCTCAATGTTTAGCAAAAAGTTAAACATTACCAGAAATGAACTCAACAAGGTAGCAGTGAGTAACTTCATTAAAATTGGCGATCAACTTACATTGGTAAGGGGCCACAGAGGACTTGCGCTCGCGCTAGGCATCGTGTGTGCTGCCACCTGCTCGAGCTAGGCGCCATGGCCTCCTCCACCACCGCACTCCATATGGTACTAGCTACGTCGCCCGGGAACCACCACTTCGCGGCACAACTTAGCAATATCACAAATAAGCACCTTAAGCATGTTGACAAGTAAACTTAATTATACTAGTGATCATCTTATCCATGTTGCTCAAAAACAAAAACAAGATAGATTGTAGATACCCACACAACTTAAGCATACCAAAAAAAGAATAACTTAGTTAATTTTCAATTTCAACTTAAGCATGTTGACAAGGCAACTAATTAAACTAGGGAACAACTTATGCATGTTGCTCAAAAGGAATACATATATAGATTCTAGAGATACCCAACAACTAGCATGCTGGAGGAATCAACTTGATTAATTTCAGTATACTCAACTTAAGTATGTTGATAAAGCAACTAGTTGAACCAATAGACAACTTTTGCACATTACCTAAAAGAAAGACCTAGCTAGATTGCACCAATACTCAACAGCTTAAGCATGCTCAAGGAAATCAACTTAATTTATTTCAGTACACAACTTAAGCATAGTAATAAAACAACTTAATTAAATTTGAAGGGTTTCGCAGCATAGTAAATCAAAATTTTCTATGGATGCGAACGGGGAAAGCCAAGATCTAATCTAGGAGATGCAAACAACGAAGGGGGAATAGATGAGATCTTCATACCCTTGAAGATTCGCACAGCGGAACGTTCGACGAAACGTGGGTGATGTAGTCGTACTCGCTTCTCCTCCTCGCGATCCGATCCGATCTAGCACCGCAAGTGGCGATGCCTCCGAGAGATGCACACGTGCGGCACCTCGACGTCTCCTCCTTCCTTGGTCCAGCAAGTATGGTGGAGAGACGGATTGGATCTACAACGCGACGGCGCGGTGCAAGCGGTGGAGAGTTTCAAGGGCAGGCTTCGCCTACGGATCGGGAGAGAGATCTGGAGGGCAGCAGTATGGCGGCTAGGGTTGAAGGAGTGGGGGAGGAGGGCTGCGCCCCTTCCCTCTATATATAGGGGCTGGCCGGCCCCCTTGGCCCCTCCTCCAAGCCCTAGAGCGGCGGACCCAAGGGTTGGAGTGGGGGGGCAAGTTTTCCCCCTCCTTCTAGAAGGTTTCCCTAGGGTTTCCCTAGGGTTTTGGCCGGCTGGGCCTATGGGGCCTTGTGCCCCTGGCCCAATGCGGCCAGGGCACTCTCGTGAGGCCCGCCCCTCCCGACAAGTGGGGCCACGTTGGTCCCACTCGGAAGGTTCTAGAAGCTTACGATACAATACCGATTAACCAAACAATTCAACTCCAAAAACTGCATTGCCTTATATGAATCTTATTCTCCGGACCATTCCGAACCTCTCGTGATGTCCGGATCCCATCCGAGACTCGAACAAAACTCATAAACCAATTATCCAATCTATCCTAGCGTCGAGACACGTTAAGTGTGTGACCCTTGAGTTCGAGAACATGCGGACATGATCTTATATCAATAATCAGCGGGTCTGAAACCCATATTGACTCCCACACATTCATCGATGATCATATCGGATGAACCACGATGCCAGGATTCAATCAATCCCATATTTATATTCCCTTCGTCTCGCGATATTTTACTTGCCCGAGATTTGATCGTCGGTACCATCATACCTAGTTCAATCTCGTTCACAGCAAGTACTTTACTCGTTCCGTAATCCGATATCACTTTGTGATTAACTCCTTAACCACGTGCTTGCAAGCGGTGTTGATATCGATTACCGAGTGGGACTGAAGTATATCTCTCCGACTTGGGAGGGACAAATCCCATCTCGATACATACAACCCAACAGGTACTTTCCGATCACCTGAGAGACACCTTTATGATCACCCTCTCATAGGATGACGTTTGATGAACTCAAAGCTTTCATCCGATACCAGGGAGTTGTGTTATCTCATGATCTAAGGAATACAATATTTGACATAAGAAAAACTTCGCAAAGATGAACACGATGACACGATCTAATTGCTCTGCTTAGTTTGGGTCTGTCCATCATATAATTCTCCCAATGATATGATCTCATTATTAATCGACAACTCATGTCTATGGTTAGGAAACCTTAACCATCATTAATCAATGAGCTAGTCCATAGAGGCATACTAGGGACACGATGTTGTTCACAAACCACACAAGTATTAAAGTTTCCGCTTAATACAATTCTAGCATGGAATATAAACTTTATCATGAACAAGAATTATAATAATAACATCTTTATTATTGCCTCTAGGGCATAATTCCAACAGTCTCCCACTTGCACTAGAGTCAAAAATCTAGTTTACATTTGGCAACAATCTTACACCCATGGCACTAAGGTGCTGATCATGTTTTGCACGTGGAAGAGGTTTAGTCAATGGATCTGCGACATTCAGATCCGTATGTACTTTGCTAATCTTCAGATCTCCATCTGTTATATAATCTCGAATTATATGAAACTTGCGGTTGATATGCTTGGTCTATGGATGATATCTTGGTTCCTTAGCAAGTGCTATGGCGCCAGTGTTGTCACACAATATCTCCAGTGGGTCCAATGCACTTGGAACCACGCCAAGCTCAGTGATGAAGTTGCTGATCCAAACTCCTTCACTTGACGCTTCTGCAGCAGCCATGTATTCCGCTTCCACTGTAGATCCCGCGATCACGCTTTGCTTGCAGCTTCTCCAGCTCACAGCTCCTCCATTCAAAATATAAACGTATCCTGTCTGAAATTTAGAATCATCCTTGTCGGTGTCAAAACTAGCGTCGACGTAACCCTTTACGACGAGCTGTTCATCACCTCCATAGACTAAGAACATTTCTTTATTCCTATTTAGGTACTTTAGGATGTTCTTCACGGCTGTCCAGTGTTCCACTCCTGGATCACTTTGGTATCTGCTCGTCAAACTAAGAGCATTGGACACATCCGGTCTAGTACACAGCATGGCATACATGATATAACCTATGGCCGAGGCATAAGGCACTTTGCTCATAGCTTCTCTATCATTTACCATAGCTGGACACTGAGCCTTGCTCAATATCTTACCTCACAATATAGGCACTGAACCTTTCTTTGCCTTATCCATTCTGAACCTTTTCAGAACTTTGTCTAGGTATGTACTTTGGCTTAAAGCTATCAGGCGTCTTTGTCTATCTCTATAGATTTTGATGCCCAATATATAAGCAGCTTCACCTAGGTCTTTCATTGAAAAACACTTGTTCAAGTAACTCTTCACATCGTTAAGCATGTTAATGTCATTTCCAATAATCAATATGTCATCCACATATAGTACCAGAAATGTCACCGAGCTCCCACTCACTATCTTGTAGATACAAGCTTCGTAGCTATTTGGAACAAATCCAAAGCTCTTGATCACTTGATCAAAACGAAGGTTCCAACTCCGAGATGCTTGCTTCAGTCCATAAATGGAATGCTGAAGTTTGCATACTTTATCAGCATCCTTAGGATCGATAAAACCTTCGGGTTGCATCATATACAACTCTTCATCAATGTTGCCATTGAGAAACGCAATCTTGACATCCATCTGCCATATTTCATAATCATGAAACACAGCAATTGCTAATAAAATCCGAATGGACTTCAACATTGCTACGGGAGAGAAAGTCTCATCGTAGTCAACACCTTGAATTTGTCGAAAACCTTTCGCGACAAGCCGTGCCTTATAGACGGTAACATTACCATCCGCGTCCGTTTTCTTCTTGAAAATCCATTTGCACTCAACGGCCTTTCGGTCGCTAGGAGGGTCCACCAAAGTCCATACTTGGTTTTCGCTCATGGATCCCAATTCGGATTTCATGGCCTCCAGCCATTTCTCAGAGTCAGGGCTCATCATCGCTTCCTCATAGTTCGTAGGTTCACTGTCTTCTACCAACAAGACAGTCAAGACAGGGTTGCCGTACCACTCAGGAGGGGCACGCGACCTTGTCGACCTGCGACGTTCAGTAGCAGCATCGTCCGAAGCTTCATGATCCTTGTCATTAGCTTCCTCTATAGTTGGTGCAGACGGCACTGGAACAATTTCAGGTGTTGCGCTACTCTCCAACTGAAGAGAAGGTTCAACAACCTCGTCTAGCTCTACTTTCCTGCCACTCACTTCTTTCGAGAGAAACTCCTTCTCAAGAAAGGAACCGTTCTTTGCGACAAACACTTTGCCTTCGGTTCTGTGATAGAAGGTATACCCAATAGTTTCCTTAGGGTATCCTATGAAGACGCATTTCTCCGCTTTGGGTTCGAGCTTGTCCGGCATCAACTTCTTGACGTAAGCTTCGCATCCCCAAACTTTAAGAAACGACAACTTAGGTTTAGCACCAAACCACAGTTCATACGGTGTCGTCTCAACGGATTTAGATGGTGCCCTATTTAAAGTGAATGCAGCGGTTTCTAATGCATAACCCAAAAATGATAACGGCAAATCAGTAAGAGACATCATCGATCGGACCATATCTAATAGGGTTCGATTCCGCGCTCGAGACACACCATTCTTGTTGTGGTGTTCCGGGTGGCGTGAGTTGCGAAACGATTCTGCTTACTTTAAGATGCGTGAGAAAATCATAACTCAAATATTCACCTCCATGATCGGATCGTAGAAACTTAATTTTTCTGTTACGATGGTTCTCCACTTCATTCTGAAATTCTTTGAACTTTTCAAATGTTTCAGATTTATGTTTCATTAAATAGATATACCCATATCTACTTAAATCATCGGTAAAAGTGAGAAAGTAGCGATATCCACCACGCGTCGAAACACTCATCGGTCTGCACACATCGGTATGTATGATTTCCAACAAGTCCGTTGCTCGCTCCATCATGCCGGAGAACGGGGTTTTGATCATCTTGCCCATGAGGCATGGTTCGCATGTGTTAAATGATTCAAAATCAAGAGACTCCAAAAGTCCATCAGAATGGAGTTTCTTCATGCGCTTTACACCAATATGACCTGAGCAGCGATTACCACAAATAAGTAGTATTATCACTATCTACTTTGCATCTCTTAGCCTCAATGTTATAGATGTGTGTTTCATCCCTTTCGAGATTCAGAAGAAATAAACCTTTCATAGCATGTGCATGACCATAAAAGATGTTACTCATATAAATAAAACAACCATTATTCTCCGATTTAAATGAATAACCGTCTTGCAATAAACACGATCCAGAAATAATGTTCATGCTCAACGCAGGCACATAATAACATTTATTAAGGTTTAAAACTAATCCCGAAGGTAAAAATAAGGAGAGCGTGCCGACGGCCATCACATCAACTCTTGATCCGTTGCCAACGCGCATCGTCACCTCATCCCTACAAGCCGCCTATTCCGTAGCTCCTGTTTTGAGTTACAAATATTAGCCGAACCCGAGATCAAATACCCGACACTACAACGAGGGCTAGTAAGGAAAACATCAATAACATGTATATCAAATATACCTTTGATGGTGCCAGCCTTCTTGTCGCTAGATACTTGGACGATTGCGCTTCAGTGACCCTTGTCCTTGCAATAGAAGCACTCGATGTCCGGCTTGGGTCCAGACTTGAGCTTCTTCTCGGCGAGGGCTTGCCGCCGCCTTTCTCTAAGGGCTTCTTTGCACCCTTACCTTTCTTGAAGGTGGGGGGCTTGTTGACCATCAACACATGATTATCCTTTTTGATGTCCACCTCCGCAGCCTTCAGCTTTGCGAAGAGCTCGGTGATCGTATCAGTGGAACCAATCTGATTATGAGTCACTACAAAACTTTTGTAGCTGGGAGGGAGTGATTGCAGAACCCTGTCAATATTGAGCTCCTCTAGAATCTTGCAGTCCAGTTGCTCAAGGCGTTGAGTGTAGCCCGACATCTTTATGGCGTGCTCACTAACGGAACTCCCTTCCTCCATCTTGCAGTTAAAGAATTTCTCAGAGATCTCATATCTCTCAGAACGGGCCTAAGTCTGAAACATAGTTTTCAGCTCCTCAAGAATCTCAAAGGGCCCGGGATAGTCTTCAAAACGATTTTGAAGGTCTGATTCCATAGCAAACAACATGGTGCTCTTAATCACACCATAATCATCCTTGCGTGGCTGATAGACAGCTTTCTCATCAGCCGGCGCAGTTGCAGCAGGGGGGTTACCTAACGCTTTCTCAAGGACATAGTCCTTTTGACTGCCAGAGAGAATGATTCTCAGATTGCGGAACCAGTTGGTGAAGTTAGACCCATTGTTTCTAAGCTTTTCCTTCTCAGCAAAAACGTTGAAGTTGAAGTTGGACTTAGCCATTTGATCTACAATGTTTGCAAGTACAAATTAGACTAAGTTCATGATAACTAGTTCAACTTTTAATCAAATTACTAGATGAACTCCCACTAAATTCAACATCCCTTAAGTTGTTTAGTGAACATGATCCAAATTCACCACACCTAATCTGATCTTCACGAGAAGAGATGTGGTTTCAATGGTGGACAACGAAGTGTCGATCATATCATTCATATGACTCATGCTTAACCTTTCGGTTCATGTGTTCCGAGGCCATGTTTGTACATGCTAGGCTCGTCAAGTTAGACCCAAGTATTTCCGCGTGTGCAAAACTGGCTTGCACCCGTTGTATGTGAACGTAGAGTCTATAGCACCCGATCATCACGTGATGCTTGGACACGACGAACTTTCGCAACGGTGCATACATGGGGAGAACACAGTTTTATCTTGATCTTTAAGTGAGGAATCATCTTATAATGCTACCGTCGCGATCTAAGCATAATAAGATACATAAAAGGATAAACATCACATGCATATAACTTTATGTGACATGGTATAGCCAATCTTCGCGCAATGATCTCCATATTGTGCGTGCCGGCATGATCTCCATCACTCCACCATGATTGCCTCCACCACGAATAGCAACTACAACTATTGCTAACTACTTAGCGATAAAGTGAAGCTATTACATGGCGTATAAGAAGTTGACACACAGGTCATATACAATTATAAAGACAACCATATGGCTCCTGCCGGTTGTGTACTCATCGACGTGCAAGTCGTGAAACATTACAAAACATGATCATCGCATACAATACACATATCACATCTTGGCCATACCATATCATAGAAAACACTCCCTGCAAAAACAAGTTAGACGCCTCTACTTTGTTGTTGCATGTTTTATGTGGCTTATGGGAGTAGCAAGCTAAGAACGATTCTTACATATGGAAAGCCACAACGGTGATATTATGGTTTCCAAACTCCGGTGTAAATCCCATGACAACTATAGTGAGAAAGCAGCATCCACCGCATGTGTGGAACAAGCCACACGCGTCAAGTGCGGAGCCGGTCTCATGACGACGTCGCGTAAAGTTGGCCTGGACCGCTTCAATCTCACTATCCCGCGTCATAAGAAGAACACAAACAAGAGGCTTGCAACAGAAAACATCAACGCCCGCAACAACCATGTTGCGTTCTACTCGTGAAACACATCTACGCATAGATCTAGCTCTGATACCACTGAAGGGTTTCGCAGCATAGTAAATCAAAATTTTCTACGGATGCGAACGGGGAAAGCCAAGATCTAATCTAGGAGATGCAAACAACAAAGGGGGAATAGATGATATCTTCATACCCTTGAAGATTTGCACAGCGGAACGTTCGACGGAACGTGGGTGATGTAGTCGTACTCGCTTCTCTTCCTCGCGATCCGATCCGATCTAGCACCGCAAGTGGCGATGCCTCTGAGAGATGCACACGTGTGGCACCTCGATGTCTCCTCCTTCCTTGGTCCAGCAAGTATGGTGGAGAGACAGATTGGATCTACAACGCGACGGCGCGGTGCAAGCGGTGGAGAGTTTCTGCGGCAGGGCTTCGCCTATGCGCAGTCGGGAGAGAGAGATCTGGAGGGCAGCAGTATGGCAGCTAGGGTTGAAGGAGTGGGGGAGGAGGGCTGCGCCCCTGCCCTCTAAATATAGGGGGTTGGCCGGCCCCCTTGGCCCCTCCTCCAAGCCCTAGGGCGGCGGCCCCAAGGGTTGGAGTGGGGGGCAAGTTTTCCCCCTCCTTCTAGAAGGTTTCCCTAGGGTTTCCCTAGGGTTTTGGCCGGCTGGGCCTATGGGGCCTTGTGCCCCTGGCCCAATGCGGCCAGGGAACTCCCTCGTAGGCCCACGCCCCCTCCCGACAAGTGGGGCCACGTTGGTCCCACTCCGGAAGGTTCTAGAAGCTTCCGATACAATACCGATTAACCCGAAACAATTCCGAACTCCAAAAACTGCATTGCCTTATATGAATATTATTCTCCGGACCATTCCAGAACCTCTCGTGATGTCCCGGATCCCATCTGAGACTCCGAACAAAAACTCATAAACCAATTATCCAATCTATCCTAGCGTCAAGACACGTTAAGTGTGTGACCCTTCGGGTTCGAGAACATGTAGACATGATCTTATATCAATAATCAACAGCGGGGTCTGGAAACCCATATTGACTCCCACACATTCATCGATGATCATATCGGATGAACCACGATGCCAGGATTCAATCAATCCCATATTTATATTCCCTTCATCTCGCGATATTTTACTTGCCCGAGATTTGATCGTCGGTACCGTCATACCTAGTTCAATCTCGTTCACAGCAAGTACTTTACTCGTTCAGTAATCCGATATCACTTTGTGATTAACTCCTTAACCACGTGCTTGCAAGCGGTGTTGATATCGATTACCGAGTGGGCCCGAAGTATATTTCTCCGACTTGGGAGGGACAAATCCCATCTCGATACATACAACCCAACAGGTACTTTCCGATCACCTGAGATACACCTTTATTATCACCCTCTCATAGGATGACGTTTGATGACCTCAAAGCTTTCATATGATACCAGGGGGTTGTATTATCTCATGGTCTAAGGAATACAATATTTGACATAAGAAAAGCTTCGCAAAGATGAACACGATGACACGATCTAATTGCTCTGCTTAGTTTGGGTCTGTCCATCATATCATTCTCCCAATGATATGATCTCATTATTAATCGACAACTCATGTCTATGGTTAGGAAACCTTAACCATGATTAATCAATGAGCTAGTCCATAGAGGCATACTAGGGACACGGTGTTGTTCACAAACCACACAAGTATTAAAGTTTCCGCTTAATACAATTCTAGCATGGAATATAAACTTTATCATGAACAAGAATTATAATAATAACATCTTTATTATTGCCTCTAGGGCATAATTCCAACAAAATTTTCCAGACAAATTATCCATATAGCTCATAAAGAAATCAAAACAACTAAAACTACCTCATTTAAGTATATGCAAACTGTCGAGTTTGCATGTTTGCCTATTACAATCAGAATTATTAGGTAGTGGTGAGTAACATCTAGAGCTGAGCCACTATTCCACACTCTTGATTCATAAATTCAATGGCTACAGTTTACGACATCGCAACATAGTTTCCCCGTAATTATCGCTCATCCTTAAACATGTACCTGCTGATAAGTTTTTGGACGAGGTGGATGGTTCCCTGCTGTTGCAACAACTTCTAGTAAACGCATGTACATTTCGCCATTTTCGTGTTACCAGACTTCAAGTTTGGCTGCTAGAAAAATCAAGTTTCTAATTAAATTTATTATTAAGCTAATAAACACCATTGGTTGTTTAACCAAAAATTAAATGCATGGTGGAAAGCAACTTAGTTAGGTTATGTAAAACAACTTATCTAGTCCAAGAAAGCAACTTGGTGGACTGCAAGCTACAACTTTAGAGAAAGCATAAAACAACTTAACCTAAAGTGCATAAATCAACTTAATGAAACATGATAAGCAACTTAGTAGCATCATGAACCTACGAAGTCCAAATGGCATAATTCACAAGAAGAAAATCCAAATGCATACTACAGGTAGATTACAAAGCAACTAAGTGTGTGTTGTGGAACAAAAAATGTAATGTATCCAACAACTTATCCAACATTGAGAAGCTAACTTACCTAAATTTAGACAATAACTTAATAATGTTGGAAAGCCAACTTATGTAGATTCATAAAAAGAAATTTAATTAAAAAATGAGAATCCTACTTACTTTGATTCAAGAAACAACTTCAGTAACCAACTAACTAGAAAATAAAACACAAATAAACCTCAATTTCTAGGTTGGTAAACCAACTTAGTTAGATTATTCATGTTCAGATTGATAACAACAACAAGGAAGGTGAAGAAGATGGACCAAGTAAGAAGCCAAGTGCAAAAAAATAGGATGGAACTTTGGCAAATCAACTTAGTTCTATGTTGGAAGCAACTTAACTATGGTGACAAGACAACTTAGTAGCATAAAACCACAGTATAAAAGCAAACAAAAGGGGAGATCCAACAACAAAACTCAGATTCTTCTGTGTGTGTTCCATGCTGGTGGTCGCACCTTTGTGTGCTGGTTCTTTTCTTATAGCAAGACGTAGCCTGGTAAGAAACAAAAACAAAAAGGAGGGGAACCATATTAGTAGATCGCCAGTGTGTGTAGAAACACAACTTAGTTGAATTTAGAAATCAATTTAATCATGTTGAAGAACCAATTTAACTATGATGAAGAAACAACTTAATCAAATATGTATCAGACTTGATCATTGAAAAACAACTTAAAGTTGATTTCGGAACCAATTTAACCATGTTGGAAAACAACTTAATTATGATGAACAAAACAACTTAATGAAATCAGTATCAAAACTTAACCATTAAAAACCAACTTAGTTGAATTTAGAAATCAACTTAACCATGTTGAAGAACCAACTTAACTATGATGAAGAAACAACTTAATCAAATCTGTATCGGACTTAACCATTGAAAAAACAAGTTAGTTGATTTTGGAGCCAATGTAACCATGTTGGAAAACAACTTAACTATAATGAACAAAACAACTTAATGAAATCAGTATCAAAACTTAACCATTGAAAAGCAACTTAGTTGAATTTAGAATCGACTTAACCATATTGAAAGAAGCAACTTAACTATGATGAAGAAACAACTTAAATCTGTATCGGATTTAACCATTGAAAAAACAAGTCAGTTGATTTTGGAACCAATGTAACCATGTGGGAAAACAACTTAACTATGATGAACAAAACAACTTAATGAAATCAACATCAAAACTTAACCATTGAAAAGCAACTTAGTTGAATTTAGAATCAACTTAACCATGTTGAAAGATCCAACTTAACTATGATGAAGAAACAACTTAGGCATACTAGTGGCGCAAGTTAGGCATACTAGTGACGCAAGTTAGGCATACTAAGTTGACTTTGTGTTCCTGATGAATCTTGGAAATTATCATGTGTACAATCCAAGACTTATGAGTAGAACAATATATCGATGAATACAAAATTGGATGCATAAAGAGAAATGGTTCTACGCTCCATATCACATCTTCAGTAATTTCAGTATAAATATAACAAGTTAACTTGGCTTCTCTTTTGACTTGCTAACTACAGCTATTCATGGATCGGTAAGTAGTGTACAAACATTAGTGGTTGATTCCTACTTAGGATCAGTAACTACTCCTAATTACGCACCAAACCAACAGTTACATAATGTGTGCCCCCTAGACAAAAAAATGCATTATCGAGTTCGAAGTGGACTAGATCCATGAAACTGCGGTGATAAAATCCCACGTCCAGGCATAAACCTGGACATTTTGTCTAGCAACATGCATCCATTCAAGCATGAAAAACCATTTAGGCATGAAAACACCAAAACAAATCACCACAAATCCATGCAAATCATGCATCCATATGTTTAGCAAAACTACCATAGTATAAACCTAAACTTTCCGTGGTTTCTATAATTAACAAGACATAAATAAAACCCTAGTGTCTAGCTATATAGGAATATTTTCCTAGCAGTCTACAATGATACGATCATGATCCCATGAAAAAATCATGAAAAATTAAGTACATATGAAAATGTAAATGTAATAAATCACATGTAGAACCATGGTGAATTATCGACGCCATGACCTCGAGCTCCAAGCCAAATTCAACCCATTGTCGGGTTGTCAGCAAAGTAAAAAATAATAGGCAAGGCAACATAATCTATGGGGTGTTATTTATAAACATCTAGCTGGTTTCAAGGCTCGCCTTAATTTTACACAATTTAACTGCAGCTAGTAGGCACAAATTCAACCCATTGTCGGGTTGTCGGCAAAGTAAAAAAGAATCAGCAAGGCAACATAATCTATGGGGTGTTCTTTATAAACATCTATTTGGTTTCAAGGCTCGCGGAACATGGGATGATTGGGCATGGGATCGTAGTTCAAAAATCGCCTCATCAAGCAAGTTGGCCAGAACATAACAACACCAAATGTATGAAGTATCAATGAATCATCTAAACAAAGTATGTGGTTTTCATAGATAAAAAGGACAGTAGCACAACAACTAAACAAGGTGCAGATGTTATGCATCTAGACTATTAGGCCCTTGAAGGCAATTCAACGAACACCTAGTGCACCCCGGGATAAATTGCAATACACAACCAACTTACTCTTTGGAGACATAGCACCAGGTCTTCTGGCTGGTGCAAACGCGCTTGAGGTGCCATCCCGGATGAAGGTTGTTGGTAAGGAAGGTGTTGTTGTGACAACCTGCAGGCTCGTCTCGCCCTTCGGTCCGTGCAGCGGATGGTTGTCGGTGCGTCGACAGTGGCCGAACCAAGCGGCATGGTGGATCTCTCGTGGCACTGCATCATAGCGTGGTACAGGTACCATCTCGTTGGTCACAAATTAACCTTGATGAACCGCCACGGAAACCAACTTTGACACCTCTGATGAAAATTCAGTTTGCACCTACAGTTTGCTAGTAGTAGTAGTAGTAGTAGTAGAAGAAGAAGAACTTTTCTACAAGCGATCCATGAACATAAGGTAGTTTAGCTTCCCAATCGATGATGTTTGTCACCGGCAGCAACCTCACCTTAGCTAGTGATGCGGGACGAGCAGGAGGTCGAGGTTGCCAGCTGGAGCTGCTTGAGGAGGTCGGGGAACTAGCGTCTGGAGCAGGTTGGGGATGCCGGTGGCGGAGACCTGCTGGAGGAGGCGAGTGCGAGGTCTGGCAGCTGGGTAGCTGCTAGGATTATGGCGGTGAGGGGTCGAGGCAGCTGCCGCCGGGTAGAGAAATAGAGGCGGCGTCGGGTGGCGGCGGGGATGGCCGGCAGCTAGAGTTACGGGGGTCGCTGTGTGGCTCGATTGGATCAGGAGAGTCGCCATGGTAGTGGAGATGGGGAGACGACGATGATGCGAGAGAGGGGGCGTTGACCAGTTTCTGTCTTAGGGAGTGTTTATCGGGAAACAAGCGCGAGACGCGCTTGATCAACTACATCGGACGGCCACAAAACGAGTGCACAAACGTGACATATAGCATCCGAGTGTTTTTTAGCATTTGGGATAGATAATCCATATCTTCATGCCCTATATGCAAGCGACTTGGTGAAAGAGCAGAACAATTGCAAGTATCTGAACCAAAAATTGGAAACTACTTCGTTAACACCGAAACTATTTTTCCGCCATTCAAGTATTTGTTGTGCTACTTAAGTGAATAGGATGGTCATAACATGTTTATAATTGTATAGATATTGTCTGCTAATATCCCTCGGTAGTATTGAGTAGAAATCTACCGGCGCACCCTCCTCACTCCCTTCCTCCCTGGGCAGCATGGCGCAGTGCATGGCTTTACTCGCATATTAACCTGACGTTCTAGTTTACAAAATACAAGAGAAAATAAATGTGAATTCATCAAACCTGTGTATGCCATGGGGTAGAGCGCACGATTTCGATGTGCTGCGGGAAGTTAGCCCACCATGGCTCATTGACCTTGACCTTGGGAGTTGTGGAAATCCATGGAGAGGCTGCACGCACGGTCCGACCAATGCGGCCCCCTTCATCCACCTAAGGCCGGAACTTGCATTCCTCGTGCGTGACCGTGAGTGCAGCCAAAAATCGCCCATGGCTCGATCTGATGGGGAGAGGAACAAAGGTAGAGCAGGGATCAGATCTGAGTGGTGGATACTTGAGAGAGAGGGGGGTCGAATAAGAAGTGAAAGGGTATTTTACCCTATGCTATTTTTGGTTGATAATGACACCATGGTTAGAGTGGACTAATGGTATTTCTAGTGTCTTACACAGGTTCTAGTCCAATGCTGTGATGAAATGTTATCGGAGACCCCCCCCATTTTGATATGAAGCTTCAAGACCGGAGTTTTCCCTTTTCATGTAATTTGAGTCCGGTTAGGAGCTCCGCACTATTAAGAGGGGTTCTCTCGATGAGCTTGTTGGGGATGATCACCTAAGCCATATACACATCCCTCTCTCCTACCTAATCCATCACCAAAGAGAGAAGAGAAGAAATCCTATCCACTTGAGCCTTTTCTGCAGATCCGGTTTTTAGACCGGTTGGACCGGCTCCCAGACCGGACCGTCCGGTGTCAGGATCGGAAATCCGGACTCAAACCGGGTTCTCCGGTTTTCTCACTCTGAGTCTATCCGAGTCTGGGTACTGAGAGCAGTTTCGGTTTCAGTCCGGTTTTCCGGGCTATGGACGGATCATCCGGTGTGGGCCGGACCAACCGAACTTAAAACCGGACATTGCGTTTTTGGCTCAAAACGGCTAGTTTTTCTCCTTGAGTATAAATATCCCTTCTTCCAGCTTGAGTATGTAAGGCATTCAGTTTATATCATTTCTTGAAGCTCTCTCTCTCTCTCCCCATTGTTGAAACACAAAAGCTTGAGGATCTCCCATTCTACCCAACCAAATCCAAATCCCTTTGGTAGAAAGGAAGAGGAGGTCCCGATCTACGTTTCTACCAAGCCAAAGTTCATTCCCCCTTGAGTTCATCGAGTTAGCTTGTTACTCTTGGGTTTGTGGGAAACCCTAGGCGGCTAGGGTCGCCCGGAGGCATTCGGCTTGTGATTTGCCCCGTGGAAAGTTTGTGAGGGTTTGGAGACTACCCTAAAGTCTACCACGAGTAAGTGAGCTATTCCTTTGTGGGATAGGCTCGGAGAAGAAGGTGAGCCTTCGTGGTGCGTGAGGAATCCTTCGTGGAACCTCACACCTCTCCAACATGACGTAGCCCCCTTCCCAAAGGTGGTGAACACGGGAATACATCTTCGTCTCCGCGTGCTTCGGTTATTCGTTAACCGATCTCTTACGTGTGTTGCTTATCTTCTGATAGCCTTCGAGCTTGAAGTATCTTGTACATCATCTAGGTTGCCTCACCTAGTTTGCATTTAGGCTCACTTATATTCCGCAAAGCCTAAAACTTGCAAAAGATTATAAAGAATTTTGTAGAAACCTATTCACCCCCCCTCTAGGTTAACCATCTTACACTTTCAATTGGTATCAGAGCCAAGGGCTCTTTTTAACTTCGCCTAAGAGGAAAGATGGTTTTCTCCGATGATGAGGAGGAAAAAACTTATTCGGTCAAGGAGCTTCGTGAACTCTTAGCCAAGAGTGCCCTTGAAAAGGCCAAGGCGGATTCCGATCTCCTTGTTCGAATGAGTTACCTAGAAGGATAACTTAAGGCCATTGACGATGGGGCTTTTCTTGGTAATCCATTGGTAGTACCTCAAGGGAGACCAATGGACATCGAGAAGGATAAGGATGCCGAGTCTGCTCATGAGGGTGGCTCGTCAAAAACTTCCACGCCCCCTAATCAATTCCCTTATGTTTATCCTAAGCAAAAGAACATCATGCCTCATATTAATGGTTCGGGCCCTGCACCTCATTATGATGGAACTCACTTCTCTCATTGGAAAGCTTCTATGGAATCTCATCTTCGCAGCTGCAGCGTTGAGCTTTGGGAGATTGTATGCACCGGCTTCCACCCTCATGATCCCAACAACCTCACCCCGGGGGAGTACTACGACCGTCAACTAAATGCAACGGCTTGTGACAAGATAAGGAGTGCCATCCACCGCACTCTCCATGATTAAGTCAGCGACATCCCCACCGCAAAGGATCTTTGGGATAGGATTGTCATTCTCCAAGAGGGAACCTCTCTTATCCAAAAGTCCAAGTATGAAGCTGCCAAGTCTGAGATGAACATCTTCATGAACCATGATGGTGAAACTATCACTGAAGCATACAAGAGACTCGTTGCCCTCCGCTTGAAGATTGGTGGCCTAGGGTGTGAGAAGTATGATGATGGATTCAATTTGAATGATGAACTTATCAAGTCCAAGATTGTCTCCATGATCGCGGTCACTGACAAGAAGCTTGCCTTGAACTTGCAACTCCTCGATAGAGCTAATCAATTCACTCCCGATGATCTAGTCTCTTATCTAGTTGCCACGGATAACTTGGCGGATGAAGGGCAAAAGATCAAGGAGATCAACCGTGCTATCGGGTCTTCCCACTCTCTAGCTTTGAAGGCCAAGCAAGTGCAAGAAGATGTTGCTAGTGATGAAGATAGCGATGGTGATGGAGTTGATGATATGCTCTCTCAACTTGCTCTCTTCACCAAGAACATGAAGTTCCGAAGAAGTAAAAGCTCAATGGGATCAAGTGAGAAGAAGAGGACGTGCTATAATTGTGATGAGGCAACCCATTTTGCCGACAAGTGTCCTGATGAGAAGAGGCTTGACAAGCCTAAATATGAAGAAGGTGCCAAACCAAGATTGAAGCCCAACCCCATCAATGAAAGATACAAGAGGAACAATAGGCGTGATGGTAAGGGCTTCCTAGGCCAAGAATACATATCCGACAATGAGGAAAAGGATGAAGAGAAGGTGGTTGGAGTGGCCGGTTTGGCCTTTGCCAAACCCGGGTCTCTCTTCACCTATGACTACACCAAGGACTACACCGACGACTCTCCTAACCCCAAGGTCACTGCCACTTGCCTCATGGCAAGGAGCTCCAAGGACGAGTCCGACGTGGAGTGTGGGGATAAGGAGAAGGTGGTGGGTGTGACCGGTTTGGCATGTGTCGAATCCGGTTCACCTCTCACCTATGACTACTCCAAGGACTACATCGAGAGTTCTCCTATTCCCAAGATCATCGGTTCTTGTCTTATGGCAAGAAGCTCCAAGGTAATTGTCTCTCCTCCATCCCTATCTACTGTCTTGGATGATCTTGAGAGTGACCATGATAGTGATAGTGATAATGATGAATTTGGAAAAGAATATATAAAAGAAATGTATGCTATCATGAAGTCTCTTCCTTCCATTGCTCGTGCTAGAGTCAAGCAATTAATGGAACTTGTTAGCTCACGCGATGAGACCATTGATAGCTTGGAATCTCATATTGATGATGAGAAACGCAGATTCAATCTTCTTGAGCAAGAGCTTTGTGAGGAAAAGAATACCAACTCTTTTCTTAAACTACAAATTGAGATCTTTGAAATTGATAATGCAAAAGACATGGACACTATTGATAGGGCTAACTCATTGTCTCAAGAGCTCGATGTTTCAAAGAAAGAACTTGAAGTTGCTCATGCTTCTCTTACCAAGGACCTTGAGCACCTTGAGAAGGCTAGTTTGCTTGTCAAGCATGAGCTCATAAAACTTGGAGAGAACCATGATCAACTTCGGGTGTCCTATGAGAAAGCTCTTAGTACATTGAAGGATCCAATTATAGTTGAAAATGATTCTTGTACCTCTAACTCTACCTTTGATCAAGCTCACCTCATTGAGGAAAATAAGAAGTTGAAAGAGCAACTTGAGAAAGAGCGTCGTGCACCTACCTCCAAGGGAAAGATCCTAGATGAGATTTTATCCCGTCAGAAGACGAGAGTTTCCAAGGAAGGTGTCGGTTTTGATCCAAAGAACAACACGAGCAATGCCATTCCACCGAAGAAGATAACCTTTGTGAAGGAAGGTTACAAGGTGGTTGACCGGGTCAAAAAGAATGTGGTGAATGGGGGAGCCATGAGGGGAAATCCCAATCACAAGTTTGCGGGAGAGTCTAATCCTTCCTATGTGTTGTGTAAGGGCACTCAAGGAAATGTATATGCCAAATATGTTGGCCCTCGAAATGGTTATGCTTATAGGTGGTACTCAATTTGGGTACCTAAGGATCTTGTTGCTAATGCTAGGGAACCCATTACTCAATGGGTTCCTAAATCAAAGAATTGATTTTTTAGGGTTATGCCTCCGGTGGATCAAAATGGGTGTTTGATAGTGGATGCACCAATCACATGACCGGAGGTAGGAGTGGGCTTGACCAATTCATTCACGATGTCAACTCAACGTCAAGCATCACTTTTGGAGATAACTCAAAAGTAAAGGTTCTTGGTTATGGTAAGTTGGTAATTTCCAAGGTTTTGACTCTTGAGACCGTCCTACATGTTGAAAACCTTGGTTACAACTTGCTTTCTATTAAACATCTCGCGGATGCCGGCTATGACTCCTATTTCTCTAGAACTTTTGTGAAGGTCTTTAGGGGTGATGATCACAGCTTGGTTCTCATTGGACACGTGGAAGACGACCTTTATGTGGTCGACCTCTCGAAAGAGAGTCAATCTCTTCCTACATGTCTAATGGCCAAGGCTGACAAGGGATGGCTTTGGCATCGTCGCCTAGGCCATGTCAACATGAGAAATCTCAATCTCCTCCTAAAGGGTGAACATATTATTGGACTAACCGGTATCTCCTTTGAGAAGGATCGTGTGTGTAGTGCTTGCATTTCAGGGAAGCAAATTGGAAAGCATCATCCTTCCGTTACCAAGGTGGCCACGTCAAGACCCTTGGAATTGCTCCATATGGATCTCTTCGGGCCTTCGACATATGACTCTCTTGGAGGAAGAAGATATGGTCTTGTCATTGTTGATGATTACTCAAGGTATACTTGGGTCTTTCTTCTCAATACGAAGGATGAGACTTTCAAGGAATTCATGATCTTCGCCAAGCAAGCTCAACGCACTCATGGTGTGGAGATCAAGACTATTAGAACCGACAACGACACCGAGTTCAAGAATTACACCATGCAAGAATTTGTTGAAGATGAGGGGATCAAGCATGAATTCTCAGCTCCTTATACCCCTCAACAAAATGGTGTTGTTGAAAGGAAGAACCGGATAATCATTGAGATGGCAAGAACAATGTTGAGTGAATTCAAGTCTCCTCACAATTTTTGGGGAGAAGCTATTGTTGGAGATATGCCCAAGAGGCAATAATAAAGTGGTTATTATCATATCTTCATACTTATGATAAATGTTTACATACCATGCTATAATTGTATTAATCGGAAACATTAATACTTGTGTGATTTGTAAACATAAAAGAGTCCCTAGTAAAGCCTCTTGTTAAACTAGCTTGTTGGATAATATATGATCATGGTTTCCTGATCATGAACATAGAGATGTTATTAACAACAGGGTCATATCATTAGGGGAATGATGTGATGGACATACTCCTATAGTTAAGCGTAGCATAAAGATCAAGTTATTTAATATAGTTCATTTGCTATAAGCTTTCTGATACATAGTAACCTAATTCCTTCGACCATGAGATCATGCTTATCACCATCACCGGAAGGATGCTTTGATAACATCAAACACCACACCATGGCAGGTGGCTATAAAGATGGCATTGAGTGTTCGGAAAGTATGGGTTGAGACACATGGATCAAGAGTGGGATTTGTCCATCCATATGACAGATAGATATACTCTAGGCCCTCTTGGTGGAATGTAATCTAATTAGCTTGCAAGCATGTGACTGGCTCACAAGGGATCACATATCACGGGAACGAGAAAAGAGTACTTATCGGTAACGAGGTTGAACTAGGTATGCAGAGATACCGACGATCAAAACCTCGGATAAGTAAACTATCGTGAGACAAAGGGAAATTGGTATCATATGTAAGTGGTTCATTCGATCGCAAAGTAATCGTAGAAATATGTGGGAGCCATATGAATTTCCAGATTCCTCTATTGGTTATTGATCGGAGAAGTGTCTCGATCATGTCCGCATAATTCACGAATCGTAGGGAGACACACTTAAGGATTCGATGTTGTTTGAGTAGTTATGGAATGATGAGTAAGAGACCAAATGTTGTTCGGAGTCTCGGATAGGATCCGGGATATCACGAGGAGATCCGGAATGGTCCGGAGAATAGGATTCATATAAGGAAAGTCCTGTTTCGGAGTTCGGGAATGGTTCCGATGTTTTCAACGGGAATGTTCTAGAAGGTTTTGGAAGGTCCGGCACTCCGGAGGGGAAGGGTACATGAATGTGACATGACAATATGGAATGGTTGCATCATGTACCAGGTCACTTGGCTGGACACTTGGAAGAAAGAAATCAAACTCTAGTTTAAAAGTAAAAAGGCCAGTTTGAAAAAGTCAAACTGGGACAATGATTTCCAAGTGGGAGAAGAGAAGGAAACCTGGGAAGAGAAGGTTTCCCTTCTCTCCTCCAATCCGCCGGCCAGCAAGGGAGTTGGGGGAGGACTCGGCTAGCCCTATCCGCACCTCCCACCTATAAAAGAAAGGGAGGGGCGCCCCCTCTCCCTACACCTTGTCCCTTAGTCGTCGCCCCTCTAAACCCTAGGCCAGCCGCCGCCCCCCCTTCTAGATGCGGCTGCCCTAGATCTCCTCTAAATCGCCGTCTAGCTAAACCCTAGCTGCTGGTTGCTCTAAATCCCTTGGTGCCCTCTATTCTGTAGATCGTCAAGGCCCTCTCTTACTCCACCACACTCGCTCCGGCTTAAGGCGAAGCCCTGCGAGATCTCCACTCTACTTCCGGTACCACGCCGTCGTGCTGCCAGAATCGTGAGGAGAGTGCTACAACCTCCGCTGCCTGCTGGAACAAGGGAGAGGAAGGTCTTCATCGAGTACGAGCGATGTGACCATTGCGGCGCTGTTGAAGCATGCGCGGAAGGATCGTCTACGCGATCTTGAGATCGGAAAGAGTACGACTACATCATCCACGAGAATCTGCTCTCGTTAACCGCTTTGGATCTTCGAGGGTGAGTTATTCCATCGACTCGTTGCTACAATCTAGTAGATAGATCTTGGCTTGTTTGTTTGTATGCGATAGAATTTTTTTGTTTTCCATGCTACGAAACCCTACAGCTATTGCTACCGCGGTCCACTACACGAATCGGCTCTTCCTCCGTGCTCCCTTTGACATGACTCCATATGAGATTCTCACAAGTAAGAAGCCCAATGTCAACTACTTCCGTGTCTTTGGGTGCAAGTGTCTCGTCAAGAACAAAAAGGAAAAGCTCGGTAAATTCAAATCTAGAGCTATAGAGGGTATTTTTGTTGGTTATGTGGAAAACTCTCATGCCTATAGATACTACAACAAGTTGTGTTGAAGTATCTTGTGACGTGGAGTTTTTGGAGAATAATGGTCATCATGAGGGGCAAGTTTCTTCTCGTGATGTAGGAGATGGTGATTCTTCTCAAGTCATCAAGTTGATGGGTATTGGGCACATCTTGCCCACCGAGTCTCACATTCATGTTCAACAAGATGATGGGGGAGAATCAAGCTCAACTCAAGAAGAGCCAAGCTCTATCCAAGTTGAGCCATCAAATGCATCACAAGATCAACATCTCTCTCATGATGCCTTGCAAACCGAAGAACAAGAACCAAGCCCTCAAACCTTCGAGCAAGATCAAGTAGAAGATCAACCTCCATCTCAAGGCCAAGCTCAAGATGGTGTCAACGATCAAGGCCCCTCAAAAGATGAATTTGTTGATCATGAAGGCACAATTCGGAAGATTAAGGCCGCCTCCATTGCAAGTGGACTTCAAGTCAACAATATCCTTGGAAGCATATCAAGAGGGATCGAGACCCGTGCCAAGAAGAAGAACCTCACAACCTTTTGTGGGCACCATGCTTTTGTGTCCAACTTCGAGCCCCTTAAGGTACATGAGGCTTTGGAGGATCCGGATTGGGTCATTGCCATGCAAGAAGAACTCGAGTGTTTCACCCGCAATGAAGTATGGTCTCTTGTGGAGAGGCCTAAAGATCATCGCATCAATGTTATTGGGACCAAGTGGGTGTTAAAAAACAAGCAAGATGAGAACAGGTTCGTCACGAGGAACAAAGCAAGGTTAGTGGCGCAAGGGTATGCCCAAATAGAAGGTATTGACTATGAGGACACCTTTGCGCTGCTGTTCGCCTTGAAGCTATTCGTCTCTTGCTTGCTTATGCATCTTTCCATAACTTCAAGCTTTATCAAATGGATGTGAAAAGTGCATTTCTTAATGGTCCCTTGAAAGAGGTTGCATATGTAGCTCAACCCCCGGGTTTCGAAAACACACGCTATCCCAACCATGTGTATCTACTCCATAAGGCTCTCTACGGACTAAAGCAAGCTCCTCGTGCTTGGTATGAGCACCTTAGGGATTTTCTACTCATGGATGGGTTTAGCGTGGGTAAGTTCGATTCCACCCTTTTCACCAAACGGGTTAAAGGGGGTGGCTTATTTATTGTTCAAATATATGTTGATGATATTATCTTTGGTGGAACTAACGAATCTCATAACAAAGCTTTTGCCGAGTTGATGACTATGAAATTTAGGATGTCCATGATGGGGGAGTTGAAGTTCTTTCTAGGCTTCATCATAAAGCAACTTCCTCATGGCAGTTTCATCTCTCAAGAAAAGTACATTAAGGATATGCTCAATAAGTTCGAGATGGCCAAGGCTAATCCCATGAAGACACCCATGCCACTAAATGGACAACTTGGCCTTGGAGTAGGTGAGAAGGACGTGGATCAAAAGGTATATCGTTCTATGATTGGTTCCTTGCTCTACCTTTGTGCTTCTAGGCCGGATATCATGTTAAGTGTAGGAATGTGTGCTTGTTTTCAATCCGCTCCCAAGGAGTGCCACTTGATGGCGGTCAAACGGATTTTTAGGTACCTTGTTCTCACTCCTACTCTCGGGCTTTGGTATCCAAAGGGGTCAACCTTTGAGCTTGTTGGCTATTCGGATGCCGATTGGTGTGATAAGGTTGACCAGAAATCAACCTCCGGGGCTTGCCAATTTATTGGCCGGTCGTTGGTGAGTTGGTCTTCCAAGAAACAAAACTCCACAGCCCTATCCACCGCCGAAGCCGAATACATATCCGCGACATCTTGTTGTGCTCAATTGTTATGGATGAGGCAAACCTTGAAAGACTATGGTGTGTCTCTTGGTACGGTGCCTCTTCTATGTGACAATGAAAGCGCGATAAAGATCGCCAACAACCCCGTCCAACATTGCCGCACCAAACATATTGACATTCGGCACCACTTCCTACGTGACCATGTCGCAAATGGTGATATCAATCTCACTCATGTGGGTACGATGTTCCAATTGGCCGATATCTTCACGAAGCCTTTGGATGAAGCCCGGTTTGTCATGTTGAGGCGAGAACTCGGTATCCTAGATCCCCAAAACTTGGATTGATTTGCTTCTTGCACTATATTCTTGCTCTTAACATGCTATGTAGACTAGTTGCACCAAGACATGTAGGGATAGCCATCTTACCATGTCTTGGTTTGATGCATACCTATGTGTGCAACATAAATTGATCTCGTGTCATGATATGAGTCCAAGCATCTATCTTTGAGGCGTCATGACACATGTGCTTAAACATAGGGGGAGAAATCCCCCACAACCTTCTAGCCTCCTTTGCTTTTCAATGTTTTCCATCTTAAGGCTCTCTGAGTTTGATCTTTCCTCTCGCTCTTGATATCTTCGAATCATGCCTATTGTTGCTCTTTGTGAGGTTGAAATTGATTCTTTCCAATAGGCATGCCTAGATCACCTGCTTCCTCTACCCTTTTGGAGTCTACTATCTTCCTCTAATTGCACATGCCATCCTCGAAAAAAAAACATTCTGTTGTTCGGTTCTTGGCCCGAACGGCTCCTGACCGGACAACCTTGCCAGGTGGCCGGAAACCGGACCAGAACCGGAAAGTCCGGTTATACTATACCGGGTCTATCCGGATCTCGTATCTGAACCGTTTTTCGGTTCTACTCCGGTTTTCCGAGCTGTAGACCGGGTCCTCCGGTTTGGATCTCGGTTCAACCAAACTTAAAACCGAGTTTCAGATCTGTTTTTTTTCCTTTTCTCCCTCTTCTCCCTGGTCCCCCCTCCTCCCACAGTTCCACTTCACTGCCCCCAACCTCTCCTCCTCCATTGTCGCCCCTCCCCACCCTCCCCTCCTCTCCTAGGGTGATTCCACCCCTAGGATCCATAGATCGGGACACCATTTCGTAAGGAAGGACTTTTGGAGGCTTCTCACCAAAGGAATTTCTTCCCCTCGCGGTGGTTCGGGCTCTTTTTGGTGTCCTCCTTCCTCAAGGGCTCCTTGGTGCTTTCCTTCACGGGAAGCCATGTCCTCGGGTACTCCTTTTCTCCCTCTCCTCTTGTCCTTCTCAAATCCCTATGTTTTGCTATACATTGTGTTGGATTTGAGAAATTAGGGGTCCACCTAGTTTTTTTCCCCCACCCTCGTTCCTCCATGTCCTACCCACTCTGCTTAGAACTGTATTTGCGCAAGTACATGAGTCATTGGTACAATTTTTTACATTGCATAGTGGTCTCCGTGGATCTCGGTTTCAAACCCGGTTGTTCCGGCTCGACACCGGACCGTCCGTCCCGTTCTGTTCGGTCCGACTGCCCTCGCACCGACCATCCGTTCAGGCTCGGTTGTTCGCCCGCACCACCGGACCTCTCTGCAATGTCTCTTATTTTACCATGCACTTGCCCAAATCCAAGTTTCTTTTTCTCTCATCCTCTCCTTTGGCATGTGTACTTATCTCTGTGCTCCCCAATCTCTCTCTCTCTCTCTTTTTCATAGGTGAAGACGCTGATTCTGCTAGTGATGAGTATGTGCCTGATCATGAGTATGTGCCCGCAGTAGCTAACAGGAGTAAGCGGGCTCGTCGCAACCCTCAGTCTGTGCAGCTTGAGCCTAAGGGGAGCGCTCGCTCTGGGCGCATCAAACTCAAAGCTAACAGGGTAAGCAAGAAGCTCGGGCCGAGGCTGAGGATGTGCCTTGTCAAAATCTGAAGGGTATGGAGATTGGTCAGTACCGGGCTCTCCGCAAGTAGAATCCCTATCGCTTCAAGCAACGCACCTATAAAGGATCTGACAAGAAGTTTTGGACTGAGACTCAGACTATGATGTGGGATCACATTTACACTCAGTTTTGGGTCACTCCTTGTAGCCACATTCAAGCTCTCATTCTGGAGTGGTTCAATATGTATGCAGCCTCTGATTACTTCTATGTTGATGAAGCTTTGAGGAAAATGGATCTGCTAGGCCTAAATGCATCTCAAGGAGGACTATTACCCCGACTTCATCCGTCAGTTCTTTTGCACAGTCTTTTTTCATGATGATGAGGATCGCACTATGACTTGGATGACTGGCACGAGGCGCTTTCAGGCTACTTATGCTGATTTGGTCGATGTCACGGGCTACACTGGTCGAGGCGGCGGCTTCTGTATTCACAGTGAGAAGGTCAAGCCTGCTGAGACTCTTGCTTTCTGCTATCCCAGTGATTCTCAGTGGAGTCCTCCGTGCATGACTGGCATGTATTACTACTATCATACCTTGGCCACTATCTTTCGTCAGTCCCTTGTTCCCCGTGTTGGCGATTCCACCAACTGTCGTGGGTATTTTGCCAACTTGTTGTACTATTGTCACCCGGATCGGCTGAGGAAGATTGATGGATGTGACTTTGTGTACTGTGAGCTGCGGCAGGCTGCTTTGGACAGGATGACTCCCACTTTCTGCGCATATGTTCAGAAGCTGCTCAATCGGGTGGTGCCGCCTGGTGTGATGGTAGGCGAGCGTGAGGAACAAGAAATGCTTAATCTCTGTCTCCGTGCACACACTCCTGAGGTCCCTGGGATGCGGCCTCCTGAGCACCGCACCAAAGCTGCTCATGATCCTCGGCCTTCTTTTTCTACTCGGGCTGGTTCTCGTCGTCCTGTTGGTGAGTCCTCCTCTCACCCAAGGCCGAAGGGTGGTGCTGCCAAGTTTTTCAAGAGGCTATTCCAGATGTGCCGTTCTTCCTATGATGCGAGTCACAAGGCTTTGGAATTGAGCCAGGAGACTAGACGTCGCCACAATGAGTATCTTGCGACCCAGAATGTCACTCCTCCACCTGATGGTCCCGAGATGACCCCTGTTCCTTATGTCAACTATGAGATGCCGCCTCTTGATGATGTTATGTTCTCTGGGTTCTTCCCTGGTCAGTTTGCTCCCAGTGGTCCTGGTGGTCCCTCTGCTCAGGGTCATGTTGATGATGAGGACAATGATGATGATGCTGATAGTGACGAGTACTCTGAAGAGTAAGATGTCCCTCCTCCTCCTCCGCCGTTCTTCTAGTTGGGCCGCGTTAGCATCGCTCTCCTCCTCTTCCTTTTTGGTGTCTCGATGCCAATGGGGGAGAAGAGTAGAGTTCTATTAGTTATCTACGGGTTTTCCGGGGTTTCCGTTAACCTGATGCCCTGCGTTCTCATTGCTTCTTATGGCATTGTGCTTTCCTTTCGCTTTATGTATGAACTATACGCTTTCGTTACATGCATTGAACAAGTTTGTGCTATGTGTGTGAACCATGGATATTTATATTATGCTATGACTATGTCTATTGTTGTTTATAATATCTTTGCGAACTCTAGCTCGGTTTGTCAACGCCAACCAAAAAGGGGGAGATTGAAAGGGTATTTTACCCTATGCTATTTTTGGTTGACAATGACACCATGGTTAGAGTGGACTAATGCTATTTCTAGTGTCTTACACAGGTTTTAGTCCAATGCTGTGATGAAATGTTATCGGAGACCCCCCCATTTTGATAACGAAGCTTCGTACCGGAGTTTTCTCTTTTCATGTAATTTGAGTCCGGTTAGGAGCTCCGCACTATTAAGAGGGGTTTTCTCGATGAGCTTGTTGGGGATGATCACCTAAGCCATATACACATCCCTCTCTCCTACCTAATCCATCACCAAAGAGAAGAGAAGAAATCCTATCCACAGGCCTTTTCTCTGGATCCGGTTTCGGACCGGTTGGACCGGACCGTCCGGACCGTCGAGGATCGGAAATCCGGACTCAACCCGGTTTCTCCGGTTTTCTCACTCCGAGTCTATCCGAGTCTGATCGAGGCGATTCACGGTTTCGATCCGGTTTCGGTGTGGGCCGAACTGTCCGGCATGTGGTAGGACCTACCGAACTTAAAACCAGACCTTGCGTTTTTGGCTCAAAACGGCTAGTTTTTCTCCTTGAGTATAAATATCCCTTCTTCCAGCTTGAGTATGTAAGGCATTCAGTTTATATCATTTCTTGAAGCTCTCTCTCTCTCTCCCCATTGTTGAAACACAAAAGCTTGAGGATCTCCCATTCTACCCAACCAAATCCAAATCCCTTTGGTAGAAAGGAAGAGGAGGTCCCGATCTACGTTTCCACCAAGCCAAAGTTCATTCCCCTTGAGTTCATCGAGTTAGCTTGTTACTCTTGGATTTGTGGGAAACCCTAGGCGACTAGGGTCGCCCGGAGGCATTCGGCTTGTGATTTGCCCCGTGGAAAGTTTGTGAGGGTTTGGAGACTACCCTAAAGTCTACCACGAGTAAGTGAGCTATTCCTTCGTGGGATAGGCTCGGAGAAGAAGGTGAGCCTTCGTGGCGCGTGAGGAATCCTTCGTGGAACCTCACACCTCTCCAACGTGACGTAGCCCCCTTCCCAAAGATGGTGAACACGGGAATACATCTCCGTCTCCGCGTGCTTCAGTTATTTCTTAACCGATCTCTTACTTGTGTTGATTATCTTGTGATAGCCTTCGAGCTTGAAGTATCTTGTACATCATCTAGGTTGCCTCACCTAGTTTGCATTTATGCTCACTTATATTCCGCAAAGCCTAAAACTTGCAAAAGATTATAAAGAATTTTGTAGAAACCTATTCACCCCCCTCTAGGTTAACCATCTTACACTTTCAAGAAGGGAGGTAGATAGCTGTTCGTCGGCTTGATTTCTGGCGGCACATTCTATCGCGGGGCAGGGGCACAATTTTGGGGATCTTGGAAGAAATAGGGTTGGGCGAGTGAAGGTCGCCGTCGCCGGTTTGAGCAAGGAGGCGAGGGCAAGATTTGACCGGGAGAAGGTGAGCGGAGGAGGCGAGGGGAAGGTCGATTGAGCCCCTCTGTGGGGTGTCACATCTTCAGATTCTCACGCGGTGTAAATATTTCTGCTCTCTGTGTTGTGGACCATATTTCGAATGGGGTCATTAGCGTCAAAATAGAAATGTCTCGTGCGGTAACAAAAGACTTGATTTATCAGCATGAATGAACGATCCTGATGAGTTACATCAGGTAATCCGATGGTTAATAACCATGCATCCGAAGTGCTCTCTCCTGGCGGGTATTCCGCCACGCTTATAAGCTTATAAAGAATATACACCTAGTGCCCGGGTTGTCCTATTTGAACACGAAAAAAGAAAAGGGTTGTCCTATTTGAGGCTTTTAGCGTCAATACGCGAGCGTGCGCACACCCCCTTGCTGGTTGGGCTTGGCCCATTTATTGCTTCCCCTCCGTTCGAAAGCGTCTTTATGTTCCCTAGAATCATGTTAGTTCGGTTAGGATTTTCCTCACTTTTTTTTGTTGCACCTGGGAAAAATTGTCCATTTCTTTCTTTTAGTTTTGAAATAACTGGTTTAATCCAAAAATGATAATAAAAAAATTATGGATTTAATTTTTTTTCATCATTTTTTAATTTTTTGCAAAATAAAAAGTGTTCGCAATTTTTTTTTTGTGAATTAGGTAAACTTTCATGAATGGAGTCACGATGTTGACAAAAGTTCGTTAACGAAAAAAAGTTCACAAATTTTAAATCTATTTATGAGATTTAAAAAGGTTCATAAAATTTAAACAATATTAGTGAATTTGAAAAGATGTCGACAAGTTTATTTGTGGATATTAAAAATAATTCACAATTTTTTCGTAATTTAATTTTTTTTCAAAAATTGAATAAATGCTCTTGAGTTTAAAAATGAGAAAAATAAAAACAAAAAATAAGGAAAAGCAGAAAATGAAACCAGAAAACTAGACAAGGAGATGAAAAACCCACCGGAATTATTCCAGAACTAGAGAAAAAAGGGTTTTGGGCCAGCCCACCTAAGATACTCGAGCCGACAAGTTGTATGGTTAACCCCGGTACTCCTATACAATGCTTCACGTGTGGGGGAGCATGCCGAAGCCTGAAGGATTCCTAGGTGGGGGCCCACTTCACACACTAGTTCATATTTGCTTCGCCTCGCTTTTTTCTATTTAACTCACCAGGACTTTGTTTGCTTGTCTAAAAAGTTCAAATTTTAAAAAATTTAAAAATTAAAATTGAAAAAACGTTTAGAGTTTGAAAAATGTTACACGGACGTCGAGGTCGTAGTCCAAGAGGACGGTGATGGCGGCGGTGAGGGGGCGTCAAAGGAGACCGCATGCGGCGCCAGGTGTGGTGTCTCATTGTTACCCACGGTGCGATGCGGGAGGGCATCATCCAGGACGGCGAAGGCACTGTCTAGAAAGGAAAAGGTGATCCTTTAGCCGAGGTCGCAGTCGAGGAAGGTCAGTGATGGTGGCGATGAGGGTGATGTCCAAGGAGACTATGATTCTGTGTGGTGTCAGGTGCAGCGACTCAAAAGGTTGAAGCCCGGAGGTTTAGGTAGAGGGGGTCAGTAGCGGACCCAACAAGATTTTAAAGCCCGAGCAAAATATGAATTGAAATGCTGAAAATACAATTTTTGATCAAATTTGCATCCAGATACGTTGTGCCGGTCGGCCGGAAGCCCGGGCACGTTGGATCCGCCGGTGGAGGGGGTCGTGGGGCACGTTCAGTTTCCTTTTTCCTGGCATGTGTGAAGCGTCTTTTAACATTTGTTTAGCACTAATAACAATTTTGCTGATAGGGCGGAGGCTTTGCAATGCGGACAGAGCGTGTAGTTCGCTAAAGTTATTCGCTAAGTGCACCTTAGAAAAACATTAGCCGAGGTCAGGGAGCTTCTCGTATTTAACACAAAAGTCACTGGAGTAGGTATATATCCTTCCAATAATGCTGGACCTACGGACTCATCAGGTCACGGAGCATCACGTGTATTTAGTGGATTGGTTGAGTTTTCTATCCTAGCTGAAAAACCGGCCCTCATCTTGATTTCTACAACTGCCTGCTGCGCCACGTCTTGAGTCCGTAAGAATTTTTTGTAGAATCCATCCTTACGTGTAGCATTACTGATATCGTTCCGATCTTGCGATGCAGTTGGTTAGGAATCTTGCTCGCTCGCTGCATGCAAACCACCGGCATAGCAGGGCCCTCCTGATTCAAATCGCCCATCTGATGATCGCCAATCATCCTTGGTCAGATCACTAAACCGCAAACAAAATAATTCCCTCCCCCTTAAACAAGGCGCGGTCAATGGGCGTGGTAAGCGAGACCGACCGATCCATCCATCCATCGATCGAGCTCTGTGGCTTCTTCCGACAGGGACACGTTGTGGTCCATTATTTCCTGCTTGATGATGATGCGTCGATCGCCTCTGAGCTTTACGAACGGGGGACCTGACGAGGGTTGCTTTACGATAGGCTAGCTCCTACGACCAGAAAAAAACGACCTCGCGTCTCGCGTCGTCCCCGCGAGGGCGACCGAGGCGCGTCCCTGGCCGGCTGCCTCCTCCCCTTCCCTCCCCGTTCCCTTCCCTGCCGCCGCCGGCGAGAGCCGCCCGGCAAAGACCGCACGGGCCGGCGGCGGCAGGCCCTCCATTACCCGACGCGGTGGCTCCCTCATGGTGGCGGCGCGGCGGTGAGGATGGCGAGGCGGACGAGCTCGACCGGGCGGCGCGTCGTGGAGGGCTGTCCCCGAGCGCCTTGACTGCCCTCCCGGGCGCGTCTGGCTTGGCGCCCAGCTTCGGCGGCGGAGCTTCAGCGGCAGCGTGAGCTCCACAACAGACATGGCGGCCTAGCTCGTACATCGGCGGCTGGTAGATCAACCACGGCTTGCGATGGGAAGGCGGCGTTGATGGTTTGGCTGCAGCCTTGGCGGCGGCGACCGATCTGGGCTTGGCCGGCCTAATGGGCCTGATCTAGGCCTGGTCGGTCTTGCTTCTCATGGGGGACGGCAATCACCGTGGGTGATGGAGGGTTGTTCCCCTCCCCTAGGCTGTCGGGTGGCTCGGTTCTGGCAGGTCTGTGCTTGATCTACCCCGTCCTCCTTGGCGTCGGCGCGATGTGACGTGGGTTGGAGACTTGGCTCGAGTTCGTGGATGCCGGGGCGGCGGCTCCGGAAGGTGGATCGCTTCAGGCGGCTCTTCGGCGAGCGACGTGGCGGTGGTGGTGGTCCTTCTCTTTGGTCATGTGGGTGGCAAGGAGCGGACGTTGGGGGACTTCAGTGTTGGCGATGTTTCGGCTTCGACAGCTCCCAGATCGTGTGTCGGAGGCCAGCCTCGAGGACAGCGAGCGTGGGCGGGTGACGGGGCGCGGCTTGAAGGTTTTTCCGGCGGCTTCGTGCTTGCACCAGCCGACGGCGATACTGCGGGTATCGTGACCCTCTTGGGGGCGCGCTATGCTACCTTCTCCGTGTTTAGGCTCCGGGTGAAAACCCTTGACTTTCGGTCTCGGCGGCGGCGGCGTTGTGCGTCGTTACTCTCTTGGGGGCGTCGTTGTGGAGCGCCGGTTCTCCCCGCTCTCGGGTGGTTGTCTTCGGTGACGAGTTGTGGTCTTTCGTGTGTTTCTTGTTTATCTTGATCTGCTTTGTAAGGAGGTTCTCCCATCACCTTGTATCAGTTTGGCCGATGTGGCTTTATTTATAAAGCGGGGCGAAAGCCTATTTCAAGATAGGCTAGCTCCTCCATCGATCTCCCGGATCAGGAGAGCGACCCAATTTAGTTGCAAGAGTCAGGAGCAAAAGGTTGTGGAGATTAAATTTAAATGTACAAGTGGCTGTGGCCTCTCGAACGGACTACACCATCTCCGCCTTGCTCGCAATGCACCATGAGACCGATCGATCTTGAAGTACAGATTATTGTTGTTCATGTGATGATTGGGGGCTTGTCATTGTTCTCCCTCCCAGTGGGCGCTAGCTCGTGGAATAAAATATTTTGGTCAGGGCATGTGAGACAATGTGGGTTTGTTCCCTCGTTGCATTATAAGTCTAACAGATCAGTTCAACGTCTCGTCGTGCCTCTGCGATTGAGATCTGGCTCTTTTTTCAGAATCTGAAATGCTGAATTCAGTTAACCCTGTCTTCTTCATCGAAGGCAACTAGTTCAGTTCATGGAACCTAAACATATATATACTGTACTATGTGCTAGATTCCAAAAATATATACGCTAGGAGTAGTTAATTACCTGCTAGAAAATGGCAAGATCCAAGTAGGGAAAACGATATTATACAGGTATATGTGCATAAGAAAGACTGAGGGTTTTTGAGGCGAGGCCCGCGTGCCGGCGCAGCTAGCGGTTCATGGAACCTAGAGAATGATTGGCTGGAGTTTGTTGGAGATGCCAATGGACTGGAGTGCCATGCATGCATGCAGGAAAGAGATGGATGAACAGTTAACTGGGCGTGTGCTTGCTAGTAGTACAAGTACCACATCAATACAGAGAGAGGACGAATGATGGACACGCATCCTCTTTGGCTTCGTGAGAGTTTGCCAGAGTAAAAAAAGAGGCCGGCCTCCTCTTCTTCGTTGGACCTAAACAGTGGCGGACCTATCTTAGTTAATTTTTGCCCACTAATCATCTCACTTAATCTCTACGTCTAGCTCAAATCCTAATGGAGCTTCCGCGGCTGAGCCCGGGCAGCTGCCCCGGGTCGCACCTAAACCCTTTTTCAAATGCAACAGACTGCTTTTAATTTGATGCCGGGGAAGAACAGCACGCTAGCAATAGCTTGCTCTAACTGCAGGTTGCCGCATGAATCTACTAGTAGAGTACGTACGTTTCTCTCCATGCTTGGGGAAGTTCACGTGAGGCAATGATGAAGTGCAGGTACGCGAGTATATGAACGTACGTGCCGGCGGGCATATAATTACCAATGATGATCGAGCGGGATACTTCCTAGCTAGCTCTCGCCGGCTGAAACTCTCGTACAATCGCACTGTTGAGCGCCAGCGCCCGCTAATTCCGCCTTAACTGACGATGCATGCTGGATTGTCAGAGGTTTCCATGTACGTATATGATCTGCCAGTGCCATGGAGATTCCGCGACAAAGGGAAACGCGTGTACACGCACAGGGACGAAGCTACTGTAGCAACGAAGGCGCGCGTTGCTGGACACATGTCCTGGAATGACGTACGCATCGTGCGTGCGCAGAGCACACAGCCAGCCCAGTATGGTGTTGGTGTGGGGGCGCGCCGCACGGGACATGCGTGCGTGGCCGCAGGTGCAGCCGGCCGACGTCAAACAGTAGTGAGATACGCTGTGAATCCGGTCGATCCGAGTGCTTGGCTGCTTGCATGCATGCCCGGACTGGGCATACGTGCGATATACCATGTACATATCGATGCGCTGCACCGGCCCTGCAGGTTTCTGATCGCATCCATACGACATGCGACGCGCGCGAATCAGGGGCCGGGAACACGCGCTGCTCCTCATCACGAAGTACAGTACGTGAGAGGTAGAGTGTTTGCGTGGTGCAGACGTGTACTGTACGTACCTGCAGCTTTTGTTCACCTCAGCTCTCTCATTGTAGAATTATGAAATACTAGAAGAACACGCGCTTCGCCGCGCCGCTTGCATGACGTTGTCGCACCAAGTTTTTATCGCGGTACACTCGCATACGACATAATCTCCGGTGTGTTTTGTCACTGTTCATGGTGGAATCCCTGCCTTTCTTGCAAACGAGGGTTCTCGATCACCTCTCCTCACCGAGTCTGGACTTGCCTCTACTCCCAAGTAATGAAAAACCCGCTGTCAGTTCCAACAATCGACAAACATGTATATAACCTGAAACGAACTACATAGCCTCTTACACAACACCACTTGAACATGAAATTTACACAATAATTTTAGAATCAAGCACTAAAGGGAAATGTATACATTATTGCAATAGAGGAGGGAGCAGACCTGGGGTGGCCTTGCGCCTCGACCTCGTCGATGGGTTGTGCCCGGGCATCGTCGGCCATTGTGGGGGAAGAGAAGCGGCGACGGCCTGTGCAGGAGCAGGAGGGGGCGGCGACGGTTGGTACGCGGTTTGCGTAGCGCTGGAGGAAGGGAATGGGTCGCTGACGGTGTGATCTACGATGGGTGGTCGCGCTGAGCCTAAGGTCAAGTAGGGGTCGAACGGAAGGGGGGGAGTCAAAACCCTAGCTTCTGCACCCTTGCTCAGTCGCCAAGAACTGGTTTTGAAGAGGTGGGCACCATCGCCAGGCACACGTGAAAGAAAAACAACCACCATGTGCAGGTGCCACAACGACACACAAGCCCACATTGCAGAGAAAGAAAGCGGCAAGTATCCTCAGCGACCTCCCTGCCCACCAAGATTAAAGAGTAGAACAAGCGGCCTGGCGGCGTGCAAGCACCTGCTGGCATGCAGGTTCCGACCCCTGGTGTTCGAGGCCAGGGACTCCGTGGACGCCCACGCTTGCATCCACCAGGCTCCATCTCGCAAGTATATTTTGTTAAAAAAATAATTGAAATAGGCATTTGTGATCTGATCAAGGAAAATGTAAAAGTGAGCATAGAACAATGTACATCACGGTTGTATGGTAATGCAAGTTAAGACACAAACTATCTCATTTTCTCATATGTTTTTCTCAATTAATTCTAGCAAGGAATAAAATAGAAAACATAAAAAAAATGGGAAGGATGTGACAAACAAGTGATAATTCTTAGAGTAGAAATTTGGCAGAGTCAAAGATACCTAAGTTTGCAATTTCTCGCTCTATTCTTTGCAGCCTTTCTTATAAATGAACTTCAGATTCAAATGTCAGGATACAATGGTAACTCATGAACACTTTGCCAACCTCCCAACAACACTTAGCCAACCTCCCTACAAATCAAATTATTTGAAAATTGAACCGCAACCAAATGTATATCAGTTGCATTAAACCTTTTTTCACGAATCACATAAACGAAGTCTGAAAAAGGTTGCTATTTTATCTTCTGAAGTAAAACACTAAAGGAAGAGATTAAGAAAAAAAAGAAAAGCGCATTTTTATCGATTTACTCAATCCAAAGGGAGGATATACATAAAATTCAAGAACCATTTCGTTTAACTATATGCACACTCCCGTCGCGTCTCGCACCTTTCGGTAGACGTGTGGCTTGCCCAATTCAGGCTGAGCTAACGCATTCGGTCTGTCTTCCCGTTGTACTCAGTAGACTTTAGGTCCTATTGAATTTGTTGTGCTCATCAGAGCTCAGCACGAACCTATACCCTTGTATTTCAGCGACCGTGCTCACTGTTTTCTCAATAAAAAATCACTTCTGATGTGGAAAATAACTATATGCACATGACTTCAGAGCTCTGATCAGTATTTGGTTTCTCCTTGTAAGGTCCTACTTAAAGTACAAAGGAGAACTAAAATGAAGCGCCGCATCAGCGTGTCAAAAAGTAATTTACACAAATCCCTTTCCTAACTGTTATTTGCTTGCAGAAGTAAAACAAAATTCTAGTCCATTTAAGAAAGTTAGAAAATTCAAAAACCATTTCGTTGTACTATCTCTAGCCAATCAAATTTGGCACGGACCACAAACAACAGATCGTCTATATGCCAGTACAACTGGTCTCATTCAGGAACTTCAAAGCTCATATATAGATATAGATAGTGTAATCTTAGATCACAGTATCTTCACTGAAGTTAAATGGCGTCTACTTCCTCCGCTTCAAAATATAAGATGTTTTAGATTTATGAAACAAATGTATCTAGACTACTTTTAGTATGTAGGTTCACTAAGATTTAGAGTGAATCTATACACTAAAATAAATCTAGATACATTTTCTTCACAAATCTAAAACATCTTATATTTTGAAACGGAGGAAGTACTTACTTGGCACTATAGCTAAATTGGCTTGTAATCTCGTACAACCCTGCCCTGACAGAAATGAAATTAGACATACACTATCGATTAAAACCAAACTTATGTCCTAGCGGCGGCTAAATGGTACTGGCCAGTGGCCTAGATCATCTGAGGTACATTGTTATCTCGGAGAAAATAAGTGTCTCAAACTAATCTTAAACCCTGTCCCGTCAAACTGCAAAAAGTAGTAGCATCCTATCAGTATCTGGCTTTACTGCTAAATAGCACAAAAACATCATGAAAATCACATGGGCTTATTGCAATGCCCAGAAACAACGCATCTAACGCATCTGCACCTTGTTGTAAAAGCTATATCCAGTCTTAACATACAGAAGAGCAAAGCAAAGAAAATAGTACAACAATCAATTGATGAGAAAAAGAAGATCCTACCAGCAGAGTCCTACCGAGAAAATACGAAGAGAAGGGTGATTAGATTGAGTGGGTCAAGGATCATGATAGCCTTGCCGGGCGTCCCATTCAGTGCCTCACTGGCGGTGTCCTTGGTCTTCCTGGCCTTGTCCGCGGCCTCCTTCGAGTCCCTGGCCTTTCCGCTCGCTGTCCATGCACCCACAAATCAAATCAAACAACGAGCGTCAGCTTGCAAACTCGAGAGCTCCTCCACATGACAAACGCAAAAATAAACACCGTGGCGTGAGCGTCAGCTTACCGGCATAATTGTGTGGACTCTCACGACCAATCCTTCGTCGACATTGCTAGCCCTCCGAGCTTGTTCAGGCCGAGCCTCTCAGAGATCTTGTGCTTAGCCCATCTTGTTCACGACCCTCCCTCCTTGCCTGGAAACGCGTCAGCCGTGATGTTGTGCTGCGAGGAGCAACAAAGCATAAGAGTGAAGAGCAACAGCGTCCGGCCGCCTGCATCTGACTGGAATGTGTTCCGGGAGACGTATGGGAAGGCAGTCAAAAGGGTGGCATGGCAGTCAGCCACGACAGAGCAGGGAAGCTAACCAGAAAACCCAGGGAGGCGGCGACCGCTCCAGCTCAAGGTGTCGGCCATGGCAGCACGTGGAGACATCCAACCAGGCGTGCGGACGATGAACCGTCCGCGGCGCCCGTAGCGAGGCCAATGGTGGTAGGTATTGAATATAAATACACCGCCTAGCCCTTTCCACCAGATCGGTCTTTTGAGATAATTGGCTAGTGCATAAATTCTTTATGGTATCAGAGCCCAGAAGTCTTAAGTTCAAGACCCTGCTCACGTAGAATTAAAAAAAGAAAAGAAAAAAAGATTCTGTGGCCTACTCCTATCCCACGCTAAGGACTAAAATAGCCTAGACGTGAGGGGGAGTGTTGAATATAAATACACCGCCTAGCCCTTTCCATCAGATCGGTCTTTTGGGATAATTGTCTAGTGCATAAATCCTTTAGTAGGAACTGACAAGAATTCCCAGGATGGGGCTAAGGACGTGAGTCGCAAGGGATCCGGTCGGTATGGAGGAGCTTCGGCCGGTGCGGGAGATAAATAGAACTGGGCAGGACCGAAGGATGCGGCGGACCGGTGGGAGCGCTGGGCCGACAATGGCAAGGCGTTCGGTGACAGGACGGGCTTATGGTGCCTCACCGTTCGCCAACACGGCGTCGGCGGCGAGGCGGAGTCCACGATGCAGATGCACGAGTTCGACTTCCTGATCCTCTGCATCGGCAGGTTCAACGGCGTCCCCAACGTCCCGGTGACGTCCCCGACTCCCTGGGCCCGGAAGCCTTCCGCGGGTGGGTGCTCCACTCTATGGAGCTCTCCTCCCTGGCCGATGCAGACACCGCCGCGCTGGTCAAGGGCAAGCGCGTGACGGTCGTGGGCGCCAGGAAGACGGCGTTCGAAATCGCCACAGAGTTCTCCTAGGCCAACGACGCGGGGCTGCCGTGCACGATGGTGTGTCGGAAAGCCGCAGCACAGCCTAGACGTGTGGGGGAAAGTTAGCATCGCATACCTCTATATGAACCGTTTCGTGGAGCCCATGGTCCCCAGGCCCGGTGCCGACGTCACCTCCCGCATCCTTGCCGCAGTGCTCGCGCCGGCCGACGTGGTGATTCTAGACAGCACGAAAGATGGGAGAAGAAGCGAGGAGAGGCAAGATAAAATTTTGCTTAGTTGACTACCGCTAACTGCAGTGAGGGCCCACAACCAGTCACAGGACGCACAGCATATGGCCTCACAGGAGCCCTGCCTTTCACCCTTAAGAAACTAGATAATTATCTGTATTGATTGTGGCCTCAAAGAGGCTGTTTATATAGATTACAAGACTTGGGGGTAAGAAAACTATCAGAAATATAATTAGATTACAAACTTAAACTATCAAATACAGTCCAAACCGTGATATACTCAAACACTTTCCCGCAGTCGGATCGGTAGTGACGCGAACGGTCTGACTGGAGCATAATCCAAAGACGGAGATTGGAGAGAATGCCAATATCGATGTAGCTGGAAGTAGGGCGTTGTAGTCGTGGTCGATGATGCCATTGGTGATGTAGTCGCCGTCGATGAAGTCGATGAAATTGATTATGTCGTTGTGTTGTGGTCGATATCATCGTTGAGCCTAAAGAATTCGCCATAGTAGTTGAGGTAGATGTAGTTTGAGTTAGAGTAGTCGAGGTAGGCGACACGCCTTACCGAGCTTTCCAAACTCGGGAGCATGCATGCCGGGGACGAAGGCACGCGTCGATGTTGCTAATATCGAACGTGCGAAGACAGGGACCATCACGAGCCATGCGAGCCAGAGCCGAAGGGAGCAGGAGAGAAAATCTCTGTGAACGGTCTGTGTGTAGAAGTTGTCCGCCGATTTGTCGAAGTAGATGAAGTAGTTGCAAGAAAAAAATTGATTTAGTGCAAAAATAAAAATTAGACTGCGACTCTGGCGGCGACGTTCTGGTGGACGAAGACGATGATGTAGTTGTTGATGGCGATTGAGTTGTTGCGGTAGTTGATTTCAGGGATTAGACCCGTATTTTTCGCTTGTATGAGGCGGCGTCGCTCGTGAAGAAGAACTTTTTGTTGGCGTTGACGTTGACCACGATTGGTGATGGCGACGATGATGCGACGATGTTGTTGGTGGCAGTATGGACAAAAATAACCCAAAATTAAAAGAATTTTACAAAATGACCCATCTGGAAAACTATTTTCCTGGACTAACCCTTTGGGTAACTCCTAACAGCTAGACGCTATGCTCTGAGGTGTAGCGCCTATCAGACATGCGCTATGCTCTGAGGTGTAGCGCCTATCAGACAGGCGCTACACTCCGACTTAGAGTTTTTCTCTGCCAGCGCCTGGGCGTCACACGGCCGGGTGGGGCATAGCGCCTAGCTGAAAGGAGCTACACTGTAGAGTGTAGCGCCTAGCTGTTAGGAGTTACCCAAAATGTTAGTGCCAGTGAAATAGTTTTTCAGATAGGTCATTTCGTGAAATCCTTTTGATTTTAGGTTATTTTTGTCCATACTGCCGTTGTTGGTGCAGATGGTTGTCGGCGATGATAACCACGGGTGATGAAGGTGCAGCCCTTTGTTGACGGCGAGGAGCGTACTCGGGGACGTGCGTCCCGATCGATGTTGGCGAAGACGGGCCAGCGTGGTGATGATGTGAGGACGGAAAAGCCGACGCAGCGCGCGAAGACGTCCCTTGGGGCGCCGTGTGGAGCCTCCTTGGCATGATCGTTGGCGATGATTTGTCGGAGATGAGTCGACGCCGAGGTTAAAGTAGAGGCGCGTGATGAAGATATGTTGTTGTGGACGACGCAATCTGATCTATGATCAGCGAAAGAAGAAGAAACACCAGTCAAGCGGCTGGCGAGAAATTTTTGGCGAAGTAAGATCTAATCTACTATTGCGCAGCCTCGGGCAGAGAACGATCTCCCCGGGGGCGGGGCGGCAAAAGATCTGGCTAAACCCTAGCGGAGCGAACCGCTCTGATACCATGTAGAATTGCGGAATATTATATATATTGATTGTGCTCTCAAAGAGGTTGTTTATATAGATTACAAGACTTGGGGGCAGGAATACTACTAGAGATATAATTGAATACAAATTTAAACTACCAAATATAGTCTAAACCGTGATATACTTTAACAAGTATAGCTAAAAAAACTAAAAAGCTCTGTACTTCAGTATAGTATGCTGCTTTTCACCGGTCAGCAGCACGTCTCTACAAATTTTACTCGCCCTAGCTAGCAATAATTTCTTCATCTCGAAATAGATATCTCAAGTCCATCAAAATAGTATCTAGATTTATTTAAATTTTGATAAATCTGAGAAATATTTTGAGATGGAGGAAGTACTTGGGGTGCATAGGGGTAGCTAGAAGCACAAGTTCCTCCCACAGTGGCGCATGCGGCATGCCCTTCCGTTATGTTCTAGCCCTTTACCTGCAGTTGCAGGGGAAGTCAGCTCAGCTGACTCGTATATTATCTGAGCTGATGGAGTACAGGAGACTGAGATCTATCGATGGACCAACGATGCATGAGGATCGACTCTCAAACCGTGCAAACGACCTGGCTAGCTAGCTAGAGATGGATGTTTTTTTTTTGAGAATTAATGGACAGCTTCATCCATTTACTTAAACACCGTTTATTACAAACAATGGTCCTAATAATATCAGAAATCTCACTAAACCAGCAGGGCCCTGCATCATGTTCAGCTGACTTTGCCAGAACATGAGCCGCCTCATTACAAGATCGATCAACATGGTCGAGGTTACAAGTTACAAACCTCAGTGCTTTGCATTTCATACCGTAAACAACGGCGCCCGTGTGAGATACATCTTGATCCATACTCTTCACCTTGTTAATCAGAGATAAGCAATCTGATACTACTATGAGGTTCTGAAAGCCCATCCATCTCTATGGCTGTAGAGATGGATGGTTGCTGGCATGCGTGCGTGGTGCGTGGAGATCGATCAATCGATCTAGCAGGGGCGGTGCTTCAACACAGGGATCCACGACGTCTAACACGGATTTGGCCGCCCCAGCAAGATGCACGCGTGGGCCAGCAACACGCCTCTACAAATTTTACTCGCCCTAGCTAGCAGTACTCCCTCCGTCTTAAAATAGATATTTCAAGTTTATCAAAATTTAAATGAAACTATATACTATAAAGTGTTTAGATTTATCTAAATTTTAATAAATCTAAAAAATCTATTTTAAGACAGAGAAAATACTTGGGGTGCATAAGGGTAGCTAGAAGCACAAGTTCCTCGCTGTGCACAGTACCATAGTGGCGCATGCCCTTCCGTACGTTCTAAGGACATTCACAATGTTGCTATAGCTAAATCTGACAAAAAGCTGAATATGGCTTTATCATGCAATTTGGCTACAACTCCACAATGTAGCTATTTTAAAATCATGCACCATGCGGTCCCACCCTGACAAGAATAGCCTATTTTTTGTCTAAGATATGACAGTAGCGGACACATGTCACAAGCAGGTTGGCTAATCAATTTAGAACCACATTTGGCAATCAGAGCACCCTCTTGCTCCGGTTCCCTCTCTTGCTCAATTTAGAACCACCTACGCAATGTAGGAAACTAGTTCCAAAAGCCAAAAGACAAATATGGAACCACTTTTAGCTACATACTATGGGTGCCCTAGCCCTTTACCTGCAGTTGAGCTGATGGAGTACATGAGACCGAGATCTATCGATGGACCACCGACCAACGATGCACGAGGATCGACTCTCAAACCACGCCAATGACCTGCATCATGTTCAGCTGACTTTGCATCATTTACAAACAATGGTCCTAATAATATCAGAAATCTCACTAAACCAGCAGGACTTGCATCATGTTCAGCTGACTTTGCCAGAACATGAGCTGCCTCGTTACAAGATCGATCAACATGGCCGAAGTTACATGTTACAAACTTCAGTGCTTTATATTTCATATCGTAAACAACGGGCGGCGCCCGTGTGAGACATATCTTGATCCATACTTTTCACCTTATTAATCAGAGACAAGCAATCTATCACCACTATGAGGTTTTGAAAGCCCATCCATCTCCATGGCTGTAGAGATACATGGTTGCTGACATGCGTGCGTGCGTGGAGATCGATCGATCGATCTAGCACGAGCGGTGCTTCTACACAGGGATCCACGATGTCCAACACGGATTTTGCCGCTGCAGCAAGCTGCACGCGTGGGCGCGTCCTATCCGTCGACACAAGCAAAGTCATCCGTGACGTGCGTGCATTGCCTCGGCCTTTGCTCCAAGCAACCGCCTTCTCGATACCAGTAATGAACCATAACCAGTTGCTTCTTCTGAGTAGGCAGTCAGCGCAATAGTATTAAACAGATCGATCTTCTGGCTATAATACGAAGCATCTGGCATCTGGCATCGGCCGTGCATGTGGTGTCCTCGTCAGTCGTCACGGTTCGCCCCATTGTTTTCCCAGGTTCGGTTTTACCGGTACCACGCAGAGCGTTTCAATGCACGTGACCCTACCAAAATTTGTACTTATATACGTTGATACCCTAAGTCCATGTGACAATTGTCAGTGGACTGCCGGCGCCACTAGTGGCTAGCTGCAGGCATCAGTGTACTTAGTTGTCTATGCACTAGTGTCTGTAATTAGCTGGTAACTTGGATCGGTCATGCATGAGCTTCCCCAAGAAAAAATGTGGTCAATCGACAGGCATTAGATATACATGTTAGGGATAGAAAAACCACTCAACAATGTAACATTATGCAATGTGGCGGGACTAATCGCTAATCAAATTAGAATAGATCACTGTGCTTGTATATAGTTCAATTAAGAAGCTATAGCTATTGCATATGCAGTGCTATATATGGCCTAGGTAGATTACGCACGGGTTTTCTGGGGAAATAATTATATGTGCAAGGATCGGTATTTAGATACAGGATTATGGATAACGATCAACAGTGCAACGTGTC
Organism: Avena insularis; assembly: GCA_023614405.1. Taxonomy (NCBI): domain Eukaryota; kingdom Viridiplantae; phylum Streptophyta; class Magnoliopsida; order Poales; family Poaceae; genus Avena; species Avena insularis. The sequence continues at coordinate 406,724,407 of CM042685.1, read as the reverse complement.
AGAGTAGTTAGTAGTTAGTGTACTGAATTATGATAGATGCAGTGCTTGTATAGTGTAGTTAAATTAAGCAACTATGGTTGCTGCACTATATATGGTCTAGCTAGATTGTGCACGAGTTTCTTGGCAAAAAATTATGTGTACAAGGAATCGGGATTAGATATGTGATTAGGCATAGGAAGATCGATCGACAATGTAACATAGCATTATGCAATGTAGCACAGTAGTTAGTGTTGAGTTATGATACATGGGTCGTGCTTGTATAGTATAGTTCAATTAAGCAGCTATAGTTGTCGCATAAACAGTGCTATCTATGGCCTAGCTAGATTATGCAAGAGTTTCCTGGGGAGAATCATGTGTGCAAGGGATCGGCCTTAGTTACATGATTAGGGATAGAAAGACCGCTCAACAATGTAACAATGTAGCATCATGCAATGTAGTAGGACAAATGCTAATTAAATTATGATAGATCATCGTGCATGTATAGTATATTTCAATTAAGCAGCTATAATTATTGCATATGCAGTGCTATATATGGACTAGCTATATTATGAACGAGTTTCCAGGGGAAAATTTATGTGTGCAAGGGATCGACATTAGATACAGGATTAGAGATAGGAAGACGGCTCAACAATGTAACAATGTAGCATCATAGTGATAGTAATGCTAATTAAATTATGATGGATCATCGAGGTTGTATAGTAAGTTAAGCAGATGTAGCTGTTGCATATGCAGTGCTATATAGCCTAGCAAGATTATGCAAGAGTTTTCCCTAGAAATAATTATGTATGCAAGGGATCGTCATTAGATATAGGATTAGGGACACTCAGAAATGTAACAATGTAGCATTATGCGGTGTAGCAGGACTAATGCTAATTAAATTATGAAAGATCATAGTGCTCGTCTACTAGCTTGTACAGTTCATCTAAGCAGCTTAGCTATTGCTGTTGCATAATGCAGCAAACTATGGCCTAGCTAGATCCCAGATCATGCATGATATAACTCCTAATTAATTTCACCGTAAAAGATCATCCGTCGGTTGTAAGTATGCGGTATTTTCTCTAGTTCGGTTTTAGTGGTACCACGCTGAGCATTTCGATGCGTGTGACCATGCCACAGACAAAATTTGTATATAGTACGTTTGATACCCCCAGTACATGTTACAACTGCCAGTGGATGGCCGACGCCACTAGTGGCTAGCTACAGGCCTCAATGTACTTAATAGTTGTTTATGCACTGGTATCTGTAATTAGTTGGTAACTTGGAACCGAAGATTGATCATGTATGATCTTACCAAAAATAAATGTGGGCAAGGGATCGACATTAGACATATGATTAGGTAGAGAAATACCGCTCAACGATGTAACATTATGCAATGTAGCGGGACTAATGATAATTAAATTATTATAGATCATTGTGCTTGTACAGTATAGTTCAATTAAGAAGCTATACTTGTTGCTATGTAGTGCTATATATGGTCAAGCTAGATTATGCACGAGTTTCCCAAGGAAAAAAAAATATGTGCACGGAATCAGCATAAGATACATGATTAGGGATCAACAGTGTAACAGTGTAGCGTTATGCAACATGTCAGAGTAGTTAGTAGTTAGTGAACTGAATTATGATAGATGCATCATGCTTGTATAGTGTAGTTCAATTAAGCAGCTATGATTGTTGCACTATATATGGCCTAGCTAGATTATGCACGAGTTTCCTGGCAAAAAATTATGTGTGCATGGAATCATGATTAGATATGTGATTAGGGAACGGAAGATCGGCCAACAATGTAACATAGCATTAGGGATGGGACTAATGCTAATTAAATTATAATAGATCATTGTGCTTGTATAGTATAGTCCAAGTAAGAAGCTATAGTTGTCGCATATGCAGTGCTATATATGGCCTAGCTAGATTATGCACGAGTTTCCGGGAAAAAATTATACTCCCTCCGTTCCCTAGCATGAGGCGCAAATTTGCTGGCGCGTTTATTAAGGAGATGTTAACAGCCAAAACACATTCCAATCTTATACCCTTGAAATATCTCACCTTCCTCTTAAATCTCTCTCGTTCTATTGGCCAGATCTTCTCATTTATTGCTACCTGCCCCGTGCGCATGCACGCCTCTCCCGCATACACTACATGCATCCAATCAGGCAATGAGCCGTTTTTAAGGAGGAGACGAATCGTGGAGGGGCAGTTTCGGGACAAGCTATACTAAATCACATCTGCGCCTTGTTCTATGGTGAAAAACCAGAAAAAATTTCACGCCTTGTTCTATGGAATGGACGGAGTATGTGTAAGGGATCAGCATTAGGTACATGATTAGGGATAGGAAGATCGATCAACAATGTAACCATGTAGCGTTACACAATGAGTCAGAGTAGTTAGTGTGCTTAATTATGATAGATGCATTGTGCTTGTATAAGCAGCTATAGAGATGTTGCATTTACAGTGCTATATATGGGCTAGCTAGAATTGAAGGGTTTCGCGGCATAGTAAATCAAAATTTTCTACGGATGCGAACAGAGGAAAGCCAAGATCTAATCTAGGAGATGCAAACAACGAGAGAGATTGGATTAGATCTTCATACCCTTGAAGATTCAAGCTGGGAAGCGTTAATCGAACGTGGGTGATGTAGTCGTACTCGCTTCTCCTCCTCGCGATCCGATCCGATCTAGCACCACAAGTGGCGATGCCTCCGTGAGATGCACACGTGCGGCACCTCGACGTCTCCTCCTTCCTTGGTCCAGCAAGTATGGTGGAGAGATGGGTTGGATCTACAACGCGACGGCGCGGTGCAATTGGTGGAGAGTTTCTGCAGCAGGGCTTCGCCTACACGCAGTCGGGAGGGAGAGAGAGAGGAGGGCAGCAGGGCGACTGGCTTGAGGGGAAGGTGTGTGTGTGTGGGGGGGGTGGTGCGCCCCCAGCCCTCTTTATATAGAGGGGTGGGAGGCAGCCCTAGCCCCTCCCCTAATCCAAGGCCGGCGGCCAAAGGAGGAAGAGTGGGGGGCAAGGAAACCCACCCCCTTCTAGAAGGTCAAATCTAGGGTTTATCCCCTCTTGGCCGGCTGGGCCCTATGGGGCCTTGTGCCCCTGGCCCAAAGCGGCCAGGGCACTCCCTCATAGGACCATGACCCCTCCCGGAAGGTGGGGCCACGTTGGTCCCCTTCCGAAAGGTTCTAGAAGCTTCCGGTACAATACCGATTAACCCAGAACAATTCCGAACTCCAAAAACTGCACTGTCTTATATGAATCTTATTCTCCGGACCATTCCGGAACCTCTCGTGATGTCCCGGATCCCATCCGAGACTCCAAACAAAAACTCATAAACCAATCATCCAATCTATCCTAGCGTCGAGACACGTTAAGTGTGTGACCCTTCGGGTTCGAGAATATGCAGACATGATCTTCTATCAATAATCAACAGCGGGGTCTGGAAACCCATATTGACTCCCACACATTCATCGATGATCATATCGGATGAACCACGATGCCAGGATTCAATCAATCCCATATATATATATATTCCCTTCGTCTCGCGATATTTTACTTGCCCGAGATTCGATCGTTGGTACCGTCATACCTAGTTCAATCTCGTTCACAGCAAGTACTTTACTCGTTCCGTAATCCAATATCACTTTGTGATTAACTCCTTAACCACATGCTTGCAAGCGGTGTTGATATCGATTACCGAGTGGGCCCGAAGTATATCTCTCCGACTTGGGAGGGACAAATCCCATCTCGATACATACAACCCAACAGGTACTTTCCGATCACCTGAGAGACACCTTTATGATCACCCTCTCATAGGATGACGTTTGATGACCTCAAAGCTTTCTTCCGATACCAGGGAGTTGTATTATCTCATGGTCTAAGGAATACAATATTTGACATAAGAAAAGCTTCGCAAAGATGAACACGATGACACGATCTAATTGCTTCGCTTAGTTTGGGTCTGTCCATCACATCATTCTCCAATGATATGATCTCATTATTAATTGACAACTCATGTCTATGGTTAGGAAACCTTAACCATCATTAATCAATGAGCTAGTCCATAGAGGCGTACTAGGGACACGGTGTTGTTCACAAACCACACAAGTATTAAAGTTTTCGCTTAATACAATTCTAGCATGGAATATAAACATTATCATGAACAAGAATTATAATAATAACATCTTTATTATTGCCTCTAGGGCATAATTCCAACAAGAATATGCACGAGTTTCCCGGGAAACAAATTATCTGTTCAAGGGATCGACATTAGCTACAGGATTAGGGACAGGAAGACCGCTCAACAGTGTAACAATGTAGCATTAATGCTAATCAAATTATGATAGATCATCGTGCATGTATAGTATAGTTCAATTAGGAAGCTGTAGTTGTTGCATATGCAGTGCTATATATGGCCTAGCTAGATTATGAATGAGTTTCCCGGGAAAAATCATGTATTCATTGGATCGGCATTAGATACATGATTAGGGATAGAAAACCACTCGGCAATCTAATAATGTAGCATTATGCAATGTAGCGGGACAAGTGTTAATTAAATCATGATAGATCATCGTGCATATAGTAGTATAGTTGATTTAAGCAGTTATAGTTGTTGCATATGCAGTGCTATAGATGGCCTAGCTAGATTAGGCATGAATTTCCCGACACAAAAATTAAGTGTGCAAGGGGTTAAAATTAGATACAGGATTAGTGATAGGAAGACTGCTCAGCAATGTAACAATGTCGCATTATGCAATGTAGCGGGACTAATGCTAACTAATTTATCATAGATCATCGAGCATGTACAGTACAGTTGATTTAAGCAGCTTAGATCAAGATTAATAATAGAGTGCGCTGACGGCTCTATAGGCATGTCACGTCATCTACAGCCTTCATAAAGCTCACAAACACAATAAGCTAACTATTAGACGGACTATTAGACGGGCTTTAATTAAGATTAAATTGTATAATACATAGATGCTGGGCCTAGAATGCATGCGAGCTGCTTTTTCTCGTAGCCTGTGCTGCAGCGGCAATTCCCTAAGCGCTTGCTTCTCTCTTAGGCTAGTCATAGTGGGAGTAACTTAGGTAGTAATATAATCCTACATATATTGCCATCTAAGCATTTAGATGACATGGCATGTAATTAAATGATGAGAGAGGCTTGTGGTAACTAGCTATGTTACCATAACATCACACATTTCTAGACAAAATGAGTTTATATTGTAATAAATGAGGCTCTGCATGATACCACACTTATATTATTTTACACTATAAAGATAGTAACTTAGACTAGTAACATATATATATATATATTACTATTTTAAGTTACTCTCCACTACGACCCCGCTTTAATTCCTCTCTCATCCGTATAGACTTCTACTACTACTATAGCCTGCTCACTAGTCATATTGTACCTGCTCTTAGCTATAGCTGCTGCATAAATGCAGTAAAGTATGGCCTAGCTAGATCCCGGATCATGCACGATATAGCTCCTGATTAATTTGACAGTAAAAGATTACCTGTCGGTTCCAAGTCTGCAACTTGCAGCATATAAAATAAAATATAGCTAGTACATTCAGCCGGCTGCGGCCCTATAGCTCGATCGAACCCACACACTATATTACCGCCATTGTCTGATCAGGGTGTGCTCTAGGCTTATGACTTAGATCTACTGCATCTATATCATAACACTTTCCTAGTCTGTTGAAATTACTTGGCATGCATGTGGTGGCGACATAGTATCCCTGGAAATCTTGCCTTTGTAGAGTTTTTCATTGTTTTTAGTCGTCTTTACAGAAAAGGAAGAGGTAAATAATGCGGCCTAGGGATCGATTAGGCCAGTAGCTCATTTCATTAGGGTCAATTGTTACTGCTTTGGCATCACTCGCATGGGTTTTGCTCTTTTCCGGCTACTAAGCGGCTAGCCAAATGCAAAAACCACCAAGTTAAACCCACGCCGCCGGCCCAGTACTCCAATCACAAAAATTCATAGCAATCCGTCCGAGCCGCAAAGGTTGTGATCGAGCTTTTTGTATGTTTCAAATGGCCTGGCGACCGGGGCGCGTAGATTTCTATGCAAAAAATCTTATATATCCCTAGATTTCTGTGAAAAAAAACCCTCAAACGGCAAAATCTCACCCCGAAGGGACAGATCAAAGAGGGCGAGATCTCCCCCTTTTTTCCGGCTCTTTTTTGTTGGTGCGGGCATTCCTGTGTTGTTGCCTCATCGGGCCCTTTTTTCCTTTATTCTTTGACATTTTGGTGTGTGTATGACTGTTGTACTCTGTACCTGATGGTTTCTTTATTTATAAAGCGGGGCAAAAACCTGTTTCAAGAAAAAAAAAACCTCAAAGCTAGTGAAATATAGTATTCGGCCCTCCCTAACAATTTTCTTGCCTTTGCTTTTTGGCATTGGCCCCCCTCAAACTAATTTCCTGGCTCCGCCCTATTGCGAGACCAGACGCGGAACATCCTGTAAACTGGTGCGGATCTCGTAACAGTTTACGGGATCTGTTCCGTGCCGGCCCGCATGAAACCGCAAAATAGATTTATCGCGTCCCGGATTAGATCTGCTAGAGTTGCTTTAAGTGGCTAGCCATATGCAAAAATCACCAAGTTAAACCCAGGCTGCCGGCCCGCTTCTCCAATCACAAAAATTTAGAGCAAACAGTCCGACTCGTTCCTCTAAAAAAAACTGTCCGAGCCGCAAAGGTTGCGATCGAGCTTTTTATACTCCCTCCGACCTATATTACTTAACTTGGATTTGTCAAAATTTGAACGAACCTATATACTAAATAGTGTCTAGATTCATCCAACAAATCCAAGTCAAATAATATGGATCGGAGGGAGTACTAGGTTTCAAACGGCCTGGCGGGGCGCATTGTGAAGCAGCAGGTGCGTCTCGATCATCTCTCCGCGAAATCTCAGCATGTGCGGCCGTTCTTAAAGCTGTACTTGTGCCAAATTTTATTTCATGAATCTTTTTGCCAAGAAAATAAAATAACCAGGACGACGATCGAGCTGTGCCTGTGCGAGAGTGTCGTCAGATCGATTCCCATGCATGCAGCTAGCGTGCATGGGAATCTCAAGGATGGACGGCGCGCCGGCCGGAGATGCCATTTGCCAGAGGAGCGAATGTTCAACGACTCGGGGACGCGAGTGGGTGCACAGATTAGAGGTGAAAACGACGTGACTTACAACTACAAGCAGCTTCACAACTAATTGATCACTTTGTACTAGTAGTTGGGTAGGACGAGTAGTTAACGGTACGTAGGTTGGATCAGTTGATCGACCTGCTGGGCGTGGTAGCACAATCTGCGTTCGGGTTGTTTTAGGAAGGCTGCTCATTTCTTCCCCTCCCCTCTCCCTACCTGCTACAGTAGCTTGAGGTGCTCTCCGGCTTTTCCGGCCCAAACCGAGGCCGTCCTTGTCGGCGTCGTCGGCGAGGGTTGGCTGAGGGGAGGTGCCGAACATAGTTGTAGGTATATATGTAGTAGCTTTCCCTTAGTGGTGTCTTGGAGCTGGCTTTTCGATCTCTGCGACGGGATCCAAGGCGTAGGGTTCCTATGCTTGTAGGTTGTGCTTCCATGGGGAAGCATGGCAGCGGCGGAGGCGCCACGGTCTCCGCAAATAAAGCCATTGTGGAGTCGCTATGCCCCTGTCCCTATCCTGGCCGGCTGTGGAAGCGGGGGGTGGGTGGGGGAGGGGGGAGAGGTTGGAAGGTACAGTGGGCGCGGATTCGTGTCTCCTGGCCGACCGTGGTGGCGAGGAGGAGATGCGATGCGGTTGGCCATTCTCTGTTTTTTGTCGTCGGCGTGGGAGTCTGTCTGGTGGAGCCACTAGTAGAAAAAGAGCCATTCGTCCACCCTAGTCCAGAGCATTACTCCCGGTTATGGTTGGACCCGGGACTAATGTGGGCATTAGTCCCGGTTCCAACGGCTAGAACGCCAGCAATCTTTAGTCCCGGATCAAACGGGAACTTTAGTCCCGGTTCATATCACCAACCGGGACTAAAAGGGGTGCCCCTGGTGCCAACCCCTTTAGTCCCGGTTCGTATCACCAACCGGGACTAAAGGTGTGACCTTTAGTCTAGGTTCGTATTACCAACCCGGACTAAAAAAAGCGGGCAAAAAATTCTCAAGTTCTGTCGTGGCAGTAAAACAGGCACAAATCTGTCTGGAGATCGTCTTTTCTAGATTCAAAATTATGCCAAAAAATTATAAAAAATCTAAAAATAAAATCCTTCGAACTGTAGCTATATTAAGTGATTTAGTTGTTACGAAAATTAACAAATATAAATTTCGACATAATTTACAAAAAAATGTTATGAAAAATTCAAATGGCCATAACTTTTGCATACGATGTAAAAAAATACAACCTATCAAAACGTGCAAAAAAAAAATAGCTCTTTGATTTCAACATCCTTAGGCCATTTTGGATTCTTAAAATTCGAAAAGAAAAAAAATTATTTCAGAAATTAAATTATTTTAGTATTTTTTATGTCATATTTGAATTCCTCGCATTTTTCTGATAATAATGGATATATTATTTTTCGAATTTCAATTTACAGATTTGAAGATATTATTTTATGTCATATTAAATGAAAAATGGCAAAAAAGAATAAAATATTAATTTAATTAGTTTTTACTTTCATTAGAATAAAATATTATTATTACTTATTTATTGTTGTTTACTAAAAATAGTTGTTCTTAATTTCAAAATATAAAAACGTGTCGCATATTGATATGAGTTAATAGGATTGATATACTAGTCTTGGCAATAAGGTATAAGGGTCCTTCACGCGGGACGAGAGAGATGGAATGGAGAAGTTAAACGTGCTGGGGGTGAAGTAGTGCTAGGATGAGTGACCGGTCGGGATGTTTGACCGTAAGTACGATTTGAACTAAGATTAAGTATAATTAGTGTTAAAATGAGAGATATGAGAGATTAACGAGTCAAACAATTCAAAAGTTTAAGAAAAATTTGAAAAAATAAATAAATTTTTTTTGGAAAAAAATAAAAAAAATCTTTAGTCCGGATTCGTATTACAAACCGGGACTAAAGGTTCGCGCGCTCGACGTTGCCCCGTGAGCGCCTTTACTCCCGGTTTGTGGCCGAACCGGGACTAAAGGGGTAGGCCTTTAGTCCCGATTTCGTAGTCCCGGTTGGGAAACCGGGACTAAAGGCCTTTACAAACCGGGACAGAAGGCACGTTTTCCACTCACCACGTTTTCCACTAGTGAGCTCCTCCCCTGTCTCCTTCTCTGTCTTGGCGCCTCGATGGTGAAGGGCGAAGAGAGTTGCTTCAGGGGAGAGTTCCTCGTGTGCTATAGCTTCGAGCAGATCTTGCGGTGGTCGGTGATGGCACCGCGATCTTTGACCGGCAAGGTGGACCCTCTAGACACATGTACGGTGGTCTACTCAACCTCCAAACTGGAGGCCTTTTCTGGAGCTTCTCGCCTCCCTGGCGCCAAGTGGTTCGTCCCCGGTGACTCGAAGACGACTGGGGAGGTTCCATCGAGGTGGAGAATTGCACTGCTAACAAGGATCAAATGCCAAACTCATCCTTTTTTAGATTACGGAAATTTTCAAAAAAGCGACTGGATCTTATGCAGAATAACTGCGGAGACGGAATCTTCTTCACCCTGTGCATATCTGGGGGCATGGGGCTAGCTGGTTGGAAGCTTCAACCCTGCGGCAGCAGCAGCATGTCAATTCTATCTGGAGCCTCGAAAGGCGGAAGCTATAGCTAGGCCATGTTGATCGACGTGCTACGCTCCCGGGCCCCGGTGAACTGAATACACCCGACGGATCAGGTCAATCATACGGCCGATCACCGGAAACTTCACCGCCGATTTTGAAATAGTGCACGAACACCTACGGATGTAGCTGCACCAACTGAGAAAAAGAAGGGAAAACAGTGTGTGCAACGCCACCATGACAAGCCTTAAGTATGTCACCAACAACTTTCAGCTCGTCCGGGAACCACGAGAGATTTAACAAGGCGCGAATCTGAATAGCTGAAATGATGCCCTACGTGAAAGCGAGAGGATGGTGAACCTTGTTGATGGTGAGATTGTGATTATTATTAATTCAATAATTTTTATAGCTAACCCAGAGCACTCTAACGCGGGGACACATTATGTCCCGAGATCTATGCGAGCGGATGCTGGGCACGCAAACGGGCGACTCATTTCACACCGTGTTTTTTTTTTCGGCGTCGATCCATTTCGAATCCAATTTTTGGCTAGATTTGTATATGTCTGCTTATCCTCTTGTACTCTTACCATGTTCGGCCTAGCCCACCTAGCCCAATTGACAGCCACCCATAACCCCGCTTTCCTCTCTGTCTCCTCTCACCCATCGAGCTCCACACTACCATCGTAGGCAAGAGGACGCGGATGCCAGCGAGAGAGTGGAACTTTTCCATGATATTTACTACTTTAATTTTAATGAAATTTAATATATTTTTCATAAACATTACTAGATTTTCCATAAAATTTACTATATTTTTCAAGAAAATTTACTGGATTTTCCATGAACTTTACTAGATTATTGATCTAAAAAATTTACTAGATTTTCCATGAGTTCTACTACATTTCCATGAAATTAAAATATTTTCATTAGGTTAACTACATCTTCCATACAATTTGCTGCTTTGTAGACACCTCTGACCGAAATCATGTAGACCATCTGGACTACAAAAAGCTCTCTCTTAGTTGTCAATGAGACTGCCCTAACACCACTAGGGAGCTAACTCTCTCATCCGCACAGTTAGTCACAAGGTACATATGGGTCGGAGACGAGTTCAGCCAAAAGGTTAATTCTTTTTAATAATGGACTTTTTTATTTTTTTATTTATTTTGTTCCATCAACATATTATTTCAATAAGTTTAGTTTCAATGCATTTAGCATTGTTAATTGCATAGAAATTTTAATAAAAGATATGGTATGCTATTAATGATTTTACATACTAACATGTGTAAGTAATAAATAAAGATTAAATAATTGTAAGTTTGGTTTTGCAATGAAACTTTGGTTAGTTTTTTTAGAGGGAAACTTTGGTTAGTTGTTATCTTACGAGGACATTTATTTTTACTTTGTTTATCTATACAGTAGTGCTATCCTATGAAATACCAGCCTCGACTTTTTGAGTTCTTTCACCTATGATTAACTCTCGAATTCAATCCCACATTTTTTCTTGCCACTCAAAATAATTTTTCATGTGACAAAACCTTTGAATTAGATCTAAGCAATAAGCACACAATTAATTGCATTTCCGTACATATTAACCTATGCCCACTTCGATGGACTTCATATATTCGTGTCCGTGTCTACTTTAGTTTCCTTACATGTTTTGTAGGGAGCTCAAAAGTGTCTAATCTAACAAGTATATTCGTGGAGGTTTCTAGATCCGAGATGTAAGTAAACAGAAAAATATAGAATATATAAGGTTTGTATGAGAGGTTTGTCTCTGTTGGCATTGGTGTTTTTTTAGTTTATTTCGTGGTCAACAATATCCTACACATCTTAGAGGTCCTATAATAAACGGGCAATGCATGCCTGTTACATATTGTTTCAAAATAGAATCACATGTAAACACATATAGAATTATGCATAGAGTCATTCTTCCTTGTGTGTTCCATACTTACATAAAAATTGTGAGTGTGTCCACAAAAATAATAAGAAAAATATTAAAACTAGCTCGATGGTTTCGTGATTCCATTAATTCCCTCCAAGTCGCTTGTGTTACTGCCTCCACCCTTTGTTTCGTTGATGCATCCCAACACATGACAATCACCTTTGATCCGCATCGGGGACGAAGCTGCCTTATGGGCATCGGGGTCAGCTGGCCCCAATAAGAACTAGCAAATCCTTCACTAATTTGTAGTAAGTGATATTTATTTATAGAAGATGACCCCAATGTAATTGAGAGATTACATAGTTGACCCCATCAACAATTTTTCTAGCTTCGTCCCTGGTCCACATCATGCTACACCAAGCACTCTTACTAAGTTGAACTCATTCCATCACGTGCCAGGATCATCGCAAATTATTGTTCCGTGATCTTAGGCTAAAGTCGATCGTAGATTTTTTGGACCAAGCCCATGTTCTAAAAATGAAAATGTAACAAAAAAAGTATGGGATAAAGCATAGAAAAATAATTGTGCTGGAATTTAAAATGTGGATCAAGGACTACCCTGTTAAGTAGCATCAACCTTACAAGATGGTTCACTCCGACATTAAGATGTTTTACCCAGTCCAGGAAGAGAGAATGGCTATGTGACCCAAGGAGTCATGCTGCTGAGCATGTCTTCCATGGCTCTACATCAAGCTTCGCATCCCTCAGTTCGCATGCATTTGTTTTGCAAATGGACGGATCAATATGCACCACCAAGGATGAGGATTTCTCAAACAGCGCATACCTAAGAGCATCTCCACTCGGGGGGCCCTAAAGCCCCCCCCTAAAGGGCTATGGGGGTGTCGGCGCTCAAAACCGCGTCCAGCCCCCCCCCCCCCCCCCACACACACACACAATATTTTTTCATGTCGGTGTGGCCCATTTAGTTATTCTGCGCCTCCAGGCCAAACCATACACATAGGGGGGGAAGCGGGGCGCCAGATGGAGCTAAAAATGACACGGGCCAGCCCTAGCAGTGGAAGAAAGGTTCATTCCCTTCCTTTCTGCCACTTCCCGCTCTGTCTTCCCGCCCTTTTCCCGGCTATATGTAGGCGTCCCTCACTTGCTACCCCTAATGCCGCCACCACCATGGAGAGGCCCAAACTCAATTTCTATGAGGTCATGATGTTCGCCCACTACGACATCCCCGTGCTGCCACGCGCGAGGCTTTCGACCGGATTCGAGCTCAGCTACGCCAGTGTGCCCGTGGCAACCCTTGTGTGGCGCTGAGTTGGCGATGCAGATAGAGGAGTGTCGCCGCGAGCTGCCGGAGCGAAAGAGAACGATCATGTAGTGGCTGAAGTGGTTCAAGAAGGAGCGGGCGAAGGAGCTCGCACTATGCCGAGCTCACCGACGACAGCTCCACCCGGATCTGCGCAATCCTGAAGGAAGGGAGCGCTTCTGGGCAGCGCAGGCGTACGATAATTCACGAGGAGGATGGAGGCCGCCGGGATCTTCGATCTCGATTCTGACATGAAGGAGGAGGAGGACGACAACGCGGCGGGCACCGCCAATGGCGAAGATGGCGATGGTGGCGGTGAAAGCGACATAGTTGATTAGGATGGCACGGAGTTGGCGATGCAGATTCGCCCTTCGTTTTTATCTATGGATGTGAATAGTTGAAATAAATTAAATATATAAACTATCGGGAGGGAGCGTGACTAAGGCTGGTCATATTGGGAGTATCATAATACTAGTATCATGCATATAATACTAGTATATGATATTATATCTCTAATGCATTGTATCATGTAGTAGTATAATAGTAGTGGTATATTTATTAATTTATAAAATCTCTATGTAAAATGTGTGTATAAGATTTACTTACCATTATGATTTATAGTTTTACGTGCTATGATCTACCTATGATACGGTATCTACCTACGATACTCTAATCACCTCTCTCTTCATTATGCCAGATCAGATTTTTGACAAGTTGGCATGTATAATACACCTTATGATACTAGCATTAGGACCAGCCTAAGAAAAACTCTCTTAAATCGAGAAAATAGCCGACACCTTGCCATATAAACTAAAATTTGTTGTCGCCGGAGCTCATACAGAGAGGCCGAGTGGAGATGGTCTAATGGTACATGTACGTACTCATTCTGTTAGGGATTATAAGGCCTTTATACTACTTTGATAGGATTAAAAAAATCAATCCTCTTGATTACTACATGCACCGGCGGAGGGAGTACTGGCCTGCACATAGGGGGGAAGCGGGGGCGCCAGAAGGAGCTCGCACAAGTGGCTGCAGGCATCACTCCACTTAATAGCTGTTTATGCACTGATACCTTGTAATTAGCCGGTAACTTTGGAACCTAAGATAGATCACGTATGAGCCCCAACAAAAAATGTGGTCAAGCGATCGGCATGAGATACATGATCAGGGATAGGATGAATACATGATTAGGGATAGGAAGACCAATCAACAATGTAATATCATGCAATGTAGCGAGGCTAATGCTAATAAAATTACAATAGACCATTGTGTTGTACAAAATAGTTCAATTAAGAAGCTATAGCATATGTAGTGCTATATATGGCCTAGCTAGATTAACGCACGGGTTCCCAGGAAAATATCATGTGTGCAAGGATCGACATTAGACACTGGATTAGGGATGGGAGGGTCAATCAACAATGTAATGATGTAGTGTTATGCAACGTGTCGGAGTAGTTAGTTTGCTGAATTATGATAGATACATCGTGCTTGTATAGTATAGTTCAACTAAGCAGCTATAGTTGTTGTACTATACATGGCCTAGCTAGATTATGCACTAGTTTACCAGGAAAAAAAAATATGTGTGCAAGGGACCGGCATTAGATACATGATTAGGGATAGGGAGATCAACTACATAATAATGTAACATTATGCAATGTAGCAGAGTAGTTGGTGTTGAATTATGATAGATGAGCCGTGCTTGTATAATATAGTTCAATTAAGCATCATAGCGATAGTAATATGCAGTGCTATATATGGTGGCCTAGCTAGATTATGAACGAGTTTCCAGGTAAAAATCTATGTGTGCAAGGGATCCCCATTAGATACAGGATTAGAGATAGGATGACAGCTCAACAATGTAACAATGTAGCATCATAGCGATAGTAATGCTAATTAAATTATGATGGATCGTCGAGCTTGTATAGTAATTTAAGCAGCTATAGCTGTTGCATATGTAGTACTATATAGCCTAGCAAGATTATGCATGAGTTTCCCTAAAAATAATTATATATGCAAGGGATCGGCATTAGATACAGGATTAGGGATAGGAAGACCACTCAGAAATGTAACAATTAATGTAGCATTATGCAGTGTAGCGGGACTAGTGCTAATTAAATTATTATAGATCGTAGTGCTTGTATACTTGTACAGTTGATTTAAGCAGCTTAGCTATAGCTGTTGCATAATGCAGTAAACTATGGCCTAGCTAAATCCCGGATCGTGCACGATATAGCTCAAGATTACAGCTTTCAGCATATAATGTATAGCTAGCACACTCAGCCGGTATTACCAGGGCCGGTTCTGAGATTTCGGAGGCCCGGGGCGAAACTAAAATTTTAGACCCCTCTTACTATAATTTTTTTCCGCATGTATAAGATGATAGAAAAATAAATACTTTAAGTATACCCAACTATAATATTCATATAAAATAATAATGTTTAGATGATACCTTCAAAATTTCTCCGCCAATTCCTAAAAGTAAAGTATGGAATCAATATCAATTTCGTCCACTAACTTATTATCGGTGCATAGAGTTGCCAAACCATTTAACCTCTTTTGAGACATTACAGATCTCAAATAGTTCTTCAATAATTTCTCTCAACGAGTATTGGACAAAGACTTCAGAGTTAATCGTTCCACGTGGTCAAGAACACTTTCCATCTTTTGGTAAACCCAGAAAATAAAACATAGATCCGTTGCACGATACCAAATAAAAAACAGCCTTACCACAAGATTTAGCCATATCACAGAGTAAGATTAAGACTATGGCAAGCATACAGTATATACAAAGTCCTTGGATTTACCTTAATCAACATGTTCTGCACTCCTTTGTTCTTTCCTTTCATATTAGAACCATTATCATAACCTTGACCCCTAATATCATCAATAAGAAGACCATATGACTTGATGGATTTAACCAATACATTGAAAAGCCCTTCACCGGATGTGTCATTCACCACCAAAGAAACCAAGAAAGTACTTCTCAACTTAGGGTTCATCATCAACACTAGCAGATTTATCATGATGATCACTTACATTGTCACTATCCATGTTAACGTGAACGCCATCCTCTGTACTGGCATCATCTTTTACATCAACATTATTCTGTTCTTCCACAACAACTAGCGCCAACTCATCTGGATTGCTCGAAGTGCTTGCGTTGCTCTAAAAATTTTAAACATAGAACCTCTCTATGATTCTATTAATTTTTGTTCTTATTGTCTCCTTTTTATTTTCTTAGCACCAGATTCAAGTGCTATAATCAGTTAACCTCGCTTCTATAAATAAGAACAATAACTACTAATCAAAATTCAGAACACGAATTAGGGCATATAGAGAATGCCAAGATAACTAAGGCGGGCGTTCTTACCTTCTATCTTAATATTCCACGCGGATTGGGTGATTGCCTGATTGGGGACTACGGCGGCCGGGCAGTAGCCAGTAGATCTTCGCAAATCACGATTCGCGAGAGAGAGAGGACCTGGCCACCTGGGCGATAGCCACAACCCATGAGAGGAGAGCTGGAGTGGTCGGAACGTCGCCGTGTCGCGCGATCTGGCAAGGCTGACAAGTGGCCTGTTTCGTACGGTCGTAGTCCTGTATAGTCGTATGGATCAACTGGCGCTGAGTGAAGTCTGGCCGGTCGGCCGGATCAAAAACCAAAAGTAAAAAAGCCTATCTAAAACATTAAACTGTTTTTTCCTACCATATAATATAATACGCATATATAGAAAATATGGGCCCCTAATTTTTCTGGGCCCGGGACGTCCGCCCCGCTAGACCCTCCTAGGGCCGGCCCTACCGTCATCGTCTGATCAAGATGCTCTAGGCCTCTGACTTAGATCTACTGCATCTATATCACAGCACTTTCCAGTCTTTTCTAATTAGAATAGTACTTGGCATGCCTTGGTATACCTGGAATCTTACCTTTGGAGATTTTTCATTGTTTTTAGTCATCTTTACCCAAAAGGAAGAGGTAAGTAATGCGGCACATAGGGATCGATTAGGCCAGTAGCTCCTTTCATTAGCATCAGTTGTTACTACTTTGGCATCTCCCTCTTGGGTTTAGCTCTTTTTTCGGCTACTAAGGGCATCTCCGACGGGAGACCCATTTCAAACACAACGTGTTCTAATTTGACCTAATGGGTCGTGTCCGGGCAGAAATTTTAGACTTTTTTTTTACCATGGACCGATGGAATCGAGGGTGCTCCCACCGGGAAGACCATTTTGGTCGGACAAGCAATTTACCTTTTCTTTTGCATTTTTTATCGCTAATTCCTCGCTCGCCTCCTCAACGCCCTAGCCAGCCCGCCGCTCCCGGTGGCGAATGAGCTCTTGGCGCGGTATCCACCTCCCATCGCCACGGACTCGGCGAGCGGCAGAGCAAACCGTCGGAGCCGCAAAGGTTGCGATCGAGCTTTTTGTATGTTTCAAAAGGCCTGGTGGGGCGCGTAGCGAAGCCGCCCAGGTGCGTCTCGATCATCTCTCTGTGAAATCTCAGCATGTGCGGCCTTTCTTATAGCTGTACTACCGGAGAAGGCAAAGGCGCTGACGGCCTATATCTACGACGACGGCAAAACATCAGGATCGTCAACGTAGGTGGATAGGCTTGGCAGCCCTAGGCGACGCGGCCGTTGGCCCAGCTTTGCCATCGCATAGGGAAGGAAACTCCGACAGCCACCGTCGGCGTAGCATGGCCGTCGGCGTAGACCATCACGAGGGCCCGTCTGATGGGCGCGCCACGACATACTTGCGCCAAATTTTCTTTTAGTGCTACTGGAAAAAATATAAAAAATAATCAGGAATCTTCGTGCCAAGAAAATAAAAAGAAAAAGCACAAGGATCGAGATGTGTTTTTTTTTGAGAGAATCGAGCTGTGTTTATGCGTGAGTCGTAAGATCGATTCTCATGCATGCAGCTAGCGTGCATGGGAATCTCAAGGATGGACGGCGCGCCGAAGATGCCATATTTGCCAGAGAGGAGGCATCGATCAACCGGCGAATTTTCAAGCCTCCTTCAACGACTCGGGGACGAGGTGAAAACGACGTGACATAGCTACAACTACAAGCAGCTTCACAACTAATCGACCACTGTGTCGTTGGGTACGTAGGATGAGTTAGTTAACGGTACGTAGGTTGGATCAGTTGATCGACCTGCAGGGCGTAATACTAGCACAATCTGCGTTCGGGTTGTTGATTTGTTTAGCCTAGCCTAGCTAACTTGTTTAGCAATCTACAGGTTGGAGAGATGACAAGCTAAGCTAGGGAACAATTCGATCATCATCATCAAAAAAGACTCTATTTGGTACAAGGGCATCATTTGGCACTGGAATTACGACCGGGAATTGGGGCTTTAAAGCTAGAATTTCACCGTACCAACTCATATTCCTCAAGCAGCTAGACTGGGGCATATGCAATGAATCAGAAGACCCGCACAATTGTTTTGCCATTTTTTTTGTTGTTGTGATGCCATTCGTGTCACACCGAACCGATCGGTACGTCGAGCGAATGCCGCCATATGTATGGGCTGCCTAACTCCAACACTTGCACCGTATTCCACTGGACGTTAACCTAGGAACGACAATTGTGTGAGTTCTTAAACCACGCGCATTGAATTTCTGAAGAAGTGTTGCACACCTATGCACGCATTAGCCCTCTTGCAGCCTAACCCAGAAAGATACTCATCAATATAGAGGGATTACGCTTTCGTCAAAGAAAGAAATAGGGAGTAAGAACTTCAGCGACCCAACTGGTTCATAATTTCCACCAGAATTGCACAACCTAAGAAGGATCAAATGCCACACTGGACTTTTCTTAAATTACAGAAAAAATCACTAGATCTCATGCAGATTAACTAGATTTAGGATATATATGGTCACAGAGAACCTACTGGGTGTAGGACGGAATCTTCTTCACCTTGTGCACATCTGGGGGTATATGTGGGGCTAGCTGCTTGGAAGCTTCAACCCTGCGGCAGCAGCAGCATGTCAATTCTATCTCACCAGTAGAGAACGGGCCTATAGTCCCGTAAGGGTTTTTTATCCCGGTTTAGAAACCGGGACTAGTCACGAGAGATTAAAGGCTTAAGCATTAGTCCTCGCGACAAATGGCTTTCCACGTGGCCGGCGGATCACATGCAGGGTGCACCCATTTAGTCTCGGTTTTTATTACGGCCCACGACAATTGAGTCTCTGTCGCGACAAAAGTTTAGGCAATTTTTGTGCTGCGGAAGAAAATTCATTTTGTTTTCTTTTATTTATTTCTTTCTACATCAAAATAGTTTTCGTATATTTCTGCGCTACTACATATATACCGCGTTCGTGCATATATAAGATAACTTGTGTTACAAGATCAAGCATACAAATATATACAATTTTGATAGTTACTCCCTCCGTTTGGGATTATAGGTCCTACGCACATATCTAGGTTGTTAATTTGATCAACAAAATATAACTTATATATAATAAAAGTTATATCATTAGAAAATATAACCTCTAAAGTTTTCAATGGTATAATTTTTATGCTATACTATTTATATTTTGTTGTTCAAATTGGCAACCTAGTTATCCGCGCGGGACTTATAATCCCAAACAGAGAGAGTACATAAAGATCACAATTATCGAGACTAGAGCCCGTCTATTCGATTACATGAAGATCAGTAGCGCCTATTCACACTAAATTCTCCGGCATCGACTACCATCTCTTTCAACAAAAGTCATGCCAGTTCTTCTGCAATTCCTAGTACGATTTGCTCTAGTAGGAGATGATCCCGCATGCTCTCGAACTATATAAGAAAATAAGATCAATATGAATACCAATCATGATAAAAAAATGATGTTTTGAATGTATTGCTTACGTCGATTCTATAATTTTTGTGCTCAGTGGTAAACATGCGAATGAACTCGCAAACGTAATGTACACATAGATTCGTCCCCGGTGGCTGCCTCGCTACTTTACGAGAATAGAATTCAATCAAAACAATAATCTAGCATCATAATTGTATTGAAACTAGAAGTAAAAAGATGCGCGGACATTGTAGGGGTTCGTAGCATAGAAAACAAAAAATTTCTACCGCATGCACATAAACAAGCCAAGATCTATCTACTAGATTGTAGAAACGAGTCGATAGAAGCACTCACCCTCGAAGATTCCAAAGCGGTTAACGAGAGCAGATTCTCGTGGGTGATGTAGTCGTACACTTGCCGATCTCAAGATCGCGTAGACGATCCTTCCGACGCTGCGTTCCGGCAGCGCTTCCGCAGTCGGTCACACGTTCGGTACTCGATGAAGACCTTCTTCTCCCTTGTTCCAGCAGGCAGCAGAGGTTGTAGTTCTCCCCTCGCGATTCCGATAGCACGACGGCGTGGTGTCGAAAGTAGAGGATAGATCCCGCAGGGCTTCGCCTAAGCCGGTGCAAGTTATGCTGGATCTAGGGTTTCCCGATGATCTAGGGTTTAAAAGACTAAGAGGAGTAGGAGGTGTCGGCGGCGGCTAGGGCGACGACGAACCGATGCTGACGGCCAGCAGGCGGCGCCTGCAGAGAGGCTAGGGATTGTCGTGTTGGGGCAGCCCTCCCCCTCTATTTATGAGAGGGGGGGGGTAGCCTTGGGAGGGGTGGGTTTGAATCCAAACCCAAACCCAAGTTGGATTGAGAGAAGGACCTGTTTCTTCTCCCACTAGAAAACCATTGTTCCAGTTTGACTTTTCAAATTTCCTGTTTGACTTTCAATTTAGAGCTTTAATTCTCTCTTACAAATGCCCACACCAAGTGACCTAGGATATGATCCAATCATTCCACTTACCCATGACACATTCATGGACCATTCTCCTTCCAGATCGGTGAACCTTCTAGAACCTCTCCGATGAAAACATCAGAATCATTCCCGAACTCCGGAATCGGACTTTCCTTATATGAATCTTATTCTCCGGACCATTCCGGATCTCCTCGTGATATCCCGGATCCCATCCGAGACTTCGAACAACATTCGATATCCCTACTAACATTCCATATCTACTAAACAACATCAAATCCTTAAGTGTGTCTTTTTACGGTTCGTGAATTATGCGGACATGACCGAGACACTTCTCCGATCAATAACCAATAGAGGAATCTGGAAATTCATATGGCTCCCACATATTTCTAAGATTACTTTGCGATCTAATGAACCACTTACATAGATACTAATTTCCCTTTGTCTCACGATAGTTTACTTATCCGAGGTTTTGATCATCGGTATCTCTTCATACCTAGTTCAACCTCGTTATAATAATCACTTTTATTATTGCCTCTAGGGCATATCTCCAACAGTCTCCCACTTGCACTAGAGTCAACTAATCTAGATTACATGGTAATATACCGAACACCCATGGCGGTTTGGTGCAGGTCATGTTTTGCCCTCGGGAGAGGTTTAGTCAACGGATCCGCCACATTCAGATCTATGTGTACTTTGCAAATCTTTATGTCACCATCTTGGACATGCTCTCGAATAGCGTGAAAACATAGCTTGATATGCTGCAGCTTCTTGTGTGACCTTGGTTCTTGCGCATTGGCTATGGTGCCCATGTTATCACAATAGATAGACATTGGGTCCAGCGCACTTGGAACCACACCAAGCTCTGTAATGAACTCCTTCATCCATATCGCCTCTTGTGAAGCCTCCGAAGCAGCTATGTATTCCGATTCAGTTGAAGATCTCGCCACAACGCTTTGCTTTGCACTCCTCCAGCTAACTGCTGCACCATTCAAAGTAAATACGTATCCAGATTGAGATTTAGAATCATCCGGATCGGTGTTCCAACTAGCATCGGTGTAACCATTAACAACGAGTTGTTCATCACCTCCATAAGACAGAACCATATCCTTAGTTCTTCTCAAGTACTTAAGGATGTTTTTAACCGTTGTCCAATGATCTACTCCTGGATCACTTTGATATCTGCTAGTCAAAATAATAGCATATGCAATGTTGGGTCTAGTACATAGCATGGCATACATAAGATATCCTATGGCTGAGGCATAGGGAGTCTTACTCATCCTTTCTCTATCTTCTGCCGTTGCAGGACTTTGAGTTTTACTCAAGGTCGTATTGGGCAACATGGGCAAGAACCCTTTCTTGTTATCTTCCATTCCAAACCTCTTTAGAACTTTGTCCAAATATGTACTCGGTGACAATGATATTAGGCGTCTCGATCTATCTCTATAAATCTTAATGCCTAATATGTAAGCTGCTTCACCAAGATCTTTCATTGAAAAACTATTATTCAAATAATCCTTGACACTATTAAGAAGGTCTACATCATTCCCAATCAACAATATGTCATCTACATATAGTATTAAGAATGCTACAGAGCTCCCACTCACTTTCTTGTAAATACAAGATTCTCCATAAGTTTCTATAAATCCAAAGCTTTTGATCACCTTATCAAAACATTGATTCCAACTCCGGGATGATTGCTTCAATCCATAAATGGACCGTTGAAGTTTGCATACCTTGTTAGCATCTTTAGGATCGACAAAACCTTTGAGTTGTACCATATACAACTCTTCATCAATGTCTCCATTGAGGAATGCCGTTTTGACATCCATCTGCCATATCTCATAATCATAATATGCAGCGATTGCTAACATAATCCTCACAGACTTTAGCTTCGCTACCAGTGAGAAAGTCTCATCGTAGTCAACTCCTTGAATTTGTCGAAACCCTTTTGCGACAAGTCGAGCTTTATAGACAGTAACATACCATCAACATTTGTTTTCTTCTTGAAAATCCATTTGTTCTCGACAGCCTTCCGGCCATCCGGTAAGTCCACCAAAGTCCATACTTTGTTTTCGTACATGGATCCAATCTCGGATTTCATGGCTTTTTGCCATTTATTAGAATATGGGCTCATCATCGCTTCCTCATATGTCGCAGGGTCATCGGTGTTGTCCACCAACATGATACTTATAATGGGATCATACCAATCAGGAGTGGTACGAGTTCTCGTTGACCTGCGAGGTTCTGTAGTAACTTCAACCGAAGTTTCATGATCAACATCATTAGCTTCCTCTATTATTGTTGTAGGCGCCACAGGAACTACTTTCGGTGCTGTGCTACTCGCAAGTTCGAGAGAAGGTTCAACAACCTCGTCGAGTTCTACTTTCCTTCCAGTCACTTCTTTCGAGAGAAACTCCTTCTCTAGAAAGGATCCATTCTTGGCAACGAAGATTTTGCCCTCGGATCTATGATAGAAGGTATACCCAATAGTTTCCTTCGGGTATCCTATGAAGACGCATTTTTCCGCTTTGGGTTCAAGCTTGTCGGGCTGTAACTTCTTTACATAAGCTTTGCAACCCCAAACTTTAAGGAACGACAATTTAGGTTTCTTCCCAAACCATAATTCATACGGTGTCGTTTCAACGGTTTTAGATGGCGCCCTATTTAAAGTGAATGCGGTTGTTTCTAATGCATAACCCCAAAATGATAGCGGTAAATCTATAAGTGACATCATAGAACGAACCATATCTAAGAGAGTTCGATTACGACGTTCGGACACACCATTACGTTGTGGTGTTCCCGGTGGTGTCAATTGTGAAAGTATTCTGCATTTCGTCAAATGCTCGCCAAACTCGTAACTTAGATATTCACCTCCACGATTAGATCGTAGAAATTTAATCTTCTTGTTACGTTGATTCTCTACCTCACTTTGAAATTCCTTAAACTTCTCGAAAGTTTCGAACTTATGTTTCATGAAATAGATATACCCATATCTTCTCAAGTCATTCGTGAAGGTAAGAACATAGCGATAACCACCGCGCGATGCTACACTCATTGGAGCACACACATCAGTATGTATGATTTCTAATAAGTCTGTAGCTCGCTCCATCATACCAGAAAATGGAGTCTTAGGCATTTTACCCATCAGACATGCTTCGCATCTTTCAAGTGATTCGAAATCAAGTGATTCAAGAAGTCCATCAGAATGGAGTTTCTTCATATGCTTCACTCCAATATGACCAAGACGACAGTGCCACATATAGGTCGAGTTATCACTCAATTTCAAACGTTTAGCTTCAATGTTATTAATGTGTGTATTACTACAATCGAGATTCAATAAGAATAGACCATCTATCAAAGGTGCATGTGCATAAAACATATTACTCATATAAAGCGAACAACCATTATTCTCGGATTTAAACAAGTAACCGTCTCGCAATAAACATGATCCGGATATAAGGTTCATGCTCAACGCAGGCACCAAATAACAATTATTTAAGTATAAAACTAATCCCGATGGTAGATGAAGAGGTAGCGTGTCGACCGCGATCACATCAACCTTTGATCCATTTCCAACACGCATCGTCACCTTGTTCTTCCCTAGCTTTCGTTTATTCTGCAGCACCTGTTTCGAGTTACAAATATGAGCAACCGAACTAGTATCAAATACCCAGGCACTACTACGAGTACTAGTGAGATACACATCAATGACATGTATATCGGATATACCTTTCTTGTTGATGTTGTCGTTCTTCAAATCCGCCAAGTACTTTGGGCAATTCCGCTTCCAGTGACCCTCTCCCTTGCAGTAAAAGCACTCAGTATCAGGCAATTCCGCTTCTAGTGACCCTCGCCGGCGCGGTAACTTTCTTACTGCTCTTCTTGAAGTTTACCTTTTTCTTAGACTTGCCTTGCTTCTTGAATTTGGTGGTCTTATTGACCAACAAAACTTGGTGCTCTTTCTTGATCTCCACTTCTGCAGACTTTAACATGGAGAAGAGTTCGGGTAACGACTTGTCCATGTTTTTCATATTGTAGTTCATCACAAAGTTCTTGTAACTCGGTGGTAGTGATTGGAGGACACAGTGAATCCCCAAAGCATTAGGAATCACTATACCTAAGATTTGAAGCTTGCTTGTGTGCCCAGACATCTTAAGCACGTGCTCACTGACGGAGCTGCCCTCTTCCATCTTGTAGTTAAAGAACTTTTCAGAAGCCTCATAACTCTCAACTGCCGCGTGAGCCTCAAATATAATTTTGAGTTCACGGGTAATATCATGTGGGTCATGGTTCTCAAACCTTTTCTGAAGCTCCAATTCCAAACCATACAAGATAGCACACTGAACTGTGGAGTACTGATTCTTTCGAGCGAGGAAAACATTCTTTACCTCATCGGTAGCATCAACTGCAGACGGGTTACCCAGCGGTGCATCCAGCACATATGTCAAATTACCAGCATTGAGGACAATCCTCAAATTGCGGAACCAATCCGCGAAGTTGCTTCCATTGTTTTTCAACTTTTCTTTCTCTAGGAACTCATTAAAATTGATGGTAGGGGCCGCCATTGATCTACAACATATTTGCAATAGTTTAGACTAAGTTTATGACAAATTGAGTTCTAATTAATAGTTAAATTAATCTAGGTGAACTCCCACTCAAAACAATATCCCTCACATTGTTTTAGTGATCACACGGACCAAATCCACCACATCAAACCGATCATCACGAGAGTTGATGTAGCTTCAATGGCGAACAATCAACATGTTCATCATATCTACTATATGACTCATGCTTTACCTTTCGGTGATCCGTTTTCCGAGACCATGTCTGTACATGCTAGGCTCGTCAAGATCAAACCTTTGCTTCCACATGAGCAAATCTGGCTTGCTCATGTTGTATACACTCGCAGAGTCTAACACACCCGATCATCACGTGGTGCTTCGAAACAACGAGCTTTAGCAACGGTGCTTACTAAGGATGAACACTTTAAAACTTGAAATTGTGTGCTTGAGGGATCATCTTATAATGCTACCGTCGAGAACTAAGCAGTACAAGATGCATAAAAGGATTAACATCACATGCAATTCATAATATGTGATATGATATGGCCATTCTTCTTGTGCTTCCGATCTCCATCTTCAAGCACAAACATGATCTCCATCATGACCGGTATGGCGTCAAGGTTAATGGCGCCGCTTCATGGTTGTTATCCACCAGCATCAACTATTACAACTACTTTGAATAGACATGCAAGTCTTAACGGAATTTAAAAGACAACCATATGGCTCCTGCCGGTTGCCAACTTACAATAAGGAACATTGCATACATCATATATAATCACAATCATGGCCATATCACATCATAGCACACCCCTGCAAAACAAAGTTAGACGCCTCTAATTTTCTTTGCATGTTTTACATGGTTTGGGGCTTTCAATAAGTGTCGTTCTAACTTACGAACAAGAACCACAACATTGATGTTTGAACTATCAAGTGCCTGTTGTAAATTGAATATATACTATGATGGGAGAGATAGACACCCGCAGATCCACTTATGCAATACAAGTTGCATCTTAAGCATGGAGCAAGTCTCATGAACGATGTCATGTAAGGTTAGCCCAGGCCGCTTCATCCCATCATACCGCAAGATGCAAAGTACACAAAAAGCAATTGATAATAAAAGCACCACCGCCCACAATGACCATTGTGTTCTACTCGTGCAACAGATCTACATATAGACACGACTCTGATTCCACTGTAGGGGTTCGTAGCATGGAAAGCAAAAAAATTCTACCGCATGCACACAAACAAACCAAGATCTATCTACTAGATTGTAGCAATGAGTCGATAGAAGCACTCACCCTCGAAGATTCCAAAGCGGTTAACGAGAGCAGATTCTCGTGGGTGATGTAGTCGTACACTTGCCGATCTCAAGATCGCGTAGATGATCCTTCAAACGCCACGTTCCTGCAGCGCTTCCGCAGTCGGTCACACGTTCGGTACTCGATGAAGACCTTCCTCTCCCTTGTTCCAGCAGGCAGCAGAGGTTGTAGTTCTCCCCTCGTGATTCCGGCAGCACGATGACGTGGTGTCAGAAGTAGAGGGTAGATCCCGCAGGGCTTCGCCTAAGCTGGTGCGAGTTATGGTGAATCTAGGGTTTTCCGGTGATCTAGGGTTTATAAGACCGGGAGGAGGAGGAGGTGTCAGCGGCGGCTAGGGAGACGGCGACAAACCGGCAGCGGCGCGAGGCGGCGGCACGGCGGCGGGGTAGCGGCAGCGCACGGGTAGAGGGGCTAGGGCTTGTCATGTTGGGGCAGCCCTCCCCCTCTATTTATGAGAGGGGGGTCAGCCTTGGGAGGGGTGGGTTTGAATCCAATCCCAAACCCAAGTTGGATTGAGAGAAGGACTTGTTTCTTCTCTCACTAGGAAACCATTGTTCCAGTTTGACTTTTCAAACTTCCCGTTTGACTTTCAATTTAGAGCTTGAATTCTCTCTTACAAATGCCCACACCAAGTGACCTAGGATATGATCCAATCATTCCACTTACCCATGACACATTCATGGACCATTCTCCTTCCGGATCGGTGAACCTTCTAGAACCTCTCCGATGAAAACATCGGAATCATTCCCGAACTCTGGAATCGGACTTTCCTTATATGAATCTTATTCTCCGGACCATTACGGATCTCCTCGTTATATCCCGGATCCCATTCAAGACTCCGAACAACATTTGGTATCCCTACTAACATTCCGTATCTACTAAACAACATCGAATCCTTAAGTGTGTCTACCTACGGTTCGTGAATTATGCGGACATGACCAAGACACTTCTCCGATCAATGACCAATAGAGGAATCTAGAAATTCATATGGCTCCCACATATTTCTATGATTACTTTGCGATTGAATGAAACACTTACATACAATACCAATTTCCCTTTGTCTCACGATAGTTTACTTATCCGAGGTTTTGATCGTCGGTATCTCTTCATACCTAGTTCAACCTCGTTACCGATAAGTACTCTTTTCTCGTTCTCGTGATATGTGATCCCTTGTGATCCAGTCACATGCTTGCAAGATAATTGGATGGCATTCCACCGAGAGGGCCCAAAGTATATCTATCTGTCATATGGATGGACAAATCCCACTCTTGATCCATGTGCCTCAACCCATACGTTCCGAACACTCAATGCCACCTTTATAGCCACCCAGTTACGGTGTGGTGTTTGATGTCATCAAAGCATCCTTCTGGTGATGGTGATTAGCATGATCTCATGGTTGAAGGAATTAGGTTACTATGTATCAGAAAGCTTATAGCAAACGAACTATTAAAATGACTTGATCTTTATGCTACACTTATCTATAGGAGTATGTCCATCATACCATTCTCCTAATGATATGATCTCGTTGTTAATAACATCTCAATGTTCATGATCGTGAAACCATGATCATCTATTAACCAACAAGCTAGTATTGTAAAGAGGCTTTACTAGGGACTCTAATTTAGTTTACAAATCACACAAGTATTAATGTTTCTGGTTAATACTATTATAGCATGGATGTAAACATTTATCATAAACACAAAGATATAATAATAACCACTTTTAGTATTGCCTCTAGGGCATATCTCCAACAGACATATCACGTACTACTTACTGAGACCGGAGTAAACATCAGCTTCTTACTAAGTTAACCCGTAACCTCACGCTTGAACAGGTTCCAAACCCTGCCCGACAAAGAAAATGAATGAATTATTCATTACCTGATATCTCGGGAAATCAATGAAAGATACCGATATAGCGCAAAAATTACCTCTAGAGCATGTCCTACATGCTGTGGAACTCTTCCAGGTGCCTCTTTAATGGGTCCATGACTTCAACTATGACCTTATCAACTTGAATGTCTAGCAGAATCCTTCCGGCGTCGCGTTTCGATAGTGCTTCCGCGGTAGGTTTTCAAACTTTTCACACCGCGCCGCGTTAACGAGATTAGATCTCGTGGTTGATGTAGTCGATCACTTGCCGATCTTAAGATCGTGTAGATGATCCTTCCGGTGCCGCGTTCTGGCAGTGCTTCCGCAGTCGGTCACACATACAGAGTCGATGAAGACCTTCCTCTCCCGGTTCCAGCATGGCAGCGGAGGTAGTAGATCTCATCGAAATCCCAACAACACGACGGTGTGGTGGTGGTGGAGGAGGAGATATTCTGCAGGGCTTCGCCTAAGCCAGAGAAGGGTGGTGGGGGAAAGAGGGGTGGCGCCTAGGGTTTGGGCACGCGGGACAAGGGGCCTACGGGGGAGCCCCACCCCTCCTTATATAGGTGGGGGCCGATGGCCAAGGGATTCCCTGCCCTAGCCGAGTCGCCACCCCAACTCGGCTAGCAAGGGGAGAGTTGGAAACTTACCCTTCAAGTTTTCCCTTTCCTTCCCAAACTAGGATTTGACTTTTCAAACTAGGATTTGACTTTTCAAACTAGGATTTGACTTTTCAAACTAGGGTTTGACCCCATCTTCCTAGTGCTTGGCCGAGTTTCCCTTGGGCTTGGTGCGTCCAGCCCCTAGGGCATGCCGCATCCCAAGTGACCCCTCCTGGGGTGGTGGAACTTCTAGAACATTCTAGAAGCTTCCGATCAAAACACCAAAAACATTTCCGTACCCCGGAAATTGACTTTCCTTATATGAATCTTATTCTCCGGACCATTCCGGATCTCCTAGTGATGTCATGGATCCAACCTGAGACTCCGAAAAACATTAGGTCTCCAACTTATATTCCATATCTACTTAAACAACATCGATTCATTAAGCGTGTCTCCCTACGGTTCGCGAAATATGCAGACATGATCAAGACATCTCTCCGGTCAATAACCAATAGAGGGATTTAGAAATCCATATGGCTCCCACATATTTCAACGATGACTTCGTGATCGAATGAACCATTTACATACGATACCAATTCCCTTTGTCTCGCGATACTTTACTTATCCGAGGTTTGATCGTCGGTATCTCTATACCTAGTTAAACCTCGTTACTGATAAGTACTCTTTATTCGTTCTGTGATATGACATCCCTTGTGACCTAGTCACATGCTTGCAAGCCAATTGAATGACATTCCACCGAGAGGGCCCAAAGTATATCTATCCATCATATAGATGGACACATCCCACTCTTGATCCATGTGCTTCAACACATACTTTTAGAATACCCAATGCCACCTTTATAACCACCCAGGTATGGAAGTGGTGTTTGATGTAATCAAAGTACTCATCCGGTGATGGTTATTAACATGATCTCATGGTCGAAGGATTAGGTTACTATGTATCTGAAATCTTGTAGTAAAATGAACTTAATGACTTGATCTAATACTATGCTTACTAAGGGTGTGTGTCCATCACATCATTCTCCTAATGATATGATCTTGTTATTAATAACATCCAATGTTCATGATCAGGAAACTATGATCATCTATTAATCAACAAGCTAATTTAAAAAGAGGCTTACTAGGGACTCTTTTATGTTTACAAAACACATAAGTATTAATGTTTCTGGTTAATACAATTATAGCATGGGATGTAAACATTTATCATAAACACAAAGATATAATAATAACCACTTTATTATTGCCTCTTGGGCATATCTCCAACAACTAGCACATGGTAATATGACATTTAGAGTAGAAATAGTGCTAATGTCCAAATGAGGCTCGTTATATTTTACCTTTGACACATTAGCCTCATGAGCCAACATTAGCCTACCATGGGATACTAGAAGATCCTCATGCGAGCTAGAAAGCTTAACATGATTTTCTTCCAACTTCCAATAGTTGCTAGTTAGGAAAGCAAGTTGAGCCTTTAGTTCAACATTCTCCTTCCAAATAGATGCTTCACAAGAAATAGAGTTAGTAGCAAAAGCATCATAATTAATTGCAAGAGGTGAGGGAAACTTCGAAAGCTCTTTTGTGTAATAGGCTTTAAGTTTCTCATGTGACTCGGTGAGTTTGATGAGATCGTCCTTGATGAACCTAGAGCCATTTTTGAGGTGCTCAAAATCCTCAAGGAGTTTAGCATAAGAAACTTGAAGCTCATCATTTTTACATTTTAGATCACTTGCCACCTCAAGATCTCTATCATGAGATTCCTTTACTCTAGATAGATCTAGAGCAAAAGTATCCTCAAGAGATTCCTTAGTGGTTTATTCCTCTTCAAGAGCTTCATTTAGATTTGCAATTTTATTAGAATACTCACGCTCAAGGCTACTCATTTTATCAACGGTGTTCTCATGCTCCCCAATATGTGCTTCTAACTTATCAATATGTTCTTTGCTCTTAATAGAAAATTCCAAGATTTCAACAAAGTTCGAGAAAGAAATATTATTCTTACCAAGAGCACGATAAACAATCTCACCCTTTTCATATAAATCATCAACATCAAGCTGTTCTTCCCCATTATCCACATCCTCATCATCACAAGAGATATTGGGTTCTGAAGTAGGAGTTCCCTTTGTATCCCTAGCCATAAGGCATAGGTGGGTACCGTAAGAAGGTGAAGATGAGATTGTATTTGTAGCTCCAATCAAAATCTTTTCTTCACCCATAGAATCTTCGGTTTCCTCTACATGGTTAGCAACACAAGCACTAGAGGAAATAAAAGCATTTTTATCATGGCAACAACACAAGCATATCATCATAAGATTTATTCAGGCCATTTCTGTCATGGTATTGCCGACGAGTACGCCATGGAGGGGTCCTCACAGTGCGTGTTTAGAGACGTGGGGTAAGGCGGACGGTTGACGGGTACGAGGTAACACAGCTTACCCAGGTTCAGATCCCACAACGGTGGCGGAATCCTACTCCTGCTATAAATCACTATAATGGCAATACGCCGAGTTACAGGGATTGGTTCGCTGTGCGAGGTATGAGTTGAGTTATGCCCTAAAGGCTCCCATAGGCCCGACTTATATAGTCGCTAGGTCCTAGGGTTACAGGGAAAGTCCTAGCCGGACAGGTTACAGAGTCTTACACAGTATACAATCAGTCTAACGTGTCTTGCACTCCAAGGCTCCGGGTACGTCAGTGACTCCTCTGTAGCCTTCCTTTATCCGGCATGGGCCTCCCTTCCGATCCATCTAATCTTCACGCCCAAAGCCATGGGCCATGCTACCAACTGTGGGCCACCCGGATTATCCGGATAAGAGACATGCTATGAGGATACCCATATAGCATATCCCCAACAGTAGCCCCCGGAGAACTCTGAGATCTTGCACCGTCTTGCCTCTTCAGGTTGAATGCTCCGTCTAGATGGATGTCGGCAAATCGTTAAGTGATATCTTGTAGTCCTCCCAAGAACCCTGCAATATTCTTCGTCTTCAACTTGTAAGTCGGAGAAACACTGAATCTTCCATCGTACTCTTCTCGTAGCCGGACTGGATCCATCCATGCCGGAATATCCTGATGTGATGGTTCATCTGCCAGTGACAGCTAGGGTGACGTAGACATAGGTCAGCAACGCCTCGTAACTCACACATGCAGAGAACACAATCATGTCCGTTTTTTCCGTGCGAAGGATACAAACCGTTGGCGGCGACGGTTGGGAACGTGGCGAAATTTCCGCGCACGTGCCCGCACACGTCGTCCACGCGCCGACCACTCGATCACTTTGCACGAATCTCGATGCCTGAGGTTATAAATTACATCTGCGGTGAATTTTTACTTTTGACCTTATTCATCCTCTACATCATGTTCTTCCTCCAGCGAGCACCTCCTCGAGCTCTCCGCACGACACGCGAAAAAACCCTAGCCTCCCAATCTTTCTAGTCACCACTCTCCCTCTCCAATGGCGAGCAGCAACTCTACTCCCTCCATGGCGGCGGCAGGCGATGCCGCGGCGAAGCCGGCGAGCACCGTCCATGTGCCCCCAGAGGTATTGGTGCTACCCAAATCCGCGGTGGTTGAATCCACCGGCGGCGACCATAATCCAGCGGTGCTAGAGCTGCTGGAAGAAGAGAACGATTCCCATAAGGGGGACTGGCGCGGCTCAGACATCACAGACAACGACATCAAGGAGCTGCTCGTCGAGGGTTACCTCCCTGCGATGGAGGGGCTCGTCTGGCAGGCGACGCCGGCCGGCGAGGTCACCCCTTCTCCCCAAGTTGGAGAGAAGGTGTACCTCAAGGCACAATTGGTACGTGGTGTTTCCTTGCCCATCTCCAATTTATTCCTAGATGTACTCAACCATTACCGGGTTCAACCTCAGAACCTTTCCCCCAATAGCATCCTCGCATTCAGCAACTATGCGGCTCTTTGTGAGGGTTACCTAGGGATTAGGCCTAGGTTAGATCTCTTTATTTACTTCTTCACCGTCAAGAGGGAAGCCGAAGCCGGCAAGGATGATGATACGTTGGAAACGTATCTATAATTTTTATGCTCCATGCTTGTTTTGTATCTACTTTGATTTACTTGTCCACACTTTGAGATGCTTTTTTACATGTTTTCTGGTACTAACCTATTAACAAAGTGCAACAAAGCGGATGCACATTTTTGCTGTTTTGGTTTCAGAAAAGTTAGTAAAGAAATATTCTCGGAATTAGACGGGACAAAGGACAAAGTCAATTACTTTCCGTGGGGAACAAGAAGTCTAGAGGAGAGCCGGAGGGGCCAGCCAGGGGGCTAGACCCACCCCAGGTGCGGGGGTAGGTGGGCCTGCGCCTGGCTAGGGTTTGGTGGCCCTGGCCGCCTCCCGGTCTCGCCCCTTCGCCTATAAGAAGCCCCCAATGCAGAAACCCTGAGTACCCGATCAGAAATCCATGAAACCGTCTGTAGCCGCCGCCACCATCGTCCCTAGATCGGAGGGATCAAAAGTTCTTCCCGGCACCCTGCCGGAGGGGAGATCATCCCGGAGGCCTTCTCTCCGATATGATGCATGAGTAGTTCCACCTTGGACTATGGGTCCATGAGGTAGCTAGATGGTTGTATCTCCTCCTTTGTGCTTTCATGTATAGATTTTGTGAGCTCCGTTCATGATCAAGATCTAATCTATTTGTAATCATGCATGTTATGTTTGCGGGGATCCGATGGATATTGATATTATTATGTTGGTTTGATTAATGGTTTTATCTTTATGATTCTATCATATCTGTGTTGTTTGTGATCTTGCATGCTCTCTGTTGTTAGTAGCTATCTTGGCCAAGTAGTTGCTAGTGACTCCAAGAGGGGGTATTTATGCTCGATAGTGGGTTCATACCTCTAGTTTCCAAGGGAAGTGACAAAAATCTCTTCGGTTGTAGATGTGTTGTTGCTACTAGGGAGAAAACAACGGTCTCTTGTTCATGGAACATGTGGACTGTTTACCTTACACACTTTGCTTAAAGCAATTGTTTGTTACTTGCAACTTAATACTGGAGGGGGTTCGGATGATAACCTCAAGGTGGACTTCTAGTCATAGATGCAGTTGGATGGAGGTATATGTATATTGTTGTATTGCCCAATCAGCCTCATAGAATCTTTCTGACTAGTAATTGCACTGTTATGCCTTGCTCAGTTCCTGTCAATTGCCCCGCTGTAATCTGTTTACCCTTCATGCCATGTTTTTTATCTAAGGAGAGCACCTCTAATGAACTATGGACCCCGGTCCAATCTTTACCATTGATACATCTTTCACTGTTACCTGTTTACTTGCTGCAAACCACCATTATCTTCCACACCATACGTTTAATTCTTTGTTACAGCAAACCGGTGATCTTGACAACCTCACTGATTCCTTTGGGCAAAGTCTTGAGTTTGTGTTGTGCAGGTCTCCGCGCTTCTTGCAACACCTGTGTGACGTTTCCTTTCTCCTACTGGTTCGATAACCTCGGTTTCTTACTGAGGGAAACTTGCTGTTGTGCTGCTTCATACCTTGCTCTTGGGGTTTCCAACGAAGCGTCTCACGACAAGTACTGGGCGCCATCAAGCTATTTTCTGGCTCTGTTGCCAGGGAGGCTAAGGACGTCTTCACTAGGGGAGTCCTTCACTTCCTTCCTCTTTACTTTGTTTTTAGTTTGGTTTGTTTCTTTTGCTTGGTTTTGTTTGCCTCTTTTAAAAAAAACCCAAAAAATTAGTCTAGTTTGGTTTGCTTGCCTTATTCAAAAACACAAAAAAATCAGTTCCTGCTCTAGCTGCTGCTGTTTTTGGCTTGCCCACCTTTGCCAAAATGAACTCTGCTGAGAACACCAAGTTGTGTGACTTCACTAGCACCAACAACAATGATTTCTTAAGCACTCCTATTGCTCCACCTGCTCCTGATGCTACCTTTTATGAAATTAAGCCTGCCTTGTTGAATCTTGTGATGAGAGAGCAATTTTCTGGTGCTGGTTCCAATGATCCTGCTGCCCATCTTAATAGCTTTGTTGAACTTTGTGAGATACAAAAGTATAAAGATGTAGATGGAGATATTATTAAGCTCAAGCTTTTTCCTTTCTCCTTGAGGGGAAAAGCTAAAGAATGGTTTCTTTCTTTGCCTAAAAATAGTATTGATTCTTAGACTAAGTGCAAAGATGCTTTTATTGGAAAGTACTATCCTCCTTCTAAGATTATATCTATGAGAAGTGACATTATGAAATTTAAACAGCTTGATAGTGAACATGTTTCTCCTGCTTGGGAAAGAATAAACTCTTTGGTTAAAAATTGCCCTACTCATGGACTCACTGCTTGGATGATTATCCAGACTTCTTATGTAGGTTTGAACTTCTCCTCAAGAAACCTGCTGGATTCAGCTGCTGGAGGTACTTTCATGGGCCTCACTTTGGGTGCTGCAACAAGGCTCCTTGATAATATGATGGTTAACTACTCTGAATGGCATGTTGAGAGAGCTCCATATGGTAAGAAGGTAAATTCTGCTGAGGAAACCTCCTCTTTGAGTGAAAAGATTGATGTTATTATGGCTATGCTTGTTAATGGGAAAGATCCTCTAGATCCTAATAGCGTTCCCTTAGCCTATTTGGTTGCTCAAGAAGAGCAAGTTAATGTGAACTTCATTAGAAACAACAATTTCAACAACAATGCCTATAGGAATAATTTTGGTAGCAACAGCAATTATAGGCCTTATCCTCCTAATAATGGCAATTCCTATGGAAACTCTTACAATAATGCTAGAAGTGCCCCCTCTGAACTTGAAGTCATGCTCATGGACTTTATTAGTAAACAAACCACTTTCAATAAGACTATAGAGGAAAAGCTTTTAACTGTTGAGAAAAATATATCCTCTTTGTCTGAAACCCAGTCCTCCTTGATTAATAAAATGGCTGCTAAACCTGAAACTATGGAAAACACTTTTGCTACTGCTCATGCCATACTAGTTACTATTGATGAAAATGTTAGGCTGTTAGCTCAACTTCATGCTAAGTGGGAAAGGGAATCTAAAATTGATAGCAACAATAGTGTGGGCACTATCACCACTAAACCACAAGTAGCCCCTATTCCTCCTACTATGCCTAAGACTATTGAGCCTACTACTAGTGATGCTGTTGGACTTTGATATTGATGGTTGCAATATTTCTGAAGTGATTATGTTCTTGCAAAAGCTTGCTAGAAGTCCTGATGCTAGTGATATGCATGTTGCCTTTACCAAACACATTACAGATGCTCTTGTTAAGATTAAGGAAGAGAAGCTAAAACATAAAGCTTGTATTCCTAGGAAAGTAGAAGATAGTTGGGAACCCATTATTAATATGCAAGTGAATGACTTTGATCTCAAAGCTTCATCTGATCTTGGTTCTATTGTCTCTATTATGCCTAGGAAGATTTATGAAATGCTTGATTTGCCACCATTAGAAGATTGTTATTTGGATGTCCCACTCAATGATAATGCTAAGAAGAAACTCATGGGGAGTATTAATGATGTTCTCATTATGGTTAACAATGCTTATGTCCCTGTTGATTTCTATATTTTGGATGTTGAATACAATGCTTCCTGTCCTATTACTTTCGGAAGACCTTTTCTTGGAACAGTTGGTGCCATCATTGATATGAAAGAAGGCACCAATAAATATCATTTTCCATTCAAGAAAGGTATTTAACACTTCCCTATGAGAAGAGAAAAGTTGCTTTTTGCTCCTCCTTTGAAAGCAAGGTTTGATGTTAATGCTTCCTCATTTGAAAATACTTGATTCTTCTTCCTTCTTGTGCCTAACTTAAAGGCGTTAAAGAAAAGTACTTGTTGGGAGATAACCCAAGAGTTTCCTTGAGTCTTGGAAGTTATTAATTCTGTAATGACCTCTCCTTATCCTTTTTGTTTGCTTTTTGTGCCAAGAATAACCTCTAATGAGAGGGAAGTAAGATTTGGGGAGTTGCTGTCCCGAAACAGATTTCTGTCCTCCACCAGAAAATTCGTGAGGAGGATCTGTAACTCGGATTGAGCTCAAAATTTACGAATAAATCCCCCAGTATGTTATCTAACTTTAGTTAGTTCAGCACTTTTTTATTTGAGTAACATAAGTTGTTTGAAAAAATCGTTTCTACCTGCTGTTCTGTTTTGACAGATTTCTGCCATTATTTGCATTTGCTTCTTATTGATTCCTTTTTGAGTTCTCTTTAGGTAAATTGAGATTTTTGAAGGAGTTACTACTGTAGCTTGTGTTTTTACTGAAAAGCCTTGCTGTTCTAAATCTTTGCCAGGGGTCTAATATCTTTTGAATACACTAATGTTGCTAATGAAGATTGTGTGAAGTTTTGTATGAAGGAAAAATTTCAGGTGTGGAGAGAGAATGATGCAATGAGATGAAGAATGGATAAAAGCTAAAGCTTGGGGATGCCACCATGGTGTCAGCCAATAAATATCCAAGAGGTACAAGCATCAATGCTTGGGGATGCCCAAGGCATCCCCTTCTTCATCAATAAAAAGCTCAGGTTTGTCTAGACACTTCGTTTTTATTGTTTCATGCATAGTTGTGTTGTTCTTGGAGAGTCTTAGTTTTAGTTTGCTTTGCTTAGATTGTTTAGATTGCTTCAATAAAGTATTTTGGACCCCTGTTCTCGCTCTGTTGTTTTGCAAATAAGTTTGCTTGGTGTTTGGAAAGGAGTAGTAAGTTCTTGCTTGAAGTGCAAGAGGAGCTTGCATTGACTGTGACTTAGGCTTTAGCAAGACATTCTAGGTGTTGTTTTAGCATTATGCTTAGTGA
This sequence comes from Avena insularis, assembly GCA_023614405.1. NCBI lineage: Eukaryota > Viridiplantae > Streptophyta > Magnoliopsida > Poales > Poaceae > Avena > Avena insularis. The sequence continues at coordinate 406,686,613 of CM042685.1, read as the reverse complement.
TTATTGTTGTATCATGTCTTGTTCCAAACAATTGGGATTGATTAGTGTGCCTTGAAGAAATTATGTGTTGTTTTAGCATGCAAAATCATAGTATTGTGGTTTTCTCCTTTGATGTTTTGCTTGGGTTGACTTGGAACATGCTCGCACCATGTTATGACTATGACAAGTCACCATTGGCCTTTATGATCATTTAGTCCTTTACTTGTAGTACCACTCTTTGCTTTGGTTAGTTTGCTTTGTTGCATTGCATGATTTTGGCCATTATTTCTCTCTTAGTTGGTTGCTCTGCTAGCCTCCACTTGTATGAGTAAGTTCTACTCATGCTTCCAACTCCCAAGAAACCAAGTTATTCCAAAGTGTCCACTATAAACTCCTATGCATGGTGTGTTACACCATTCCAAAGTATATTCTTGCTTTCAACTATCTTCCAATTAAAAACTATTTTGTTATGTGAAAACTTAGTGATTAAATCCCTCACGAACTTGATGGCACACTTTATATTGTTTGCCCCTATTAAACTTGAACCATTGTGACAACTTTGTTGTATATGCTTGCACTTATAAGTTGGAGTTAGCAGAACCGTGCTGTCACGGGGAACGTTTTCAACATTGCACTTGTACCTTGTTGTACTCAGTTGATATCATGTTCTTTTGTCTATGGATGTCACCGGTGTGAAATAAAGAGGGGACTTGTAAGTCCATGAAGTTTGTATCCTGTGTTAGAGAAACGCCTGGGCCGCTAGCCTAATCCATGCCTAATCATGGTGGAAACTTGCAGCATCACCATAGTGACCTATCTATGAAGCATCCTCAATAAAAGCTATGCATATGGTAAATAAAAAGATTGCTGAGATCCTCATTGTCTACCTGCCTTGTCATTTTGGTTATGGGAAAGCTCATGTACCATGTGCAAGGGGTACCCCGTTGGCGGATCTCAATGATATGCAAATACTTACAATGACAAGAACTTACCTGGACCCAAAATTGAGTATGCATGAGGTGTGACCCTTGTATTCAAGGGGCATGAGATTTCCAACTTATACTTTGTCAAACATATACTCCAGCTTTGCCACTTTAACCTTAACCACTTCAAGATGCTTATGATAGGGGCAATGAGGGCTGAAAGATAACAAGTACCATAATTTTTGGAATCTCTTTTTGAAACTTGTAATCCCTGCTTCCTTTACAAAAAGTCCTTTCTTCCACCACTATTGAGTCTCCACCTTCTACCTTTAGGCACCATTAAGAGAGCATAGTTGTCATTCTGTGTGTAGTGTTCCAAAGCTTATTAATTGATGCATATTGTGTTATTACTTGTTCTTGTGCTACTTGTTTCTAGTCACCCTTGTGAACTTTGCAGGTGTCCAATGCATCTATATTGCTACTCTATGAGGGAAAAGCTGATTGCCACTAAGCTATGTTTTCTGCATGTGAAACAAAACAAATGTTTTTCAATGCATGTTATTCATGATCTTGGTTTTAGCCTTTCATGTTGCATGCATAGTTACTTTGTCCTATTGTTAGAACTCCATATTTCATGCACATGTTTAGAGTTCTTTGATCCCATCTTTCAATGCTTGCAAATGGTTGGATCTTTATTGTGAGGGTGCATGTCACCTTAAAAATTATTCTTTTTATCACTTACCTACTCGAGGACGAGCAGGAATTAGGCTTGGGGATGTTGATACGTTGGAAACGTATCTATAATTTTTGATGCTCCATGCTTGTTTTGTATCTACTTTGCTTTACTTGTCCACACTTTGAGGTGATTTTTACATGTTTTCTGGTACTAACCTATTAACAAGTTGCAATAGTGCCAGATGCCTGTTTTCTGCTGTTTTTGGTTTCAGAAAAGTTAGTAAAGAAATATTCTCGGAATTGGACGGGACAAAGGACAAAGTCAATTACTTTCCGTGGGGAACAAGAAGTCTAGAGGAGAGCCAGAGGGGCCAGCCAGGGGGGCCATAACCACCCCAGGTCCGGGGGCGGGTGGGACTGCGTCTGGCTAGGGTTTGGTGGCCCTGACCGCCTCCCGGTATCGCCCCTTCGCCTATAAGAAGCCCCCGATGCAGAAACCCTGAGTACCCAATCAGAATTCCACGAAACCGTCTGTAGCCGCCGCCACCATCGTCCCTAGATCAGGGGGGATCTGAAGTTCTTCCCGGCACCCTGCCGGAGGGGAGATCATCTCGGAGGCCTTCTCTCCGGTATGATGCGTGAGTAGTTCCACCTTGGACTATGGGTCCATGTAGTAGCTAGATGATTGTATCTCCTCCTTTGTGCTTTCATATATAGATCTTGTGAGCTCCGTTCATGATCAAGATCTAATCTATTTGTAATTATGCATGTTGTGTTTGCGGGGATCCGATGGATATTGAGATTATTATGTTGGTTTGATTAATGGATTTATCTTTATGATTCTATCATGTCTGTGTTGTTTGTGATCTTCCATGCTCTCCGTTGTAAGTAGCTATCTTGTCCAAGTAGTTGCTAGTGACTAAAAGAGGGGGTATTTATGCTCGATAGTGGGTTCATGCCTCTAGTTTCCAAGGGAAGTGATAGTTGTCTGTTGCTTGCCACTTAATACTGGAGGGGTTCGGATGATAACCTGAAGGTGGACTTCTAGTCATAGATGCCATTGGATGGCGGTCTATGTATATTGTTGTATTGCCCAATCAGCCTCATAGGATCTTTCTGACTAGTAATTGCATTGTTATGCCTTGCTCAGTTCCTGTCAATTGTCCCGCTGTAATTTTTTTACCCTTCATGCCATGTTGTTTATCTAAGGAGAGCACCTCTAGTGAACTATGGACCCTGGTCCAATCTTTACCATTGATACATCTTCCACTGTTACCTGTTTACTTGCTGCAAACCACCATTATCTTCCACACCATATGTTTAATCCTTTGTTACAGCAAACCGCTGAGCTTGACAACCTCACTGATTCGTTGGGGCAAAGACTTGAGTTTGTGTTATGTAGGTCTCCGCGTTGCTTGCAACACCTATGTGACGTTTCCTTCCTCCTACTGGTTCGATAACCTCTGTTTCTTAAGAGGGAAACTTGCCGCTGTGCTGCTTCATACCTTGATCTTGGGGTTTCCAACGAAGCGTCCCACGACAAGTACTGGGCGCCATCAGATGAGCTCAGGAATTGTGGGACGATTAGTTTTAAGATCCGGCCTGGCCGGCGGTTCCCCAACATCGTCGGCCATGAGTCCTGCAAGAACTAGCAACTGGCGTACTTCTAAGGCCCAGATATCCCTCTGGATGGCCGAGAAGCGACGTATCCGGACTTCGTCGATGGAGCCGCTGCCAAAGCCCCGGCATGGAGATCCTAGGCCACCCTTCCCTCCGACAACGATGCCTCTCACGCCATAAGGCGGATAGAGTGGTTTGTGGAGACGGGTAAAACCGGATTGGACCTAGCCATGTGCTGGTTCGTCAGGCGTATCCAGCCTTTGCAGCACCACTCCAAGCTGATGCACGAGTACTCTAAGGAGAGGAAGGATAGCTTCCATATTTCCGAGGACAATTTCTCGAGTGACTTCGTCAAGCTTCGCCTCAAGGACATCGTCAAGGTGAAGGACAGGAAGCGTGGCTTCACCATCACCTACGACATGTTTGAGGAGGGCAAGTGCCCAAAGGTACTCGTTTATTTTCCATGTATGACATATACTCCAGTTCTTCTGTCTAGCCATGACCTTCTCATCTAACACTATGGGTTTTCACTTAACAGCTCAGCAGTCTAGAGGAGGATAGCATGGCTGTCCAAATCTACGACCCCAAGATGAAGGAAGTCACCGTCGTGTCCGACAACGATGTCCCGTTGGCGCAAAAGCGGAAGAGCTCCACCTCTAACGCTGCCGACAGAGGCAAGAAGAAGAAGACGGAGGGTGGAGCCTCCAAGAAGCCCACTACCGCCCTGGAGGCGGAGAAAAGAAAGATTACCGGGGTCCCTTTTACCAAAGCACCCACTATCGTGTAAGCTTATTTTCCTCCGACATTGTCCAGTGTTCGTCTTTTTCCAGTACTTATACTTTTGCACGTTTCAGGAAGAAAGCTGGCTTGAGTTTGAACAAGACCTCCAAAGCATCGGGGGCTTCTAAAAACATTAAAGATATGTTGCAGCGAGATGTGCCGCACCAAGCATCTCCCGCCATCTTCCATGTCACTCCTAGCGTCCAGCCCACACCTGCTCCGACAAGCTCTCTGGCTAAGGATGCATCTGGCCCTTCCGCCATGGAAGTGGACTTAGTTGCCTCCACGGATCTCGTTGTTGCCGGCGAGCAGGCGATGCAAGAAAGCACCGCAACCAAAATGGCTGAAGCTCCGGCTAAGGATGCCATCGGTAGCGGTAAGGCAGTGATGGTGGGTGGAACGTCTATCGAAGGCGGCGCCTCTGCACCTAGGATAACCAAAGAGCTCCCGAAGATAGTCTACCTGCCGCTTACGCCGAGTATCTCCACTATGGTTCCTGGTGCAGCACCGACATCTCCTGCCTGCGGTCTTGAGGAGCTTCTCCGACAAGCAGATATCTTGCAAGGAAACAACCTTTACTTCAGCAAGTTGTTTGCCGAGAGTGCTACCAACCTCAAGATCATTGCACTTGTAAGTTTTATTTGTATTTTATATTTCATATGAGTATCCCATTGTAGCCCCCGAGGATTTAGATGGAAAACCATAGGTCTTTGCATCTGAATTCTCTAAGAGTGACTAAGCTAGAAAACTTCTCACTGTAGCCCCCAAGTATTTAGTTTGAATGAATTATTCCGACTAGATACTTTTAGCGTAGCATACGCAGTGTTTGTAAACTTCAATACTGTAGCCCCCAAGCCTCTAGTTGTAACTGAATTAGTTCCGACTAGATGCTTAAAGAAAGACTAAGCATATATGCTGAATTTAAAACTCGTACTGTAGCCCCCAAGCGTCTAGTTGAAAACTGAATTAGTTCCGACTAGGTGCTTAAAGAAAGACTAAGCATTTTGTCAAGTTAAAAACTTTATACTGTAGCCCCCAAGCCTCTAGGTGGATAGCTATCCGTCTATATGCTCCAAGTAGATTAAGCAGCTTTAAATTTTCTTTCCACAGAATGAGAATGCTCGGAGAGGCGTCGCCAACGAGAAGTTCCACAAGATGCGCGCATAGCTGGAAGCCGAAAAGGGTAAAACTGCCTTCTTGAAGGAACAAATCACCAAGAGCAAGAGTCTATTTTTCCTTTCGTTTTCATACTCCGACTTGGTCTTGTGCCGCCATTCTCCGACTACTCACTGTGTCTTATTGTTTCTCCGACTTGCAGTTACCATTTCCAAGGCCAAGGACATTGTTGAGCAGTCCAAGCACATTCAGTTGCTGGATAGAGAAAACAAGATCCTTAAGAAGGAGAGGACTAATACCCTCAAGATGCATGAGGAGTCCATGGCGGCGCTACAGGAGTCTGCGAACAATAAGATCAACCGCTTGAAGGGGGAGATTGCGATGCTGAAAGAGCAGAAGAGAGCTGCCGATGAGCAGAATCAGCGCAATCTTGAAGCATACAAGATCCTTCGACAAGAACGGGACTCCATGGCGGAGACGCTCTAGCAAGTTGAGGTGAGCATCTTTGATAAGTGAATCTCCGTCTTGTACTACTGTAAGTCAGATACTTTGAATTTTTGTGTTATTGAACGCATGTGCTCCATTGTCGGAATTGCAGCTCCTATTGGTTTAACCCAATCGCCTCCTCCGCCTAAGGAATGAATGGTCCTCGATGGCAACTTTATCAGCACCGCCATCAGGCAGGCCAAGGAGATATCCAAGCCCCTCCAGATGAATATCAAAGCGGTGGATTCCGTGGTGAAGTTCTCGGAGATCCTGCGCCAAGCCCCCGAGCGTATTTTAAGCTGGAAAGCTTCCTGTACACGGGCTTGTGCAAGGATGGCGCTATCGATGGTCAAGGCGCACTATGAAGATGCCAACATCAACGTGGTAACCTTAGGTGACATGGTTATACCCCGCGGGTACACGACCTCAGCATACCTAGTCTAGCCCAAGGAAGGCCCACGACGAATATAAGCCGGCCCATGAAGATTTTCGGGTGGCCAAGGCCCATGACGCCTTCGGATCCTTGGAGAGCAAGACTATAGTAGATAGGAAATTCAAAGGGGTAAACCCTAAAACCTGTAACCGACTCGATCTGTGCCTGGGACCTTCCTATCTCTATATAAGGGCCAGGAGGGCACGAGGAGGAGGCTCTCTTACAATCTCTCGCACACCACCGCATACACACCTCCACACTAGATTGCATCACAAGACCCTCAGAACTTCGGTTCACTGTAATCAAGAGCAGACAAGCAGGAGTAGGGTTTTCCCTCCGGGGGCTTGAACCTGGGTAAATCTTGTGTCCCCGTGTTGCTTGTTTGCTAACCGTTCCGCGATCTCCAGCATCCCCATCTTCTCCAAAACCCAAGTCCATAACAATGGGCATTGACGAGATTAAACCTCGTCAATTGGCGCCATCTGTGGGAACTAGGGATGCTGATTGTGCGATCGTGACGGTCCCAACCCGAGCGATCTACAACTCTGCGGCGACGGAGAGCCATCTCCTCTTCGGAACCTTCGACTTCACCGCCCACTCACCGGACACCATGAAGGACTTCAAGCCTGTTGGTGACGGACTCGAGATCCTATTCGGGAGCTTCTGCTTCTAGGTGGGGCATACTGACACTCTCCGCCTTCCAAAGCGGGTGCCCCTACCATCGACCAGGCCCGCTTCACGGGCTACGCACATCACCATCAACAGACGAGTTCTATGACAGCAGCAGCTACAACTCCGATCCGTGTGATCCGCCATCGGACGAAGGGACCTACGGTTCCGGATCAGAAAGCTGCGGCAGCAGCAGACCGATCTACGAGTGCTACCAGTGCACCGCGTTCATCCAGGTTCAAGAACACAATCCTCCACCCAACCCACATGGTAGAAACGGTGGAAACAGAAGAAGCCAATCCCCCCACCCAATGGGGAAAACAACAATTGGGTCATCCACCTCAACGAGGAGGGATGGGCTCAAGCATGCAAGGCCGTGGCAGGCAACAAGATCCTGCCCGCTGATGCCTCACAAGATCTACTGATGGCATACCACATGCTCCTCATCGAGGAGCACAAGAAGCAGATCAAGATGCAGGAAGTGCTTGACAAGTGCAAGCAAGCAGCTTCGGAGTCCAGTACGCGATGAGTTGCGCTCTCCGCCATGAGCATTGGCTCCCGCTCGCACGACAACAACGGGAACAAGCACCGTTATCGGATGGAGAACATGGACCCCAAAGAGCATCGCGAGGTGACCCGATCCCTCAACGCGTCCTTCATGGAGATGGACGCCGACAGCAACATCATCCCAAAAACGCTGCAAGCTGCGATCATGGCAGCCACCACGTACCTCGCGTCCCACCCACCTCCGGAGGGGGACCCGAAGAGGGTCATGCACAAGTCCGCGCTTACCGGACTCGGACTCGTTGGAGCTGCGCTCCACGGAGAAGCTCCCGCGGAGCCAAAAAAGAAGGCTACGGTCAGTTTCAACCGCAGCCCCACACCCTCATCCGAGGACGAAGAGCATGACCTTCCTCGAAGGCATAAGAGCTCACGCCATCGCAGCCGTGACTACGACGCTCGAAACGAGCTAACGCAGTGCAAGATCGACAAAGCACACGCCAATCGCGTATGCTCGTCTGAATCCGGGATGGATGAAGACGAAGGAGAACTCTGCGGAGCTCGATGCTTCAGCAGATCTGTCCGACGAACAAGGATGCCGTGAAACTTCAAGCTCCCTTCGGACACTCCGAAGTTCGACGACACACAGGACCCGAGAGCATGGCCAAGCGACCACTTGTCGTCCGTCAAGCTGCACGGTGGAAGCAGGGAAACCGCCATGCAATGCCTTCAGCTGCAGCTGACAGGCGCAACTCGGATCTGGCTAAGCAGCCTATCCTCAGGATCCATCCAAAGTTGGGAGGAGATGGCATACAGTTTCGTCCGAAAATTCAAAGGCACCATCAAGAGGCCTGCCTCGATCGAGGAGTTACGAGCCTGCACTCAACGAACGGGCGAATCCATTCGCTCGTACATACTGCGCTGGTCCAACACCAAGAACTCCGCGGCGCACATCTCCGAAGAAAGGGCTATCGATGCCTTCAAGGACGGCGTCAAGCGCCAGGACTTCAAAGAAGAACTTGGGCGCGTCAATCCAAAGACACTCGACCACCTCATGGACATCGCCAATAGGTGGGTCGACGGCGAGGACTCCGTCCACCGAGCGCACTCAGAGGAAGAGGACGACTACAGCCGACGGCGAGAACGCCGTAGCAAGAGGAGATCGCGCTTCTACGACGATCGCGATGGACCCGACATGGTCGCGGCTGGCTACGCCGACCGCTGTAGCGATGGGAACCGCAACAGCGGCGGATACCACAGAGGCAATTTACGCGATGGAGGATGCCTAGCAGAGTCATGGCAGCGCCGCGGTCGCGACGACGGACCCTCAGCATACGAAAAACTATCGGGTCCATGCACCATCCACTTCTACATCGACAAGCAGGATGGTAAGAAGAAGGCAAGCCACATGCTCAAGGACTGCCGCGAGTTCCAGAAACTCAGCGAAAGCATGGCTCAGATGAGGCAGCAAGCCCCAAACCCTGGATTCGGGAACGCACCCATACCAGGCGAGATAGCGCATGGAGCTCCTCCACCGCCACCTGTAGGAGGCCCGAACCACCCAGTCGCACCCGCGTAGAATAACGGTGGGCATGGGTATCCCCCACCAAAAGGAGCGCTGATGATCCAAAAAGGGCGCCCAACGAATAGGGTGCAGAAGAAAATCACCCGTCAGATCAACCTGGCCGTGACAGCTCCACCCGCCATCCCTGAGTAGCTCAGCGGATCGGAGTCCTGCATTACGTTCAACCGTTCGGATCACCCTTGCCAGGTCCCTCGCCCAGGTCATGCTGCCCTGGTGCTTGAGGCGCAGATCAGAGGTTTCGAGATGAGCCACGTCTTCATGGACGGTGGCAGCAACATCAACCTGATGTTCGCAAGCACCCTAACAGCAATGCGGATCTCGCCGTGCAGCCTGGAACAATCATACACAACGTTCCATGGCATTGTTCTAGGAAAGGGCATATTCCCCCTGGGAAAGATATGGCTCGATGTCATCTTCGGCAAACCGGATAACTTCCGATGCGAGTGGCTCGAGTTCTAAGTGGTGGACTGTCCATCACAATACCATGCCATCCTTGGGCGTGTAGCATTCGCAAGGTTCCTGGCAGTACCACACTACGCGTACCTGCTACTCAAGATGCCAGGACCCAGGGGCGTCATCACGGTCCACGGGAGCTTCACCCGATCGGACCACTGCGACAGGGACTTCAACAGAATCTCCCAGTCATTCGACATGCAAGAGGAGCTCGTAAGGCTCCACGAGGTGACGGACAATGGGGCACCCCCAGTCGCACGACAAAACACACCTGATCTGTCTTTTGACTCCACCATCAACACAAAGAAGGTGCAGGTCCACCCGACGGATGCCTCCAAGATGGCGCTGATCGCCAACGATCTCAGCCTCAAGATAGGAAAGCGCGCCGAATTCCTTCCGTGAGCGGGAAATTCCTGGTGTCCTGCGGACATGTCAGGAGTTCCCAGGGAATTCGCCGAGCATGCACTCAACATCTTTCCAGACGCCAAGCCTGTCAAGCAGTCCATCCGGAGACTGTCCGAGCCCCGGGCCGAAGCCATAGGGATTGAAGTCAACAGACTACTCGCTGCAAACTTCATCAAGGAGATTAAATAAAGCGAGTGGCTCGCCAATACAGTGATGGTCCCCAAAAAGGACACGTACATCCTGCGGATGTGCGTGGACTTCACGTCACTGAACAAGCACTGCCCGAAGGAACACTTCCCTCTCCCTCAGATCGACCAGATCATTGATTCGACTGCAGGATGCGAGAAACTCTCCTTCCTTGACGCCTACTCAGGCTACAACCAGATTCGACTAAAGGTCAAAGATCAGGAGAAAACGGCGTTCATCACGCTGTTCGGAGTGTTCTGCTACAACACAATGCCCTTCGGGCTAAAGAACGCAGGTGCCACGTACCAGCGGTGCATGCAGGCATGCCTGAAGGACCAGATCGGTCGCAATGTCCAAGTCTATGTCGACGACATAGTCATCAAAACCAGGGGGCGAGAACACTCATCGACGATCTCCGCGAGATGTTCGATAATCTCGACCACTAAAGGATCAAGCTTAACCCTGAAAAGTGCGCCTTCGGCGTCCCATCAGGCCAGCTGCTTGGTTACTTCATCTCCTAGCGCGGGATCGAGGCGAACCCGAAGAAAATCCGAGCCATAATGGCCATGGAGAAGCCGAAAAACCTCAAGGGTGTCTAGCAGCTTGCAGGACGAATAGCGGCATTGAGCAGGTTCATCAGCCGCATGGGCGAGAAAGCACTGCCATTCTACCAGTTGTTGCGCAAGGCAGACAAATTCGAGTGGACGCCTGAGGCGGATGACACATTCGAAGATCTAAAGCGGCTGCTCTCCACCTCGCCCATCTTGGTTACGCCAAAGGAGCACGAGCCCCTACTGCTATACATAGCAGCTACACACCAGGTTGTGAGCACCGTACTGGTGGTCGAGCGACCCGAAGGGGGCAAGACCCATGGGGTCCAACGCCCAATCTACTACTTCAGTGAGGTATTGACACCAACAAAGCAGAGGTACCCTCACTACCAAAAACTCGCCTACGGCGTGTTCATGACGGCTCGTCGATTGAGCCACTACTTCCAGGAGCACCAGGTGATGGTCGTCAACGAGGCACCCCTGAACAGCATCCTGAACAACCCAGAGGCCACAGGACGCGTGGCCCTGTGGGGGCATCGAGCTGTCACCTCTAGACATCATCTATGAGAAACGCCACGCGATTAGGTCTCAAGTCCTCCCAAACTTCCTTGTACACTGGATGCAGCTGCAGCTGCCAGACACCCCAGACATGACACAGTCATGGACAATGCACTTCGACGGATCCAAGAGTGAAGCCGGAGCAGGAGCCGGGGTCATACGGACCTCCCCGCAGGGCGATAAGATGAAGTACGTCCTCTAGATGAAGTTTCGAGCTTCCAACAACGAAGCAGAATACGAAGCCCTCATCCATGGCATGAGAATGGCAAAGATCTGCGGCGCAACGCGCCTGGTCATCTACGGTGACTCCAACCTCGTCGTCCAGCAGACGATGAACGAGTGCGACGCGCACGCCGCCAACATGATCGCGTACCGCGCACTCTACAACGCACTCGAAGGAGGCTTCGACGGCTGCAAGCTTCGGCATGTTGGAAGAGAAAGCAACGAGGAGGCCGACAGACTCGCCAACATCGGCTCCACCTACGCACGGGTGCCACCAGGTGTGTTCCTTGAACAGATCTGCATACCATCCATCAAGCGGAAATTCCCCAAGGGATCACCTCAAGAAGCAGAACACTCGGGGACTGCGCTACCCGACGGTCAAGAAGGGCCCGAAAAGCTAGAAACAAAGGTCGCTGTGGTCAACCTGATGCGGGTCATGGCAGTCGAAGAAACTTGGACACGGCCATACCTCCGGTACTTGATAGACGGAGAACTGCCTGATAGCCCGACGGATGCCCGACGCATATCTCGCCGGTCCAAAGCCTTCACCATCATAAACGGCGAGCTGTACAAGCGCAGCATTTCGGGTGTACTACAAAGATGCGTCACCATCGGCGACGGAAAAACCATCCTCCAAGACATCCACGAGGGCATCTGCGGCCATCATGCAGGCAGTTGCTCCCTTGTCGCCAAAGCTCTACGAGCTGGATTCTACTGGCCAACGACCATGAACGACACCAAGGACATCGTCCTAAGATGCAACGGATGCCAAAGGTTTGCCGACAAACCACACGCACCCGGGTCAGAGCTCAGGCCCATACCTTTGGCTTGGCCTTTCGCCCAATGGGGCATAGACATGGTCGGCAAGCTGCCAAGGTCCTCGAAAGGGGGACACGTCTACCTCCTGGTCGCAGTTGACAAATTCTCCAAGTGGATTGAGGCCATGCCGGTCACTAACCAAAAGGGCAAAACTGCCGTCAAGTTCTTTGAATCCATTGTCTACAGGTTCGGCGTGCCACATAGCATCATCACGGTGCATGGAGCCTGCGTACAACGCCAAACAGCTCAACCGGCTACACGCCGTTCTTCATGGTGCATGGAGCCGAAGCCGTGCTACCAGCAGAGGTACACCACCAGGCCCCACGGGTCGTCGCTTATAGCGAAGCCGAATCCACGGTTGCACTCAAAGACGCTGTCGACACACTCGACGAAGCGCAAGACATAGCAGCAGCTCAATCGGCGGTGTACCAGCAGAGTCTCTGCAACTATCATAGCCGACGGCTGCGTCCAAGGTCCTTCGTCGAAGGAGACCTAGTCTTGCGACTCAAGCAAGAGCGACCGAAGAAATTAGAGTCACCATGGGAAGGACCCTACATCGTGACTGAAGTCATCCCAGGTGGCGCCTATCGCCTCAAGCACGTGGAGTCTGGAGTTGCATACTCCAACCCATGGAACGTCGCACAACTGCGACGGTTCTACCCCTAGCTACCTCCCTCTTTTACTTTCAATAAGGCTATTCAGCCAAGGCTACTTAGCCGAACAATGTACCTCCTCCATTACGATATGAATAAAGCTAAGTGTCTCGCCCCAAAATTTTGTTTACTATTCGCATTTTACTCCATGCTACAAACGCACTCGGGGGCTCCCCCACCTCACGACTTCGTCGATTGAGGATAACATGTGTACACCTGAGTTGCTGACCACGTCAGGCTAACAAAAAGGGCACGTATTGTTGGGGAGATGACCTCGGATAGGGTAAAGACGAAAGGACGTTCCCCGTCTAGTTTCCGAGTTAAAGTCTAAGTCGGCCGAATCCTATAGAAGTTGGCCGAGATATGAAAGAGCAGGACCCATATGATAATAGCAAGGCATTACCCGACCGAAATAGTACATAAGTCGGCTGGGTTAGCCCGAGTGGTCTTAATGCAGGTGAAGGACGAGTCGAGTTATGCGAGGCAGGGCCGAATGATACGAAGCTTATAGGAGAAGGAGAAGCCTAAAGTCAAACTCTAGTCACAGGTTAAGGAGAATCTGAGCAGAGCCAAGCACAAAGGACAAAGGCGCAGAGCGACAGAGGGGCAGAAGGAGGTCACGAAGGTGATAGTCCTGAAGCCCGAGGCACGCAGGAGGGGCCCTCTGGAACCTTGCCGTCATTAGAAGGGCGACACAGAAAGAAGGCCGCCGAGTTACTATTTTGGGACAAGCATATTCCCCGAATATGCTTGCCACGTCAGCCCTAGAGGAACCCAGGGCTCTCCTTTATAAGGGGAGGCTTGGATCCTGAGAAGGGCATCGGCTCATTTAGTACCGTTAGGCTGGTAAAGTTCTTCCTCTCTACTTGTAAACAACTCATGGAGCACTTGTAGCCCAAGGAAGGAGAAATAAAGATCTTTACCTTAGTATTCTGTGTGTAGAATCAACTACATATTCCCTCCCCAGATCCCTCTAGCATCCATTGGCCCCATACTTTAGCCTACCCATGGAATCTGCCGTGCCACCACCACTATGACAACATACCATCAGGGCCAGCAATGCTAGCTGGAGTCATGATCCGAACGGGAAACTTCATCAACACTGGCGACCGCATTGTCTCTGGCTTAGTCCGGAGACTCGATCTCTGTGACTACGTTAGCGACAACGAAGGCAGCTTCAAGGGAAGAGCTCCTCTGTGCAACGACGTCTTCATCAACTTGGGCATGCACCAGATCTACGTCGGCATCGACATCTCCGGCGTTTATCCTCACCAGGTTGTTATTGCAGGAGAACCTCCCCTTAGCGCTGCAAGCAGTCCACGTGGAGCACGCACTATCAACATCGTCGAGGTGATGGTCGCAGCTGGGGTGCAGGCGGGAGCAGCAGGCGCTGGATCAAGCAGAGACCCGACGACCGGTGTGTAGGTGGCGCCCAGGCAGACAGCTCCACAACCCACCGAGGCAATCCCTTCAGTGGCCAACCAGGCCGAGGTGCAGGACACAACCCCAATGGCACCAAGGGTAAGAGGGCCACCTCTGGAAAAACCAGAAAACATTCTTCAGGCAACGATAGATAATCTGACTACACCTGTAGTGCCGATACTTGATCCGGCAAATGCTCAGGAAGAGTTGGAAGAGACCAGGCAAAAAGTGCTGATAGAGGCAAAAAAGGTGTCGGCCTTGCGGGAGTCCTTAAACAGGACCCTGCGAGAATATGCCAGGGCAAACAAGCTTGACGTTGCCCCCGAGCGGGTTGACGAGTTAAGATTAAGAGGGAAGAACCTCATATATGATATCAACAAGGAGCATGATGCTCAAAGGGAAGAATCAGTTGATCTGGGATTGCCGAGGTACAGTACCCCGGCAAAGAACCTAAGAGCGGCAAATGCCACAGCATTAGAGTTAGAAGGATTGACCGGAGAAGCCCGGCAGAAACAGCAAGAAAGAGTGAATGAGCTGGTGCGCATTGCGAACCAGCAGAATGAAGAAATGCTCAGAGCAGACCCGGCGAGGCCAGGTGCCTCGCGAATGGTTCACTCGGCTGGTGCAGTACCTGCCTTATCTGTGGCAGCAGCATCTTCACCTGGAAACAATGCACGAAAGGACAAAGCGGTAACTTCGGGAAAGAGAAATAAGCAAATTGTTCCATATGATCTGGCGATAGCCAGAAAAGCAAATGAGAACAGAGGCAATGGAAGCCGAGGTAACAGTGGCGAGAGAAACTCTGGCCGTGTCGAGAAAGTCAGCGGAAGCCGAGGCAATGGAGATCTCGGAAGAGGAGAACTCGGAAGAGGGAATCACGAGAACAATATCCCGGTCGAAGGAAGGAGAGAGCCGCCACCCAACCCACAACCAAGACATGAACCTCGGCAGGAAAGAGAAGCGAGGCCAGCTCACCACAATCAGGTGAATGAAAGGTACAATGATGGTTATTCCGAGATGGAATATGCGATTCATGGTGGAAATAATCACTATGGAATGCAGGAGAGAATTCTGTACAGAGATTTGCCGTCGAATGATGCCAGAGTAAAGCTAGACCGGCTGTACCGGTCCGAGTTGCTAGAAGAACAGGGTCCACCGGGTCCGACATGCTTCGGACCGCGGATCATGGGCGAACCGCCTGTGCCGAACTTTCAGCTGGCAAGAGGCACAAAAACATATAATGAGAGCACCAAACCACAAGATTGATTGATGGATTATGCCACTGCTGTAAAAATAGCAGGTGGAAACTTACGATGGGCAGTGCGATATGTCCCGCAAATGTTGGAAGGACCAGCTAGAGTATGGTTGAATAACCTGCCGGCAGGCAGCATCAACTGTTGATTGGACTTTGAAGAAATGTTCGTTAGCAACTTCACCAGTACTTACAAAAGGCCAAACAGGCCGCAGCAGTTAGCCATGTGCAAGAAGAGGCCGAATGAGACAGATAGAGAATTCTTAACTCGGTGGTGTAACCTGAGAAATTCATGCGAGGGAGTTATAGAATCACAGGCAATAGCTTGGTTCGCCCAAGGATGCCGCTATGCCAGTGTATTATGGCAGCGACTGCAAAGAGATATGCCAACCACATTGGCAGAAACCATCAGGATAGCGGATTCCTATGCATTGGGAGATCCGACGCAACCAGAATTAATGTCGGCAGATCATCGGGAACATCAAGATCAATATGCAAGAGAGGTGGCCGGGTCATCCAGGCGCAATGACCTCAGAGGAAGAAGAAGAGAAGAAAGACCGGACTATAGATACGGTTCAATTCAGGTGGCTGCAGTAGTGCAAGATCAGCCGAGTCACGGAAATAGTCAGCGGCAAAAGAATAGTCCTCAGCGATGGACACCAAGGAATGAAGGGAAAAGACAGTGGACACCAGAGTAAAAGAAGCAATGGCAGGAGCGGCCAAAGTACACGTTTGAGTCTATGTTAGATCAGCCGTGTAAATTTCACACGTTAAACCCGGCCAGGCCGGCCAACCATACAACCCGCCAATGTGCATGGATGAAAAATGCAATGGGTAACCTCACAGCATACAGCGCCTCTCCAGGCACATCAGCAGCATCAGCCACAGTTTACTAGAGCAAACGCACAGCAACTGATGTTACCACCTCCTCCCCCGAGGTATGAGAACTCGGACCGGAGAGATGCAGTGCATCAAGTGATAAACCAGGGTCCGGATGGAAGGACAAATCCAGGAAGTAATGGACGCAATGACTACAGAGAACATCATCAATCATATTGCGTGTTCACAACAGAGCAGCAAGACAAGCAGAGTGTACAGCGCCGGCATATGGAAGTAAATGCAGTTATGCCGGCAGTACCAAGATATGTGCCTTGGTCGGATCAAGAAATAACTTGGAGCATAAAGGATCACCCCAAGACAATGCCGAGTCCGGGGTCGTATGCACTCGTTTTAGATCCGACATTTGTCGGACCAAGCATTAATGTGAAATTTTCAAAGGTACTCATTGACAATGGGAGCAGCATCAATATCATGTACAAAGATACAATGCATAAACTCGGAATATCGCAGAACATGCTGCAATCCACGAGGACCACATTCCATGGGATAGTACCAGGGCTTTCATGTGAACCCATTGGAAAGGTTCGAGTGGATGTGTTGTTCGGCACAAGAGATAACTGCAGAGCAGAAAATTTAGAGTTTGAAGTGGTGGATCTAGAGAGTTGCTATCATGCTCTACTCGGACGGCCAGCATTGTCCAGATTCATGGTCAGCTGCCACATAACCTACCTGAAAATGAAGCTACCCGGACCACAAGGGGTGATAACAGTAGCAGGGGATTACAGGAAGTCAATGGAATGTGCTTCAGCCGGATCAAATCTGGCCGAGTCATTGGTAATAGCAAGGGAAAAAATAAGGATTCAGGAGGTAGCGGCCCTCGCTCAGTCGGCACAATTGAATATGCCGGCATTAGCCAACCCGCATGGAAGTGTCTCTTTTCAGCCGACTAAAGAAACAAAAAAGTTCCAGATAGATGAGTAGTTCCCAGAGCGCACCGTCACCATTTGTGCTGGCCTAGATGCTAAATAGGAAAGCGAGCTCACCAACTTCCTCCCTGAGAATCGGGATATCTTTGCATGGTCAACTCAGGACCTGCAAGGTGTGCCGAGGGAGTTGGCTGAGCACTCTCTGAATGTAAGGCCAGGAGCAAGGCCGGTGAAGCAACCTCTCCGCTGCTTCGCCGAAGACAGGAGAAAAATAATAGGGGATGAAATAGCTCGGCTCCTTGCGGCCGGGTTCATCATGGAGGTGCTGTATCCAGATTGGCTATCGTACCTGGTACTAGTGGAAAAGAAAAAGGATGATCCAAATGTAGCCATTGTATGGCGAATGTGTATCGATTACACGAACCTGAACAAGGCGTGTCCAAAAGATCCTTTTCCTTTACCTAGAATAGACCAAGTCATTGATTCGACCGCTGGTTGTGAACTATTATCATTTGTAGACGCGTATTCTGGTTTTCACCAGATACCGTTAAATCTGGCCGATCAAATAAAGACTGCATTTATTACCCCGTACGGGGCTTATTGCTATCGTACCACGCCATTCGGCCTGCGTAACGCAGGAGCAATGTATCAGAGATGTATGCAAAAATGTCTACATGACCAGATAGGAAAAAATGTACAAGTATATGTAGATGATGTGGATATCAAAACTAAAGAAAGCAAAACGCTACTAGATGATATCCGACAGACTTTCACGAACCTGAGAAGGTTCCGAATGAAGCTTAACCCGGAAAAATGCACATTTGGTGTGCCAGCAGGAAAACTGCTCGGTTTTCTCGTATCTAGCCGAGGTATAGAGGCCAACCCAACCAAGATAAAAGCAGTGGAAAGGATGGAATTGCCAAGATGTCTAAATGACGTACAAAAGTTCACAGGTTGCCTAGCCTCGCCTAGCCGATTTGTGTGTCGGCTGGGAGAGAAAGCACTACCACTCTATCAGTTGATGAAAAAATCTGATAAGTTCATTTGGACACCACAAGCAGACAATGGATTCCATGAATTGAAAAAGATGTTGGTCACAGCGCCAGTCTTGGCTTCTCCATTGTCGAAAGAGCCTATGTTACTTTACATAGCAGCCATGAACAGAGTAGTGAGCGCTGTGATCGTGGTGGAACGGATTGAAGATGATAAATCAGTACAAAGGCCGGTGTATTACCTAAGCGAGGTACTATCAGCCTCAAAACAAAATTACCCACATTATCAGAAGATGGCATATGGGGTGTACATGTCAGCAAAGAAACTTAAACATTACTTCGAAGAGCACCCCATCAAGGTGATTTGTGAAGCACCCATAGCCAACATATTGAGCAACAAAGATGCAAGTGGCCGAATAGCAAAATGGGCAATTGAATTGTCACCTTATGCTCCACAATTTGATAGGCGAGATGCAATCAAATCTCAGGCTGTGGCCGACTTCTTCGTGGATTGGGCCGAGGTACAATATGAGCCACCATTACCAGATCCAAATTATTGTACGATGCACTTCGACGGTTCCAAACTAAGAAATGGTTTGGGGGCAGGAATAGTGTTAACCTCGCCAAAAAGAGACCAGCTGAGATATGTGTTGCAAATACATTTTGCCGCGTCAAACAACATCGCCGAATATGAAGCACTCGTCCATGGATTGAAGGTGGCAAAAGAGATTGGCATACGCCGAATCTTGTGCTACGGAGACTCAGATCTAGTAGTATAGCAAGTCTCAGGCAATTGGAATGCGTTAGATGCTAATATGGCCTTATACAGATTTCACGTGCAAAAACTCAGTGGATACTTCGATGGATGTGAGTTTCATCATATACCTCGGGCAGAAAACGACGCCGCAGATACATTGTCAAAACTCGGATCAACCAGACAGTCAATCCCCCCAGGTATTGACCTAGAGCACCTGAGGAAGCCATCAATAACACCGTCACCAGAGTCCGAATCCATCTTTATTCTGGCAAAATCAAGGGAGGATAATGTGCCGATGGAAATTGACAAGCAATGTAACCCGGAATTTCCAAAAAATAAAGCCGGCTGATGCACGAATGAGTATGGAGAAATCCGAGGTAGTTATGTCGGCAGAAAATATGGAAATAGATAGTGAGATTACACTAGAAAAAATCACACCAACATGGGCGCAACCCATATTCTCTTTCCTTAAAGATGCGATTTTGCCGAATAACGAGATATTGGCAAGACAGAGAGTGAGAAGAGCCAAGGCTTATACAATCATAAATAATGAGCTGTATAAAAGGAGTGTCACAAGCGTGTTGCAAAGATGTGTGAGCTCGGCAGAAGGCCAGGAGATCCTCCTAGATATATATCAAGGAGAATGCGGACATCACGCCTCGTCCAGAGCTTTAGTGGCCAAGGCATTCAGGCATGGGTTTTATTGGCCAACAACGTTGAAAGAGGCCAAAGAACTGGTTGAAAAATGTAATGGTTGCCAAAGATATGCCAACAAGATACATATGCCATCGTCCGAGTTAAAAATGATACCAATTACTTGGCCATTTTCTGTATGGTGCTTAGATATGGTGGGACAATTTAAGCCGGCCCGAGGCGGGATGACCCACATATTAGTCATGGTGGATAAATTCACAAAATGGATTGAAGTGAAACCAATAAATAAATGTGATGGGCCCACAGCAGTGAAATTCCTCAAAGATATTATCTTAAGATATGGCTACCCACACAGTGTTATTATAGACAACGGTACGAACTTTGCCGAAGGAGCCTTCGCTAGATTTTTTCAAGAAAAGCACATAAGACTAGATGTCGCATCATGGCTCACCCAACATCTAATGGGCAAGTAGAAAGATCTAATGGACTAGTATTGTCCGGGATAAAACCATTACTCGTCGAACCGCTGCAAAGGTCGGCAGGGTGTTGGATCGAGGAGCTGCCAGCAGTACTATGGAGCCTCAGGACTACCCCAAACAGATCAACAGGCTATACACCATTTTTTCTGGTATATGGGGCAGAAGCTGTACTCCCAGCCGACATAATACATGATTCGCCAAGGGTCACCCAGTATACAACCGCTGAGGTAAACGAAGTAGCTCGGCAAGATGATGTCGATCTGCTAGAAGAAGCTAGGGAGTTGGCGCTATCAAGATCAGCTATTTATCAGCAAGACTTGCAACGATATCACAGCAAGAAGGTAAATCCGAGAGTGTTTAAAGAAGGAGATTTGGTTCTCCGACTGGTGCAACGCACGGCCGGCATGCACAAGTTGTCGCCTCCATGGGAAGGACCATTCATCGTGAGCAAAGCATTGCACAATGATGCATATTACCTAATCGATGCTCAATCACCAGGAAAGAACAGGGCAGACAAAGCCAGCGAAGAATCAAAAAGACCATGGAACGTAGCTTTACTTCGTCCATTTTACTCGTAGGAGTCATCTATGACACATTGTAGAATGATGCCTCAGGATGGAGCACCAACTATATATTAAACCTCGGCGTCCAGAGCAGTGACTCGGGGACTGCCATATGTTGTTTTTAATTTCATGTTATGTATCAAACCTCGGCACCTTGAGCAGTGGCTCGGGGACTGTCCTATATTGTTTTTAAGTTTGGTTTATGTATTAAACCTCGGCACCTTGAGCAGTGACTCGGGGACTGCCCCATATTGTTTCTAATTTTGATTCATGTATTGAACCTCGGCGCCAGAGTAGTGGCTCGGGGACTGACATATATTGTTTTTGATTTTGTGTTATGTATTAAACCTCGGCACCTTGAGCAGTGACTCGGGGACTGTCCTATATTGTTTCTAAGTTTGGTTTATGTATTAAACCTCGTTGCCTTGAGCAGTGGCTCGGGGACTACCATATATTATTTCTAAGTATGGGTTATCCGTTGTTACAAGAGTGGGTATCAAACTTCGGCACCCAGAGTGATATTATTTCGCTCTCCCCAAATACGGTCTTCGAGGTTTACGCCCAGATTAACAGTCCAAACCACAGTGGTCAAGTTGCAAAGCTTATTAAAGTCAGGCAATAGTAAACGCCAAACTACGGTAAAGCAAAGGCAAATATACACTCCAAACTCAAGAAATTGAAAGCTGCCAAAGCAAGGATTCAGACAAACAGGACCTGTTTAAACAAAGTGATGACGATTACAACCACATGTGTCTCAGCAGCACAAGGCAAAAGGAGTTCATACCACACAAAATACGGACAAATGTTTGACATACATCATATGCCCAGCATACCAGGGATAAGAAATGACTTAGAGTTTTTTAACTGGAGAGGCAGTGACTTGGTCAGGAGCGGGGCACTCCAAGGTAGGTGGCACTTCGGCCGAAGTTGCCTCGCCCTCCACAGATCCAGGAGCGACTTCGGGGGAGGCCCGAGGTTGTTGAGAAACATCAGCTTGCGCTGTGGAATGCCCAGTACCTTTGGAGGAGGATCGCGCGTCGCCATCCGAGCTCGAGCTAGAATCACCAGAAGTAGCCGAGTCACCCTCATCTTCGCCCTATTCGGACGAGTTATCATCAGAAGCATCCTCAACTTCGACCTCGTCTTCTGGGTTAGGGAGAAAACTCGGCCCTTAATTCCAGTTATGCACATCTGCATACTCAACAACCTGGAAGGCATGAGCTTGCCGAAGAGCGACAAATTCTGGGTCCTCAACCCAGCGGGAACCAGTGCGCAGATTTATCAAGGTATCAAGGGAAATATCCTCATACCATGACATGATGACTGTGAGAGCCATGTCAGCACCAGCTCGTCCGGCGGATTCCCTCCAAAGACTTAACTGTTTCTCAGATGCCATTAATCTTTCCACCAATACTTTGACCTCATCAATATCAGGAGTCCTAGAAGTATTCGGCCAGAGAACATGGTAGGCCCGGATAGCCGCCTGCACCAAGTCCCTACCCATAATCTTCATCGGACCAACAAAGGTATAACAAGAACCAAGAAATCTTCCATCGAGTACTCGAGTCCGCATCAGCAGGAACACCTCGATGCACGAGCATTAATCACTGCTTTAGAGCTCACGGGCTTAGCTCGGAAAATGGTCTGCGCCAAAACAAAAGTGCGGTCAACGGAAGCAAGGGAAAAGATAACTCGGCCGCGGTCAGAAGCTTACGGTGAATATAGCTCAGCATTATCTGAAGATCTTTAGCCCAGTCACTCTTGCTCTTCTCAAAGCGAGTGATCTCCTCGCTCATCCCCCGTGTCTTCAGTTCGGCAGCCTCGAGGAGCTCTTTATTTTTCTGCAATTGCAGAGCTAGCCGATTCTTCTCCTCGGAGAACTCCTGGTCAACTTTTTCTAACTCAGACTTCTGAGAAAGCTTGAGGGACTCCACCTCGGCGTGCAAGCGAGTTATCTCGTCATCTTTATCTTTCAGCTGTGCCGAGTGAGTGGCATCTTGTTCTAAAAAATGCAGCATCATATCAGGCATGGGTATGCATTCTTGGTGTGACGCTGCAAAAGTTTGTAACTCGGCTATACCGAAGCCAGATGGGTTAAGAGAATCCCGGTGCATATTTCACATAGATATGCGTAAAAGAGAAAAGAGTAACTAACCTTCCAGGGCCTTGACTTTCTTTTCAAGACGGATATTAAGATTGTTGATATTACCTATTCACCAGCAAAGTCAGCTAACACCTCACTTCCAAAGCAATAAGAATTTTAGGAATAATGCGAAAGCTCGTTAATTTATCAGCCTTCTTCACCACATGAATGACCTTCTCGTACTTATCTTGCAACTTTTTATGAGCAAAGAGCAGCCTTTGGAATTCGGCGGTACGCCGATCATGCACAACCTACGCGACAAAACAGATAGCAATAAGATATTCGAGCATAAGACAAATCCGAATTAATCTTTGCTTAGATATTCAAAGCTCAGATAGATCCGAATCAAGCAAAGTTTAACTCGGATCTAGGTGGTTGGATATTTAAAGCTAAGACAGATCCAAGTCAAGCAAGACTTAACTCGGATCTAGGTGGCTGGATATTGAAAGCTAAAACAGATCCAAGTCAAGCAAGGCTTAACTCGGATCTAGGTGGCTGGATATTCAAAGCTAAGACAGATCCAAGTCAAGCAAGACTTAACTCGGATCTAGGTGGCTGGATATTCAAAGCTAAGACAGATCCAAGTCAAGCAAGGCTTAACTCGGATCTAGGTGGCTGGATATTCAAAGCTCAGACATACCCAAATCAAGTAAGGTTTAATTCAGATCTAGGTGGATGGAGATTCGAACACTAAGACAAAACTGAACCAGGCAAAACATAATAAAACTTCCAAACGAATAACAAGTTATCCGCTTGCAAGCTTCGGGGACTAGAGTATGTAAAATATCATTCGAATAACGAATTAAACATCGATAAAGACAATTACCTCATTCATCTTATCGCTTTCAAGAACGATCTTGGCAACCAGATGTAAGCGAATGTTGATGTCGGAGAGTTGGAAGGGCTGACTGCTTGGATTTCCCTCGAGCTGATCGGCAGCGTTCCAATTGTTGGCATACTCGACCAATGAGCCGAGGCTGTTCCCACTTTCCGTGCGAGTTAGGACTTTACCTCGGACGTGTTGTGTAGCCACCACCGCTGCAGGACTCTTGTGAAGAGCGAGCTGCATATCGGCGGCCGGGGTAACAACGGCCTTGGCCGAGGTAACCCCTTTGTGCAGCGCATCGACAATGGTAGGCTGAGAAGAGCCAGCAAGACCTTTCTGAGAGGAGGGAGGCCTGCCGACGACAACCTTTCTTGTTTTAGAAGAGGCATCAGTAGGAGCTGATACCTCGACACTTGGAGTGGCGTGTTTGGGAGCCGGAGGGATTACGGTTGTAGAGGGCACTAAGATATTGATATCCTCGGCTGGAGTTGGAGTCGCAGTAAAGACTGCGGAGGTCGAAGGAATCTCGGCAGAAACATCGGGGTTCACGGAGGAGGCAACAGGTTCGGTAGGAATATCTATCGGCCAAGTTGTATCGGCATCAACAGGAGAAATCTCAGGCGCATCATGGCGAGGTGGCGTCTGATTCGGAGCGGGAGGAGAAGCAACGCGGGCAGGACTTGGAACTCTGGTATCTTCAGGAGGCGGAGGAGAAGGCGGCCGAGTAGTACGACTCGTCATGCTGGGACCGCTGGGCTTAACAGAAAGAGGAGCCCTGCAAAGACAAAAAAGATCAAGTCAAAAAGCAGAAAGAGAGAAACAAGAAATACAAACAAAAGCAACTCACCCAGTAACCCCGGGCATGGTTTTGCGCCTTGGAGGATGCGGGGCTGACTTCTTCATCCGTTTCTTGGGGGCCGCCTCTGAGGCACCAGCGGGAGCGTTACGTTTCCCCGAGGTAACAGGAGGCCGGGAGGCGAGAGGCTCGGCGTTGTGAACCTGACCGGCCGGATTAGCTGAGAAAGTAGAAGCCGGAAATGCATAAGAAATTGGCATTGCGACAACTACCTCTAGAACTTGGACCTCGTACGAATCACCTTCCTCCTCGTGGGCCGGGGTCTTGCTGCGGGCGCGAGCCGGAGCGAGATCCGACTTGGGAATGAACTCTTCTGAGTCCGGCTCCCCGCTGTCCGGAGTACTCCGATCCGCGGGCCACGGGAGGGACAGAACCTCGGCATCCTCAGCTTTCTGCTCCTCAAACCTCTACAGGACAAGAAAGAGAAAGATTAACAAAAGGAAACACGGATGTGATTAAAAGGTAAAACATGACTGCAACAACTTACTCTAGGAGGGGGATGCTCGCGGGTGAACGGCTTCAATCCCCAGGCCCAATCCTCCGGCATCTCCGTCTTAAAGATAGCCCGGGCACGCTTGAAGATGAGGTAGTTGTCCAGCTCCACCGTCGAGACTCGGTTCGGATCAAGAGGACCGCTCATGTAGCAGAGCTTGTGTGTGCGTTTCTGGAATGGGCAGATCTGGCTGCTGACGAAGGTAGTCATCAGATCCTCGCCGTGTAGCTCGGATCGGATCAGTTCCTTCAGCCGAATCTCAAAAGCCTCGGCCAGAGCATGACTCTTCCTCGGATTATAGGTCCAGTTCTTCTTGGAAGGAGGGCTAATGGAAAAAGCAGGGAGCCGAATCTTATCCTCATTCCCAGAGTTCTTGACATAAAAGAATGACTTATGCCACTTCTTGCATGATTCTAGACCTGCAACGCGAGGAAATTCGGATTTCCTCCGAGGTGTGATGGACGCGTCTCCACATTGGGTGATCAATTTCTCAGAGGGTTGCAGAGATTTGTCTAGGACGACGTTGGATCGAATCTGGAAAAACTTTGACCAGACGTGCACAGACGGCCATAGGCCGAAGTATCCCTCCGAGGCAGAGATGAAGGCAGAGATGAAGGCAGAGAGAGAGGCAATGGCGTTAGCAGGAAGATGGTGTGGCTGAAGGCCGAAGTAATCAAGGAAATCCCTAGCAAAATCGCTGAGAGGGAGACCAAAGCCGCGAGCAAAATGTGACATGAAAACTACATACTTGCCCTCCCTAAGATCTGGACAGGATTCACTGCCGGGTAAGCGGCAAGCTACCTCGGCAGGAATCCGGCGAGTCCGGATTAGCCACTCAACCTCGCGGCGAGTGACGAAGAGCCCTGCCACGAGCCCCGCTCGGGCCCAGATGCAGCATCGTCGTCCTCAACGAGCGCACCGCTGACGAAGCTCGACATAGGGTCACCGGAGAAACTTACGGAGGAAGAAATAGCGGCGGAGGAAAACCTAGAACTACAAGGCTCCGTCGTAGTTCTACGAGAAAACGGCGGTGGAGCGGAGAAGTAACTACCGCGCGAGAACAGAAGAAAAGCAGAGGTCTCTAGAGGAGAGCCTAGGCGATAGGACCGGGTGAACTCACCAGCGACGATGCCGGAGCAAGCAAACAGAGATGAAGGCGACGGAGCAGTGCGGTGGAATCCCTGCCGTCGAAGACCTAGAGGAGCGCACGAAGGCGGAAGCACGAACGGGCGCAGAGGCGAGAGGAAGGAGAAGGGCGCAGGTGAGCGGAGGGGGAAAGTGAATCCCCCGGCCCCGCGCCTCTCTTTATAAGCGCGACGTCTGTGAGGTAGTGGGATCGTGGGTGTGGCGGTTGTCTGTGTAGATCGTGTACGCAGCACAACCGCACGCTGCTAAGCGGAACCGCACCAACGACCACACAATGAAGGAGAAGGCAAAGATCTCGCCAGAAGATACCGACGCGACCGGCGCAGTGATAACTGTAGCCTGTCAGTAAATACTGTAGAGGAACAGAAAACTAGAGAAACAATGATGAAAATGACACGTAGGATGAGGCGTACTCGAGAAGATACGCTGATACCTCGAACGAGAAAAAGATAACTCGAAAACAATGGAAAACGAATGTCATGAAACTGATACGGCCCGGCCGAAGTTATTGGCGGGGCCATACCAGCTTCGAGGACTAATGTTGGGGAGATGACCTCGGATAGGGTAAAGACGGGGAAAGACGAAAGGACGTTCCCCGTCTAGTTTCCGAGTTAAAGTCTAAGTCGGCCGAATCCTATAGAGGTCGGCCGAGATATGAAAGAGCAGGACCCATATGATAATAGCAAGGCATTACCCGGCCGAAATACTACATAAGTCGGCTGGGTTATCCCGAGTGGTCTTAATGTAGGTGAAGGACGAGCCGAGTTATGCGAGGCAGGGCCGAATGATACGAAGCTTACAAGAGAAGGAGAAGCCTAAAGTCAAACTCTAGTCACACGTTAAGGAGAATCTGAGCAGAGCCAAGCACAAAGGACAAGCGCCCAGGCGCGGAGAGGAGGTCACGATCCAAGCCCGAGGCACGCAGGAGGGGCCCTCTGGAACCTTGCCGTCATTAGAAGGGCGACACGGAAAGGAGGCCGCCGAGTTACTATTTTGGGACAAGCATATTCCCCGAATATGCTTGCCACGTCAGCCCGAGAGGAACCCAGGGCTCTCCTTTATAAGGGGAGGCTTGGATCCTGAGAAGGGCATCGGCTCATTTAGTACCGTTAGGCTGGTAAAGTTCTTCCTCTCTACTTGTAAATAGCTCATGGAGCACTTGTAGCCTAAGGAAGGAGAAATAAAGATCTTTACCTTAGTCTTCTGTGTGTAGAATCAACTACATCTTCCCTCCCCAGATCCCTCTAGCATCCATTGGCCCCATACTTTAGCCTACCCATGGCATCTGCCATGCCACCACCACGACACGTATACAAACAAAGCACTATGTGCTAAAACAACAACCAAACCTTTACAACAAAGGGCAAAACACGCCCAGTCAAATATATACAAATTTTACATCTATATTGTTTACAGGTACTACCTATTCTAAAGAATAACCTGAGCACGCTGCTCAAATAGATCTACGATCTATTCGGCATACTGCCTTACAGCCGCGTAATGCGGACGCATATCCCACTCGCCACCATCTGTCCGAAGAGGCGGCCCAGCCGCCATAACAGATAGATCTAAATCAGGATGATGAAATTGCACAAGGGAGAGCGCGGCCTTCACCCCTGCGACGAGCTGATGTCGTACCAGTTCCCTGACATGATGCACATTCCGAAACTTCGACAGCAGACCAGAGAGAGTCGACGGTGCATCATCCAGCGGAAACATTACATGCAGAACCGACGCGAGCGAAGACTTCACCTGACGAAGCACCCGCGATACCTGGTGGACACGATATTTTGCACCGTCACAAGGACCATGGCACGATCACGGTCCATCAAGGAGAACCCGCCGGCCTCCATGTCCTGCTGAGTCAAGCAGTTGATCCGAACAACAACATGCTCCTTCTCCTCTCTTGGAGCAATGTTAGCACCTGCAATACTTGCAAAAGAGTAAGAAGAAAGGCCAGCAGGTGCATCCGAAGTAACGGGCAGCAGCTCGAAAAACTCACACTGAAGCTGTTCGGACAAACGAAGCAACTCCACCATCAAGTACTCCTCTCTGGTAGCGCCTCGATCCACTTTGGATTTCCAAACATCAGCATGGCCTCGCACCCCAAGCAACTCTTTCTCGAGGCTACGGATACGGTCTCGAAGAAACACAAGCTGCGACGCATCATCCAGGGATGGTCACAGCTACGCCGCAGACGAAGTGTCAACGGGATCATCACCCGAAGGACCCTAGATTAACAGAAAGACAAAGACATGAACAAGCAGATGAAGAAGCACAAAACTCAGCAAATTCATTAAGTGCAGCAAAAGCCACTATGTGGCACAAGGATCGTTCATCAAAATAATTACAACAAAAGAAGCTAAAACTATCCTACAACTACAACGCCTACGAAGCCGCACCCTGAGTAGCCTCGGAGCCGGACTGCCTCACCTTGGCTTCCCCCTGCTGCCTTAGCGCGTACTCGGCCAGCAGATCAATCAGCTTCGGCCTGTAACGCTTACAGCGAGCAGCATAGGTGGCGAAGGCTACCTCAGATCCATCAGCAGTCGTCAGCATCCGGGAAGTGACCTGAGGAAGGTCCAGCTCCGCTCCAGCCGCCAAAGCCATTGCTAGCCCGGCGGACGCGCTGATGCCTTTCTGCTTGCGCTTGTACGCCGCAGGTGCTTCGGCTGACAGCGCCTCCGCCAGGGCATCGATATCTTCGAGGGCCGCGCCCTTGGGGACGAGCTCCTTGTAGAAGCGCCCGAGGACCTCCTTGGCCTTGGCAAGCGAGCTGACGACGGTACTGCAGCGGTTTTCGACCGCCGCAACAGCATCATCCAAAGCACTCCCGTGCTCCAGAGCACCGTGATCAAACTCGATGCCCGCGGGATCTAAAGAAACAAAAGGAAGCATCATGAATAAACGCACTGCAAAAGAAAGACAAGGAAGCCAAAAAAAGAAGGCGGAGATACTCACCCAAAATAGCCTTGGCAGCCGCCATAAGCTTGCCGGCCACCTCTCTCTCGCGCGAAGCCGTGGCAGTGGCGAGCTGCTCCTTGCGATCCGTATCCTCCTGCTGCAGGCACTCCTTAGCCTCGGCTGCGTTGGAAAGCTCCAGCTCGAGGCGCTCCCTTGCACCAACGGCGACCTCAGCCTTTTTCTCCGCTTGACCAAGGCTCTTTTTTAGAGCATCAATCTCACGAAGAGAGGCGTTGTGGTCCTCTGCAGTTAGAAACACACCTGTCGGATCGAAGGACAAAAATGCAAGAAAAAGCAAAAGACCAAGTCATAAACATACCTTGAAGTTGTTTGAGGTTGGCCTCCAACGACAGGTGCTGCTGCACCAGGCGGTTGGCACCTTGCACAAAAGGCTGCAAAAAGAACTACTAGTCAAAAGAACGGCTCGAGGGCTACGCCCAAAAGAACGAGCAGAAGCAAGTTGCACATACGAAAAATGCTCGGGGGCTCCCCCCGAGACTCGAAGGAAAAAAGGACAACAAAATACCCTACAGATGCCCGGGGGCTCCCCCCGAGGTGGGAAGAAAAGAAAGATCAACAGATCATCCGAAAAGGCTCGGGCGCTCCCCCCATGGCAAAAAACAGAATTACTTACATGATTTGACGGCGACTCTGAGGGTCCGCTCGTAGTCTTCTGAGGCGCAACCACCCGAACCTCCTGCGGAGAAGGGTCTGGAGCAACGCCTTCAGAGGTGGCCACCATATGAGGAGGAGGAAGAGCAACTTTCGACTCCCCCATCATTTCCCGAGCACCATCACTGGAGGAGCCGTCGGAGGAGTGGCTACACAAGGACAAAATCAGCACAGTGCAAGGTAAACAGACAAGAGAAAGCAAAACAGGACTGAGGAAACGTACGAGTCAAGTTCGCTTAAGTCGAAGATAGGAGGGGTCTTTCGGAACTTCTTCTCCTCTTTCTTTTCTTCCTTCTTCCGCTTCGCCGGCGGGTGCGATGCCACAGCCCACACGAGAACGGCAGGAATTGGAGAGGAAGAGCCCCCATGCCCATCACTGTGACGTTCAAGGCACAGCGGGTTCCTAGGCGTCGGCGGAGTTGAGGAATCCGACGACTCGCTGGAGCTCCTCGTGCGCTTGCGAGTGTGATCCTCACTCGACTCGTTGGATTCTTCAGCCGGAGACCGCGCCGATGGCAGCTCGGACATGGAGTCGACCACCTCATTATCCGGAGCATCCGGGAATACTTCGGGCAATGGAGGCGACATGCCCGGCACCTTGAACTCCTGCACAAAAGAAGCAAATTTGTTAGTAGGAAAATAAATACAAGTAAAACACAGTCGAAAATAGCGCCACGCGCACGTCCCGGATCTACACCTGCGGAACCGGACGAGAAGCAGAGAACGAAGAAGTCAGCGACTTCCCCGGGATATCCTCTCCAGCCTTGAACTTCAGCAGTGGACGAAGGACCCCGTCGAGATCTCCCTTGGAGAATTCTTCAGCCAAAACCCTAGTCGGATCGCGACGACCAGCATAAAGCAACATCGGGTGCGCCCTAGCCTGGAGCGGCTGCACCCGATGTTTGAGAAAAGGGCGGATGATATCCACACCGTTCACCTCTTTATCCGGAGTTAACTGAAGATCCTCCACTCGATGATAGAGAGTCTCTATCTCCGCTACCTCGCCATCCAAGATCTGGTTTTTCCAAGACCTCTTCGGCTCGATCTTTTGGGAGGGGTCGAAAGGAGCAAGACCAAAATCCTGCCAAGCCACCGTGGAGTCGCGGATGTAAAACCATCGCCTCCGCCAGTACTGGACAGATTCAGACATGGAAAAGGAGAAGAAAAGAAGATTGGATCAAAGGGAGATGATGCAATCCCCAATGGGATAAACACCATCAGAACCAGATTGCCTCTTCACGAAATAGAGTTTCCGGAAGAGGCCAAAGTGCGGCTCGATACCGAGCCAACACTCGTAGAAAGTAACGAAACAAGCAATGTGAAGAAGAGAGTTGGGGGGAAGATGATGCAGCTGGATGCCGTAAAGAAAAAGCAGTCCACGAAGGAAATTGTGGACTGGGAAAGAAAAGCCCCGAAGGACAAATGCGAGGAACATAACCCGAAACCCAACAGGGGGACGGGGAATTACCTCGTTGCCAGGGAGTTTGACAGCCTCCCTATCCTGCGGGATCAAGCCCCACTCATGAAGCTTGCGGAGATCGCTCTCCCGCGTCTCCGATCGCCGCCAGCCACCGTCGGTGACACGGGCAGCGGTAGAACCTTTCTTGCCTCCAGCAGCGCTGGTGCCAACTACAGAAGAGGACTTCTTAGGCTTCCCTATTGCGGTGCGGTGGTGCCGGTGGCGAGAACGTAGGATCAAAGAAGGAAATGTTCGAGGATATTCCAGCGCGCAGCAAGAACGCTCAGAGAAGATTGGAGCAGTGAAACAAGAATGGCTACGGTGAAAACAGATTAATTTTTCCCCATAGATTATAAGGACAAAGACGATGCACGACAACCGTCCATCGAGAAGACCTAGCGCCAAATACAAGATCTGACCGTCCACGTGTCAGTACAGCAGTAAACCGTCGCTCACACGCCGTCCACTACGCGTGGAAATCGAGGCGACGCCGTAATTATCTCCACGCCGCGCGTGACCGGTCAATTCAAGGTTAGAAGGTGGGACCCATGTTCGTCAAGTCACGTCATCTCTGGCGTAGCAGACGCTTGAGGTCACCGATTGTCAGCACTGACATCATCAAATGCTATACTAGCAACAGCTACAATTTTTCAGCTACACAGCTAATAGTACTCACTCGAATCTACGATTCGACTAACTACTCGGGGGCTACTCCTATCAGGAGCGCTGGCCGCGCACCCGATAAAGTGAACAAAAAACATTACATCACTGAATTATTTCTTCGAGTCCTACGTTGAGTCTACGACTCCACTACGGACTCGGGGGCTACTCCCATAGGGAGCATGGATTCAAGCATTCGAAAAATTTGTGTCCTACGGACCTGAATATGAACAACGGCTAAATTAAAGTCTACTTGTCTGTCTCGACGAGCAGACACTCGGGGGCTACTCCCATAGGGAGCGCTGGTCGCGCACCCTATGAATTCTTCGACAGCGATCCTTCGGATCAGCATGCAACATTTTTTCGGCAACTTTGCCTTAATTAAATGCTGAGTGAGACAACATTCTCCTTGGACACCCGAAGCACCTCCACGGTGATAAACATTCGGATGCTGTGTCTGATGGCCTACAGATATCGTTTGATGGCCTGGTAACGCACACGACTGCGCTCTGCTAGTAAGAATCCGTGCCAACAGGCGCGATGAAAAATCCCGACGGACGCGTTGGGTGTATCATTTAAATTCACTCGAATTACGCCAGCATATGTTCCGGGTTCGAGTCGAGGGACTCGAACCTGAAGAAGATCATGTTGTTTTGTCCTAAGACAGTTAACTGACCCTGATCCGTCGGGAGAGTCAGGCACACGCATCAACAATCCCTACACATTCTCTTGAAAGACAGAGTTGCACCCTGAAGGATTAAAGAGTCCTCGGCCGAATCTACAATTCGACTGAACACTCGGGGGCTACTGACATGGTTATACCCCGCGGGTACACGACCTCAGCATACCTAGTCTAGCCCAAGGAAGGCCCACGACGAATATACGCCGGCCCATGAATATTTTTGGGTGGCCAAGGCCCATGATGCCTTCGGATCCTTGGATATCAAGACTAGAGTAGATAGGAAATTCAAAGGGGTAAACCCTAAAACCTGTAACCGACTCGATCTGTGCCTAGGACCTTCCTATCTATATATAAGGGCCAGGAGGGCATGATGAGGAGGCTCTCTTACAATCTCTCGCACACCACCGCATACACACCTCCACGCCAGATTGCATCTGCGCACCCCTGTAACTTTCGGTTCCGCCGTAATCAAGAGCAGACAAGCAGGAGTAGGATTTTCCCTCCGGGGGCCTGAACCTGGGTAAACCTTGTGTCTCCATGTTTCTTGTTTGCTAACCGTTCCGCGATCTCCAGCATCCCCATATTCTCCAAAACCCAAGTCCATAATAATGGGCATTGACGAGATTAAACCTCGTCATCAGGTCTTCCCGACGTAGATGATGACGGCCAGAATATTGACCATAAGTCTATCTGGGCATCTCTCGCGGGCTATGACACATGGGTTGCTGAGTTGGTTGACCATAATGTCTTAGTTCCCTTAGAGACCATTGATGGCGACCAGCAAAGCTCCTCCGAGTCCCTCAAGACCACCGACTTCAAGAACGATGACTCTCCTGCTGCCGACGATGTTGCATCCAAGTCTCCCGCGCCATAGGAATGAAAAACATTGTAATATTTGTTTCCTATGGTTTGATGTATGCGGAAAAACTACTAAGTTATCTTAAGGAGGAAAACAATAGGTGTAATTTCCTGCTACTTAAGCACTGGTTCCAGCATGTAATTATTTTTTAAGCAAGTGCGGGCTTATCCATTACTCTGGTTTTTATGCTTGACCTTTTGTGAGTCGGAAGACTCATAGTCGGAACCATGCGCTCAGGTGATGATGCCCAATGACACCGTAAAAAACCTAAGCACAAAATCACCGACAACAAGTGATGAAAGTCACTACTCCAGAACCCACATAAAAACAACAAAGAACGTGTAGACCAGAAAACTTAAGCTAACGCCCGTAGGCGGAATTTTCACAAGTGCAAATGCAAACTTGCGCATAAAGGTTTTATACGATCCGAAAATGAATACTAAAGGAGGTAAAAGACTCAGAAATATGAGTGAACCAGAGAGCTTTATTTCATTGATCATATAAGAGGTACACAGTAGATAGAAAATA
Organism: Avena insularis; assembly: GCA_023614405.1. NCBI lineage: Eukaryota > Viridiplantae > Streptophyta > Magnoliopsida > Poales > Poaceae > Avena > Avena insularis. The sequence goes on along the minus strand of CM042685.1, from coordinate 406,652,826 downwards.
TGCTAAGTGTAAAAATAACGTAGCTGTGCTATGTTCCATGGCCGATCAAGCTCTGGGTAGTCATCATCCGGGTCTTTGGCATGCCAAAACGCGCTCTTCCTCGAGAAGGTCCACATCTAGGCATCTCGATTCTTCAGCATCATCTTCATCGTAGGCGACAAATCTTGGTGAATCGTGAAGGATGTCGGAAGGCAGGATGGCTTCTGCTCCATATACCATGAAGTAAGGGGTGTAGCCGGTGGATCTATTGGGTGTAGTTCGTAAACTCCAGAGCACATATGGTAGTTCCTCCTCCCAGGCTCCAACTGTTCTATGTAGCGGTGCCTCTAGACGTGGTTCGATTCCCTGCAGAATTAATCCATTGGCTCTCTCAACTTGTCCATTGGACTGTGGGTGTGCCACAGATGCTAGGTCAAGTCGGATGCCCTTGTCCCAACAACAAGCTTCCACCTCTCCGAGTGATAAGTTGCTGCCGTTGTCGGTGATGATGCTATGTGGGAGACCAAATCTCACCACTAGATCTTGGACAAACCTAAGGGCAGTTGCCCCATCGAGCTTTCTAATGGGTTTAGCTTCTATCCATTTGGTGAATTTATCAACTACTACTAGCAGATGCGTAAACCCATATGGTGACGTCTGTAATGAACCAACCATGTCTAGCCCCCAGACTGCAAATGGCCAAGTTATTGGTATTGTTCGCAATTCTTCAGCTGGAACATGGGGTTGTCGGGCATAATACTGGCATCCCATGCATGTCTCAACCATCTTGTCGGCATCCGCCTTCATGGTCAGCCAGTAGAATCCTTGCCGGAAGGCTTTGGCAACCAATGATCAAGGAGCGGCGTGATGCCCGCAATCTCCGAGATGGATCTCACGTAGGATTTCAATACCTTCTTGCTGGGAAACACACTTAAGGTATACACCAGTGGTGCTTCTTTTGTAGAGCTGTCCATTGATTATAGTATAGCCCTTTGCTCGACGTACTATTTGTCGTCTTTCGACCTCGTCGATAGGCAAAGTTCCGTGTATGAGATATTCCATGAACGGTTGTGTCCAAGCCGGAGGGACCTTTGTCATTGTGTGAACGAAAGAGTCAACTCTATCCGGGTTTTAGATGTCCGCTTGCTTCACGGATGATGTCCGTAGATGCTCTAGGAAAACGCCAGGCGGAATTCGTTTGCACCCTGATCCAAGCTTAGACAGTAGATCAGCCGCCTCGTTTTGCTCCCTAGGTACATACTTGACTTTGTAGTCTAAGAAGCTCTTGGCTAGCTCATCCACTTCATCGCGATATGCCGCCATCATAGGGTTCCGCGCGTTCTAGGTGCCAGCCACCTGCTGGGAAACCAAGTCAGAATCTCCACAACAAACTATGCGCATGATGCCAATATCCTTGGCTACGCGTATTCCATGAATGAGTGCTTCATACTCCACCATGTTGTTCGTAGCCTCGAAGTGGCTCTGCAGAACGTAGTGTAGCTTTTACCTAGTTGGTGACTATAACAGTACACCAGCCCCCGAGCCATTGAGTAGCTTTGATCCATCAAAGTCCATCACCCAGTATTCTGGCTCCGGCATTGGGGTAGCATCTGGCATATCCGTCCAATCTGCGATAAAATCCACCAAGGCTTGTGACTTGATAGCGTCGCGTCTCTTGTAGGTGATCTCTAAGGCGGCAAGTTCAATGCCCCACTTCGCGACCCTTCCTGTAGCGTCGCTGTTATTGATGATGTCGGACAGTGGAGCCTTGCTCACTACTGTGATAGGGTGCTCCTGGAAGTAGTGCCTTAGCTTCTGAGAAGCAAGGAACACTCCATAAGCTATCTTATAGTAGTGTGGGTAACACTTCTTGGACTCCATCAAGACCTCGCTTACATAGTAAACTGGTCGTTGAACTCCGTACTCATAGCCTAGTTCTTTCCGCTCTACCACGATGACGATGCTGATTACCCGTTTGGTGGCCGCCATGTAGATTAACATAGGCTCCCCAGGCTCGGGTGCTACAAGGATAGGCGCCGAGGATAGTGTTTCCTTTAGCTGCTTCAGTGTTCCATCTGCCTCGTCCGTCCATGTAAATTTGTTCGCCTTCTTCAGCAACTTGTACAGTGGCAGAGCCTTCTCTCCAAGTCGGCTGACGAACTGACTAACCGCAACGCATAACTCGTTAGCCGCCAGGCGTCCTTGAGCATGTCGACGGTTTATGTTTAGGATGGCCTTGATCTTCTCTGGGTTCACCTCGATTCCACATCGAAACGATGAAGCCCAACAATTTGTTTACCGGAACCCCGAAGACGCACTTCTTAGGGTTAAGCATCATGTTGTATTTCTGGAGATTATCAAAGGTTTCTTTTAAGTCGGAGATTAAGTCATTTGACTTTTTAGACATCACCGCTATATCGTCCACATAGGTGTGAACGTTCCGACCAATTTGATCATGTAGGCAACGTTGCATTGTCCGCTGGTACGTAGCACCTGCGTTTTTCAGCCCAAAGGGCATCGTGACATAGCAAATCGTGTCGTAAGGTGTGGTGAACGAAGTGGCCAATTGGTCCGACTTCCTCATCTTAATTTGGTGGTATCCTGAGTATGCATCGAGAAAACACAAAAGCTCCGAGCCAGCCATCGAGTCAATGACTTGGTCAATGCGAGGCAAAGCAAACGGATCTTTGAGACATGCTTTGTTCAAGCCGGTGTAATCAACGCACATTCTTAATTCTTTGGTTCCCTTTTTGGGGACAAGTACAGGATTGGCCACCCATCGGTGTGAAGGACTTCCCGGATAAAACTAGCCTTAAGTAACCTAGATATCTCTTTGCCTATGGCACGTCTCTTCTCATCTCCGAAGCATTGTAGAGGTTGTTTCACCGGTTTGCATTTTGGATCAATATTCAAGCTGTTCTCGGCAAGTTCCCTAGGTACACCTTTCATGTCGGCAGGTTGCCAGGCAAAGATGTCCCTATTCTCATGGAGGAACTCGATGAGCGCGCTTTCCTATTTGGGATCCAGGTTCGTGCCAATGGCAGTGATCTTGGAGGCATCGCCTACCACAAGTTCCACCGGCTTGGTTTCGATGGCGGCCTTGAAAGCTGGGGCGGAGTCAGAAATCTGCTTCTTCGACGCCGGCATCTCCGAGGCATCGACCTTGCTCTAGATCTCCTTGAATTCTTTGTTGTAGAGGACAGCTTCTGTAAAGGCTGCTTCTCCAATCTCGCAGTCCCTTGCCTTGGTAAAGCTTCCAAATACGGTGATGACTCCATTTGGTCTGGGTATCTTGAGCTTGTTGTAAACGAAGCATGGCTTGGCCATGAAGGCGTGGAAGATGTCGCGGTCAAATATGACATGGTACACGCTCTTGAAGGGGACCACCTCAAAGGTCATGCGTTCTTGGGGGTAATTATTAACATCGCCAAATCGACCTGAAGTGTGATGCACCCAAGGGACCGAGCCTCCCGACCAGGAACTACGCCGTGGAAGATGGTGCTGGTCCGCCTTAGGTTAGCCTCCGTCAAGTTCATCTTGTGCAGTGTATCCAGGTACATGATGTTGATGCTGCTTCCACTATCCACCATACATTTGGTGAACTCATTGCCGTCAATCAGGGGGTTGATGACCATGGCATATTGGTTCTCCGTAGGGATGAGGTCTAGGTGATCCTTCCTGTCCCAAGTAATTGGAATCTCCGACCAGCGCAGGTACTGGGGAACTGGGGGTAAAGTGTCCATCAGTATCCTCATAGAGGTCTTCTGTTGTCGGACAGTGGGGGTCCCAAGGAAAGTGTGGAAAACGGCCGCCTTCTTTTAGAAGGGGTTCTTGCCCTTGCAATCGCTCTTGGCGGCGTGCTTGGGGTCAACATCCTCATCCATGTCACTTGAATACTTGGACTCCTCGTCCTTGTTCTTCCCCTTTCCCTTGCCTCGTGGTCTGTTCTTCTGACTTTGCTTGTAGCCGGACTCCGGGTCCTCCTTGAGATCATTGACGAACTTGCAATGGCGATTGGTGTGAGTGGCCTTGTCGTTGGCGTCGAGGTGTACGAGGAAAGGCATATCACGGTACTCCTCGTAGGTTTGGGGAAGATGGAGCGCTGCCGAGGTAGTTTCACTTCCTCGCTGCTGCCCACGACCATCCCCCCATCCTCGGCCATGCTGTCCGCCATCACCTCGTCCTGCAAAAGTCATAGCGACCATGTCGGAGGTTTGCTTTTCTTCTGGAGGGCTCTTCAAGTATAGGGGAAGAATAATGTGATGATATGAAGAGTGGACAAAATCTCAATCTTGGGGATGCCACCCCGTGTCACCCCAAGAAATATTCAAGAGGTACAAGCGTCAAAGCTTGGGGATTCCCATCCCCATCTTCATCAATAAAAATCTCAGGTTTTCTTTCGAAGCACTTCATTTTTATTGTTTCATGCACTATTGTGTTGTTCTTGGAGCATCTTAGTTTTTGTTTTTGGTTTTATTTTGTTTGGTTTGCTGAATAAATTAGTTGTACCCTCGCATTCATGTTTTGTTTCAGATAAGTTGATTGGTGTTGGAGAAGGAGTAGAAAGTTCCATGCTTATAGTGGTATAAAAGGAGCATTGTTTTGACTGTGGCTTAGACTTTATCATGTCATGCTAGATGTTGCTTTGACCTTATGCTTAGTGATTATTGTTGTAGCATGACTTGTTCCAAACAATTGAGATTGCTTAATGTGCCTTGAAAGAATCATGTGTTGTTTTAGCATACAAAAGCATAATATTGTGGTATTCTCCTTTGATGCTTTATTTGGGTTGACTTGGCACATACTTACACCATGTTAAGACTATGAACCAGTCACCTTAGCACCTATTATCATTTAGCTTTTGACTTGTGATACCACTTTATGCTTTAGTTGATAATGTTTTGTCGCTCTGCATGATTATGGCCATTATTGCTCTCTTAGTTGGTCGCTCCCAGCCTTTTGCTAGCCTCCACTTGTACTGAGTAAACTCTACTCATGCATCCAACTCCCAAGAAACCGAGTTATTCCAAAGATTCCACTATAAATTCCTATGCATGGTGTGTTACACCATTCCAAGTATATTCATGTTTTTATCTATCTTCTAAATTAAACTTGTTATGTGAAAATTAGTGATTAAAGCTCTCACAAACTTGATGGAACACTTTATTTCTTGCACCTAATAAACTTGAACCATTGTGTCATCTATGTTGTATATGCTTGCACTTATAAGTTGGGAATTAGCAGAATCATGTTGTCATGGGAAATGCTTTCAACACATGTACATATTACCCAGTTGATATCATGATCTTTTGTTTATGGATGTCGGTGGTGTGAAATAAAAGGGGATCTTGTAAGCTCATGGAGTATTATATATGTGTTAGAGAAACACCTAGGTGGCTAGCCTAAGACATGTCTAATCATGGTGGAAACTTGCAGCATCACCATAGTGAGCAATCTATGAAGCATCTTCAGAAAAAAATATAGAAAAAAAGAGAGATACCATGCTCATGGTAAATAAAAGATCACCGAGATGCTCATTGTCTGTTGCTTTGTCACTTTGATATGGGATAGCTCCTGTGTCATGGGGCAAGGGGTACCCCATTGGTGGTTCTCTATGATACACATATACTTACAATGACAAGAACTTGCTTGTGACTAAAGTTGAGTAGCATGAGGAACGACCCTCGTAATCAAGAGACATGAGATTTCCAACTTATGATTTGTCAAGCATATACTCCATATTTGTTTCACTTTAACCTTAATCACTTCAAGATGCTTATGATAGGGGTAATAAGAGCTAAAAGCTAATAAGTACCATAATTTTTGGAAGCTCTTTATGAAACTTGAAATCCCTGCTTCCCTCTATGAAGGGCCTTTCTCTTTAACTTTATGTTGAGTATTCATCTTCTATCTTTATGCACCAACTAGGAGAGCATAGTTGTCATTCTTAGTTTTATGTGCATTGTCCCAAAACTTATTGATTGATTCATAATGTTGATGTTGCTTGTTCTTAAACTATTTGTATCTAGTCACCCTTATGAACTTTGAAGGTGTCCTATGCATTTATGTTTTTCTATACCATGAAGGACAAGCTGAATACCACTCTTGTTATGTTTTCTATATGTGAAACAAACAAACATCTTCCAATGCATTGTTATTCATGATCTTTGTTTGTACCTTTTCATGTTACAACATAGTTGCCATGTCTTATTGTTAGAACTATATCTTTCATGCTCATGTTTAGAGTAGTTTGATCCATCCATCAATGCTTTACAAATATTTTGATCAAGATTGTGTTGGTACATGTCACCTAAAAAATTATTCTTTTTATCACTTACCTACTCGAGGACGAGCAGGAGTTAAGCTTGGGGATGCTTGATACGTCATAAACATATCTATAATTTTTTTATGTTCCATGCTTGTTTAGTATCAACTTTGTTATGTTTTGTCTATGCACTTTGAGGTATTTTTATACATTTTCTGGGACTAACCTATTAACAAGTTGCTGCAGTGCTAGTTGCTTGTTTTCTGCTGTTTTTAGTTTTAGAAAAGCTAGTAAGGAAATATTCTCGGAATTGGACGGGACAAAAGCCAAAGTCAATATTTTACCGGGGCAAAGACGGAGTCAAAAGGACAGCCGAAGTGGGGCCACAAGGTGGCCACACCTAGGGCTGGTGCGACCACCCCCTAGGGCATGCCGCCACCAGGTGTGGGTCCCTCGGTCTCCCACCAAACTTGCCCCTTCGCTTATAAAAGCACCCCGATGCAGAAACCCTAAGTACCCGATCAAATCTCCACGAAACAGTCCGTAGCCGCCGCCACCATCGTCCCTAGATCAGGGGGATCTGAAGCTCTTCCCGGCACCCAGCCGGAGGGGAGAGATCATCCCGGAGGCCTTCTTCATCACCATGCCAGCCTCTGGAGTGATGTGTGAGTAGTTCACCCTTGGACTATGGATCCATACAGTAGCTAGATGGTTGTTTCTCCTCCTTTGTGCTATCATGTTTAGATCTTGTGAGCTCCATTCATGATCAAGATCATCTATTTGTAATCATACATGTTGTGTTTGTGGGGATCCGATGGATATTGAGATACTATGTCAGATTGATTATTGATTCTATCATGTCTATGTTATTTGTGATCTTGCATGCTCTCCGTTGTTAGTAGCTATCTTGGCCAAGTAGATGCTTGCAACTCCAAGAGGGAGTATTTATCCTCGCTAGTAGGTTCATGCCTCTAGTAATCTGGGGAAGTGACAGAAATCTCTAAGGTTGTAGATGTGTTGTTTCTATTAGGGAGAAAACAATAATCCTTTGTTCATGGAGCAATTGTATTGTTTACTTTACACACATTGCTTAATGCCAATATCTGTTGCTTACAACTTAATACTGGAAGGGGTTTGGACGATAACCTGAAGGTGGATTATTAGTCATAGATGCAGTTGGATTACGGTCTATATATTATGTTGTAATGCCCAATCAAATCTCATAGGAGTCAAGATGTCTAGTATATCCATTGTTGTGCTTTCTCAATCTATCAATTGACCCGCTGTAATTTGTTCACCCAACATGCTATCTATCTTAAGGAGAACATCTCTAGTGAACTGTGGACCTTGGTCCAATCTTTATCATTAATACATCATCTACTGTTACCATTTACTTTCTGCAATCAATCACTATCTTCTACACTATACGTTTAATCCTTTGTTTTCAGCAAACCGGTGAGATTGACAACCTCAATGTAAGTTGGGGCAAAGTTTTGAGTTTGTGTTGTGAAGGTTCCAAGTAATTAGCAACACCTTGGAGTTGTGTCCTTACTCCTACTGGTTCAATAACCTTGATTGCATAACTGAGGGAAAACTTGCTGCTGTGCTCATCACACCATGCTCTTGGGGTCTCCCAACAGGCTCTACGTCAACCAAGCCACATCAGAGGTCGACGAGGTCCACCTTGAGGACATGTTGATGGCCACGCGCATGAGCGAGGCGTAGGTGTTGGCCTTCGAGAAGGAAGGGCATGTGGCCAAGGCAGTGCTGGAGAGGGTGGTAGAGGTGGCCTCCACGGTGACCACCCAATGGGCGGTGCACGACATACACCACGTCGCCGCCAAGGATGCGGTAGCCATGGAGACCGCATCAGTGGATCTCCGTGAGATCATCCACGACGCGACCATGACCACGCTGGATGAGGTGGCCAAGGAGCCTGCCAAGGTCACCGTCTGCGAGCTTCGCCACGCCGCCAAAGCGTGCAATGTCGTGGAAGAGGCGCAGTGCAAGCACGTCGCCGACTCGGCGGCGAAGGAGGAGCGTGTGGCTATGGATGCTGAGGCGACGGACGCATGGGCTCTCATCGGCGCTGACAAGACGGAGGTGGTGGAGGAGGACGAGGAGGAGAGGGAGGAGGTGGATCAGCTGGAGGAATAGGGGGAGGCGGTGATCATCGTCCCCGTGCAGATCACACATGCATTGGGCTTCGGCCTTAATGGTTCTCCGGTTCCGGCTCCTTCTCCGGCGGAGTTGCTCGTGGCTGAGGCAGTACTCCAGCACCAGGCATGCGCCATTGCTACGGTGAAGGAGCTCGCCGACTAGGAGGCGAGGGACCACTAGGCCACCGAGATGGACAAGGCCCTAGCGACCGTCACCGTGAACGCATCTAGCAGCGGGCCATCTGGTCCGCTAGGACGGCGATCAACGGGGTTGACGGCAGCGGCAGTGGCAACGGTGGCCATGGCAACGGAGGCGAGTAGCCGCCGCGACGTCCTTCTAGAGCAGTAGCAGTAGTCGTAGTAGTAGCATCCCCTCTGAAAGAACATGTGGGCCCCCATTTGTGGTTTTGGTAATTAATGAAAATCTTTATGGACTATTGTGTGTATTAAGTTATACTTGTAGGAATTGTCCATTGGCATCGCTTGGAGCATGTGTTGGCTTCAAGGTCGATGAAATGAGAAGAAGATGTGATGTGCAAGCTCAAAATGCGCCATCTATAGAAGATCTCATGGTTGAGGCTTGCCATTCTCGGTGATCATGGATCGATGATGAGGGTAACAAAGGCGTTACATCTTGAGAAGGGCAAGATCGTCTACATCAAGCTCAAGTGGAATGCTCAAGGCAAAGGTATAATCTTGATAGGTTTTCCCTTTTGTCTGTCTCATATTGTTAGTAGGAGACCGGGTTTAGGATAGATAGCCGTACTATCAAGAGGGGCTCTCGAATGAGTAACTCGTTCACTTCATTCGGAGAGACCTCAAACCTTTGCATATTTGCATCATCATATTTGGTTGTTGTTTGGTATTATCCATGTGAGGATATAGATCTTGTGGTAATCTCTATAACAAGCTCTTGTTCATCAAAATCGGATCTTCCGTTTGTATCTTGTTGCGATTTTGATCTTGGTGGCTTTTCGGTTTCTCACCAAGTGAGGTATCTCACATTATTATACATGATACAATTTCACTTTGTGATAACCAATATTTTCACCTTTCATAGGGTAGCCCATGTCATCCTTTTTTCCAACGCAATTGGAATCGGGTCGATCGGAGTTACCAATCAAAAGTTATAGAGGTTTGAATTTTCCTAGGTACCAAAATGCGGTAGTACCGCATTTTAGTACCTAGCGCGGCAGTAGGTTTTGGCAAGTTGCCAAATGCCACTTCCCTCCTAGGTACAAAAATGCGGTAGAAGCCACTGCCGGGCTAGGTACCAAAAAGCGGTAGTATCGCATTTTAGTACCTAGTGCGGCAGAAGGTTTTTGACTTCGTAATTTGGATCTATCCTCCCTTGCTGTACTATGATGTTTCTTTGCATTATCTTGTAGAGGTTGTTGTCCTCTTCGAAACGAGCCCAAGATCATCGAAATCGGAGTCCGGATGCAAAAGTTATGGCTGTTTTTGTTTTGTGATGACCGGTAGTACCGGACCAGGAACCGCATTTTGGTACCGGGGAGCGCAGAGAAAAATGCGTTTGGAGCCCCAGGAACCCCAGGAAATGTCCAGTAGTGCCGGGAAAGTCCGGTAGTACCGGGAAAAAGTCCGGTAGTACCGGGAATCGTGTTTTTGGGCTGCAATGGTTGGATTTTGGAGGGACCTATATAAGGGGCCTTCTTCCCCAATGGTTCCTCAACCATTCTTGCAAGTTTTCCCCTCCATTGTTGACCTTCTTGAGCTTGCTTTCTCTCAATCCCTCCGATGATTCTTGCATATTCTTGAGGGATTTGAAAGAGGAGATCTAGATCTACAATCCCACCAATCAATCTCTCCTCTAAGTGAGGGGAACATATTGGGATCTAGATCTTGGAGTCTTTTGTGGATTTCCTCCATTTTTCTTCCTCTCTTATTCCCCCATAAGCTTTTGTAGCTTTGGTGGAATTTGGTAGAGAAGGATTTGAACACCTTTGTGGTGTTCTTGCCATTTGCATTTGGTGCATCGGTTTGTGTTCTCCTCGGAGGATTTGGTTTGAGTTACTGATTGGAGCTTGTCCCTCTTGGGTTCTTGGAACCCTAGACGGTTTTGTGGCCTTGGTGGCGTTTGTTAGGAGCCTCCAATTAAGTTGTGGAGAAGTGCCCCAACCTTGTGAGAGGTTCCGGTTGCCACCGACAAGTGCACCGATAGTGGAAGTGTGGATCGATACCGTTGGGGTGAGATTCACCGGAGAATAAGGGAGGCCTTTTGTGGCGTTGGTGGTTTGATACCACCCCCTCTCCAAACGAGACGTACTCCATGTTGGGAGGAACTCGGTAAAATATCGTTTTCCCCGCGTGCCTCGGTTATCTCTATACCCGAGCTCTTTACTTATGCACTTTACATTGTGATAGCCTTCGTGCTTGAAGTAATATATATCTTGCTATCACTTTGTTGCTTGTATTGCTTAGCATAAGTTGTTGGTGAACATAGGTGAACCTTAGTTGTTCTAGGTTGTTCTTAACAACGTAAACACTAGTTTTATTCCACCTTTGTTGAGCCACTCTAGGAAAAGTTTTAATCGCCTATTCACCCCCCTCTAGGAGACATTCGTATCCTTTCAATTGGTATCAGAGACCGGTCTCTCATTTTAGGCTTCACCGCCTTGAGAGTAAAGATGTCGGCTAGGGGATTAGTGCACAAGGACACACTCACATTCGATGGCACAAATTATGATGTTTGGAAAATTCGCATACTTAATTTATTTCAGGAAATTCACCCAATTATCGAGGGATATCTATATGTGGGTTTCTCTTCTCCCGTGGATACCTAAAATGAATCTTTAGAGGAGAAGTTGAACTCTCATATAGATGCTCTAGCTACTAAAATTCTTTTGCATGTTGTGAGAAATGTAGTTCTTTATTCTATCATGCCTTATTCAAGCGCTCGTGAGATATGGACCAAGCTTCAAGATAAATATAGCAGTCCAACATTATTGAGGATCATTGTGTTGCTTCCACTTTCGGTCGAGATGAGTTCTCATCGTCTACCACTTCACCAACATGTGATTTTTCACAAGGTAATGATACGGTGAGTGGTGATAGAAAATTGCAATGAGGATAATGTGCTTACTATTTGTAATCCTTCATCCCTATCTAGTTGCAATGATCTATCTTCGGACTTTAACACTTATAGCACTCACAACTCCTTACATGCTAGTGTTGATAGTCCTTGCATATCATGTAGTAATGGCTTGAATGAATCTCATGATGATATGCTTGTGTTGTCTTGTTGCCATGATAAAAATGCTTATATTCCCTCTAGTGCTTGTGTTGCTAACCACGTAGAGGAAAATGAAGATTCTATGGGCCAAGACAAGGTCTTGAATAGAGCTACAAGTGCAATCTCATCATCACCTTCCTCCGGTTCTCACTTATGCCTTATGGCTAAGGGAACAAAGGTAACCTCTTTGGATCCCATTGTATCTCATGATGATGATGATGATGAGGTTGAGAATGATAATGATGATTATCGAGGTAAGTATGATATTATCTCTATTAAGAAAATGGGAGAGGTTGTCTATAGTGCTCTCTACGCAAATAAAATTGCTTCCTCCAACTTTCTTGAAATCTTGAATTATACTATAGAAGGCAATGATCTTATTGAGGAGCAAGAAAACTTAATTGATGTACAGTTTGCGCGTGAGCGTAAATATGCTAATGAAATTGCTAAACTAAAGGACTCCCTTGAAGAAGAACAAACCACCAAAGAATATCTTGAGGAGACTTTCACTCTAGAATTATCTAGAGTAAAAGAATACCATGATAGAGAGCTTGTGGTGGCAAACTCCTTCAAGATTAAAAATGATGAACTTGAAGTTGCTTATGCTAAACTTGTTGAGGATTTTAAGCATCTCGAAAATGGCTCTCGGGTCACATGAGCAACTTAAAGCTTCATATTCAAAAGAGCTTGCCAAGTTGCCCTCACCTCTTGCTAATAATGATGATGCTTGTGCTACTAACTCTATTTCTTGTGAAGCATCTATTTTGAAGAAGAATGTTGAGCTAAAGGCTCAACTTGCTTTGCTAACTAGCAACTATGGGAAATTAGAAGAAAGTCATGTTAAGCTCTCAAGCTCGCATGAGGATCTTCTAGTCTCCCATGGTAGGCTAAAGTTAGCTCATGAGGCCATCGTGTCAAAGGTAACATCTAGTGGGCCTCATGTGGACATTAGCACTATATCTACTCCAAATGTTATATTTCCATGTGCTAGTCCTTGTAGTTCATCCTCTCACAACCATGCTATATCTCGTGATGAATTACATTCCGTGCCTTGTTGCTCTAACAATGTAGCATCTACTTCCTCTAGTGTTTTTGTTGAAACTAACCATGTAGAGGAAATCAAAAAGCTCAAGGCTCAAGTAACTTCTTTGAAGAATGACTTGAAAAAGGGTCATCAAGGGAAGGTCGCACTCAACAAAATCTTGAGTGTACAAAAATCCCGCAATGACAAGTGTGGGCTTGGATTCAACTCCAATGTCAAGAACAAGTCCACTATCAAGTTTAAGCACAAGGACAACAAGAAGAATGGCCAAGATCAAATCAAGAATCCGGCCAACATTGTTTGCTTAAAGTGCAAGGAAGAAGGGCACCATGTTAGATCTTGCCCATTGAAGAAAAGGCCTCTTAGTGTGAAGCAACAAGGGAAGCGGCCTCAAGATCCACCTCAAGTCATTGATGGGCCTCTTCCTAAGAGGACTACTCGAGCTCTTCCTCCAGTTGTGGCTTCACCTAAGAAGAAAGATGGCAAGAATAGAACTTGCTACATATGTCGTGAGAAGGGGCATATTTCTTCATCATGCACTATCGGTATCTCCTCATCCAACCCTATCATTATTGATGATGCTTATTTCTTTGTAAGGATGAGGTTGGCAATGTGTTTGCCAAATTTGTTGGTGCTCAATGTGGGTTCAAGAAAAGAACCATTTGGGTTGCCAAGCCTATTGTGACTAACCTCTTAGGACCCAACTTGGTTGGGGACCAACAAGCCAAAACTTGATCAATAGGTATTTTTTGGAGGGCATTGGAGACTTGGTTACATTATGAAGAATTGAGGGATCTTCATCAATTATTATTGTCAAGCCAAGCTATTTGGATTATCATAATTATATTATATTTCCAATGTTCCTCCTTGCGGTAACATATGCTAAAATCTTTACATTGAAAGTTACTCGCCCCCTTGTGCATATGTTGGTTTTGTATCTTCCATGCGTTTGTACATGTTGTGCTTTCCACTTAATTATCTTGAGGTATCAATCATATTTGTGTATGATTAGGTGGCACACCATGTATGTGTGTTTCTTGTGTTTGAGCCTTACTTGGTTATATTTGGTATCTTATTTGGCTCTTTTGAGAGATTAATGGATTATCCCATTTTGGGGGAGTGTTATGCTTGGGCATTCTACAATCCTAAAAATTGTGTGTACATGAGGAATACCACCTAGTATTTATATTGGATTATTGTCTAGTCTCTATGTGGTATAATTCTCATGAGAAATTTATTTTTATAATATCCATTAATTATCTCTATTTGTATCATTTTTCCTCGTGTTGGTTTTATGGTAGTATCACATTATGGGGGTGTCATATGCTTAGTGCATATTACAATCCTAGAAAATGTGAATATTCGAGGTTGCGTCACTTAGAATTGATATTGATAATTATCTAGCACCTATGTGACACATTTGCTCATACAAGTTCCAATTTGCTTGAATGTTGTTGTTGATCATATTTTGGATCTTGTATATGAGAGTGTTTCTTGGTATGTGTTTCCTCATATTTAGATCTCTATATCATCATGGAAACCATTTGCTTCAAGTTACTCTAATCACTAGTGATTGTGTGACTATTGGAAGCTACCAAGAATCTTGTTCGAAGTATCATTCTTAATTCTTATATTTTGTTATATGCTTCTTGTTGTGACTATGATCTTGGATATCCATGCAAGCTACCTTGGGAAAATTATTCCCAATATTTCTTGTCCTTGGACAATGAGTACCCAATTTATGGTAGAATTTATTGATCATATTCACTTTGGCCCTTGCTTAATATTGTCCTATCTTTGTCCAAGTAAATGTTTTGTGTGCTCCCATGTATTCCTTGCTACTTTTGGATCTTCTTATTTTATTGGTATCCTCTTGTGTTTTATTTAATGTAGGTAGTAGTGATGATCTCATTTGTGTGCATTTTGCATTCAAAAGCAAAATTCTATATAATGTACTACTTATGGGTGAGCTCTCCTATATTATTTAGAACACTCGTATTTATGCTTCTTTGTTTGATCCATATTGGGTTTTGTGTGCTTGGAACCTCAATCTTTTCGTTTTGGTACTTTGTTTCATCATGAGAAGTTTGGGGAGTTTGGTTTCTTATTGGAACCTTGCTCTTTTTGGGAGTTGGTTTTGTCTCATTCCTTGTTTCATGATTTGACCATTTTAGAATGAGATAAATCCTTGAGCATTTTTATTTCTATCTATCTTTTGCCCTTTTGGTTTTAGCCTAGTTCATTTGTTGAACTTGTGATCTTTCATGTGTTGAATTGGTTCTTTGATACAATTTGGACATCGTTTGTCATGTCACACTCTTGTGTGTGCAATCACGATTTACTTGGTGTTTTTGTTCAAATTGTATCTCCTTTTTGGTTCTTGAAAGATTTATGCATGCATATTTACTATATGTTTATATTATGGCATGCTTGCTTTCTTTAATCCAATATATAGGGGAAACTCCACCAATTCCCATCGGCTAAGTTGTGCATAAAATTCAATTTCATATCAATATGCACATAATTATGTGGAGTCTCACCTATGTATTGTAGTTGCACTAACTACTTTGGACCCAATAAGTTTGGGGACCATTTTTGTACTTAAATATGTTTTAGGTACATTGGAGATATATTGGATGCTTGTCTCTCAATCTTGAAGAAGTGGTGCGTTAATGAAAATTGGAGGCAAGCTATAGGATGATCAATGGATTCATATCCTCTACATCCTACCAATTATATCTCGGTAACAAGTATATCTTTCTCATGCTCATATATCTTGATTCCAACCGTTTGTCGGTTGCCTTCTAGCATGAATTCATGTATTGGTAATTGTTGTAGTTCTAGCCATGGTTTTAAGAGAACTCTCTATTGTAAATGTGTAGAAGTTGAGATGAGTCATATATTTGGGACTATACAAAATCATGCATATGATCCACCAATTCCTAATATGTCAATCTAGCAATTTTATTGCCTATCATTTCCTCAACTTCTCTCATGTGCAATAGTGAGATTTTTCTAGTCTATTTTCTCTTGTGATACTTGTTGCCTCTCTCCATATATGCCAACTTTCTCCTTTCCCTTGGTGATAGTTGTAATATATGTAGTGTGTTTGTGTTTGAAGTCCATTTATGTACAATAAGATATATGTGAGCCTTTGGCCATGCTTTGAAGCAAAAATCTTATTGGTATATGTTGTCACTTCATTTTTGCTTTCATGTGCTTTATTGTATATCTTCCTTGTGTGTGCTTGTTTCTTTATGGACATATGTCATTGCTATGTTATCACTTAGAAACATATACACATATGAGAAGATAATTTTAGTTAAGATTTTATTCCTTGGATACCACCTTTTATTCCCTTTTTATTCTTCGATGGATTCCAAATTTATTTGCCTATGAGTGATCGTTTCTCTTGTTTGCATCTTCGGGCACTCATATTTGTTCTCTCATGCCTTGTATTGTTAAATGAATTTGGATGGGTGAGGATTCCATGATTATGCACCTTGTTCCCAAATGCAATTATCATAATTGGTGCATTATCTTTGGGGAGCTCATCTAATTCATTTAATAATGCTCATTTGTCTTCTGTCTCATTTATTGTGCCTTAAATGTTCATGGAGGAGTGAGGATTCCATATTTGTTCATTTTTGTATTGAAATACACCAATTTTAAAGTATGCACAAATCTTGGGGAGCTTCTCTATTTTATCTAAGCATTTATTTGATCTTTCATTTGTTGTGTTTTAAATACTTATGGGGAGTAAGGATTCCATATTTGTGCAATATGTATTCCAATGCATTTATTTTAAATCATGCACAAATCTTGGGGAGCTTATCTATTTGTTATTTAAAACACTCTTTTGCTCATATCATAATATCTTGTTATTTCCATTTGGACTCATTTGTTGTTTTTCAATTGGTTTGTCGGACCTTGTAATTGCTTGCATCATTTGTTGATGCCCCTTCCTTTTATTTCTTTTGCCAATCTTTGGGTCCTCAATATAGTTCTACTTCCTCCCAAGTATTCATTATTGGATATGTGTGAATGCACACCTTTGGAGGATTTATCACTATATTGTCCTTCTAGAACTTGTCACCCATTTCGGCAATCGATGCCAATGGGGGAGAAGTTTTAGAGGGTTTAAGGGAAATGGTTTATGCCTTGAGTTTTTTCTTAAGCATTTGACTTTCATGCTCTTGCATCTTTGTTGTTTCTTAGCATGTGGTATATAGAGGAAACTCCACCAATGATAATGATTGGCAATATATGCAATGAAATTCGAGTTCATCACACATGCATAGATTGCGGGGGAGTTGCTCTATATATGGTGGTAGTACCAATATCACATAATTATGTAGTATTTGATATTGGTGTTACCATTTTATTCATTAAGATTCCTTATATAAACCCTCTTAAAGAGATTGTCATCAATTGCCAAAATGGGGGAGATTGAAAGAACATGTGGGCCCCCATGTGTGGTTTTGGTAATTAATGAAAATCTTTATGGACTATTGTGTGTATTAAGTTATACTTGTAGGAATTGTCCATTGGCATCGCTTGGAGCATGTGTTGGCTTCAAGGTTGATGAAATGAGAAGAAGATGTGATGTGCAAGCTCAAAATGCGCCATCTATAGAAGATCTCATGGTTGAGGCTTGCCATTCTCGGTGATCATGGATCGATGATGAGGAATTCAGAAAGGCGTTACATCTTGAGAAGGGCAAGATCGTCTACATCAAGCTCAAGTGGAATGCTCAAGGCAAAGGTATAATCTTGATAGGTTTTCCCTTTTGTCGGTCTCATATTGTTAGTAGGAGACCGGGTTTAGGATAGATAGTCATACTATCAAGAGGGGCTCTCGAATGAGTAACTCGTTCACTTCATTTGAAGAGAGCTCAAACTTTTGCATATTTGCATCATCATATTTGGTTGTTATTTGGTCTTATCCATGTGAGGATATAGAGCTTGTGGTAATCTCCATAACAAGATCTTGTTCATCAAAATCGGATCTTCCATTTGTATCTTGTTGCGATTTTGATCTTGGCGGCTTTTCGGTTTCTCACCAAGTGAGGTATCTCACATTATTATACATGATACATTCTCACTTGGTGATAACCAATATTTTCACCTTTCATAGGGTAGCCCATGTCGTCCTTTTTCGAACGCAATTGGAATCGGGTCGATCGGAGTTACCAATCAAAAGTTATAGAGGTTTGAATTTTCCTAGGTACCAAAATGCGGTAGTACCGCATTTTAGTACCTAGCGCGGCAGTAGGTTTTGGCAAGTTGCCAAATGCCACTGCCCTCCTAGGTACCAAAATGCGGTAGTACCGCATTTTAGTACCTAGCACGGCAGAAGGTTTTTGACAAGTTTCCAAAAGCCACTACCGGGCTAGGTACCAAAAAGCGGTAGTACCGCATTTTAGTACCTAGCACGGCAAAAGGTTTTTGACTTCATAATTTGGATCTATACTCCCTTGCTGGACTATTATGTTTCTTTGCATGATCTTGTAGAGGTTGTTGTCCTCTTCGAAACGAGCCCAAGATCATCGAAATCGGAGTCCGGATGCAAAAGTTATGGCTGTTTTCGTTCTGTGATGACCGGTAGTACCGGACCAGGAACCACATTTTGGTACCGGGGAGCACAGAGAAAAATGCGTTTGGAGCCCCAGGAACCCCAGGAAATGTCCGGTAGTGCCGGGAAAGTCCGGTAGTACCGGGAAAAGGTCCGGTAGTACCGGGAATCGCGTTTTTGGGCTACAACGGTTGGATTTTGGAGGGACCTATATAAGGGGCCTTCTTCCCCAATGGTTCCTCAACCATTCTTGCAAGTTTTCCCCTCCATTGTTGACCTTCTTGAGCTTGCTTTCTCTCAATCCCTCCGATGATTCTTACATATTCTTGAGGGATTTGAAAGAGGAGATCTAGATCTACAATCCCACCAATCAATCTCTCCTCTAAGTGAGGGGAACATATTGGGATCTAGATCTTGGAGTCTTTTGTGGATTTCCTCCATTGTTCTTCCTCTCTTATTCCCCCATAAGCTTTTGTAGCTTTGGTGGAATTTGGTAGAGAAGGATTTGAACACCTTTGTGGTGTTCTTGCCATTTGCATTTGGTGCATCGGTTTGTGTTCTCCTCGGAGGATTTGGTTTGAGTTACTCATTGGAGCTTGTCCCTCTTGGGTTCTTGGAACCCTAGACGGTTTTGCGGCCTTGGTGGCGTTGTGGCCTTGGTGGCGTTTGTTGGGAGCCTGCAATTAAGTTGTGGAGAAGTGCCCCAACCTTGTGGGATGTTCCGGTTGTCACCGACAAGTGCACCGATAGTGGAAGTGTGGATCGATTCCGTTGGGGTGAGATTCACCGGAGAATAAGGGAGGCCTTTTGTGGCGTTGGTGGTTTGATACCACCCCCTCTCCAAACGAGACGTAGTCCATATTGGGAGGAACTCGGTAAAATATAATTGTCCCCGGGTGCCTCGGTTATCTCTATACCCGAGATCTTTACTTATGCACTTTACATTGTGATAGCCTTCGTGCTTGAAGTAATATATATATTGCTATCACTTTTGCTTGTATTGCTTAGCATAAGTTGTTGGTGCACATAGGTGAACCTTAGTTGTTCTAGGTTGTGCTTAACAACGTAAACACTAGTTTTATTCCGCCTTTGTTGAGCCACTCTAGGAAAAGTTTTAATCGCCTATTCACCCCCCCCCTCTAGGAGACATCCGTATCCTTTCACCCTGCCCCCTATTTTGTTCAAATAGCCTTTTTGTAACTGTCAGGGCTTAATCTAATGAATAGCTATAGTTAAGTACTAATGTTTCACTTACATATGGGCCCCGAGGGGCAGGACACGTCCTCTGTCCGCGCGTGTCCGAGCCGACACAACCGTTGCCCATATTTGGTGCAAGGATGGGTCGAGTCGGACGCATTTGTCCAAATGGGTCGGGCCGTTGTGACACCGCGTATGTCCCGCGCGTCCGTGCGAACGAGTTCGGAAACGCTCGGACGGATGGATCGATCCGGTGAAGATGACTTATTGCCTGCGATTTGCTACACTATATACACTGGTGGATGTTAGCATATCTCTCCCCCCACCACACACACACACACACACACACACCCACCCACCCCCCACACCCCCCCCACACACACACGCACGCGGGACGAAAACGTTGCTTTCACCATTCATCCTCCATGCAAAGACCGCTATGGCAGATAAGCTAGCTCGACGACAGGACGAGTAGCCCTCGTAGATAAGTATAATGACTGAAAAAACAGAGCTAAAAGATACCATCATAGTAGGTATATATCGTTGCAAACTTGATGCAGTTCAGTAAATTCTAGATAACTACCACAGTTTGCGCACCACTTATGAGTCAGCACCAACATTCCTAAGTTTTGCAAGTCAGTACCAAGATAGGAACGAGGAGTTACAAATCGCGCTAATTCATGGCTAAGAGCATTTTGATAGCAGCACTGACAGGTGGGGGCCATTTGTAAGAGCTGACTTGGCAGCCCACATGGAGGATGAGTTGAGGTGGAGGTTGGGCCCACCTATCATCCACCCATCTTAATTCCCTCTTTCTAAAAACTAAATAATAAGGAAAATACCACCGT
Source organism: Avena insularis (assembly GCA_023614405.1). Classification (NCBI taxonomy): domain Eukaryota; kingdom Viridiplantae; phylum Streptophyta; class Magnoliopsida; order Poales; family Poaceae; genus Avena; species Avena insularis. The sequence continues at coordinate 406,632,509 of CM042685.1, read as the reverse complement.
GTCATCCCAACCTACAACCTGGCCTCATCAGCATTGGTCGCTGGAAGGGAAGGGACATCGACAGCTGGTAGGGGACAAGCTTCGATCGACGAGGGATATAGACTCGGGGCGTCGCCGCCAGCACACGTGGGAGAGCTCATCCCCTAGACGCCTCGTACTCGTTGCCGGCTCTAAAGGGCACCAGGATCTGGGTCGTGAGCGAGCAGCACTGGATGGGGCTTGGGCCGCGATTGAGGCGAGGTCAAGGAGGCCGTACGGGTGGGCGCTTCGGGGCATGCGGGAGTGGGAGGTATTGGGGGACGACACGAGAGCTAGGCCTCGGAGGCGGCGGTGGGATGCACACCAATGCCGCGGAGGCACTCGCTGGGGCGGCGATGACACTTGGAGTAGGGCTGCGCATGGAGCTCGGCCGCTGCAACCTCCATGGTGGCGGCAGGGCAAATCTCGCGGAGGCGGGGCGGCGGGGCTTGGAGTAGGGTGGCGGCAGGGCAGGGTGGGCTGGCTGCTGCGCCCCTCAACTACGGGCAACGCAAATCTCGCGGTGGCAGCGGCGGGGGCTGACGGCTACTGCGCCCTGCCATTGGTGTCGGGCTCTAGGGGGTGGACATCCATGTCGTGCGTGGGGCAGGGAGAGGGGTGAGACAAAGAGGACAGGGACTGACAGGTGGGCCTCACGTCCAGCTCAGCTCATCCTCCACCATGGCACTTTTTATTGACTAATCCGCTTTGTTAGATGGGTCCCACTTGTCAGGAAAGACGTTAAAATAGAAAATTAGTGTGATTTGCAACATTGTGTCCTAAACTTGGTACTGACTTGCAAAAATTATAAATGTTGATACTGACTTATAAGTGGTGCCCAAATTATGGTACTTGTCTACAATTTACTCGACGCAGTTAGAGGAATCTCGCTCGCTCGTTGCATGCAAACGACCAGCATAACAGAGCCGGGCCCTGCCCGATGCAAATCGCCCATCTGATGATCAACGACTCAACGTGTTTGGTGATCAGACCACTAAACCGCAAACAAAATAATTCCCTCCCCCCTTAAACAAAGCGCGGTCAGCGGGCGTGGCAAGCGAGACCGACCGATCCATCCATCCATCGATCGAGCTCTGTGGCTTCTTCCGACAGGGACACGTTGTGGTCCATTATTTTCCTTGATTATGCGTCGATCGCCTCTGAGCTTTACGAACGAGACCTGACGGCAAGAGTCTGGACTCAGGAATACAAGTGGATGTGGCCTCGACACAGTATTTCATCTCCTTGCTTGCAATGCACCATGAGACCGATCCATCTTGAAGTGCAGATTGTTGTTCATGTGATGATTGGGGGCTTGGGCTTGTCATTGTTCTCCCTCCCGGACCTAGTGGGGGCCGGCTCGTGGGATAAAATATTTTGGTCAGGGCATGTGAGACAATGTGGGTTTGTTCCCTCGTTGCATTATAAGTCTAACAGATCAGTTCAACGTCTCGTCGTGCCTCTACGATTGAGATCTGTCTCTTTTTTTAGAATCTGATGAAAATGTTGAATTCAGTTAACTCTGTCTTCTTCGTCTAAGGCTACTAGTTCATGCATGGAGCTAGCTATATCAGATGTTAATCGAGGCATGCATTTCCATTTGCAGAGATTGTTTACCAGCTCACTAATACTTATTGGCAGGTACAGAAGAGAACGTTGCGCTTAGGTATAAATAATTAATAAATATATATATATATATATACTCCTATGTGCTAGATTCGAAAAACACATATATACGTACGCTAGGAGTAGTTAATTACCTGCTAGAAAATGGCAAGATCCAAGTAGGAAAAACGATATTATACAGGTATGGGCATAAGAAAGACTCAGGGTTTTTGAGGCCAGGCCCGCGCGCCGGCGCAGCTAGCTAGCGGTTCATGGAACCTAGAGAATGATTGGCTGGTTGGTTGGAGATGCCAATGGACTGGAGTGCCATGCATGCAGGAAAGAGATGGATGAACAGTTAACTGGCGTGTGCTTGCTAATGCTAGTACATCGATACAGGGAGGACGAATGATGGACACGCATCCGCTTTGGCTTCGTGAGAGTTTGCCAGAGTAAAAAAAAGACCTAAACCCTTTTTCAAATGCAAACAAACTGCTTTTGATGCCGCGGAACAACAGCATGCTAATTGCTAGCGCTAGAGCTTGCTCTATCTGGAGTAGCTATGTACATATATGCATATGTAGCCACACGTTGCGTCATGAATCTAGTACGGTATGTTTTCCTCCTTAAGCCCCGCTTAGTTCCCTGGATTTTAGGCAAAAACAGGTGTAAATAATACGGACCCGTTGACCTCTGTCTAAAATCCTTCCTATGCTCCGTAATCGGTTCTTATCCGTAACTAAAACGCTAAAACAAGCGGGCCCTTAGGGAAATTAATTCACGTGAGGCAATGATGAACTGCAGATACGCAAGCATATGCGTACATGCTCGTCATAATTACCAATGATGATCCAAGGATACTCCCTTCTAAGTATACTACTATATACTACTTCCTCCGTTTAGAAATATAAGATGTTTTAGGTTTGTAAAGAAGATGTATCTAGACACTTTTTAGTGTATAGGTTCAAATGAATCTAGACACTAAAAGGTGTCTAGATACATCTCATTCACAAATCTAAAACATCTTATATTTCTAAACGGAGGGAGTAGTAACAACCGACGCTAATGAAAGCAGCTACTGGCCTAAATCAATTCCTAGGCCGCATTATTTACCTCTTCTTTTTATGTAAAGATGTCTCAAAACAATGAAAAGCTCTCTACAAAGGCAAGATTTCTAGGGATACTGTGTCGCTACCACAGGCATGCCAAGTAATTAGAAAAGACTAGGAAAGTGATGTGACATAGACGAAGATCTAAGTCAGATGCTCAGAGCACCCTCATCAGACTATGGCGGTAATATAATGTGTTAGCATCCACTTGGCTAGTTCAGTACTTGGCCCATGTTCTGGACGTTCATGCGCTCACAGCCCACAATAAGAAAAGAGTCCACTACATCCCAAAAGCTCGAACTGAAGGGAGGAAGGAATCTTCCCCTTATAAGTTGGGTGTGGCCTCCTCCCGTAAGCGAGGTGGGACTAAACTTCGTGTAGCCTCACCGGTCAACAACAACATCCCCCTGAGAAGCCCCTCAGAAAGGCGTGGCGATTGCTAGCTCTGATACCAGATGTTAGCGACCCAAAGGCCAGCCCACGCTCAACCAGTGTATTTGGAGGCCCAAGGCCTCTCTCAGCCCAAAATCCGCGACTGAAGGGAGAGGTTCGCCCAGCTATATAAGCTGGTGTCGGCCTCCTTCAACTAGCAAGGTGGGACTAAACCCCGGGCGCGTTCCACCGGACCGTCCCAGCCGTGTCACCCGTTCGAGTGCTGACATCCCATCCTCGTAAACAGGAGCGATGCAGATCGCCACACACCTAATAGCGGTGCGCATGCTGGATCTGATACCAGATGTTAGCATCCACTTGGCTAGCCCAGTACTCTGCCCATGTTCTGGATGTTCATGCGCTGACAGTCCATAATAAGAAGAGAGCCCACTCCATCCCAAAAGTCCGGACTAAAGGGAGAAAGGAATCTCCCCCTTATAAGTTGGGTGTGGCCTCCTCCCGTAAGCAAGGTGGGACTAAACTTCGTGTAGCCTCACCGGTCAACAACAGTCTAACATAATGTGTGGGCCCGATCGAGCTATGGGCCACAACCAGCTGACTGTGCTACCTATATATTATGTGCTGCAAGTTGCAGGCTTGCAACCGACAGATGATCTTTTACTGTCAAATTAATTAGGGACGTGCATGATCTGGGATCTAGTTAGGCCATACTTTACTGCATTATGCAACAGTTATAGCTAAGCTTCTTAAACGAACTATTCTACTCATAATTTAATTAGCATAATGCTACATTGTTTTTTCACATGTAATGCTACATTGTTACATTGATGAGGGTCTTCCTATCCCTAGTATTGTATCTAACGCCGATCCCTTGCACACATAATTTTTTCCGGGCTCATGCATAATCTAGCTAGGCCATATATGCAACTGCATATGCAACAACTATAGCTGCTTAAATCAACTGCACTATACAAGCTTGGTGATCCATCATAATTTAATTAGCATTACTATCGCTAAGATGCTAGTTTGTTACATTGCTGAGCCGTCTTCCTATCTCTAATCATGTATCTAATGCCGATCCCTTGCACACATAAACTTTTTTCTAGAAAATCGTGCATAATCTAGGTAGGCCATATATATCATTGCATATGCAACAGTTACAACTGCTTAATTGTAATATACTATACAAGCAAGATGATCCATCATAATTTAATTAGCATTTGTCCCGCTACATTGCATAATGCTACAATGTTACATCGTTGAGCAGTCTTTCTGTCCCTAATCATGTATCTAATGTCGATCCCTTGTACACACGATTTTTCTTGGGAAATTCATGCATAATCTAGCTAGGCCATATATAGCACTGCATCTTAATTGAACTATACTATACAAGCATGACTCATATATCATAATTCAACACTAACTATTGCATAATGCTACATTGTTGACCAGTCTTCCTATCCCTAATCCGATATCTAATGCCGGTCCCTTGCACACATAAACGTTTTCCTAGAAACTCGTGCACAATCTAGCCAGGCCGCGCCATACATATTGCGACAACTATAGATGCGTAATTGAAGTATGTACTATACAAGCACGACGCATCTATCACAATTCAGCACATACAGTGACTATTCTGGCACGTTGCATAAGGCTACATTGTTACAATGTTAATCGATCTCGCTATCCCTAATCACGTATCCAATGCTTATCCCTTGCACACATAATTTTTTTCCCCGGAAAACTCGTGCATGCATAATCTAGCTAGGCCATATATAGCACTGCATATATGCAACAGCTATAGCTTCTTAATTAATTAAAATATACTGTACGAGCACAACGATCTAGTATTATAACTTAATTAGCAGCAGTCCCGCTACATTGCCTAATGTTACATACATTGTTGAGCGGTCTTCCTATCCCTAATCATGTATCTAATGCTGATCGCTTGATCACATTCTTTATGGGGAAGCTCATACATGATCGACCCTGGGTTCCAAGTTTACCACCTAATTACAGGTACCTAGTGCATAAACAGCTAATAAGTACATTGATGCCTGCAGCTAGCCACTAGTGGCGCCGTCCACGGTCCACTGGCAATTTATTGTAACATGTACTTGGGGTATCAACATATATACAAATTATATCCGTGGCAGCAGGGTCACGTGCATGCATCGAAACGCTCTGCGTGATACCGGTAAAACCGAACCGGAGGAAACAATCAGGCGGACTGACGAGGACAGCACATGCATGCGGCTGATGATGCCAGATGCCAGATATGCTTCGTATTACAGCCAGACGATCGATCAGTTTAATACCGTTGCACTAAACGATGGCTACTCACACAGAAGCAGCTGCGGATGGCTTTGCTTGTGTCGACGGATCGGACGCGTCCACACGCGTGCAGCATGTTAGGACGGCCGAATCCGTGTTGGACATCGCGGATCCCCATGCACAACCACCGCCCGCGCTAGATCGATTCGATCCATTGATCTACACCCACGCATGCAAGTCAGCGCAGTTAAGCAACCAGCATCCATCTCTAGCTAGCTAGCCGTGTGATCGGGTCGTTTGCGCGGTTTGAGAGTCGATCCTCATCGTTGGAGGTCCATCGATCGATCGATCTCGGTCTCAGTGTACTCCATCAGCTCACATATACTATACGAGTCTGCCCAGCACTAGCACTGCAGGTAAAGGCTAGAACGTACAGAAGAGCATGCGTCACTGTGGTACTGTGCACAGCAAGGAACTTGCGTGCTTCTAGTTCTATCCCTAAGAGCATCTCCACTTGGCTTTCTAGTACCCCGATCTGGACGCTAAATTTAGGTCCGAACGTCGAAATTCGATATTCCTAGGAATCTCTTTTCGTCCGGATTTGGACCAACTTTGATCCGGACTTCTCAGGCCGTTTCCAGAATCCTGGGAATGCCGGACGAAGCGAATTCGCCGAGTGGACCAGTCATGTCAGCGACCGAAGCCGAGTCGTCGACGTCCTCCCGCCGTTTCCCCTTCTACCGCCCTCGCCGCTACACCCCTCCCGCCCTTACCGTCGGTCTCGGCCTTTAAAAGTCGTAGATCTCGTCCTCTCCCTTCACACTCTATCACACCGCTCCCAACTCCGGCGAACTCCAGGCGAAACCCCATGGCCGACAGATTCCCCGGCGATATTGCAGACATGGGAGGCCCGGCTGCTCCACGACGCGGGCTATACAGCGCCGCCAGACATTCGTCTCCTAGTCGGCTGGAGTCTCAGCGCCGGCGGGATCCCTATTCCGTCTGTGCCGAGCGACGAGGACATGGCCGGCGAGATCCAGGCAGCTATCGTCACCATGGAAGATCCGGATCTCGCCGGGGATCCTGACAACCTGATCTTCTGGGAGCACTTCTTCGCCGACAGGCGCCTCCAGGAGCTCGCCCGACACGATGGACCGCCGAGCTCGCCGCCGATCGTCTGTCTGGCGTTCGCCGCCGCTGGTGGAGCGTTCTGGCGAACGCTTCGCCCGTCGTCTTAGAACATACAGGCCGGTAACCACCCCCGCCTCGGCATGTAGAAGCGGCGTCCGACGTCGGCCACGGCGACGGCCTTTTCCTAGTTTAAATTTAATGTTTTTCTAGTTTAAATTCGATGTAATATTCGCCCAAATTTTACCGTGTTTAACTGAATTTAGCCGGACGCGGAAACTCGGTCTCAGAACACGAGTAGGAAACGCCAAGGCCGAAAACGAATTTCGGCCTGGGATGTGGGATGCTCTAAGGCAACGCAAGTACTAATAGGGTAAGAGGCGTGCACGCGCAGCACACTTATGCTGGCCGGCGAAAAGCAGCATACTGTAGTAAAGTACAGAGCTGAGGTGGTGAACAAAAGCTGCAAGTACGCGACCTTTGCCCAGTAGGTACTTCCTGACGAGCCGCGTGGGTTGAGGAGCTAGCAGCGCGTACTACATGTTCCCGGCCCCTGATTAATTCCCGCGCGTCGCACGTATGGATGCTGATAGAAAACCCAAGGCCGGTGCGACCCATATCGATATACACGTTCAATGAACTATAGCGCGTTCATCGTCGTGTCGTGCGATCGGGCCCAATGCATATGCGGGCACACGCCTCCGCGTGTGATCACGCACCCACGGCATCATATATCACACGTATGCCAGCTAGGCCAGTCCGGGCACGCGCAAGCAGCCAAGCACTGGGATCGATCGAATTCACGGTGTATCTCACTACTGTTTGACGTCGGCCGGATGCCGGCCTGGCGCGCCGGCTGCACCTGCGGCCATGCACGCATGTCCCGCGCGGCGCGTCCCTGCACGCCCTCACAGGCCCACACCATGCATACGCGGCTGCCTGTGTGCTCCAGCAGCGCGCACGTTCGTTGCTACAGTAGTTTCGTCTGTGCACATACACGCGTTTCACTTAGTCGCGGAAGTAAGGACATCTCTACCGGACTGATCCATATGGTCATTTTAAAATGTTTGTTTCTGTCCGTTTGGATCAGGCCACGGACGATTTTGGGAGGGGGTTTGTCTATCCGGCCGACCGTACACAGCGGTTCGATCCATCTGTCCGTGTTTGGCTATCGTCAACGCCGACGTATTTCCATGCGTCTTCCCGCCGTCACGTTGTCTCTCGCCTTTCTTTCGATCTCGGTTTCGTGTACTCCATCAGCTCAGATATACTACTATACGAGTCTGCTCAGCACTAGCACTGCAGGTAAAGGCTAGAACGTACAACGTCCGGCCTCCTACCTGCACGCCCCCACAATATACGCGGCTAGCTGTGTGCTCGATCCACGCATGATACGTCGTTTCAGGACATGTGTACGTCCAGCTAGCAGCGCGCGCGTTCGTTGCTACAGTAGCTTCGTTCGTGCACGCGTACGTACGCGCGTTTCCCTTAATTTGTCGCGGAATTAATCTCCATGGCAGATCTTATCGTCTTAAAAGCTTTCTCTTGGGAACCTCTGAAGCTCCGACAATTATTGCCACATGAAATATGGAGCGTGCTGAGCAATCTGAAGCTCTCACAATTATTCAGCACCTTCGGTTAAGGCGGAATTCACGGCGATCACATCAATAAGCACCCCCGACCAAATTATAGAGGGATTTTACTTTGGCATCTCCCGCTTGGGTTTTGCTCTTTTCCGGCTAAGCGGCTAGCCAGATGCAAACAACGCCAAATTAATTTCATGCACGCCGCCAGCTCCAGCCGCAGGGTACGTATCGGCTAGTATTAGATCAGCTTCCACAGCTAGCCGAAGCAAAACAAAAAAAATCCATTCGCCAAAATGCAGAGCGAATTTTCTTTAGCCGCAAAGGTTGCTACCGATTGATTTTGTAGAGAAGCCGGGTGCGTCGTCTCCGCGAAATCTCAGCATGTGCGCGCGGCCATTCCTAAAGCTGTAGTACTTGCACGAAATTTTCTTTCACACTGTGCTGTGCCACAATGCAGAGAAAAAAATTATCAGGAATCTTTATGGGAAGAAAATAAAATAACCAGCACGACGATCGAGCTGTGCCTGTGCGTGAGTCGTGAGATCGATTCTCATGCATGCAGCTAGCGTGCATGGGAATCTCAACGATGGACGGCGCGCGCGCCGGAGATGCCATTTTGACAGAGGAGGGATCCATCCACCAGCGAATTTTCAAGCCTGCTTCGACGACCCGGGGACGTGTACGCGAGTGGGTGCACAGATTAGAGGTGAAAACGACGCGACCTTACCTACAAGCAGCTTCGCAACTAATTGATCACTTTGGTAGCAGGACGAGTTAGTTAACGGTACGTAGGTTGGATCAGTTGATCGACCTGCAGGGCCAAACTAACTTGTCTCAGAGCAAACCTACAGGTTAGAATATTGTGGACAAGCTAGGCAACAATTCGATCATCATCGTCATCGTCATCAAAGTTAACCGATGTTTGGTACAAGGGCATCCAATCTAGCACTACACTGGTGAAAACAGCCCTATTGGTCCCGGTTGGTAAGGGGCTTTAGTCGGATTCTTTAATGGGGGGATCAGATCGAGGACCTAAAGCCGGTTGCCCAACCAGGGCCAGAACAAATGGGTGCACGGTCGTGGCAGCGAGGGACGAGGTGGGTGGAGCATTAGTCGGTTCGTAATAACCTTACGCATGGCGAGATTTGGCCATTTCTACGCATGCGGAGAATTCATTGGCACATTTGTTGCGACAGCATTTTTGCCACTTTTTGTGCCGCGGCAGAGAATTTATTTAGGTTGTTTTATTGTTTATTTAGTGATTTGCACTTATCAATGAAGGAACCTTATATTACACAAGATCATCATGACAATATTACATTCAATACACGGATCGAGTTCATGCACTATATACAAAAGTTGCTATTCGATGCTACTGGCCAATTCCTTCAAAGTTGCTATTTTTACAATCCCTATTGTCTATACACAGCCGAATAGTATTCTCCTTTTGGGTCTAGGACTTCTGCATCCAAGAATCCCGCCAATTCCTCCTGAATTGCTCGTACGCGATCCTTTGGCAGAAGACCGTCCCGTAGACGTTCGATCTGATTTAAAAAAGGAGTCAGCCTATATGAATGAAACTAAACACAATTTGATTGTAATTAAAAACTATAGAAATTGTTTACGTACGTGGAGTTGCTCTAAATTTCTGCCCTTCTCATCGCACGTCTGCCAGATGAACTCGCAAATATAGTATCCACATAGATTGTTACCTGGTCCCTGCGTCAGGCACTTTACGAGAACAGGGTTCAATCAAAATAATAATCAAGCATGATAATAACTGTATCAAAACTAGAATCAAAGAGATGCGCGGATATAGCTAGTGGTGCTTACATTTAGTGGTTGAAATGTAAGCTCCTCTTTCCAAACACCCCTAGCCTTGTTGGTGAACCGTTTCCAAGCGCTGCCCAGCGTAGAAAACGAATAAAATAAGTTATTAAGTACTTGATATCATAAAATTCACGAACGTTGCTGATATAGTGTCGTAATGATTAGAATTACCGCTGGAGAAGTATCTGCATGTCCTTCCACGTCTCAAGGGGTTTATGTTTCGAGTCCATGACTAGTACACGCCATTTGCCAAGTTGAATGATTAACAGAATATATTGGTAGCTGCGAATGCATAACTAATCAATTATATACTTAACATCGAGTAAGCGAAATAGAAAGTGTATACAAGGCAATAACACTCACTCGAAGTTGTAAGAAAATAGTATTTCCCTTTTGGTTTCTTGAAACCTTAACGTGTGTACTATATTATCCTCCATATCCTAGGGGTTTGTTTTGAGATTAGCTTGATGAACCCAATATGGGTCAATGAAGCCAATGTCATAGATTTGTCCTCTGCTGCATTCGAGAATCTTCATTCTGCATATTACAGTATGATTATATACTGTTGGAATTATGCCCTAGAGGCAATAATAAAGATGCTATTATTATAATTCTTGTTCATGATAAAGTTTATATTCCATGCTAGAATTGTATTAAGCGGAAACATTAATACTTGTGTGGTTTGTAAACAACACCGCGTCCCTAGTACGCCTCTATGGACTAGCTCATTGATTAATGATGGTTAAGGTTTCCTAACCATGGACATGAGTTGTCGATTAATAATGAGATATATCATTGGGAGAATGATGTGATGGACAGACCCAAACTAAGCGAAGCAATTAGATCGTGTCATCGTGTTCATCTTTGTGAAGCTTTTCTTATGTCAAATATTGTATTCCTTAGACCATGAGATAATACAACTCCCTGGTATCGGAAGAAAGCTTTGAGGTCATCAAACGTCATCCTATGAGAGGGTGATCATAAAGGTGTCTCTCAGGTGATCGGAAAGTATCTGTTGGGTTATATGTATCAAGATGGGATTTGTCCCTCCCAAGTCGGAGAGATATACTTCGGGCCCACTCGGTAATCGATATCAACACCGCTTGCAAGCATGTGGTTAAGGAGTTAATCACAAAGTGATATCGGATTACGGAACGAGTAAAGTACTTGCTGTGAACGAGATTGAACTAGGTATGACGGTACCGACGATCGAATCTCGGGCAAGTAAAATATCGCGAGACGAAGGGAATATATATATGGGATTGATTGAATCCTGGCATCATGGTTCATCCGATATGATCATCGATGAATGTGTGGGAGTCAATATGGGTTTCCAGACCCCGCTGTTGATTATTGATAGAAGATCATGTCCGCATATTCTCGAACCCGCAGGGTCACACACTTAACGTGTCTCGACGCTAGGATAGATTAGATAATTGGTTTATGAGTTTTTTTTCGGAGTCTCGGATGGGATCCGGGACATCACGAGAGGTTCCGGAATGGTCCGGAGAATAAGATTCATATAAGGCAGTGCAGTTTTTGGAGTTCGGAATTGTTCCGGGTTAATCGGTATTGTACCGGAAGCTTCTAGAACCTTCCGGAAGGGGACCAACGTGGCCCCACCTTCCGGGAGGGGGCATGGGCCTATGAGGGAGTGCCCTGGCCGCTTTGGGCCAGGGGCACAAGGCCCCATAGGGCCCAACCGGCCAGCTAGGGTAAAACCCTAGATAGACCTTCTAGAAGGGGGGCGGGTTTCCTTGCCCCCCACTCCTCCTTTGGCCGCCGGCCTAGGGCTTGGGGGAGGGGTTAGGGCTGGGGGCGCACCACCCCCCCCACACCTTCACCTCCAACCCTAGCCGCCCTGCTGCCCTCCTCTCTCCCTCCCGACTGCTTGTAGGCGAAGCCCTGCTGCAGAAATTCTCTACATCCAACCCATCTCTCCACCATACTTGCTGGACCAAGGAAGGAGGAGACGTCGAGGTGCCGCACGTGTGCATATCACGTAGGCATCGCCACTTGTGGTGCTAGATCGGATCGGATCACGAGGAGGAGAAGCGAGTACGACTACATCACCCACGTTAGAGCGAGCGTTCATTGTCTGAATCTTCAAGGGTATGAAGATCTAATCCAATCTCTCTTGTTGTTTGCATCTCCTAGATTAGATCTTGGCTTTCCCTCTGTTCGCATCCGTAGAAAATTTTGATTTACTATGCCGCGAAACCCTTCAGTGGTATCAGAGCTAGATCTATGCGTAGATGTGATTCACGAGTAGAATGCAACATGGTTGTTGCGGGCGTTGATGTTTTCTGTTGCAAGCCTCTTGTTTGTGTTCTTCTTATGACACGGGATAGTGAGATTGAAGCGGTCTAGGCCAACCTTACGCGACGTCGTTCGCGAGACCGGCTCCGCACTTGACGTGTGGCTTGTTCCACACATGCGGCTGGTGGATGTCAGTTTCTCTCACTATAGTTGTCATGGGTTTAACACCGGAGTTTGGCAACCATAATATCACTGTTGTGGCTTTCCGTAGGTAATAATCGTTCTTAGCTTGCTACTCCCATAAGCCACATAAAACATGCAACAACAAAGTAGAGGCGTCTAACTTGTTTTTGCAGGGAGTGTTTTCTGTGATATGGTATGGCCCAACATGTGATGTGTATAATGTATGCGATGATCATATTTTGTAATGTTTCACGACTTGCATGTCGATGAGTACACAACCGCAGAACCATATGGTTGTCTTTATAATTGTGTATGACCATGTGTCAACTTCTTATACGCCATGTAATAGTTTCACTTTATCGCTAAGTAGTTAGCAATAGTTGTAGTTGCTATTCGTGGTGGAGGCAATCATGGTGGAGTGATGGAGATCATGCCGGCACGCACAATATGGAGATCATTGCGCGAAGATTGGCTATACCATGTCACATAAAGTTATATGCATGTGATGTTTATCCTTTTATGTATCTTATTATGCTTAGATCGCGACGATAGCATTATAAGATGATTCCTCACTTAAAGATCAAGATAAAAACTGTGTTCTCCCCATGTATGCACCGTTGCGAAAGTTCGTCGTGTCCAAGCATCACGTGATGATCGGGTGCTATAGACTCTACTCTCACATACAACAGGTGCAAGCCAGTTTTGCACACGCGGAAATACTTGGGTCTAACTTGACGAGCCTAGCATGTACAGACATGGCCTCGGAACACATGAACCGAAAGGTTAAGCATGAGTCATATGAATGATATGATCGACACTTCATTGTCCACCATTGAAACCACATCTCTTCTCGTGAAGATCGGATTAGGTGTGGTGAATTTGGATCATGTTCACTAAACAACTTGAGGGATGTTGAATTTAGTGGGAGTTCATCTAGTAATTTGATTAAGTTGAACTATTTATCATGAACATAGTCTAAATTGTACTTGCAAATACTGTAGATCCAATGGCCAAGTCCAACTTCAACTTCAACGTTTTTGCTGAGATAGAAAAGCTTAGAAACAATGGGTCTAACTTCACCAAATGGTTCCGCATTCTGAGAATCATTCTCTGGACAAAGGACTATGTCCTTGAGAAAGCGCTAGGTGACGCCCACCTATAGATGCATGGCTGATGAGAAAGTTGTTTATCAGTCGCGCAAGGATGATTATGATTTGATTAAGATCGCCATGTTTTATGCTATGGAATCGGATCTTCAAAATCGTTTTGAGGAGTTCGCCGGGCCCTTTGAGATTCTCGAGGAGCTGAAAACCATGTTTTAGACTCAGGCCCGTTCTGAGAGGTATGAGATCTCTAAGAAATTCTTTAACTACAAGATGGAGGAAGGGAGTTCCGTTAATGAGCACGCCATTAAGATGTCGGGCTACACTCAACATGTGAGCAGCTGGAGCAAGATTCGAGGAGCTCAAGATTGACGGTCTGCGATCACTCCTCCTAGCTACAAAAGTTCTGTAGTTGCTCACAATCAGATTGGTTCCACTGATATGATCACTGAGCTCTTCGCTAAGATGAAAGTAGCGGAGGTGGACATCAAAAGGAATAATCATGTGTTGATGGTCAACAAGCCCCCCACCTTCAAGAAAGGTAAGGGTGCAAAGAAGCCCTTCAAGAAAGGCGGCAGTAAGCGCGTTGCCCCTGCTGAGAAGAAGCTCAGGTCTGGTCCAAAGCCGGACACTGAGTGCTTCTATTGCAAGGACAAGGTGAAGGGTTTCGCGGCATAGTAAATCAAAAATTTCTACGGATGCGAACAGAGGGAAAGCCAAGATCTAATCTAGGAGATGCAAACAACGATAGAGATTGGATTAGATTTTCATACCCTTGAAGATTCGCACAGCGGAACGTTCGTCGGAACGTGGGTGATGTAGTCGTACTCGCTTCTCCTCCTCGCAATCCGATCCGATCTAGCACCACAAGTGGCGATGCCTCCGTGAGATGCACACGTGCGGCACCTCGACGTATCCTCCTTCCTTGGTCCAGCAAGTATGGTGGAGAGATGGGTTGGATCTACAACACGATGGCGCGGTGCAATTGGTGGAGAATTTCTGCAGCAGGGCTTCGCCTACAAGCAGTCGGGAGGGAGAGAGGAGGGCAGCAGGGCGGCTAGGGTTGGAGGGGAAGGTGTGGGGTGGTGGTGTGCCCCCACCCCTCTTTATATAGAGGGGGACGGCAGCCCTAGCCCCTCCCCCAAGCCCAAACCGGCGGCCACAAGGAGGAGGAGTGGGGGGCAAGGAAACCCCCCTTCTAGAAGCTCTATCTAGGGTTTAAACCCTCTTTGGACGGCTGGGCCCTATGGGGCCTTGTGTCCCTGGCCCAATGCGGCCAGGGCACTCCCTCATAGGCCCATGCCCCCTCCCGGAAGGTGGGGCCACGTTGGTCCCCTTCCGGAAGGTTCTAGAAGCTTTCGGTACAATACCGATTAACCTGGAACAATTCCGAACTCCAATGTGTGACCCTGCGGGTTCGAGAATATGCAGACATGATCTTCTATCAATAATCAACGGGAGTGCAGAAACCCATATTGACTCCACATTCGCCGATGATCATATCGGATGAACCACGATGCCAGATTCAATCAATCCCATATATATATTCCTTCGTCTCGCGATATTTTACTTGCGAGATTCGATCGTTGGTACCGTCATACCTAGTTCAATCTAGTTCACGACAAAATGCTTTACTGGATTCGTAATCCGATATCACTTTGTGATTAACTCCTTAACCACATGCTTGCAAGCGGTGTTGATATCGATTACCGAGTGGGCCGAAGTATATCTCTCGACTTGGGAGGACAAATCCCATCTCGATACATACAACCCAACAAATACTTTCGATCACACGAGAGCCACCTTTATGATAACCCTCTCATAGGATGACGTTTGATGACCTCAAAGCTTTCTTCCGATGCGGAGTTGTATTATCTCATGGTCTAAGGAATACAATATTTGACATAAGAAAAGCTTCAAGAAAGGCGAACACGATGGCGATCTAATTGCTTTGCTTAGTTTGGGTCATCCATCATATCATTCTCCCAATGATATGATCTCATTATTAATTGACAACTCATGTCTATGGTTGGAAACCTTAACCATCATTAATCAATGAGCTAGTCCATAGAGGCGTACTAGGGACACGGTGTTGTTCACAAACCACACAAGTATTAAAGTTTCGCTTAATACAATTCTAGCATGGAATATAAACATTATCATGAACAAGAATTATAATAATAACATCTTTATTATTGCCTCTAGGGCATAATTCCAACAGTCTCCCACTTGCACTAGAGTCAATAATCTAGTTTACATTTGGCAACAATCTCACACCCATGGCCTTTGAGGTGCTGATCATATTTTACGTGGAAGAGGTTTAGTCAATGGATCTGCGACATTCAGATCTATATGTACTTTGCTAATCTTCAGATCTCCATCTGCTATATAATCTCGGATTATATGAAACTTGCGGTTGATATGCTTGGTCTTTGGATGATATCTTGGTTCCTTAGCGAGTGCTATGGCGTCAGTGTTGTCACACAATATCTCCAGTGGTTCCAATGCACTTGGAACCACGCCAAGCTCAGTGATGAAGTTTCTGATCCAAACTCCTTCACTTGGCGCCTGCGGCGGCCATGTATTCGCTTCTCTTTGTAGATCAGCGATCACGCTTTGCTTGCAGCTTCTCCAGCTCACAGCTCCTCCATTCAAAATATACACGTATCCTGTCTGAGATTTAGAATCATCCTTGTCGGCGTCGAAACTGGACAGCCGTGAAGAACATCCTAAACTACCTAAATAGGACTAAAGAAATGTTCTTAGTCTATGGGGGTGATGAGCGGCTAAATGCGTAAAGGTTACGTCGATTCTAGTTTCGACACGACAAGGATGATTCTAAATCTCAGGATACGTTTATATTTTGAATGGAGATCGAAATATCGCGAAGGAAGGAATATATATGGATTGATTGAATCCTCAATCGTGGTTCATCCGATATGATCATCGATGAATGGGAGTCAATATGGGTTCAACTGCTGTTGATTATTGATAGAAGATCATGTCCGTGATATTCTCGAACTCAGGTCAAAAACTTAACGTGTCTCGATGCTAGGATATATTGGATAATTGGTTAATGAGTTTTAGTTAGGACTCTAGGATGGGATCAGGGACATCGCGAGAGGTAACGGAATTGACCGGACAATAAGATTCATAAAAGGCGTGCAGTTTTGGAGTTCGGAATTGTTCCGGGTTAATCGGTATTGTACCGGAAGCTTCTAGAACCTTCCGGAAGGGGACCAACATGGCCCCACCTTCCGGGAGGGGGCATGGGCCTATGAGGGAGTGCCCTGGCCGCTTTGGGCCAGGGGCACATGGCCCCATAGGGCAAAACTGGCCAGCTAGGGTAAAACCCTAGATAGACCTTCTAGAAGGGGGGGGGTTCCTTGCCTCCCACTCCTCCTCCTTTGGCCGCCGGCCTAGGGCTTGGGGGAGGGGTTAGGGCTGCGCCCACCCCTCTATATATAGAGGGCTGGGGGCCCACCACCCCCTCACACCTTCCCCTCCAACCCTAGCCGCCTCTCTCCTCTCTCCCTCTCATTGCTTGTGGCGAAGAAATTCTCCACCAATTGCACGGCGCCGTCGCGTTGTAGATCCAACCCATCTCTCCACCATACTTGCTGGACCGAGGAAGGAGGAGACGTCGAGGTGCCGCACGTGTGCATCTCACGGAGGCATCGCCACTTGTGGTGCTAGATCGGATCGGATCGCGAGGAGGAGAAGCGACTACATCACCCACGTTAAGCCAGGCGTTCATTGTCTTGAATCTTCAAGGGTATGAAGATCTAATCCAATCTCTCTCGTTGTTTGCATCTCCTAGATTAGATCTTGTCTTTCCCTCTGTTCGCATCCGTAGAAAATTTTGATTTACTATGCCGCGAAACCCTTCATATACATGCAATAAACAATGTGAGATGGATGGAGACTAAATTAATTACAGAATTAGTACTTACAGACAATAGGCACTGATGATCGATTTGTCCAAGGCATCTTGATTGAATAATTGAAATAGTTCATCAAATTCAATGGATATCATGTCATCCATATCTTTCCCATAATGCTTATTTGTAACCTTCAACACTATCCAGTTAGCCCCGGCCTTTGTGGCATGCATGTACCAGTTATGCAATCTTCGCATTTTTGTTGGAAGATTGTTTATCTCCTCAGGTTTGACGAGAGGTTTGCCGTACTGGTATTTGTATGCTACTTCACTCACGGGGAAGAACTCTAACTGGGATAAGTACTGGGGAATACTCATACCTTGAGCAGCGGCAGCTTCTCCGTATTATGCAACTACCTCTGGATCATACTGCTCTTCGGCCCCATATTTGCTTGACCCCACATTGGTTTGGGAAATCACCTTGAGAGGTGCGCAAGTCTGTTTTGCTTGTTCTCCGAGCTGGGCAACAGATTTCTCGCTTGCATCAATACTGCTCTTCGAGGCTTTTTGTGCCGCATGTGACTTGAGAATAGAACGCTCATAGTCTGATGACAGCTTTGGCTTGGGTTGATGAAGAGTCTTTAGCATTTTCAACACTTTGGCTTTTTCTTCTTTGGTGCTGGGGAACTCTGGCTCTTTCGGCCGCCTCAGCTTAGCAAAAAATGCTGTCATTTCCGCATCAACGATCGCCGCAGTCTCCTCTTCAGTACAGACATAAGCTCTCTTGGGAGGAACCTTTGGTACTTTTGGAAGAGGCTCTTGTTTACGTTTCGGCGATCGCTTACCACGGCCTTGCGATGGCAATGCGCTTCGCTTTTTATCTGGCGCGGCGATGGCTCCTTGAGATGGCTGCGCCGGAGATTGGTGAGGCGACGGAGCCGGGTGAGGCAACGAAGACGGCTGCCGCGGCGGCGATGACCTCGCTGGAGACGGGTGAGGCGGCGGCGAAGATGGCCTTGGCGTGTGATTTCAAAGCACGATACATTCCTTCGGCCATAGAATGGTGACGTTTTTTGCGTCTCCCGGTACAGTCACATCCCCTTCACCTGCAGGGTAGTGAAGATCCAAAACTTCAAAGGTGGGCATGATTTCATCCACCCCAACAACAGCGTATCCCTCTAGAACCGGACGACAGTGGTAAGTTGGTGTGTGTCCAATTGGTAAGGCATAGCCGACCGCCACCTTCATTGATATGTTCACAACTTTGACATGTAGCTCACAGTGTGTCATCTCTGTGATATCATCCACTGGGTAGCCAACAGGAGCATCGTCGGTGCACCATCGTCATCGCCATTGTCATCACCCGGGACTTCGGTGGAAGCCACACTGCTTTTTCGATTATTCGATAGGCCGGTAGCATCGAATGCAGTGTGCTGCTGAGATGGGCTGGTAGTACTTTGCTCTTTAAGTGCGTTAATTTCATCTTGTTGTTGCTTTAATCGTTCTTCAATTAAACGCATTCGCTCTTTCTGACTATTTGCTTCAACTTCCGCCCTGTCCTTTCTCCTCTGATGGCTTCTATCAGGATATTTCTTCCTCTCTTCGGGAAACCCAGTCCTCCATGGTTGGGAGCCTCTTGTGCCTCGTGTTCATCCATCATGTTCCTTATTTCCAAGGGCGAGTGTGAGCTCATCATTCTCTCTATCGGGAATGAAGTCTCCATCTTTAACAGCCTTTACTGCTTTTCTCATCCTCTCGATTGGCAAGGGGTCTTATTTATGTCGTATGTTATATATACACCTCCCTTCTGAGTCCAACGTGACCCCATGCCCGTAAAACCAATTCCTTGCATGTTCTACCCAATAAATGCATCTCTGGGTGATCTTTTTTTGCAGTTCATTCTCAAGTTTCTCCCACTTAGGAATGCCAGCCCTGTAGCCACCTTGCCCCATAGTATGGTGATACTTCTTGTTAGCAGCATTCAGCTTATTCATTTCAGACATTTTCTTAGCTTTTTCTAATTTCTTGTATTCCACAAACTCAGCCCAGAATGGTTTTATCTTCTCAAACTGAATATTCTTGAAATCAGGAGTCTTCTTTTTCACGACATAGTCAAGGTGCAATCTTTTCTTCCAGTTGGTGAAACATTGGGTCATCTTCTTCAAAGCCCACTCCCTGACCTTAGCCTCCATGGCTCTCCCATGTTGTAAGGCATCCTCAACTGGATCCTCCACATTTGGATCCATCTCTATCTTCGGTAGTTTGAAATTAACCATGAGCCTCTTTCACAGTAAATCTTTGGCGTGGTTAGGGACAAATAAACATGTTCCCTCTTCATCCGCATTAGCAGGCCTATTCCAATTTCTAATGGTGATCGGGATTAAGTCCCTAACGATTACTCCGCATTGTGCCACAAATTTGGTTGCGAAAACTTCGGGAGCCGTCGGTTTGCCGTCTTCAGCGACATCTTCGATCCTGAACCTCTCATGGTCTTGCAACTTTTTGGTTGGGCCTCGTCTACTCTTTTCAGTAGATTCCTTCGATCCGGAGGGCTAAAAGAAGAAAGATCGTCGTTACTATTTCTATATAGATAGCAGATGATTAATTAATGAATTGATTATATTACATGCACCTCGCCGGAGCGGTCGTCTTCTCGATCACACAAGGCATCGCCTTCTCCATCGCGGAAGGCAACACCTTCAACCTCAAACAAGTCGTCTATTCCGGTAAAAAGAGGATCACCCTCACCGGAGTTGTTCAGAAACGTTGATACGTATAAATTATCTTCCCCACGGATCACACCTTGGATCAACTCTTCCTTTCTTTGTCTCTGACGTGTGGGTCCATATTTTCTGCATAGGTGGAAAAACGAATAAGTCAAAGCGGCTAAAGGAGAAAGTTAAGTATGATGTTGAGAGATATAAACCCTAATTCAGAGAAACCCTAATATATACATACACAATAATAAAAATGAAGAGAAACCCTAAACCCTAAACCTAGCTACAAAAAGGAAACCGTGTAGTAGATAGGTAACTCTAGCTAAAATCAACTAAAATCAATATTCCGGAGTTAGGTGTAAAACCTAGTTAGAGAAACCTGGATGCATATGAGAGGGAACATGAGTATAAGGCTACAAAGGAAACTATCCAGCAGATAGGTAACACTAGATACTAACAAAATACCATATTGGAATCGATTTAAGAGGGTTCGAATGATGCCTGGCGAAGGCATCGTCGAACCCACATGCACCTAAGGGGCATGCAATTTCATGGGAAGATTCTGTGACCGAGCCAGACCGAGCTTTCCTACGTCGAACACAATGGTTTTGACCGCGCGACCCCTTCGTCCATGTCTCGCCCACGCGTGAGCGAATAGGGGAACTCCCATCGCCGCCGCCTCCTCCCCCTCTGCTCACCTTCCCCTCGTCGTTGTGCTGTCAGGGCAGGCCACCGGGCCTTGCCTGTGCGTTGCCGGCACCGGCGGTGGCGGCTTGATACTGTAGATGTGGTGCATATCTACAGTAAACGTTGGCCCTTTTTCCAAGAAAAATTCGGTGTCTTACCCTTTCACGATTCCACCGTCTATCCGATGTTTCTCGGCGCTTTCTCGGTGCCGCTAACCGAATCTCGAGCAAACATAGCTTCTGCCTCTCTCTTGCAACAATACACCCGCCCCACGCGTCCCTGCACACCTCCCATGGCATACGGAACCGGCCACCGACATCCCCTTTTCCCGAGCCGCCAACCGCCGTCGCTTAGGCGCTCCCACCGTCCTCGTGCCCGCTCGAACCGGGACGCGTGCCAGCATTAGTCCCGGTTGGTAGCGCAACCGGGACTAATGCTCTGAGGGGGCGCGAATGGATGGCCCTTTTTCCACTAGTGGTTTTTTTCTAAAAACACTTGCAAGCCTTACAAACCCGACATGAGGGAGTATAAATCTATCATTGAGTAAATGTGATACTCCTATAGCAAACGAGGATAGTCCGATGATAAGGATGTGATGATGCACAACCTTTTTTTTCAAACAGGGGCAAAAGTTTTGCCCCAACTCTTGATATAGATCACCACATGGCAAAGAAACCCAAGTAAAAACACATGAACAAATATTTGAATCATCCATCAAGCAGCTGCGGACGCCTTCCTTGTGGCAAATGAATCGAAACATGTTTAATCTATATGTACTATATGTGGTGAATTAGAAACTAACATATAATGTGTTCTTTGTTTGCGGCAACATCAGCGGTCTTGCAGCAGTTAAAGCGCCCAAGCTTGCGTGGTGCTATATTCTTGGGTACTAAAATCTTCTTTGTACAAATGAAAGCAAACACATAGTTTTTTGCATTACATTAAAAATCGCATGAGCGACCCTAAACCCTAGTTTCCCTCCTTCTTTGAAATCAATTCAAATGGCTTTTGAATTTTGAAAACCTCAAAGTGTTTGGAGCCCAAATAGTATAAAGGGCCCCTTAGTGTTTTCAAATGTTTTATAAAGGTATCTTGTATTTTGAACCTATTAAAAAATAGAAAAGAAATTGAAAATACAACTAGAAAACACAAAACAGAAATAGAAAACATTTCAGTAGAAAAAATATATCTCTCCTTCTCTCCCTGGGCCGAGGCTCAATCTCCTCCTCTCTTCCCACCTTGCCTTGACACCTAGCAAAGAGCCCGCCCAAGCCCAAGCAGAGGGAGGGGGAGGACAGAGGCAGGGAGGAGGCGTACCTCTTCTGGAGGCGATGACGCGCGTCGGTGGTGGGGGAAGGGCGCGGGTGGCGCGTGATCGTCGAGGAAGGCGCGCGGCCTTGTTGTCGAGGAAGGAAGAGGCAGGCGGCGGTGGTGGCCGAGGCCTTGACGCAGGCTTGATGTGGCGGAGAAGCAGACAGCCTGGGCGTCGTCGATGAAACAGAGAAGCAGAGAAGAGTGAGATGGAGAAGAAGAAGAGAAGTTATAAAGGGGAGGGAGTATACGTCCCGGTTGGAGCCTCCAACCGGGACTAAAAAACATCGTCGGTTGGAGCCACCAACGGGACCTATACTCAATTTTCAGCAGATGAAGGCGGCAGCCTTGAGAGGTCTTAGTCGGTTGGTGGCTCCAACCGGGACATATTCCCCTGTTTTCAAAATTTTCAGGTATTTTCTCTCTGTTCCCGTCTTATTTTTTATTTTGGGGTTTAAATTTGTATTGTTTTTTAAATGATAATTAATTTGGAATTTAGAAAAACTTTAAACATAAAAAGTGTTTGGATTTGAATAAATAATTCAAAACCATTTTCTGTTTTAAAAAATAATTAATGTAACCATTTAAAATACGAACCATTTAAAATTAAAAATGAATTAACTTATATTTTTTTAATATCAATTTGGAATTTAGAAAAACTTTAAACATAAAAAGTGTATGGATTTGAATAAATAATCCAAAACCATTTTCTATTTTTAAAAAATAATTAATGTAACCATTTAAAATTAAAAATGAATTAACTTATATTTTTTGAATATTAATTTGGAATTTAGAAAAACTTTAAACATAAAAAGTGTTTGGATTTGAATAAATAATTCAAAACCATTTTTTGTTTTAAAAAATAATTAATGTAACCATTTAAAATATGAACCATTTACAATTAAAAATGAATTAACTTATATTTTTTTAATATCAATTTGGAATTTAGAAAAACTTCAAACATAAAAAGTGTTTGGATTTGAATAAGTAATTCAAAACCATTTTCTGTTTTTAATGGGCGGAAAAAAAGGACATAAAATAATGGGCGGAAAGAAAATTTGATTAGGATAGAACTGGAATTAAAGTACATAACGCAACTAACACAAAGTTACATAGAAGAACTAAAAATTAAGATACATGGCCAGATTAAGCCACAATCGGCCGAACTTGTTTGGCAATGTTTGAATAATTCAGTCATGCTCCTGCCTACACCTGTAATACTCGCCACTGTAGTCGTCGTACTCGCCGCGGCCATAGTCGCTATCGTCGTTGGGGTCACCGTAGTTGAACCTTGAAGGTTGAGTACGAGTGAGCTAGACTTGAGGGTAGCGCAGACGAGGGCTAGAGTCGGCGGCCGTGTCGTAGGCCATGACGCTCTGGAGAGTCCGGCCGCGCCACCACAGCCGACGGCCGGTCTCGTTGAAGTTCGGAGGAGGTGGGCCCTCCTCCTCGTGCCTGGCGAGTGCCCTCTCACGCCGATCCACGAAGAAGGCTTCCCAAGTCGGGAAATAGTCGGGATGCCATCTGGGATTCCTCCGCTGCTCCGACGTGAGCTCGAAGTAGTAGTGGTTCGTGATGGCCATCCGACGCGCCACACCTAGAGGGACAGGAGGAACCGGCACGCCTCCGGCGCTCAGCATCAGTAGGACACGACAGCCAGACGACAGGGTGATTTCAAAGCGCCTCCGCCTCCCTAGGAGTTAGTGCTACGGTGGAAGCCATGGAAAAGAGTGATGAGGTTGCAGATATGAGTCTAGAGATGTGCAATGACAATGGAGGCCAACCCTACATATATATATAGTGAAGAACTGGCGGGAAGAACTGGAGGGAAGAACTGGCGGAAAAATGGCGGGAAAAATGGCGTGTCGACATTATGTCGTGCGGCGTGTACCTTGTCCCGGATGGTGTCACCAACCGGGACTAAAGATGAAAAATAGCGTGTCCACACACATGCATAATATGGGCACAACATCACAAACTATGCCGTGATTCAGCACATAACATCGGTCATTTGGACCGAAAGCCATGAAACCTCGAACATGATAGGTCATTTTGTGAAGGTTTTTTCGAAACATGATCAATATACCAAGTCTAATATTTTTACTTTCAACTATGTAACATAATATGACACCATGCGAAGGATTTTCATTGTTCGGATTTTATTTTGAATTTATTATGCCCGTTTTGAATTATCTGAATTTCTAACTATGGTCGAACCGGTGTGCATGAAGATAGGGGACGAGCATCGTTAGAACTTGCATTGGATCTCTGAAGAAACCACATATTGCGAGTCTAAAAATGATTTTTTCAAAAAATCATGGGCGATAGATCATGTACCTGTAGTACAAACCGGACCCACTTCCTACAAATTCGGCAGACATTTGTCCTCTTTACCCGGGATGGACGAAAAGGTTTGAGATGTACCGGTTGGGAGATAGTCCATGTAAGGTGGTCTAGTACTTTAGGAAAATGGGACGGTAGCATTCTGAAACGGCATTTTGGTGGTTACTTCACAAAACGACCCGTTTTTTGCGCTCGGAAAATAGAAAATGGCTTTTCCGTGCGACAAAAAGGAAAACTTCCTCCTGCAACATTGTTCTCCATACCAATGTCCACACACATGCATAATATGGGCACAACATCACAAACTATGCCGTGATTCAGCACATAACATCGGTCATTTGGACCGAAAGCCATGAAACCTCGAACATGATAGGTCATTTTGTGAAGGTTTTTTCGAAACATGATCAATATACCAAGTCTGGTATTTTTCCTTTCAACTATGTAACATCATATGACACCACGCGAAGGATTTTCATTGTTGGATTTTTTTGAATTTATTATGCCCGTTTTGAATTATCTAAATTTCTAACTATGGTGAACGGTGTGCATGAAGATAGGGCGAGCATCGTTAGAACTTGCATTGGATCTCTGAAGAAACCACATATTGCGAGTCTAAAATGATTTTTCAAAAATTACAGGCGATAGATCATGTACGTAGTACAAACCGGACCCACTTCTGCCGATTCGGAGACATTTATCCTTTTACGGGATGGGCGATTTCGCAGTGGGCCAGGCAACACTAATGATAGGGGTGAGTGTCGACATTAAGTCGTGCGGCGTGTACCTTGTCCCGGATGGTGTCACCAACCGGGACTAAAGATCAACCTGTAGTCCCGGTTGGAGACACCAACCGCACAAAATCTGATCAGCACTAATGATAGGGTGAGTGTCGACATTATTTAAATAGTGTCGATGCCGAGCTGCTTGTACTATAAATAGGCATCCTTGCAGTCCAGTCCTCCAGCCTTTGAGGCAGCTCCAAGATGGTTTTCGAGAGCAGGACACCATGCGGCGATTCGAGGAGATGCCGTGAGCCCAGTCCTCGGCATCTCAGAAAGTCATAGAGGCACTCCTAATATGTGAAATTAGTTAGCTCCAAGGCGTATTGATCTAGTTAGAGAAGTTACAAGCTGCAAGATGGTTTTGAGGCGAGGACACCACTGCGGCAGTTTTAGGGAGATGCCGGAGCCCGGTCCTCGGCATCTTCAGAAACTGGTCATAGAGGCACTCCTAATATGTGAAATTAGTTAGCTCCGCGGTATTGATCTAGTTAGAAAAGTTACAAGCTGCAAGATGGTTTTCGAGAGCGAGGACACCACTGCGGCCAGTTTGAGGAGATGCCGTGAGCCCAGTCCTCCGGCATCTCCAAGAAACTGGTCATAGAGCCACTCCTAATATGTGAAATTAGTTAGCTCAGGCGTATTGATCTAGTTAGAGAAGTTACAAGCTGCAAGATGGTTTTGAGGCGGGGACACCACTACGAGTTTGAGGGAGATGTCACGGATCCAGTCCTCGGCATCTCCAAGAAACTGGTCATAAACACTCCTAATATGTGTGCAGCGTTTGGAGATAAGATCTTAATGGTAAGTACGAATCGGGACAACTTCTTCATAGTCCCGGTCCAGCCACAAAACAGGACTAACACTCAAGACATTTATTAATATTAAAAACTGAGACTACAAAACCGGGACTAAAGGCCACAAACCGCGAAAGATATCCTTCGGTCAAGCCACAAACCGCGAAAGACATGAACTAGAGTTACATAATATGAGCATGAAATTCTTGGCATATGTCCTTCCTTATGATCGCTTCAGACGTAACCATGAAGCATCTTCTTTACTTAACAAAATGCTTGGGTCAGTTTTCACTGTGAAGGGCGGAATTTCATCAAACTTATTATAATCTTCTGACATGTCTGTCTTGCCCTCGATTCCCACGATGTTTCTTTTCCCTGAAAGAACTATGTGATGCTTTGGCTCATCATATGATGTATTCGTTTGCATTTTTTTCTTTTTTTTCGGTCTGGAGGACATGTCCTTCACATAGAAAACCTGAGACACATCATTGGCTAGGACGAATGGTTCATCTCTATAACCAAGATTGTTGAGATCCACTGCTGTCATTCTGTACAACTGGTCTATCTTTACCCCTTTCCCATTCAGGTTGACCCATTTGCAGCGAAACAAAGGGACCTTAAAAGAGACTCCATAGTCTAGTTCCCATATCTCCTCTATGTAACCATAATATGTGTCCTTTTGTCCATTCTCGTCTATTGCATCAAAGCGGACACCACTATTTTGGTTGGTGCTCTTTTTATCTTGGGCGGTCGTGTAGAATGTATTCCCATTTATTTCATACCCTTGGAAATTCAATACAGTAGAAGATGGTGACGCGACCAACAAGTATAGCTGATCTCCAACAGTGGTGTCATTCAAGAGATGTGTCCGCATCCAACCACCGAAAGACTTCATGTGTTCATCTGTAATCCATGATTCAGGCTTCCCCGGGTTTTTTGAGCGTACAATATTCTTGTGTTCCTCAATATACGGAGCTGCCAAGGTGGAATTATGTAGAACTGTGTAGTGTGTTTTAGTGAAAGAATCCCCGTCCCTACATATCATTGCTTTCTTTCCCAGCGTGCCTTTTCCACTTAGTCTTCCCTCATGCCGCGAGACAGAAACACCAATCGGCTTAAGGTCAGGAATAAAGTCAACACAAAACTCAATGACCTCCTCTGTTCCATATCCCTTGGAGATGCTTCCTTCTGGTCTAGCACGGTTATGAACATATTTCTTTAAGACTCCCATGAACCTCTCAAAGGGGAACATATTGTGCAGAAATACCGGATCGAGAATGGCAATCTCTTCCACTAGATGAACCATGAGATGCGTCATAATATTGAAGAAGGATGGTGGGATCACCAATTCAAAACTAACAATATATTGTACCACATCCTTCTGTAACCTTGGCAGAATATCTGGATTGATTATCTTCTGAGATATTGCATTGAGGAATGCACACAGCTTCACAATGGGTACTCGAACATTTTTCGGTAGAAGCCCCCTCAATGCAATCGGAAGCAACTGCGTCATAATCACGTGACAGTCTTGAGACTTCAGGTTTTGGAACTTTTTCTCTGCCATATTTATTATCCCCTTTATATTAGATGAGAAGCCCGACGGCACCTTGATACTGTCAAGGACTTCAAAAAGGATTTCCTTCTCTGCTTTGGTAAGAGCATAGCTGGCACGACTTAAGTGACGCCCTTTATCCGTCTTGTTATGTGTATGCATGTTCTTTGGGTCTTTCATAATTTGTTGGTCCTCCCGTGCTTCAGGTGTATCTTTTGTCTTCCCATACACGCCTAGGAATCCTAGCAGGTTCACGCAGAGATTCTTCGTCACGTGCATCACGTCGATTGAAGAGCGGACACGCAGGACTTTCCAATATGGCAGTTCCCAAATTATAGATTTCTTCTTCCACATGGGTGCGTGTCCTGTAGTGACGTCGTTCGGAACTGATTGACCGCCGGGACCCTTTCCAAAGATTACTTCTATGTCCTTGACCATACCAAATACATCATCACCAGCAGGGAGTTCAGGCTTCTTCCGGTGATCTGCCTCACCTTTGAAATGCTTGCCTTTCTTTCTTACGGGATGATTGGTCGGAAGAAATCGTCGATTCGCCAGGTACACAACCTTCTTGCATTTATGCAAATATGTACCTTTAGTCTTATCTAAACAGTGGGTGCATGCCTTATATCCCTTGTTTGTCTGTCCTGAAAGGTTACTAAGAGCGTAATCATTGATGTTCTGAATAACAACCCTCGTAGATCAAATGGCTCCTGTTTGTTCTCATCCCACGCATGTACACCTGGTTTGCCCCACAACTGTAAGAGTTCTTCAACTAATGGCCTAAGGTACACATCAATGTCGTTGCCCGGTTGCTTCGGGCCTTGGATGAGCACTGGCATCATAATGAACTTACGCTTCATGCACAACCAAGGAGGCAGGTTGTAGATACATAGAGTCACGGGCCAGGTGCTGTGACTGCAGCTCTGCTCCCCAAAAGGATTCATGCCATCCGTACTTAGACCAAACCATAAGTTCCTTGCGTCACCTGCAAAGTCTGGGAAGTCTCTCTCGATTTTTCTCCACTGTGACCCATCAGCAGGGTGTCTCAACTTCCCGTCTTTCTTACGGTCTTCTTTGTGCCATCACAACAACCTGGCATGCTCTTTGTTTCTGAACATGCGTTTCAACCTTGGTATTATAGGAGCATACCACATAACCTTAGCAGGAACCCTCTTCCGGAGGGGCTCTCCCTCAACATCACCAGGGTCATCTCGTCTGATCTTATACCGCAACGCATTGCATACCGGGCATTTATCTAAATTCTCATACTCCTTACCGCGGTAGAGGATGCAGTCATTAATGCATGCATACAAGAGAAAAAACCAACACACCCCTCACACCTTCCACCAAGAGAAAAAACAGAGTGGAGGCAGAGGGGGCTGGGGCGTTGCATTTATAGAGGGCGGGAGAATATGTCCCGGTTGGAGCCAGCAACCGGGACTAAAGGTGTGTGTTGTTGGCTCCAACCGGGACGTATTCCCCCTAACCAACCGGGACGCATGCCCCCTGGCCCCGTGCCCGCTCGAACCGGGACGCGTGCCAGCATTAGTCCCGGTTGGTGGCGCAACCGGGACTAATACTCTGAGGGGTCGCGAATGGATGACCCTTTTTCCACTAGTGCGACCGGGAATTGGGGCTTTAAAGCTAGAATTTCACCGTACCAACTTAATTATTCCTCAAGCTAGCCTGGCATATGCAATGCATCAGACGCAAATTGCTCCGATAAATTTTGTTGTGATGCCATCCGTGTCACACCGAACCGATCGGTACGTCGAGCGAATGCCGCCATTTATATGCGCTGCCTAACTTCAACACTTGCACCGTACTGTATTCCACTGGACGTTGACCTCTCGATCGGAGTAGGAAGGACAATTGCACGAGTTCTTAAAGCGCATTGAATTTCTGGAAAGAAGTGTGGCACACACGTATGCGCGCATTAGACTCTCGCAGCCGAACCCAGAAAGATACTACTCGTCAAAATAGATAGAGGAATTTCGTTTCGTCAAAGAAAGAACGATACTACATGTGGAGTAAGAATTTTTGACCCAGGTGTTGTTAATTTGCACCAGAATTGCACTAAACCTAACAAGGATCAAATGGCGCCACACTGAACCTTTTTTAGATTACGGAAATTTTTAATAAAGGGACTGGATCTCATGCAGATTTAACTATGGATTTAGGATATACTATGGTCACAGAGAGCCTACTACTGGGTAGGACGGAATCTTCTTCACCCTCCATGTTGGAAGCTTCAACCCTGGGGCAGCAGCAGCATGTCAATTCTATCTGGAGCCTCGAAAGGCGGAAGCTATAGCTAGGCCGCCATGTTGATCGACGTGCTACTCTCTCGACCGGGCCCTGCATGCTAAACTGAATACACGACGGATCAGGTCAAAATCATGCGGCCGATCTGATCCATCACCGGCCGGAAACTTCACCGCCGACCTCGTCCTGTATGGAGTCATTTTGAAACAGTGCCACGAACATCAGATGTGTAGCTGCATATGCATAGCTGTACAACCTATCTTGGGGCGCACCAGCTGAGAAAAAGAAGGGAAAACAGTGTGTGCGTCCTTTTGTGCAACGCCACCATGACAAGCCTTATTAATTATGCCATCAACAACTTTCTGATCGTCCAGGTTCCAGAGATTGGACAAGGCACGAATCTGAATAGTAGCTGAAACGATGCCCTACGTGTACGTGAAAGCGAGAGGATCGGATGGTGAACCTTGTTGATGGTGAGAATGTGATTATTATTATTATTAGTTCAGTGATTTTCTATAGCCAATTCAGACCAACTCTAACGCGGGGACACATTTTGTCCCCGAGTTCTGTGCGAGCGGATACGAGCACGGTCCAACGTGTGACTCATTTCGTAGGGAGTCTGTATTTTCTATGGACGCGGACCTATTTTCAGCCTAATTTTTGGCTTATCTTGGCCGGCCTATCCTAATTGAGAGTCACCCATGTCCCCTATCTCCACTCCGTCTCCTCTCACCTACTCCCTCCGACCCATATTAATTGACTTAAATTTGTCTAGACACCAAAGGGAGTATCTATTTTACTCTCTTTTCGCTCTATCTCCTATCTACTGTCGAGCTCCACTCTCAACCATCACCGCCCGTTGAGCTTCACTCTACAACGGTAGGCAAGAGGACGCGGATGTCAGCGAGCCAGTTGAGCTTTTTCATAAAATTTAGAGAGAATTCCTTTGTTGGCCCTAGTTAAAATTTGCCTTCCTTTTTTTACCTTAGACAAACTTTTCTTCCCTTTTTGACAACAAAACTTCATTCGGTTCCTTATTTGGCCCTGCCGTCGAATCCGTTTGCTCCCTCCGTTAAGTTTTGTTTTCCTGGACAATTATACCCCTGACTTAATTCACATTGGAAAGGAAAAAAAAGGAAAAAGAAAACTACCGCGAGCGACCCAGTCCCGTACACTCGTCTCGATCCTCCTCTCTCGTCCTGACTACCGGCGGTGGCTGACCCTAGGCGAGGGTGACAGCGGGAGGGAAACAAATATGGGACAAGGGGGCGGCGGCGAGCCTGTCCAGGTCGGCGGCGGGCCTATCCCGGTCGGCGGGGCTGACCAGGCGGCAGCCTGTCAGGGCAGGCAGAGGCGAGGGAGCCTGTCCAGGTCCTGTATGGGCCTATCCCGGTCGGAGGCGGGGCTGACCAGGACGGCGGGGCAGAGGGAGCCGGCGACGAGCTGGGCACGTCGAAGGAAGATGCTGCGGCAGACGGAGAAGGTCCTGTGGCGGGGCATCCGTCGGCAGGCGTGGCTTCAGGAGCGGGATCGTCGACATGGCAAGAAGGGTAAGCATTCTCCACACCTTCCTGCACTAGTAGGTGTTGATCTCCAGAAGTGTAATCAAATTTAACAGAAGCAAAATACTTAGAATCGACCATATCTTGTCTACTTGATGTCTGATTGTTAGTATAATAGTGCTTATGGATGCATAATTTGTTTACAGGATGGATCCCAATTCAAGTTATTGTCTGAAAATAACTTTGCAAGGCAATCCCAAAACAGCTAGAAAAGACATCAACGGTTTTTATTTTGAGAAGGTTATTGACTCTGATTTGACAAACTATAATGATTTTATTGCATCAATTATAGAGCTGTACCAACCAAGATATTTGGAAGTTGTACATCTTCACTATTATGACGAGGTTCTAAAATCATTCCTAGAAGTAAAATCTGATCAAGAATTGATGATAATGTTTGAGAAACACGCTGAGACAAAGTCGGTTCAAATTTTCATTGCATATTGCGATCCCTCTGAAACATATGAGCCTATCATCGAGCGTTATACTGATGTGCATCTCCAACCAAACAACAAACCATCACAAGGTGAGGATAGTTACCTTCGGAACCCAATACCTGAGAATGAGCATGTTCGTATTGATGAAGAGGACATGTATTCAGAGAAAGGACCTATACCTCTAAATTTGGTTCTTTATGATAAAGAGAAGGAAAAAGACAATGTTTATGATGACGAGAGTGAGGATCATAGCGAGGAAGAGGCCAATGAGAATTGGATCTGGTTTACGCAACTACTTAGACAAGCCATAGGATCACCACTAGGTTTAGCCATATGCACTGATGCTGGCCAGGCAGTGATGACAGGAGTAAAGGAAGTGTTCCCAGAAGCAGAACATCGAGAATGTATGTTTCACTTGGTGAGCAACTTCAAGAAAAAGTTTCATGGGAAGGTGTTCGATGACCATCTTTGGGCTGCTGCTTACTCATGGAACCCATATTTATTTGGAAAACATTGGGTTGCAATGGAGGAAGCGAAACCAGCCGCAACTGCATATATACGAAAGTGGCATGATAGGTTGTGGTCTAGGAGTCAATTATCTACCTTGTGCAAGGTGGACTATGTAACCAACAACTTGGCAGAGTGCTTTAATAATTGGATTAAGCACTACAAATCCTTAAACTTAGATGACTTCATGGACAAGTTGAGACAACTGATTATGATCAAGTGGAACCAAAGGAGAAAAGTAGCAAAGAAGTTAGATGCATTGGTTCTGCCCCACATAATGAAAAGGTTGAATGCAATGACTAGAGAATTAAACTTGGAAGTGGTAGAATGCTCAGAAGAAGTGGCTGAAGTGACTACATTGGGAGGCAGTGGCTTTAGGTTTGTTGTTAACTTGCAATAGAGGACATGTTCTTGTAGACAATGGCAAGTTTCTGGCCTTCCTTGCAAACATGCTCTTGACTTCATCACATCACTAAGAAATACACACATAAAGAACCATGTTGACTCGTATTACTCCGTTGACACCTTTAGAGAAGCTTATGCCCAACTAATCCCTGCTATGCCTGACAAGACTCAGTGGCCTAAATCGGACCATGGATTCTTCATGCATCCACCACTCCTAAAGGCTACAGCTGGTAGGCTTAAAACCGAGAGGTACAAAGGCTGCAACGACAAGAAAAAGAAAATAGGCCAACATTTGTGTCCTATTTGCAAGGAATATGGGCATCATTGGCATAATTGTAAGAAAGGTAACCCAGACGACATTGCCGCAATGATGGCTGTGAGGTAAAAAGGGCCAACACTTATCTCTATTTCTTGCATTATTATTTGGTACTTTTCTTGAGTTCTCCCTTTTCTTGTTGTTGTTTTAGAGAACCACCAAAGAGGAAGAAAAAGGCCATCAAAACAACTGAATCATCCATTGTGCCGTGCAATGATGGAGTACCAGCCAGAATGTGTTTTCCACCAAGGTTAGAAATTTTTACACTTGTACCCATGAATACATGCAATCTGACTTTGAATAATAAGTAGCTTATTCTCACCATAGCCTTAGGTTGGAAACTACAACAAAGAAAAGTGGAAAAGATGCAAAAACTAGTGCTGGAGCATCAAAAAGGTAATTACAACTAGATCTGAAATTTTAAATTGAGTTAAACTAAAACTTTAAGTATTCTACATGCTTATTCTCATCATAGGAAAAGCTTGGAGGAAAAAAGTAGTAACAAGGGAAAAAAGGCCAAGTGTGAATCTAGAGTATCAAGGAGGTACTGTTTGTATTTTTGTTCAGAAGTTTTGTACTTTTGTTGCCTTTTGTTTCTCTCAAATTACTATGAGAACTCAGTTACTAATGACATACTCGTATAACCGCAGATCAGGAACCGGCTCAAATCAACCTGTTCCACTCTCTATTGAGAGTTCTATGCCCAACAAACAAACAAATGTTCTTGTCAAGAAGAAAAAGAAAAAGCCAGTTACAAAAA